>JALMQS010000099.1:12296015-12539052 GCA_024734495.1 Forficula auricularia | reverse complement strand
AAAAAAAAAAAAAAAAAAAAAAAAAACAATTCTCGTTAATGTGTTACTTATTATTTAATATATTAATGAGAAAATTATAAATATATTTAACTTCATTATTTCAAGTTAGAAATATATAAATTCGGATATTATTTTCACTAATATTTGACAAAGATCATCTGCATTCGATTCGTGATCGAATCAAATACAAGAAACTTATGATTAAAACAATTGAATTTATAAGATTTTTAAAAAAATTTATGAATTTTTCTTGTCTTTAAAACTTTAAACGTCTCTATCTCCGTAAATAATGGTCAGAGAACAATAAAATTTATAAGATTTTTAAAAAATTTCTGAATATTTTTGTCTTTAAAATCATTAAACGTCTCTATATCTGTAAATAATGGTATGAGAGGCTAAAATAATCGGATTTTTATAAGATTTTTTTAAAAAATTTTGAAATTTTTTTTCTCTTTAAAATCATTAAACATCTTTACCTATGTAAATAATGCTCTGAGAGCCTTAAAACAATCGAATTTTAAAGATTTTTAAAAAATTCCTGAAAATTTTTTTATCTTTAAAATGTTTAAACGTCTCTATTTCCATAAATAATGGTCTGAGACCCTTAAAACAATCGAATTTATAATAGGCACTATATTTTTTTTCATTAAAATAACAACACAACATCACGGAGATTGGCGAAATAACAAAAAATTAAACCCATTCTGTGCAACTTTTTCACTTCATAAAAACACTTACTTATTGCATAATAAGGGACCAGCTTCATATTTTGGGCCCCGGGTCCGAAATTTCATGTGGGGGCTATGGTTCTGATATGTTTGTACAAAGTGTGATATAAAAAAATTATGTAAAGGAAAAAGTTTCGTGTTTACTGAAGATAGGCCCGAAACATATAGGTATTAATAATTATACATTTTTCTTGACAATTTAATTCATACACTAAAAGTCCCATAAGCAACGGTGTTTTTGTCACTATGACAGCGAAAAAAGTTTACCCTAACTTTTCCAGCGACAAAACTGAACCTAGCTTTAAGATTCTAGTAGGCCTGCATCATCGGTGTCTAGCAACACTGACATGACAACCAACATTGTAAATTATTTAACTGTAAACATTGTAAATTATTAACAAAAAACGTAGAAGTTCTGAAAATCAAGTTGTTTATAAGAATTGTATTTTGTACTTTTCCTCTAAATTAAATAAACTAATTTATGTCTTAATTTTGTTAATTTTGTGATTTACGTATTGATTCATTAAATTGTCTTACCGAATTACACTCAAGCTTTTTTTTGGGGTCGAAGTAAACTTGATATTTTATAATTCGAGTTTTGTGGCCTTTGGACAATTTAACTCAAAAAACTACCAGAAAAAATTACTCGTCCTACGGACTCGTAATTTTTTCATAGATAGTTTTTTTTCGTTTAATTGCCAGGCAACAAAATTCTCATTAAAATGTCAATTACACTTCGGCAAAAAAAAGCTCTCGTGTAATTATAAGTGAAAATTCTAAGATTGAAAAGAAGAATAAGGAAATTGTAATTAAATTTAAACATATAAAAGATTTTCCCCACAGTCTTGAAGCTAAAATAACTTATATTCAAACAACCGCAAATTAATTCTATGATGCTAGAGTCAATCCTAACTTATAGCTGTTCCACCAGACTAGAATATAAACCCTTTTTTCATCCCTTAAAAAAAACTTACTCGTAACCTCTTTCTTTTCTATTATTTAAAAGAAGCGAATTCTTTTCCTTCTTCCCTCATAATCCTAGAACATTAAATCCTTCAAGACGCAGCTCGAAATCTAGCTTGAACCTTTTAAATATTCATTCTCTTCTTTTTAAGAATCACTAAACTAATTAATTTTTTTTTAATCATAAGCATTATAAAACTTTTTTGTCTAATTTTCCATAAAAAAGTATTAATTGTAAAAGATCGTCCAAACCATTTCTTTAATGAACATTTGATTGTCATTTTATAAATTTAGAAAACCCATTCCTTCCCCTTCGAAATTCTTTAACAGTTCGTGACTTCACTTTAATAAATCTAATAACATGATATCCGAAGCTTAATATAAAATCGAATTTTGTATATTATCATTTATTATTATTATTATTAATAAAAAATTCTTAATTTTATGATAAGTTTAATGAAAGTATATTAGATCTGGAATTTTCATCGTCCATGGCTTTTCTTAATAAATTTCGGATCTAAATTAATAATTTCCTTCTTATATATAAATATATTATGTATCTAGGTTGAAGTTGAAGGAAAAATAGACTGGCACGAGAAAATCTCATTTTATACAAAAATATATATTTGTTGAATGGATGCGACTTAGAAAATGAATCAATAAAAAAAGAAAAAAATATAATATTAAATGATAGAAAAACTTTGACAATGTTTTTTTATTATAAACGAGAGAGATTAATATATACCTATATACCTAGATAATTTTTCAATATAGATATATATTTATATGGCATATTAAATAAAAATGTTAATGAATACTGTATGAAACAATGCTATTAAGAACTTTTTTTTAAAATCGAATTAAAGAGACGAAATCTTCCTTTCAAATTAATTTTTATTTTCATTTTTCCTAGGGTCTAAGTTTCTTAAAAACTCGTTTTTAAAATTTAAAAAATGATAGACACGAATAAAATAAAAGTTAAGAATATATTTTAATTTTATTAAATTTTTAAATACAAACTTTTATGGTCTGATGAATGAGCTTTGAAATCCATGGGAAGGTATCGAGTGGCTCCACCTATTTTCTATGAATGCAATAAAAACTCAGTGTTGCCTAATCTCTAGTCGCTTGAAGCCTCCTAGACATATCATTCGATTCTAACTCACTGGAATTCAGTGATAAAATTTCAATATTAGGCGTAACTCTAAGGTCTGATCTTTCTTGAAATGACCATATCCCAACCACTGCTAAAGCTGCTGCGTGCAAGGTTGGCCTCCTATTTAGCTCTAGACGCTATTTTACTCCCAGTCAACTTCTTATACTGTATAAGGCCCGAATTCGACCGTCTCGAATACGATTCTAATCTTTGGAGAGGGGCCTCCAACCACACCGGAGGCAATTCAAGCGAGAAATTAAACTAATAGTAGACCCGGCACTAACAAACTCACTCGACTCGCTGGCTCACAGAAGAACCGCTTCTGCCCTTTAAGACAGATACTATTATGGTGTCTGTTCAGTCAAGCTGAGATCAATTATCCCCCCTAAAGCCCTCTTTGCGAGAAACACGCGATTTTCGAAGGCTCACCACCCCTTTGCTGTCAAATTGGATAAATATCGAACAATCGCTTTCGGCAACTCTTTTATCCATATGACTCCAGAGACTAGAACTCGCTTCCAGCTACTGTCTTCCCCGCAACTTATAACCTTCAGCTAATTAAGACCTGCATCCACAGATACCTTCGACTCCTATCCAGCCCATAAAATCCTATTTTCTTCTTATTTTCTTGGAGGAGCCAACCCAGACTTTTAGGGGTTGCACTTCTTTGGTTTAACTCCTTCTCTCATCAATTTCATAAAAAAAATGTTTCTAAGAGATTTCCTTTTTTGATTTTTTTTTAATGATCGTATCATTTCGGCTTCGTTAGATCCAAACCGAATCGAATAACGATACCTATTTTAAAACTACTTGAATATTTTCAAGCCAACCAACAACCTTTTTTGCTGTGTCAGATTTCCTCCCGAATTCAATTAATATAAATTTATCTCTATGACTATTAAGGCGCCATTTTCTCTCTAATCTTGACTCTCCGATACCTCTACCTTCCCCTCACAAAAAAACTATTGAAAATAATTATTGGGCTATTTTTTTAGTTAATCCGCCGAAAAATACTAAATAGCAAATCGATATCTCTATTAATTTATTTTATATCATAGAATCAATATTACATTTACTAAATTGATTCTTTAATTCGAATCTGAACAAAGTAGGACATGATAATCATTTTTCTGAAAAGGCCATGTGTAAAAGAATTCATTCTTGATAAATAAGGTAAAAAGCTTTGAGAATGAAAAAGACAAGTTCAGACAGGTTTTAGTAAATATAAATTATTTTTAATAGCTACTGTTGTTCTAGAAAGACCCGCGCGTGAACTATAAATATACTCTTTATTTTTAAGAAAAATAAATATATAATCAATTAGAGAAATAAACTGTCTGAAATAGAGACTAAAGCTTGATCCACGTTTAAACAGCGGGGGGGAGAGGGGGGGGGGGGGAATAAAAATGCTAAAGGAATAAAGAACATTCTTAAATTTTTTTTAAGTCTAATTCAGAAAAAATTAAGATTTCAATTTTTTTTTTTTTTTTTAATTATTTTTTTACATCTCATTCTCGTACCAAATGTAAAAAAAAAAATAAGACTTTCTTTATTTTTTCTGAATTTGACTGTAAAATATATATACATTTTTAAGAATATAGAAGAATAAAAAAAACATCACATAATATGTAAATGAGCTTATCAAAATCCTGCTACTGACCAATGTGAATTTGTATTTTTTCCTTAGGCATTTTTTTCTAATCCGAATAATTAAAAAATGAATCAAGCTTAATATGCAAAAAGAAAAATATATATGTTCAAGTTAACTTTATTTTAAATTTTAGGTAAATCTCAGTAGGCAATTATGCAGACGGAGTATTAAATTCACTTTGAAATTTTTAATATTTATTTTACTTAACGGTGTTTAGAAATGTCGAAAACTTAGTGAATTCCAAAGTATCTTTTTTATTTTTCATTTTGTTTGTCTAGATTATGATATTTATATTTTTTATTTTTATTCAAGATAATTTCGTCTCCAAGACAATCTGTGTCATTTTATTTATTTATTTATTTATTTATTGTCACCGGGAACAAAGCCCATTTAGACAGCACATAAGTAAAGTAATCTGTATCATTGTCTTATTGAATTTCGGATAGATTGCAAATCGAAGAATAATTGGTTGAAATAAATGAATAAATTAAAATATTAATTCACCCTGTTTCGAAAATATATATTTTTGAATTATTAAGCGATATAAGAGAAATATCACCTCGAAATAATATTATCTGCCATCTAGTTTTTGAGATTTTAAATAAATAGTATTTCGTCTCTAACGGGCTCTGCCATTGCAATCCTTTTTTTCCCACTGAGTGAAACGCATCAATCAGTGTCGAGTTGGTAGTGGGGAAAGACGGGCGTTTAACCACCAGAGGCCGACTGCTTTCTACACATCCCCATTGCAGGGGTAATTTATTTATTATTTATTTTTTTAAATAAAAATTGGGGAAATAATGTATACTTTTTAAAAATTCCCTACAGTCTTTGTAAATTATTTAACATTTATTTCTTGAAACATCCATTTGTCTGTTTATGCGTTTTCTCATTGTAAAATGGAAAATTAATCAACTGGTGTGTTCATCACACGACTTTCACATTTTCATTTATTTGAAGTCATCGCGACACTACTAATTTACACCCCCTTCCTTTATTTTGATTTTGTATTTTCTCAAAAACGGCTCTAACGATTTTTTTTAAAAATTAGTGTATTTATTAAGTGTCATGAGTTAATAGTTGTGTCAAATTTTTAATCTGATTGAATTAAAGGAAAGGGTCGTAAATTAGGAGTGTCGTAAAATAAATATTTTAATCGTTCATATCTGGTCTTCGGAAAGTCGCAGAGCCTTGAAATTTGAAACTTAAGCTATCTAGAGGCTACAAGAAGTATAACTATATTTTGGCTAAAATAGAAAAACCGGAAGTTGATGTTTACGTACGTAAGAATTCACCATCCCTGCGTTTCGCAACCATAAGGCTCAGAGATACGAAATTCGAAACTTAAGCTTGGTATAGGCTAGAAGGATACATCAAGCTTTTGGTTGAAATCGGAATACCGGAAGTGGACATTCACATGAAAGATTTTTCGTTTTTTTTCTTTTCTCAAAAACGGCTCCAACGATTTTTTTAAAAATTAGTGTATTTATCAAGTGTCTTGAGACAGTAAAAAAAAATATATTTCTTTAAGTCAATCCCCCTCTCCTCCCCCCTACCAAAAAAAATATATTTTCTGTTTTTTACTACTGGAAGAATGAAAATAAAAAATAAATCCATCATTGATTTGTTTTGAAAATACAAACACTTTATAAATATTTAGACAATCATTTTTCATGGTTAAATTAGCCTTGGCTCAAAAAGTTGGCTTCAAAACAATTAGGTTAAAAACATTACTTGCAATTAAATTTTTATTTTCTATGTCCAAAAGACTTAGAAGGACGTCTTTGAATGCACATTTTGCACATCCATAGAAAGTAGGTTGAAATTCGTAGTAGGATGTCTTTCTTTCGTTTTTCTATTTTCGTACGAAAGACATCCACTTATAGACGAAAAATATATGACTTTTATATATTGTGAGCTGTCTGGAAATAATTGATATGAAAGATATTCATTTGTCAATAATATGTACTACTAGCTGACGACCGGGCCTTCGGCCCGGCGTCACCTAGCCCCTGGCGGGGAGCGTCTCGTTCATACCAATTTAATAATTGAAATTTAAAATCTTACTGTAAGTATCGAAAGAATGTGCTGAATGAAATTGATTCAAAAATAAGGAAGAATAAGGAAAGATTTATTTAACACATTGCCTAAGCACGATCACTATCTGACCAATCAGAATCGTTCTAATAATTTAACGCTTTGGCATTGGCTATGCACTGGCCAATCAGATCGTTTCCACATACATATATATCCACATACTTTTCTATTTTATATATATAGATAGATAGATAGATAGATAGATAGATAGATAGATATATAAAATTCTTTGCCCGATACACTCACTCACTCACTCACTCACTCATCATCAAAACAGCCAGAACCACTGAACATAGAAACATGAAATTTGGAGAGGATATTACATCTATGACAGAGGGACTCAATAAGAAAGGATTTTTTGAAATTCGTCCCCTAAGAGGGTCAAAGGGGGCAAAGTGTGTTTTCACTGATTATGCGATATCTCTTAAGGAAGATAAAATATCTACTTGCTTTTTACTTATAAAAATACTAAATTAAAATATCTAAAAATTAATTTCAGGTTTTTTTGAGATTCGACCTCTAAAGGGGTCAAAAGGGGCAAAATATCTTTACAATGTGTTTACACTAATTATGCATTTTCAATTAAGAACGATAAGATATCTACTTGATTTTTACTTAATAAAATTCTAAATACAAATATCTAAAAAGTCATTTTAGGATTTTTTGAAATTCGACTCCCAACTATCCAAAATGTGAGTGGGGGCAAAAATTAAAACTCGCTCCTATCTTGATCAAATTTTGTACACTTATTCTTTATTACTTTAAGAAATTATTCCTGTAAAAATCAACTATTAAAAATGACTGTATGGGGGCGAAGGGGTGGGGGGGGGCAAATTATAGATTTTTTTTAGCTTTTTAGTACATTTACTCTTTAGAAAACTTTGGATTATTTATTTGCAAATATCTAAAAAATAATTTCAAGATTTTTTTGTAATCCCCCCCCCCCTCCCCTCAACTATCCAAAAAGTAAGTGGGGGCAAAAATTAAAACAAATTTTGTAGAGTTATTCTTTATTACTTTAAGAAAGTATTCCTGTAAAAATCAACTATCAAAATTGACTGTATGGGGGCGAAATGGGGGGGGGGGGGCAAAATATAGAAATTTTTAGCTTTTTTGTACATTTACTCTTTAGAAAACTGAGAGTTATTTATTTGAAAATATCTAAATATTTTCAAATATGTAAAAAATAATTTCAACCTCCCAAAATGAGAGTGGGAGCAAACAATTAATACTCTCTCCGATATACGTAGATCAAATTTTGTAATGTTAGTTTATAAGACTATATAAAATGTATGCTGTAAAAATCAATAGCCAAAATGAGTGCGTGGGGGCGAAAGAGGGGGCAAAATATTATAAATATATATTACAGACCTAATAATCACATTCCGAGACGCCGCCCGCCAGGGCCTCCTGCCCGGAGGGTCGAGCTTTAGAGGGCGTGCCGAATGCACGCCTAGAGCAGCTCGTGTACTATATATACAGTATATATCAGTGGCATGAGTCCATGGATGCGTGAATGCTGCGCATCCCTAAAATTTAAAACGTCAAAAGTATTTTCATATCGTGTTATAAAATCAGAGGACAATCTAATGGATTTCTCATTTTGAATTATTATGCTTTCTATACGTAAATTGCAAATTTTAATTAACATTTATATAATTAAATCCATTATATTGTTTAATTTGTTTATATATACTAAAATAAACGATTTGAAAATTTCAAATAAATTCAACTGGAAAATCAATTTATTTATCTGTAAAAATAAAATCTCTTGGGGATTTGCTATCACTTTCATGAAATGGTATCAATATTTTAAAAAGAACGAAATAAACTCGATAAAATATTATCTGCACTCCCAGTGAATTTCAAGAAATATATTTTTATTTTTTTCATATCATTGAGCATTTTATTTTTATATATATTTTTTTTTTTAATTATCTATCAGTCAGTCTCGAGTCCTAGCTGAGTGATGAGCTGGTTGCGTCCGTTTGCTTTATATTATTCAATTTTCAAGGTATTTGATTTATTATTTATTTTATGAATTATAATTGTTACTCGCTATGAATAATAGAATTAATAAGTTCAATCAATTATTTTGATTTTTTTTTCTTACTGTAATTAGAAATGTCTGAAATGAAGGAAAAAATAATTTCCAAAAAAAGGTATTTTTCCGTCTATCTGTGCGTTTGTCTCTAATATACAGGGTGGGCCATCAAGATGAGAGGTTTACAAACCATTCTTAGAAAAAAAAAAAAACTATAAATCTTTTCGATTTTTTATTTAAAATTATATTAAAGTAACATTCAGGAGAATCATTAAAAAAATATATTATCCAGGTCTGCAACATCTGGACCTCAAATTTGAGAAAAAAATATGGCTGCTATTCTATGTCTAATATTCCAGCAAGTTTTCTTAAATTTGAGGTCCAAATTTTTAGAGTGTTTGCAACCTCCACACTTGGATGATATATTTTTTTACATGATTTTCCCGAATGTTTACTTTAATATAAGTTTAAAAAAAAATCGAAAATATTTATAGTATTTTTTAAAGAATTTTTTGAAAACGGCTCATCTTTATGGCCCACCGTGTATAATACTATAAAACTGTAGGTTATCTTTTAATAAGAATGGGTTCTTACTAGTTAAAACGGGTTTCACTGAATACCTTTGTGTCAACTAAGGTTTACTGATATTGGTTGAGTTTTTTCAATTGTCTAGAATCTTCATTTTTTACTGGAGTTTACTGATGTTGGTTGAGTTTGGTTCAAATGTCTAGAATTTTCATTTTTGAACCTCCACCTCAGTTTGGGTGTTTATTTTCCAAAATTTTTAAACGAAAATGTCAAAAATTACATCCTCTACAACTTTGTTTCTAATTTTTGATATTTTTGTTTAAAAATTTTTGAAAATAAACACCCAAAATAAGGCAGAAGGTCAAAGATGAAGATTCTAGACCTTTGAACCAAACTCAACCAATATCAGTAAACTCTAGTTGCCACAAAGGAATTCAGTGAAACTCGTTTTAACTAGTAAGAACCCATTCTTACTAAAAACGGATTTTTACTGCAACATATACATCTGTAACTGTCCCTTAAGTCAGAATATTTTGTTGTGTAGTGATTATTTCAAGAGTTCGATATGTAGGAGTTTGGTGTAACTTTAAAATAAATAAATAATTAATTAAATAATAACCATGATAAAAAAGTATTAGAAGTAGAAAGTAGTAGAAACTTCGTTCTGGTGCCAAGTTTATAATTTTTTTTTTATTACAAGAACTTTAAAAATTTAAAGAAAAAATTTATGTATTTGAAATAAAATTTATTGAATTTTTTAAGTTAAAAGTTTTACCATAAAAAACACTCGTTTAATACTTTACTTTTATTAAGAAAAAATATATCTACTATTTAATAAATATTTGAAGTTTCTTTCATAAATCTAATTCTAAAAATTTATTTTTTATTTAATTTTAATATCCGAGATAAAGTCAATTTTACTTAGGGAAAGTGGTGTAGGTTTTAGGTGAAACATGGTATTAATTAATAAAGTAAAGGGAGTGTAGTTTCACAGTGAATGAAATAAAACTCAAAGAGGTTTATACAAACTCAATATATTTTAATAATAATCCGAAATATATTGAGTTTGTATAAACCTCTTTGAGTTTTATTTCATTCACTGTGAAACTACACTCCCTTTACTTTATTAATTAATGGTCATATCAGTTTATTTCTTTCTGAGTGTCTGTCTGGATTCCGATACCCACGATAACTCAAAAACAAAACAAAACAAGACAAACAGTCGTAGAAAGTTCGTTTTGGTGCTTTTTTAATCCGTATAACTTATTAGATTTCGGGGCTTTCTTCTTGTGATATTTGATTTGCATAAGTGATACCTACTTGATTTTATTTTCATCGGTGATAATTTATTATTTATTAGTTGTTAGCTTATTTTTAATTCATGATAGACTAACTAAAATGAAAATCATTCTGAGGCCATGAAGGGGAGAAAAATAAATTCCCATCTTGTGGGTGATTGTTAACCTCTTCTTATAAATCTTTGTAAAAAAACGAACACCTTATTCTTTACGAAATAAAAATGAATTTATCTTGTTTACAATATTGATCAAACATTTATTTTCAATCCCTCGACGGTGCGTTAATTAAAATTTTGTTGTTGTTGTTGTTAAAAATATTAATTGGAATATTTATCAACCGTATAGTGTGGTTGAGAGAAAATTAATTTCATTTCGGGGTTATTGATCTTTATCCTATCAATTGCATAAATAAAATGATAACAAATCGCGAATTTTGACAATCAATTTTATAATGCGTGATTAAAATGGCGTGTGATAGGAATTGGGCTATCAAAAAAATTAAAATTGTTATGGTACAGGCCTCTTTTGTTCTGTGGGTGCATCTAAACATTGATTTAATTGAGTTCTTAATTAACTAACTTTTTCAAATTTCATTTTCTTAGAATTTTGCCAATATTGACCAATAAATATGGTTATTTTTTACATTTTAAAAAAGCGGATTATACCTCTTTTTTGGTCAATGTATTTTCTCAAAATTGGATTAATTTTCTTATGAAATAAAAAAACTAATGAACAAAAAAAAAAACAATTTAATTTCAAATCGCACAAAGAATTAAAAAGTAATTTTACCTACCCCGAAAAGTTTCCATATTTATATGTGTCTAAAAATAAAGGGTGGAACTTTTGTTGAATTTCAAGTTAAAAAAGCACCTACGTTTTTTTTCTTTTAGGCATTAAGTATGAAATGTTTTGAGTACTGAAGTAAAAATTATTTTTATGCTTTTATAGTTAAATTTTGAAATAAAAACCTTTTAGAATGAGCCTCAAAAAGTTAAATTTTACGAGAGATTAATTATTTTGTCAAAATGTCTGTTAGAACATTAGTTATTATGTCTGTAACCAAATTTTGTGTACGCTCTAGATCAAAAACTAGAGTGAAAATCAAAACGAAATTTCACATGTAGTTTTGTTGTATTGAGATTAAGAGCTGATTCGTTTTCTAACTAAAAAAAAAAAAAAAAAAAAAAAAATGGAATTTACTTACTATAAAAAGGTCCCATAATAAAAAAGAGTAATTCATTCTTCCGGGGACCAAAATTGCGGGGGTTCAAAAATCGAATTATCAATAAAAATCCTAGAGAGAAATTCCCTTAGATTTTTTATAAAATTAAGTACGGTAGGGGGTGGGGCTCTTATAAAATTAAGTTTTCAAACTAAAAATAAATTGAATTTACTATAAAAAGGTCCTATTATAAAAAATGAAATTCATTTATTCTTTCGTGGACCAAAATGGCAGTGGGGATTGGTTTCAAATGTAGAATTAACAATATAAATCTTAGACAGAAATTCCCTCAGATTATTTATAAAATTAGGTAAGGGGTTCTTATATAATTAAAATTATTGAGTTTTTAAACTTAAAAAAAAACAAAAAAAAAACAAGAAAAATGAAATTTACTATAAAAAGGTCGCATTATAATAAAAGAAAGTAATATTTATTCTTTCGGGGACCAAAATGGCACTTTTACAAAAATTTAAAAAAATCTAAATTCAAAGTTTCAAGTCTATTGTAGATTTTGTGAAATTCAATAATTAAAAATTTTCTTTTTAGGAAATTACAAAATTCAAAATACGTTTATTAAACGAAAACTACAAAATATAAAATAATTTTTCGATAAATTATGAAAATAAAATTAAAATGAAAATCTGAAATCAACCTTGATCGTTTTTAGCTGTAGCCCTTGAATTATATTTATTTAATACAAAAACCAATCAATACAATATTTCAATATATTACTTTAGTTCTTTATACTATACGAGCAGTACCCGGCGTGCCTACGGCACGCCCGGCACCGCTCGGCCCTCCGTCTGGTGGCACTGGTGGACAGCGTCTCGAGATGTGATTATTAGCTGTCCGTAATTATATGTTTTGAAAAAATTTTTTTTTGAATAATGAATAATGATCATAGAAAGATGAAAAAATATCATTAAAATACTTTATTAGAGCATACAACCATTTCTCTCGAAATTCCCGATCGGTTGAAAACCTATTTCTTTTTTAATAATACATTTCAATATTTAAATTTATCTAAAAAGTGACTCTAAATTAATTATATATAATAATTTTAAAATTAATTTATCTACTAAAATTTCAAATGACCCGCGCAGTAATAAATTAAGAATTAATCTCATTATCCCATTAAATCATATCTCATTAAAACTTATAAATTAAATATATATATATTTCAAAATTAATTTGTCTACTAAAATTTTAAGAATTTATATTTTTCATAAATTCAAAAAAAAAAAATTAATTTTCGCGGTATGAATTATTTCCAAAAAATTAAATATATATTAATATATAATATATTTAAAATTAATAAATTTTTCTACTAAAATTTCAAATGAGACAAGCCGTAAATCTAATATTCTAAGCTATATAGAGGAATATATTAATATATAGAGATATTATAGATTTATAATATAGAGAATAGATATGTTTTATTTGTAAAATTTGACAATATAACAACTGTCATTGAATATTAGTTGCTTTTTCTCCCACATGTTCCTTGCTGCGCCACGAGTACTGTCTGACAATGGCTTTTATATATGTATATAGATCACCTGCGAAGCTCGCCTTTGGAGATCATCCTACTGGCCAGGAGGTTACTAAATTTTATTTGTCATGAGCTATTAGTGAGTTTTAAAATTAAAAAAAAAAACGGCGTCGTTGCGCAAGCCGATTATTATAAGTGTATAGCTCTATGAATTTTGATCACGTATCGATTTTCCTCTTTCATTTTGCAATTTCTATCCCTCCAAACGTCTAACCCCAAATCCCATCCATAGATGAATTTTATTTTGTTTCTTTTGAAATTTTCACTATAAGCAATTTTCTCAGCAATGTGTAATGATAAGGAAATAACGAGAATAAATGTTGCCTGGCTCTTTCAGCCAAATGGACCACTGGGTTATAGAGATGACTCCTTGACTCCTTGACTACGTGCTGCGTACTCAGGAGGAATTTCCTCTTATCACTGAACGACAGACACAAACCGGGGAGAGGCGGGGGGAGAAAAACGACAAAACAGGGCAAATTACCCCTTCAGGGACAAACCGCACAACACAAATATTTCTTCTTGGATTCACGGGATTAAAATTAAATTAAACGTTCACGGAGAGAGAGTAATCAAGTAAAACGGTAGCGCATTTACTTTTTATTTTCTAACTTGGTTTAGAAAGTAATGCGTTTGGAATTTCCAACCGTTTTTTTTTTTTACGTATTATTTAATTATCTCCAATAAGAGGGCAAAAAAACACGTTCAATAAATCTTCATTTGTTAAAAAAAAAAAAGAAAATTGATTTTTATTCTTTCAGCGAATTTCTTAACACCCTTAAAGGTAGGGAATCAGGTTTTTAAACAATATTTTCTCTATAGGTATCGCTATTTTTAATTGAAAAGTTTACTTAACTAAATTTTTTATTAATTCGAAAATTTGAGTGTTTTATAATATTTATTTGACTGGCTAAATAAGCATTTATTCTAGTGGCCAAGGGAATAATAATAATTTTTATTTTATGAAAAATTGATGGAATCTTTAATAAAAGATTGTACAAACAATTCGCGGAGGCGCCTTATTGCCACAATTTTTTTATTTAAATAAATACGATAAAGTATTTTAAATTTCAATTTAAAAGTGCATTCGTTTTTAGTCATAGAAGTATGAAAATATTTTTAGTAGATACTGAAGTAAAAATAATTTTTACAATTTAATTCTTAGATTTCGAAATTAAAGTCTTTTAGAGTTAACATTGAAAACATTATATTTTACTAGATATTACTTATTTTGTCAAAATGTCTATTAGTACCTACGTTAGTAGGTCTGTCACCAAATTTTGTGAACAATTTTAATGCTCTCTTCCAAGGTATCAAAACAAAATTTTATATTTAGGTGTTTTATATTGATACTAAGAGATTATAAGATTTTGGTTCAAATAGGACCAAAAATTAAGGGGAGGGATTAGAAATCTAAACCCTTTGATTTTTGTGACCTGTTTGCAAGTTTGAAGCAGAGTTTAATCATGTTTTTTTTTTTTTTTTTGTGAATTTGTTTTAAAAAGCTTAGTTTAGACCTTTAAAAAGATTATATACCACGATTTTTTAGTACTTTTGCAGGTGGTATATTGGTCCTTTTTTTCTATGTTTCAAGTTTGGCTAGAAACGAAAAGTTTTCTTCAAACATAATTCTATTTTAATTGAATGTAATGGAAGGCAGCCCAGGGGGTAGTGAGGAAAGAAAAAATTAACACATATCAAATAAGGTGTAATTTATTGGAATCCTTCCTCTTTTCCTTTCAAACCGACGTTTCGGAGGATTTTTCCCTCCTTCAGGGTTTCAGGGAAAAATCCTCCGAAACGTCGGTTTGGAGGAAGGATTCCAATAAATTACACCTTATTTGATGTGTTAATTTTCCTTTCCTCACTACCCCTGGGCTGCCTTCCATTACATTCAATTAAAATTTCTACCAGTCCGTCTCTCTCCAGAGAAAATTTCGTTGCAAAAAATAATTCTATTGATTGTTTCACTGGTGGTACTTTCTAAAACATATCCTTCCTCTGTTCGATGTGAACCTAATTTTTGTACAAAATAACATTTAGCCTTAGAAACCTACCAATACAAAAATCATCGAAAATTGCCAGTAAAATCATATGTATGGTAAAGTCATCAGATTACTAATTTTGGCACCCGGGATTAATTTCTGAGAGGATAAAAACAACCATTCTGACATATAATTAACAAAAATCCATTCTATCTCGGATCTAGTTGATGTCATTCAACCTCTTATGATTTCCTTAAATATAATTCGCTTTTTAAAAACATTTCAAAATATACTATATAATTCTTATTACAATTACATATTTTTAAATTTTATCTTATTTTCAATGTAGAGAACATTTTAGTTTTGGGCTTTCTACATAGTTTCTAGTTTTTATTTTTAAAACAAAGAACTGATCAAATTTTAGGCTTGTTTGTTTTATATTGAAGACATAATTAATTACCAATACAATACAATACAATTACCAATACAATACAAAAATCGTCCTAAATTGACTAGAGGCTCAGGTGTATGGAAATGTCATCTGATTGCTAATTTTGGCACTCGGGTTCAATTTCTCACGGGATGGAAACAACCTTAAAATTTTTGGGTTGTAAATTAAATTTTTAAATCCACTTGACTCTAAAAATTATTATTTCTCGGACAATTCAGCTGCAAATAGATGCTAGAGATCCCATTTATTACTCTATAGATAGAAACTTATTTGGTCATTTTTCCAACTTGATATTGTTGTTGTTAGGAAGCCATTTCCCTTCTTATAAGCGCCCTTAACGCCGGAAAGGGAAATGATGGAATCTGAATGGGAGAAGGCACAATAGACCATGATATGATGCAAATGCCCTTTTCAGGTGACGAGGCTCCACCGTTCCTATATAGAAAAGATATATTATTATTACTATTATCGATTAAGGGAAAGTAGAACGACAAGCTTGACATTTAATGTTCTCTGAAATAATTTTATAATATAAAAATTTTAGCATTTCAACTGGATATTTTACAGTAGAAATGTATTTAATTTAGTTATCAAAGTAAATAAAACGTTTGAGAGATCTTTTCAAATATTTGAACAAATTTAATTGCTTTGTTCCCGAAACAAGTACAAGTCTACAAGCCATTCGATAAAATAGGCGATATTCGTTTTAGATAAGAATGTAATTAAAATAGGGGTGGAAAGCTGAACCGTTTCAACATATGATAGACTTGCACAAGATCTTGAACTGATGAAAACATTATTTATTTTAGTTTGAACTAAAAAAAGGAAATACTATAGAAAACTATGCATCTCTCTATTTGAGATTCATATGAATTAGAACACAAAAACAAACTTTCCTGTCAACATTTCGGTAAATTTGGTGATACTAAGTTTCCTTTTCACCGCAGTTAGATAGGTTTATTAGGATGTCAAAAAACCATTATTGTCATCTCAAAGTGTATTTGATGGACCAGCATCCCTTGGTTTGAAAAGTCACCTCCCGCCACTGATGTACAAATTTATAATTTAACTAGCTGCAAGGCCCGCCTTCGGCGGCCCTCTTGCTAGCCAGAGGGCACGCCCCTGGACCCCCAAACCACGAATCTCACCCTCACATCCCCCGACTCCCACTCAGCACCACCACCCCGCTCCCGTGCCCAACCCACGCCCCCGCCCCACCACCCCATCCGTGACCTCTACTCCCGCCCCAGCCCCTCCACCCACCTCACTTCGCCTCTGGGCCCTCACCTCAAACCCCTTCTCCACACTCCGCACCCCACCCACCCCGGACCCCACCCCATGCCCTCCACCCCGCGCACAACACCCCCACCTAGCCCCTTGGACCCCCACACCCACTACGTTCTCCGGACTCCACCCCGCACCACCCCCTTCACCCTACTCCGTCTTACTCCCTCAACCCCATTCCAGCCCCCGCGCCCTCATCCCGCCCGGACACCCCATACCCTAACCCACCTCCACAACCCGTACCATTACTCCACCCCCGCACCCACCCCCGCACCCAGTTTTTGCATTTCTAGCCTTCTAGTGACCCATAGATTATGTATACAAAATTTGATTAAGTTGGCTCTAAGGGTAAGAATTTTCATTTTTTGACCCCCCCCCCATTTTGGGTCGTTAGTTTTTCCATTTCTATCCTTCTAGTGACCCACAGATTATGTATACAAAATTTGGTTGAGTTTGGTCCAAGAGCAAGAATTTTAATATTTTGACCCCACGCCTTCCCCATTTTGGGTGGTTTTTGGGGAATTTTTTAAACAAAAGTTGTCAGAAATCACATCCCCTACAACTTTGCTCATTATAAAATTTGACGTAGAGTTAATAGTTTAGGAGTTATTTGATAATTTTCATTCGTGCGCACCCCCAAACCCCCTTCTGAGGTCAAAATATCAAAACGTTATATAGCTAAAAACGTAAGTTAGAAGACATCTGATGCAAATATGAAATTTCATAATAATCCCTTCAGCCGTTTTTACGTGAATCGTGAGCAAATTTTCGCGGAACCCACTGAAACATACAGACAGACAGGAATTTTGTTGAGGGTGTTTTCGTTCATAACTTTGCTTGAAACGTGTGCAACCAAAATTTGGCCTGATTTGGAGCAATGTACAGACAAACCTTAATTTTATATATATATAGATTTATATATGTATATGTTTATTTGTATCAAGCTGGGGATAATAATCTCATTGATTTCCCATTACGAAAAATAATACTAATAAAAATACTCCGACCGCTCTGGGAGCACCATGAGTTAGATTGGAAATGATTGGGCTTAATAATATTCCATTTTCCACTCTTTGATATTTTATTTACAAAGTAATTAAAATTTCGTTTATTATTCTCTGTGTAATATTTCAAACTTTAATTTTTTTTCTTGACTTACCTGTTGTTAAAAAGACGTAATTTCCAGCCGAGTGATCCACTTCACTTCCACCCTAGCCAATCCGCCGTCTTCATTTTATTTACCTCCTTTCTTCTTTCTCAAGGCACTTGCTTTAAGGTGCAGGAAATTGACTTCCGACCCCTTATTTCCCACCCCCAACCCTACCCCCTTACTTTACTCTAAACGACACTGGCCTTATACCTATATATTCCATGATTATAAGAATAATTTTATTACATTTAAAAAAATAAAAAAACTGAATATTGGCTTTTTTGACATTAAAAGATAATTTTTATTTTATATTCTAAACTCGCGTGTTTATATTCAAATCAGTTTTTTTTTGTTTTAGATAGTATATTAGATCCAGTATACTAGACAAGATTTCAAAGTGTTAGAAGTTGTAATCACAATAATAAAATCTACAATCATGACCCAATTACCCAGGCTCAGGGCTCACCTCACATTTAGTTGTTTTTTTTTGTTGTTTTTTAATTGAAAAGATTTTGTTTTGGTTTGTTATATGGCTGGTTTGCTATAACAACAAAACGAATTTTTCTATATCCAATCGAAATAATAGATAAAATATTTATAATTAAAGAACTGCTGATGAAGGTCAAACGAAAATGAATAGTCTCAAACAAATAAATTAAATAATTAATAAAGATTGTGGTGTTGGTGCAAGGTGAAACATATTTAATAAATTAATTGGAGTTTTATAAAAAAGATTTAATTTCCGACTCCTACCTTCACTCACACAAATCAGTATCGAAATAAGTCTTATATCATATCTACAAATATATATTCAAATTGCTAATAGCAGTGGAATGTTTCACTTCAAAAAAATTCAGTAGCCGTAATTAGATTTTCAAAGTAAGTACTAATTTTATCAAAATTAAAAAAAAATATATTTTGCAAATGTACTTAAATTAATACTTGGGCACATTGAAACCCTCTCTATCTAATAGACTTCAGAAATCATGTTCCAAGTTTTGTTATTATTCCAATCCCAGTCATTCTATTTGCATTCCATTTCATAAGGAAAGCTTAAATTAGGATATACTGATCGAAGCCACTAATCAAAATTTACATATATTATAATTGATGAACCTCTCTACCAATGGCGTAGATAAAAAAAACATATTTTAAAAACAACTTTTTAATGTTATTTTTTTCTTTTGTTACAGGTAAGAATTATTTTCATCTCATTTTTTAATCAGTTTCGAATAAGGTAAAGTGGAAAATTTATTTTTTTAAATTTTCATTATAATACACTCTTGCTTAGTGCTTCTTCAAATAATTAATAGAGATTGTGGTGTTGGTGCAAGGTCTTTAATAAAGATAAAAGTAAATAAATATGAAAATATTTATTTACTTTTATCTTCTTCAAATATATATGTACCTACTTGTAAAAATAGAATCATCGAATTGAGTGAAATAAATCCACCTTCAAGTTTTTACAACAGGAATTCATTTAATGAAAAAATTTGATGTACTTACTTCATAAATTTTTGCATTAAAATTTGTCTTGAATATCTTTACAGAGTCTTGTTTTGAGAGTCGACATTTGCTAATTTATTTTTATTTTTTGTATATGCATAAATAGTGAATCAACTCTCAGAATAAATACAGCAATTTGTTTTCTAGTGAATTCGAGTCTTTATGACAAAAACAAACGATTGTTTTATTTTTGATATTTTTTACATATCTTTAATTTATGAGTTGAATGTTCAAATATGCGGTAAAGTGGGAAATTTATCTTTAAAACTTTTCATTATAATTCATTTTATGCCCCGTGTGCATTTAAATAAATCTATAACATATGAATAGAGTTATAATTCGAATTGTAGTCGCAGAAACTTTTGAAATTCATTTGTTTTTTTCTAGAAAAATATTTGAATATCTTCACACAGTCTTGTTTTAAACAGTCCACATTGAATATTTTGTTTTTATTTTGCGTATATAGATATTATATTGGATCAACTCTCAGAATTCATATACGTAGTAACTTATTTGAAAGTTTATCTAGGTCTTTATAAAAAAAATATGAATTTGAATTGAAATAGACTCATTGACATCGGATTTTATTGAAAATAAATAAAAAAAAAACTTTAATTGGAATGTCGTTTTCAACCTTTTTCAAAACCGATGTTTCTGAGTATCTTTCCTCTTTCTTCAAGTCTTGGATGCGTCACTGAAGGAAATATACAATTTCTTTTTTTATTATTTTTATTTCTGCTCTAACTTGACAACAAAATTTTTTTAAATTATTTTTAAAAAATTTATTTAATTCTTCTATTAGTTTATATACAGTATTATTTCTGAAAGAAATATCTTGTCTCTATTATGCATGTTTAGAATTAATCTGACATCAAATTTGAGAATAAAAATAACAATTTGTTTGCAACTATTTTCAGACAAAATGAAAACAGAATATTTCCTTATAATTATTTTTAAATATCTGTCTAGTAATTTTCTTAATTCTTTTAAATTATTTTTATTAAATATGGAAATTAATAAAAGTTAAGGGAATTCCCTGAAAACGAGACGAGATGAGATCTTTAAAGGATAATTAGAAAAGTAAAAATGCAGCTCAACTCTCATTTCAAAAGTAATTAATGCAAATTTTAATTTCCACCCTATAATAAATGCAGGTCTTGTGTCAGTTACACCTAAGGGATGCTCCCTTTTTTATGTTTTTTTCCCAAAGAAACCCACCCTAATTTCTTCCTAAAGGCGACAATAAAACATCCAAAGGGGAGCACACAGTGAGAGAACAAAAGCATGTGATTGGCATAACTTACAATAGGGGAGGAAAAATGATCATAAATTAACCATACACTACTATGTACCCCTTCGAGCGCGGGAGTAACATTTGGCTTGGATATTTACAATATGGCTTTGGAAAATTAGTTTTCTTCAGACCCGGGAGATAAATTAAAAAATAATTCGTAAGTAATGGAGCGAGAGAAGAGCTAATGATACCATTTGAAATTTTTAAGACAAAAAAGAGAAATCCAGTGAGTTTAATTTGTAAAATGAAATAAACATTATTCAAACGGAGATGAGCCGAGATTAAAATTTAAAAAAGAAAACAAAGAGTTTTATCCTCATTACTATCACTTATCCCTTCTTTCCCTAGATTGTAATCGAGATAAAATCGATATCTAAAGTCGTTTTTGACAACGCTATTTTATATTATGAGAGATAGATAGGGGAAGGCAATGGGAAACCACCCCGATGAAAATTTCCCCAGGAAAATTACAGTGGAAAGGTTACTCTCCATAGTAATCGTCGACGCTCGGAACCAAGTATGCCACTTGAAGAAGAGGAGAGATATAAGATACTAAACTCTCGGTGTCCTACTCGCATTTGGCAGACTTATTTTATTTTATTTTAACAATATAAACACAGCCCGAGCAAAGCAATCAGTCTTTCAATTAGTAATATATGGGCTAAGATTAATTTATTTAATTTGCTTCCCTTAGGATTGGAGTTTGAACTGGTATCTACTTGTGGTCAGTAGTTCCATGAGTCTCTATAACGAAACGTGAAACTCGAAACTATCATTCAGCAGAAGCTTGCCTGCCTGCATGCGAGCATTCATACAGGCGACCCCGCCTGCCTGCATGCGAGCATTCATGCAGGCGACCCAGCCTCTTCCCTGATCTGTTTTTCTCCTTCACGACCCACAGAGATGCTATGCTCATTGCTCACGCTTACCATACAGCTCCAACAGGCATTTTTTCAATGTCAACTATTCAATTTTGTTCAGGGAGAATGGTATAGGTTCAATGTGAAACATATTTATTTAATAAAATTAAAAATTACATTTCCTCGAATTTAATTATATTATATATTTTTGCAACACTCCTAATTGACACATCCCTTGGATTTCAAATTGTGAAATGAAATAACATTATTCAAACGGAGAAGTGTCAAGGATAAATTTTGTAATTTTGTAAAAAAACATTAGCTATTTTTATTCAACCTCATCATTCCGTCGATCATGGGTTTAATAAATCTTTACAACTCTAGATTTTTTATACTTCGCTTTTATTAGCCCCAAGCGACCGGCTTATTGACAGTTCCCTGACAGATGTCGACTCATGTCACAATGATCTTAGCTTGACGAGTGAGTGTTGGTTTAATAAACTTTTCATATACAACGTTGTCAAAAAATTGCATACAAACTCAATATAAAATTTTTTTGACAAGCTAATTATTATTAAATTAAATTGAGAATAAAGAGAAATTGTATTATAGGCAAAATGAACTACAGGGATTTGAACCCGGGATCTCTGCTTGTCCTGCTCATCGCTCTAGAATTATAGACTACTGAGCTACATATCTCAGATTATAATGCATGCATAATCTCTATATTAAGATGGAATTTCATTATTTTTATTATTTTGTCATTTTTCACGGCCCTGAAGTGCCCTAAATTATCATACTACATTCAAATACCTCCTCATCTATCACGTCACCAGAAAGTTGGAAAGTCATTTTTTCATAAAACTTCGGGATGCAATCACAACAATCAATCACAAAGACAAACTAAAATTAAATCAAATTGAGAATAAAGGAAAAATTGTATTATAGACAGAAGAATCCACCCGGACTCGAACCCGGGATCTCTGCCTGACCAGCGCATTGCTCTAGACCAGGGCTGTCCAACCTGCGGCCCAGCACAGCAATTAATGCGGCCCAACATAAAATTATCAATTTCCTTAAAAATTGAGATTTTTATGTTACTGGAAAAGATAGATATCTGATACAATTTGACCTGATGTTTTTTTTTTCTAAAATAAGAAGAAATTAGAAAATCTCCTCAAAAGGTGTCGAAGAATAAAAAGCAGATTTTAAATTTTGAATATGAAAAAATAAATCGAGATTTCCCAAAAAATAATCAAAATTTTGGCATATTTTGAACCATTTTTATTAGATTTAAATATTTTAACTGCAAACTTTCTGATTGAATGTATGCCACTACAATCAGACATTGAACTGAAAGAAATGTTTAATGTCTCTTTATTAAAATTTCATAAAAATTATCTACCCAGAAACAAATATTCCTCCTGGCTTCACAATAATTATTCACTTTTTAGAAATATGAATTTACATATACCTTGCTAAAGCTATTTTCGAGAATAAAATTCACTAGCAAAATTATAAGCTCAACTATCAGGTGACAAAAATAACCCAGTTTAGAATAATTTTAAAATTATTTTCCATCTCATATTTCCATTTTTTTTAATATTTATTATTTCAGTAATTAAAAATAATTAATCTAGAAAAATGACTAAAAATTGCGCTGATAGAATGATCTTTCTTTCTTTATAGCAGCTAAGGCAAGGATTAAAATACAAGTTCAGACCTGCAGCGAAGGCAATGATTCCAAATACAAGTTCAGACCTGTTTTAGACTAGTCGAAGTTAATTTCTTAATTTCTATTAGTCTAGGAATGGGCTTTTGACTATTGCACTTGGACTAATTGAATACTCGTTATTATATATAGAGAGAAGATTCAATTAATTCAATAATTTGGAAATGTTAAGAAATAATAATTAAACTCGTTATTCATATTTCTAAAAGACTTCAAATTGCTAATAGAAGTAAATAAATGATTTAAAAACAAAAAACCTGAAGGAAAAGAACTTAAAGATTATAATGATATGATATTTTTTTTTTGTCTTGGTGAGTATCATTATTCTACATTATTAGCTATATTTTTTGATTAACAAATATCAATGCAATTAGTAAATTTTATTTGCGGCCCGAGTCATTTTTTCCATTCAAATGCGGCCCGTGTAAGCCAAAAGGTTGCTCTAGACCACTGAGGTACGGATCCCAGATTATAAAATTATTATTATTATTATTATTATTTTGTTTTTGATTGTGAAATACAGAGCTGGAAAACTAAAAATTGATGTGAAACTTTGTTGGTCATGGCTTTGTCTGCGATAATGTATACAAATTTTTTCCCAGAACGGGCATATAACATTTTGCAGTCTTTGTGGTTCGGAGGGAGGGGCAAGGTATTACAGAGCCGCAGTGCGAACAAGCATTTTTTTTAATATAGGGTTTTGAGTAGGGATGCACTTAAGAAAGGTGTTGGCAAGAGGGCTGCAGCCATGGTTAATTTAATCACCTCTAAAGAGTAGAAAAATATTTTTTTTGGCGAAATAATTTTTTTTATCTCTATATAAAATAATCATTTAAATAAAGGTATAATTTTTGTCGAAATGAAATTTTATTTTCCAAGCAAAATCGAAAAATTACTCATAACCCGGGGACCTTTTGTAAAATTTCTACTCTTGATGAATATTTTTTTAATGATATTCGGAGAAGAAGGAGTTACACCAAGAAGGTGAAGCGCCTAAAGCCTTAGATTGGTTCCTCTACTGGGAAAAGAAGAATAGCAGGAGATTTTATAGGCTGGGTAGGAGTCAAAGGTAACTGTGGATACGGTTCTTGAACAAGTGAAGTTTATAGTTTGCGGGGAAGACAGTGGCAGGAAGCGAGTTCCAGTCTCTAGAGACCATATGGATAAATGATTTGACAAATGCGTTGGTTCGATTCTATTAAATTTGACAGCAAAGGGGTTTGTAGGTTTGAAAATCTTGTGTTTCTAACGAATAAAGCTTTAAGGGTTCAAACATTTTCTATTTTCAAAATGTTTTAATTAAATTATATTTTTTCATCTCTATTTGAAATATTAATTTAAATAAAATTGTGTGGTAATGAAATTTAATTTTCCCAAATCAAAATAAAAAAAAAACTACCAATAAGTAAGAATCTTATGTAATGTTCTCTTTTGACAAGGGTACGAAAATATATTTTTTATAATATTTTAACAAAATTATATTTTTTTAATTTCTATATAAGATAATCATTTAAAAACAAGTTTAGTATTCCAAAATATAGAGGTTTGGGCAAGAATGCGCACTAGAGTGGTTTTAGTGTATATGGGGAATTTCAAATTATGCGAAAATCAACGGGATAATCCGGAAACTTGTTCGTATATAGATAAAAAACTAATAACTATAAATTTTGAGCAATAACCGAGCCCTAGCCCTCTAAAGTTTGAAAAAGTAGGTTTTTTCATTTTGTTCCACCCTAATACTATTATCCAAAACGTTTATTTATTAAAATCGGACTAAAATTGACGGAGTTTTTATTATTAACCATTTAAGAGTATCGCAAGATATATTCGAATTTTAATAAAATATGATATCTAGAAAATGTTCAAAATTTTGAAATATACAAATATGATGTAATTATAGGATAACAAATACTAGATAGGTTTCACATTAATGGTGCACCAAAATGAAAAATAGGGAATAAACCGATTTTTCCAAACTTTAGAAGGCTAGGGCTCGTTTACGCGAAGTTCGATATGGCTCAAAATCTACAGTTATTAGTTTTTCATCTATACGAACAAGTTTCAGGGTTGTCCCGTTGATTTGCACATACTTCTAAAATAAGCACTCTTGCGCGCACCCAAAGATTCGCTTAGGGGCATATGCGGCCTTAGTTACTCTAGTGAGAGTAAAAGACACTCTTGTGATTTTCTAAAGAAATCAAATTCTATAATTTTTCCCAAAATGAACATTTATAAACTTCGATCTCTTTTTTTCGCGGTTACAAATTAAATTCGCTTTAATGGTGATTCTAATGAATACATTTATATCAAGAAAAAGTTTCGAAAATAAAAATTATTACACTCCTTTTCGTATAACATCCTGTTAATTAAATATTTTACCTAAAACAAAAAAAAAGCAAAAAAAAAAACTTTCCCATGCATATATTTTGAAATAAACTTTATTTCGTCATATGAACAGTAAACTTTATATTTAATATATAGGTACATATTTTCACATTGTATTAAAAAAGTTAAGAATTGAATACTATGTGCTAAATGAATAATATTAATTAAAACTTTTTAATATTTTAGATAGGAAAACTTTTATTAGCTCTTTTTTTTTGGGCATGAAATAAAAAAAATGTAAAAAATGTTGTGGGAAAATTGATTTGTTACAAGTTTTATTGCAATAATAAAAATATTAATAATAATTAAAATAAAACTAACATACAGGAATTCTTTTCGCATTCCAAAAGGGCAAAGAATTAAATAAAGTACATCATTGTTTTCATTCCTCACATATAGGAATCCACATGATCATTGATTTACATATATAGATACATTCTTGTCATGTTATTTCTAAGAAACTAAAATATGCAACTATTTCTAATATAATAATACAGACTAAAACAAAGAGTGTATCTACTTATTGATTTATTTTTTATTTCTACCTATCAAAATAACCAAAAAGTCCTTATAAAAAATTACCGATTTCTGTCTACCATTATGTTCGCTTGTTTTTTAATGAAAATTATTTCTCCATTATAATATCGAGTAATCTCAATAAAACTTATTAGAGATGTAAAAAACTACTTTTTCAAATTATTAAAAAATTACCCTGTATATAAATTAAAAACTTAAAATAGCGACCATTTCAATTTTTCAAATCTTTATATCTCAATAAAAGATAGTTTTATCAAATTAAGTTTTATTTTCTAAAAAGTTATGCATTTTATTATGAACAAAATGACACCTTATTTTTTAAAATCTGCCTACAGACAACTGAATTATAGCGGTATTTTTATTTTCATTATTATGGTTAGTCATTCTTAAGTGGATGAGAAAAAATATACCAAGAAACTGTCATTGATTTTCCATCATAGCTCCATTGTTTGTCAATCGATTTTCAAAAATAATGTATCATTTTGTTCAGAATAAAGTACTTAACATTTTAGAAAAAAAAGCAAACGTCTATATTTTGATAAATCTAATATTTACTGAGATATAAAGAATTGAATGATTGATATGGCCGCCATTTTGAAATTCGTCAAATTTTTTTCATTGCAATTTTTTATTTATTAGAGAGAGATAATCTAAAGATGTCTATCAAAATTATTAAGCTTTCTCAATCGAATTCGCGATATACCTACATTTTTTTAATTGAAAAAAATACATACTGACTGATATAATAAACACGAATGGTATTTTTATACGCCATTTTGTAAAGTAGAATGTATAAATGAATCACTAAACTATGTGTTACACCCTGTATATTGTTTGAGAAATATCTGTATTTAATTATTACTCCCCGTACTAATTTATCTTTTCGCAAATATTTTCATTGTTACCACGAAATTTTTTTTATTACTACGCAACAAAAAAAAAAATAAAGCTAATTTTTTATAATCATCTAACGTTTTTTCGTTTTTGTTATACTAGTTCACTCTAAATTTTTTAGTTTATTTATTTTGGGGTGAAATTATTTTCCAATAGACATTTCAACCCTTTTTGAAAGTTGATTCACAAAAAAAACAAAAAAAAAAAAAAACAATTCTCTAATGGAAAGCCAATGTCAATTAGTAAATAACAGAATAAAGGTTTTTAACTCTTGAATCGATTTAGTTCCACCGTAAACATCTAATTGCAACCATTAACCTGCGTTGGCAAATGCCCTTAATTTAATTTTTTTTTCAAGGATAATTTTAATTCAGCAATAATATTATAAAACATTTATATTTTGAAACCATCAAAAGTAACAATAACCAACACTAGTAACAACAATAACAACTCTTCTCTAGTAGCAGAATGTTTCAAACTGTATAGTAACTATATAGTGCCTATATAGATCCTGTTCCAGAATAAATTTACTGTACTAAGTTCGGAAATAGCTTTGTCGAATATCTGTTTGATTGACATTCTACAATTCAAAATATGCTATTTCAGGTTTTTCTTTTTAAGTGCTTTCTAAATTTACTGTACTAAGTTGGTAAATAGCTTTGTCGATTTTTTATAGAACTTTTTAAAATCGTCAGAAGTATTCTGTAAATGAATTGATTAGAGTTACTGGCCGAATATTTTATTAAAACTATTTGTTAAAAAACACATTTTCTCATAATTCAATATATAGTTATATTAAATAATGAAAAAATGTGGTTTTTTAATACAAATAGTTGTTTAATTCTCTATCAATGTTGATAACATACTGTGACGCTAGTATGCTTGTCTATGGCCACCAGATTTACGTTTTATTCGTTAAAATACTAGTTCCTTATTTATATTTAACCTTCAATGAATGTATATCTACGCCTGCGGATGCAGCACGCCATCCAGAGAGTTCTATTTGAATGCATATCCTACCAATCTGCAGGCGTCGCTTGATTTTTTTTAATAGGTCTAGTGTACAAAGACGTAGATAGAAGTCTACTACCTTGAAGAGTCAGTAATGTTGTTCCTAGTAAGCATTTATGCTATGTGGAAGGCATTAGGAGAACACCACAAATCTTTAGAATACGTAACATAAAGATTTAAATAGGTGTCGGGTGGTTGCTTCAAACCATTCATTGGAGGACTGTATCTATTATGATAATAAAGTAAAAAATGTATACGAATTTCATATTTCATCAGCTAGTCGAGTTTAGAAATGCCTAATATGTGGAGAAAAATCAATTATATTTTCTGCCTATGTGGGTATCTTCTGGATTCTAATAGCCACACTACCTTAAGAACATGATCATTAGCGGGAATGCATATAAGACACTTTTGACATATCCTTTAGTCCTATATCCTCCATCACCTGACGGATTGCGGCCTTCCAGTTTTTTGGTGGTCTCCCTCTTTTTAGACGTTCAGGGGGGACCCAATTCAGAACCTTCTTTGGACACCTGTCTTCTCCCATTAGTTGGACATGACCATATCATACTAGTCTCTTTTTTTCAATGGTCGTTATTATATCTTGGTCCACCTTCATGATCTCACGAATCCTTTCGTTTCTGATGTGGTCCAGTTTAGAGACTCTTGAACTTCTTCTCCCTAAATCCATTTCAAGGGATAGTAGTCTTCTTTGGTCCTTTTTCCTTAGTTCCCATGTTCTCAAGAAGATAAAATACGTTATGATTTCCATCTTGGAAAAATATTAATCGGATAGTGCTGTGACATAAAAATCAAACTCCAATAATTTTAAAGTGTGTTGATTAGCTGAAAGGTTATGAGTCAGTTGCTTTAATCTCTAGTAATTCTCAGATATCACCCTCGCTCTAGAAGATGTCCCATTCAGCTCTTATTGTCTTTAAGATGTCTAGAAGATCTCCGAGTGTCTAGAAACATATTCTAAACCAAGTGTACTAACAGGGTTGGTAACGAATTACAATTTTACAAAACTATCAGAAATACCCAATGCATTTTAATTACTATAGGTTGCTCAATGTTCTCGCCCTCAAACCAAGCTTTGGTAGCTTTGATGAGCTGATGAGAGAACACATACCCCTTGACTTCACAAATGAATGAACACGTTTTCCATAATTTACTTTAACAGATAACATGGAACTCTCTCTTACATTTCAATTTGATCCTATCCCTGGTACTCGAGAGAAAAATTCTCAACCTGATAACATTTATCATTTCTTGTTATGTAACTAAACAAAAGGTAAGTAACTAGAGAGAGCGAAAGTGGAAATGGAAACCTACAGACCAACTTTAATCTGAATTGACATCCTGAAAGCAAACTTCCCTGAATGGATTAATTATAACTAATTTTAATTGATTTTAAAGTTTATATTTGTCAAATGACATCCATTGGAATATTTAATTAAATTTTCGATACATTGATGTCGAATCTATTTTTAGTTTCCCTTCTATAGAATAAATAAGTGAAGTTGAATTGGGTTTTCCAATTTTGAATAATTTGCATTTTTCTAAAATTCTACCCAAGACGAAATAAGCCCACAGACTAAAATGAGAATTACTTAGAATGTTAGAATTGTCAAAAATGTTATAAATAAATTTAATTGTATGCCAAAACCATTACCAATACTTTGGGGGTCAAACCCAAATGTTAAAAACGGTATCTGGGTATTTAGCTATCTTTTAAGACGAACTATCTTGCCATACAAAACCACTATTTGACTAAACATCTTTATTTTGAGTTATTATTCGCCTACGAAATATCTTTGACCGAAATCCAGTAACTGTTTAAATATCAAAGATGGCTCCTCTCTAAAGATAGTCAAATCCCTAAATAGCGTTTTCGGCACTTGGGTTCGATTATCGAAGGCGCAGTAGCCTTTCTGACATACAATCGATCTTAACTGCAACATCTTTGATATCCTTAGTAAATTCTAATTATTAGATTTAATAAATGAAGTATTAGAATTGAATTCTGAAATTCAGTTTTAATTTTTTCTAATTACATTATTAAAATTTAACTTAAGACTTGAATTATTTTTAAATGGAAGCATTTTTTTAGTCACAAACTAATAAAAGACTATAATTTCAGTTAATTATTATTATTTATTTTATTGATTCACCAAACAGTTTCGATCACCTCTGGTTGACTATTTTCAGTAGTAAATTTCGTTCAAGATCGGGAAATTGTCACTTTGTATTCATAAACCATCCTTAACTTATTAATATAGATATTTCACACATTTACAAAAATCATATATAGCAATAATTCATAAAAACACACTTATCATTTACTAGAATCTATTATAAACTCATGTTTATTGCTATATAAGATTTATTTATTTCACAAAGTATACAAACATAGGACCTTAGGTCCCACCTAGTGGTTATACATAATTTAGGAATAATATTTTACAATGTTGGCAAAAGATTTCACAGATACACACATTTTGAAGGGGGAAGAAAAAAAAAGATTGTTGTAAATGTGTGAAATATCTATGTCAATAAATTAAAGATGGTTTATGTATACAAAGTGACAATTTCCAGATCTTGAACGAGATTTACTACTGGAGATGGTCAACCAGAGGTGACCGAAACTGTTGGTTAATCAATAAAACAAATAATAATAATTAAATAAAATTATTGTCTTTGATTAGTTTGTGACTAACAAAACCTTTCTATTTAAAAGAATTTAAATTAAGTCACTTAAGTTTTGGAAGAATCTTATAATTAAAACTTGAAGCAAATAAACATATACCTATATAAAATGAATATTTGTTTGTATATATAACATACCAGCTTCAGGCCCGCCTTCGGCGGGCCTTTTTACCAGGGGCTTCGCCCCTGGACCCCCACGTGGCTGCTTTATTGATGTTTTATTAGTTACAGAGAATAAATATAATTGTTTTATTATAAAGTCTTAAATAGATATAATTTAAGATTCTATTTAAGTCCAATATACACTCATAAGAAATAAGATGAAACAAATATTTAAAATGTATCAAAAATCCACTTGTTAGGTATCATTAAGGGGAAAATAAAAAAGGTTATATTATATGTAGGTATTATTATAGATAAGAAGACATGAAAATTACAATTATTATTCATTTTGCTAGACACAAAAGTATATACAATCTATTTATAAAAAATTCTCTATTCTCAAGCTAGAGTTGTTTATCATAATCTTTTTGATTTTAAGTCGATTCTCCCACGTTTTCAGTAGAGGTTGCCATTAATAGTCAAAACATCAAAAATGGAATGCAATAAGGTTATTCCTCTAGTATTAGATAAGAATCGATCGTTTTTTTGATTTTAAGTCGATTCCTCCATGTCTTCAGCAATGACTACCAATAAAAACCGAAACGTCAAAAATCGAATGTAGAATGGTTATTTCTCGACTGTTAAAAGAGAATCAATCATTATTTTTGAATTAAAGTCAACATGAACTGCAAATTGCAAGTGATATCTGATTAATAATAAAGAAATAAACATATTAATATTTCAAATGAATTTGGATAAAGTTTAGAAACGATCCGTTGCAGTTTATTTTTTTAATTTTTGTTTTTAAATGTACTTAAAAAAAATAGATAGTTTTTTTAAATCTTTGTTGCATTATTAAATTCTTCTTCAACGATAATGTGGTTAGAACTATTGAGAATGAATGACACTCAAAAATCTTACAAACAGGGCCGCCAACACTTGTTTTTTTGCTCGTTTAGTTCTTTTATTGTCTGGCAAGCTATGTTGGCTAACCTGATTTTTTTTAATTTTTCCTAAATTTTCCAATTTTCCGGGAAACTTTTCCAATTTTTTTTTACGTATTAACCTGAATTGGACTATTACGAACATTTAAAAAAAAATAGCCAAATCGGTCCAGGCATTTGAGAGATCTGCGCTTACAAAGAAACAGAAATTCATTTTTATTATATAGATATATAAATAATTTATTTGCTGGAGACTCTAGTTTCGAAGGTTTGACTTTCATCATCAGTCATTATATGCATCAAACAGAGGACAACCTCAATGATTTTTTATGAATCATCAACTCAGCTACTCTCGGAAACTGTTTTGAAATTTACTTTTATTTTAATTAACGTTTAATGTTACTTTTAATTATTTTATTCTAATGTTGGTTTGTTGTTAGTTCGAGATAAGTGAAATTCGTGTAGTGTGCACTAAACACCTGAGATTTTTTTTTCTATTCGTTTTTAATCGAAAAATTCTACGATTTTTTTTCGGACCAAATTAACATATTTAATCTTTCTTATTGAATGAATGTAGAGGGTGTAGTGAAGTGGTTTGTTCAGTGGTGCGAATAGGTTTGAAGTTTGTGTTATCGATTCAATTTTATGTTTGTAACCTTTTACATGTTGAACTTTTCAGGGATTAACATTTCGCTTATTCTTTCAAATTAAGAGGAGGGATAAAATGGGGTCAGATTGTTGGTTTATGGTTGAGTCGAGGCCGATCCAAAGGGGGTGAAAATTGAATTTATTCTGAATATAATAGGACCTATTATTAAATCCAAATGAATTAAAAAATCTTTCAATTTATTAAGAGTAAAATTGGATATTATTCATCTAAGTCATTTAAAATATAAATGTCTTTTTTACTATACCAGGGCTGTCCAACCTATGGTCCGCGGACCGCATGCGGCCCAGCACTGTAATGAGTGTGGCCCAACAGAAAATCATAAACTTCCTTAAAACATTGAGATTCATATGTATGTACATTTGTACAATACGTGATAGTCCAGGCAAATTACGATTTTAACAGGAAATAATTCCCGGTAAAGATTTTATTGCTGGAATACCTTTATTGGTACTCCAATATTACTACCCTAAGTTTTCCTCAAAGTTGTGTTGTGGAAATTTTTCTACTCGTCTCAAAATGAGAAAATTTCGAAGTTTTTTCAGTTTTTCTTGAATAACTCTAAAACTGCTTATCAAATCAAAAGTATATCCATTAGATAAATTAAAGCTCTTTAAATTACGCTTAAAATGATAACAATTTCATCTATTTAGGTTATGTGGAACCGTTACTAGTGCCTGTCAAAATAAGCTGACGTGTTCTGATGTGGCCATCCACTTGACAACCTGGCCCCTAAAATTATTAATAATCATATAGGGGAGGGGGGGTTAGTTTTTGCATTTTTAGACTTCTCGGGGTCCAATGATTATGTATACAAAATTTGGTTGAGTTTGCTCAAGGGGACTAGATTTGTAATTTTTAATCCCCCCTCCACCCTTAATTTTGGGTCGATATGCACCAAAATCTAATCAGCTCTTAATTTCATTGGACCAAAAAAACTAAGTGTGAAATTTGGTTTCGATATTCATACAAGTTTTTGAGCTAGCTCGTCCACAAAAATTTGGTAACGCACAGACTAACGGACAGACAACCAGACAACCAGACAGACTAACTAACTAACAGACATTTTGATAAAACAATTATTATCTCGAAAAATATAATTTTTTCGATGTTCACTTATTAAAGCTTTTTTGTAGAGCGAAATGCCATGGTTTCTCTCAATTTTTTTAAACAAAATAGTTTGACCGTTTTTGAGATATTTCGAAAAAAATAAGGAAAAAAAAACACTTTTTTCATGCACGATTAGAATACTTGACTTTACTGAGATTAAATTTGCTACAATTTAAACAAAGTATCATCTTAATTGGATAATGATAACTCGTGACGCAATGAGGTTAAAGTTTGCAGTATTTTGCAAAAAATCGCAGTTTTTCGTTTATAAAATGAAAACCACTCATCCTAGAAACTTGAATGATTGTCTAGGAAATTTTGCTGATTTGAACGTTTACTTGGGTCACTTTTGTCTTAAAATTCTAGATTTATAGATATCCACCATTTTCCATGACGCTTTTGAAGTCCGGAAAATGTAGTATATCTATAAATCTAATAGTTTTATCAAAAAAGTGGTCCAAGTAAACGTTCAAGTAAATGAAACTTCCTAGAGAATGAGATAAAAATCACGTTTCTAAGAAGATGGTTTTCATTTTGTGAAGGAATAACTGCGATTTTTTGAAACAATGTATCATTTCCTGTCATAGATACCAATCTGAAAGAAAAATTGAATATTGTCTTTTTATTAGAATTTTATATTAATTATCTAGCCAGAAAAAAATATAAACAAATAGTAATACATAATATAATTTTTTGTAAGTACGTAGGTGGGTAGGTATTTACATATACGAGGAGCTATTTTCAAGTATAAAATACGAAAAATAAAATTAGAAGCTCACTAAGAGCTAAAAAATAATCAAGTTCTTATTTCTACATTATTAACTATCTTTTTTGAATAACAAATATCAATAGAATTATAATATTTTATCCACGATCTGAGACTATTTTTTTTCTTCAAATGTGGCCCGAGTAAGCCAAAAGATTGACTCCCCAGCATTATACTTATTTATTATAGAATTTTTATATTATTTTTATTTTTTGATCCAACCTAATTATAAAAAACATTCGAAATATGAAATGAAATTTTACAATTAAAGTGCAAAGTATTTTTCATGTATTTCCGCTCTCTTTAATAATTAATTTTTGAGATATTTATTGTTGAAGTTGAGTGCTTTGAATATGAATCTCTTTCTTCTTCAAGCACCCTCTTTGGTTTTTGATATTCTTCATTTTTCACTCTCTTATTGCACTTGGCACTGATATACTTCATTATCAATGCTAAAATAAACTTTTCCCTTTGGCATGGCAATTAAAAATCATCCTAATTCAATTTTCTATTTCCATTCATTATTTATTTATTTTTTATGTATTTGTCATATATAATTAAAAAATAAATCGTCTCTTAATCTATTACCATAATTTATTGAACTACAACAACATACAATCATAGTAGGGCCAGAATTAAAATTCCTCTGCTAGAATTTATAATGAGTTCATTTCCATATTATTTAATAGAAATTGCATTTATTCAATTTTTTTTTTTAATATATAATTCGGTAAATTTAGATATTTATCAAGACTGAGTAGTTTAGGCAGAATAATTATACAACTAATAAATAAATAAATATAATATAAATAATAATAAATATATATAATATAATATAAATACCTTAGAGCTTACTGCGCTTACTGCGCTACGTAAGCCCAAAAGAAAATAAGTCTAGAAGTGAGAAGATCAAATGGAGTTTAAATCGAAACAAAAAAAAATATCATCTTCAGAATAAGCATAAAATTAAAATAGTAGTGTAGGTAAGTATAGTGTGATGAATAGTTTCTAAGACGCAAAAGCATGTTAAAAAATTTGGAAACGAACTAATTAACGTATTAACGAACTAACGTACTAACAGACATTTTGACAAAATAATTAATATCTCAAAAAATATAATTTTTTCGATTCACTTTTGGGATTTTTTGTAGACCGAAATTTCGTCCAATTTTTGTAATCGAAATAGTTTCAGCTGTTTTTGACATATTTCGAAAAAAAGAAGCACCCTCTTTGGTTTTTAATATTCTTCAAGACACTTGAAAATCGTTGGAGCCGTTTTTGAGAAAATAAAAAAAAAAACGAAAAATCTTTCATTTAAATGTCCACTTCCGGTCTTCCGATTTCAACCAAACGCTTGATATACTCCTTCTAACCTATATCAAGCTTAAGTTTCGAATTTCGTATCTCATAGACTTATGGTTGCGAAACGCAGGGGGAGGGGGGGGAATTCTTACCTACGTAAACATCAACTTCGGGTTTTTCTATTTTAGTTAAAATCTTGTTATAATTCTTGGAGCCTCTAGATAGCTTAAGTTTCAAATTTCAAGGCTCTGCGACTTTCCGAAGACGAGATATGAACGATTAAAATATTTATTTTACGACAATCCTAATTTACAACCCCTTCCTTTAATTCAATCGGATTAAAAATTTGACACAATTATTAACTCATGACATTTGATAAGTACACTAATTTTTAAGAAAATCGTTACAGTCGTTTTTGAGAAAATCCAAAAAACGAAATAAATGAAGAGAGTGTAAATTAGAAGTGTCGAGATGACTTCAAATAAATGAAAATGAGAAAGTCGTGTGGTGAACACACCAGTTGATTTTTCTTCACTTGACAAATTTTTTGAGTGGTGATACCTACTAACTACTTTTTTTCTATTTTTTTTTTTTTTTTATTGACCTATAGGCGCGGGGAACCCCAAACCTCCCTTTGTGAATCCCTGGGGTTCCGCGGAACCGAGATTAAGAAACACTGTTAGATTATAAATGTGAAAGTAAAAAACTTGAATGATCTCCTTAAATACCTATTATAGATATCAGTAGGCACGATTTCTTATCTATTTTTAATGGAACGGCTCTCAGTAAGTTGCTCGTACCACATTTCGCCTAATTGATATTACTAATTAGCACCCCGAGTGTCACCTGTTACCACCAGCAAAGTGAGTACTGGCTATACGCATGCGCGGACCACCCCTCGCGAGGGTTGTATACTAGGGTTGGGGTCGGCGAACAGCCTCCGAGCTGCGGCTGCTGCTCCAAGCTCCTAGTCGTACTCTCTGTGTCGGAGGGCTCAACACTGAGCCCTTTCGCCAGGCGTTTATCTAACCACCCTCCAACTGACGTTACACCCTTCGCCGCAGCAACTGTCAAAACTTTTTCATTCGATTTGTTTCGTTAACTAAATTGAAAACTCGCCGTGTTGTTGGCCACTCGGGTCGTTTGTGCCAAGTGAGGATTTTTTGTATTTGTTCTTCGAAGGTGTCACGTGGTCCAATCACAACAATACTAATGTAGGTATCTATCTATCTATCACTTGTTAGGATAGAAATAAAATAAAGCACTAAATAAATACAATACTAGGTAATTTTAGATTCAATCTTTATTATTATTTTTGTACAATTCAAATTTAAATTTTAAAAATTGGCAATCAGTCAATCACAACAACACTAATGTAGATGGTTTGGATATAAATAAAATAAATTACTAAATAAATACGATACTAGATAGTTTTATTTTTTAAGTATAATTCAAATTAAATTGAAAGGCTCTTTTTGCCGAGAGTAGCAGAATTTTTCTAAATTAAAGGAGACAATAGCACATGTATCTTCCGCTAAAAAAATAAATTTTTTATTTATTTATTAAGAGACTATAGTTTCAAGCACTTTGCCCTCTTCATCAATCTATTACAATTGATTAACATGAATTGATGAGCTTATCGTGAGAAAGACCACATGTAAAGCTCACTTTCATACATCAATTCCTGTTAATCAATTGTAATAGACTGATGGAGATGGCACAGTCCTCGAAACTATAGTCTCTATAAATAAATACAAAATTTATTTTTCCAGCAGAAGACACTTTTTTATTGTCTCCTTTAATATAATTCAAATTTCAAGTTTAAATTTTAAACATTGATAATAATCATTCAATCACATCATTACTAATATAGGTACTAAATATCCTATCCATTGTTAAGATAGAAATAAAATAAATCACTAAATAAATACAATAATAGGTAGTTTTAGATTCAGCCTTATTATTTTTTAAGTATGATTCAAATTTCAAGCTTAAATTTTAAACATTTGTAATCATTCAATCACAATAAACTAATGTAAGTATCTATCATTCTATCGCTTGTTTGGATATACTAAATAAAATAAACTACTAAATAAATACAATGCTAAGTAGTTTGTAATTCAATTATTTTTTCAGTATGATACAAATTTCAAGCTTTAATTTTAAACAATGGTAATCATTCAATCACAACTTTATTATTATAAGTATTTATATACCAATCGCCTGCTTGGATATAAATAAAATAAATAAATATAAATTTAGATTGAATTTGATTTTTTTTTAGTTCAATACAAATGTTACTGTTAATAATAATAATGATTCGGTTCCAACAATAGAATATAATCACAGCTAAACTTATTTGGATATTTATATACCCATCACATGCTCGTATATCTAAATACAAAAATAAATAAATTTTGGTTTGAAATCGGAACACCGGAAGTTGACATTTACATAAAAGATTTTTCGTTTGTTTGAGATTTTCTCAAAAACGATTGTAACGGTTTTTTTAAAATATCGTGTACTTATCAAGTGTCATAAGTTATTAGTCGTGTATAAATTTTAATCCGATTAAAATAAAGGAAGATTCTGTAAATTAGGAGTGTCGCAAACTAAATAATAAATCAATTTAATCGTTCATATCTCGCCTCTGGTAAGTCGCAGAGCTTTGGGATTAGAAACTTAAGCTATATCTAGATGCTAGAAGAAGTACCACAAGATTTTGGCTAAAATCGAAGAACCGGTAGTACGTCTTTACACGAGGGGTGAACCGCGACCTATTATCATGTACACCTACTTCCACTTTCATTTCTAAGTAGAAGACAATAGATGAATGGGCATTATCTAATGAATTCCAAAATAATTCCAAAGACGGTGTACACCTAATTCTAATTGCGGTTCACCCCTCGTCTTTACATGAAGATTTTTGGTATTTTGCAATTTCGACTTTTCTCCGATTTTCTTTAAACGGCTTGGGGAAAACACAAATTGAAGTAATTCGAATGAAGAACATTGGTATAATGATTTCAAATAAGAGAAAAACTAATGTGAAAGTCGTGTGGTGCCCACACCAGTTGTTTACTTCTGCTTTAAACCTACCTTAAATGATAGCTTAATTAAAATTTTCATTTTGACACAAAATAAAATTACAACGTAAAGTCAGAAATTAAAATTTTTTATTTATCGTTATATTATTTGTTAATTACATGTCCTTGTCTCTACATTGTCTCTTAATATATCTCTATAATCTAGAATTATTTTTTTTAATTTTTTTACTAGTAAACATTTTTATTTATTAATTTATTATCTAGAAGCTTAGTACCAATTTGTTAAAATAATTCAATCAAATAATAATCTTAAAAATGTTTTTTTTTTATCTGGAGTAGCTGAGTGTTTAAAAATCGAAGAGTGCGTTTTCTATTTGATGTAAATATACAATTTTTTATTTTTATTATTATTATAGAGCTTCCACATATCCCCCTTATAGCCCTTCGATCCTCCCACATCGGATGAGTGACTCAGGGTGTGGCCACAGCAGAACGGTATAAAAACATTTGAATGATGTGGGAGTTAATTATTATTAGAGAGAACAATTTTAAATCGAGTTCAAATTTTATTTTTTGAAACTATAGTTTCGAAAACTTTATCTGAATCGTCAGCCTAGAATTAACATTGTAAAATGAAATAAAAATATTTTTATCCAACCTTTCGAAAACTATAGTAACTACAAAAGTTTTTAAGGAATTTGGTGTTGGAACTTGCTGAAACATTTTTTAAATTATTGGTTAAAAAATACTTGGTAGGTTTCACATTAAGATATAAAAATAAAACGAATTTATTTTTGGAGAGACTTTAATCTCGATATATTATATATTTCGGGTGGCTAACCCATCTTCAGGAGCAACAGAAAGTAACTGTTAAATTATTGGATAAAAAATACTTGGTAAATATATATATTTTTAACCTAATATCGGATGTTTTTTTAGAGGTATAGAACTTCAGAATTGAAATAAAACACAAGAAAATCGTTTTAATGTCCATCAATTTGGCTTTATTGGAAGGATAGTTTTGTGCCATTAATGTTTAAATATGATTTCGGGCATGTGGCCGCCGCGGCTGGCTCGAATAAATCCAATTCTACAGGTCCAATTTTCAACCACTTTTTCGAGCATATGGGGCCGTATGTTGGCAATAACGCCACGAATGTTGGCTACGTCAACAAGCAAAATTGCCGCATTTGGAGTGAAGAGAATCCACATGAGACCCTTGAGACGCCATTACATCCACAAAAACTGACTGTTTGGTGTGCTCTATGGGCTGGTGGAGTCATTGGGCCATACTTCTTCCGAAATAATGCTGGAGAGTCAGTTACCGTTAATGGAGACCGGTATAGAGCCATGATAACCGACTATTTTGTTCCCGAATTGGATGGCATGAATGTGGATGAGTTGTGGTTCCAACAAGACGGCGCTACATGCCACACAGCGCACGTCACATTCGATGAGCGCATAATTTCGCGGAATGGACCTGTCAATTGGCCACCAAGATCGTGTGATTTGACACCATTGGATTATTTTCTTTGGGGATATGTGAAGTCGCTCGTCTACGCCAACAAACCAGAAACGTTAGGGGACTTGGAAGCCAACATTCGTGGCGTTATTGCCAACATACGGCCCCATATGCTCGAAAAAGTGGTTGAAAATTGGACCTGTGGAGTTGGATTTGTTCGAGCCGGCCGCGGCGGCCACATGCCCGAAATCATATTTAAACATTAATGGCATAAAATTGTCCTTCCAATAAAGCCAAATTGATGGACATTAAAACGATTTTCTTGTGTTTATTTCAATTGAAGTTCTATACCTCTAAAAAAACACCCGATATATATATCGAGATTAAAGTCTCTCCAAAGATAAATTCGTTTTATTTTTATATCTTAATGTGAAACCTACCAAGTATTTTTTATCCAATAAAGTAACTACAAAAGCCCATTAGCATAATATATATTTTGTCCTTTAGTTTTTGATTATTATATTTGCTGTATCTTTATCTATCTGTTTATATACGTTTCGGACCTAGATTTTACCCAATTAAATTTTTGCATTCCCATTTGTGAAAACGGGCGTCGTTATACTTTCAACCTGTCAGACTCCCTTTTTCGTCAAAAGTATAATAAATAAAATTAGAATTATTTTTCTTGAATTAATATCACGAATATTTTCTGTCCATATCATCCCAAAGAGAAAATATTCAATACCACATGACATATATCCTTTTCCATTTATTTGTCAATGTTGATAAACATAAAAAAAAATCCATTTGGAGAAAAGAGACAGAGGAATGGATTTTGACAGACACGAATGGTCTTCAGTCTTAAAGAGAATAGTTTATTTAAAATGAAGCCATTTTTGTATTTTTCAAATATTTCACTCTAGATTATAATTAAAACGTTCAATAAAGTAATTAATTATAAAACTAAATAAATTTTTCAAGAGCATACTTCTAATCAAGTTAGCGCGGGTTCAAGCCCGATTCGCTGCAATTCGCTTTAATCAGAACACTTCAGGGGAAGGCAATGGGAAACCACCCATGTGAAAAATTTCTCCAGGAAAATTACAATGGAGAGGATACTCTCTTAGAGTAATCGCCGAGGGCCGGAATCGAGTATGGCACTTGAAGAAGAAGAAAACATAATGATAAATTAAATTATTTATTTATAGGGCTTTTAACTTTAAAAGCTTGCAATTAATTCCAAATAAAATATAACGTGACCCATAAAGCCTTGGAAAGATTGTACTTGTGTACAAATAGATTTATCCGGACCGATAGAAGATATGGACATTATGAATTAATTCGGGTCCAAAGAGAGGATTTCGGCAGAATGAGTCCGTCATAGTGACGTCACAACAGGCTTGCAATTTGCTTTTGGAATCTCTCTTAAAGGGAATGAAACCATTAAATTTTTAAAATAAAATAAAAATAAAATTAATTGATGCAAAGGCAGCCCATAATAAAAAATAAAATTCCTAATTCTGTCGATTTCATCATCTTAAAAAACCAACGTTTCGGAGGATCTATCTTCACACTTTAAAAATTAATATAAAACGGGATTGGCTATATATTTATATTAATATAGGTATTATTATATTTATATTAGTTTGTAGAATCTGAAGAAAAGGGTAAGATCCTCCGGTTTTTTAAGAGGTTGAAAAAGACGTTTCAATAAATTATTTCATTAGCAAGTGTATTTTTTAATTATCTTCTGAATTCTACCAGTCAGTCTCCAAAAGAAAATATAATACCTCTAATAATTTAAAATTTGTTGAATTCGAGGAAAACAGTTTTTAATGATAGGTACATATGCATTATAGAATCGATTTCCTCATAAAAAATGTGAAATAACCCAAAATATGGAAAACAGCTAAGATGTGGTAAATTAAGCTCGAAATATGTATTTAAATAAAATTACAAATTATAATAAGCTAGAGAATTTTTTTTTTATTTGAAGATTAAATAAAAGAATGAAAAATTATATAACGTATTTATAAACAATCAAGAATATTTGAGTAGATGAAAATAATTAAGTTCTGCGATTTTTGGATAAAATTAAAAAAAATAGCCCTATTGAATCGACTTGAAAAAATCCCATTTAAAGGGATTTGTGGATTTATAAAAGCGATCTTAAACTATTTCCGTTCACTACCTCATTTTGAGTGAGAAATTTTTATATGGGGTTATTATATAAGTATATGATATAAACCACAATGTTTACTAGCAATCATAAATCAATTTATTTCAGTGCAAATCTTTAGTAAACGTACCTATTATAATAATTTTATCATTTATTAAAACTACATAATTACAATTATTGAATCAAAATATTAATGAGATGCATCTGCAAAGTTTCTTATTAAATAAAAATCAAACAAGACTGTTCAACATTTTTTAAAGTGGTATTTTGATTTTATTTATGATCGTCAATGCTGACAACAACGTTTCACATTAACAAATATCTAAAACAAAATAGCCATTTCCGAAATTATTGGAAATTCAATGACAGATATACCTCGAATTCACTACACTTTAATATTTTTGAATTAATTTTTGGTCATTATATTTTTTTAATTATTCATTATTTCATTTCCATTATTGGCCTATGTTTCGTGACCCCAAAATTCAGTTACTCGACCAAAAATAGGGTCGCGACTCAGTTTAAGAAGCACTACAACATATCAACTAAAAAGTCAAATCAATTTTTGACACATTGTTTTTTTCGCCCTCAGAAACAATTAATCTTTTAAATTCATTAGGTTTATCACAATCTAACATAATCACGGTGTTTATTGTTTTTTAATTTAAACATTTTTGAGGGGTTCACTGATCGATTTCACTTGAAAGCAAAACAACTGAGAGATCAGGAGCTAAAGAACTCTTTTTCTATTTACATGCCTGATTCTGCCCTTTCTTTTCGACATCGTAAGTTCTTGATTTCATTTTTTCAATTTCACCTATTACTCTTTGCTCCCAGGTTCTGAAACCGCCCAACAGGGAGCATCTTTTCAACTTTAAATATGTTTCTCCCCTGTAACTGACACCACCCGAGATCTTATTTCAATCTCCCCCTCTGTTAGAATATTGAACTCACATCCCATTCCGATGCAGAGAGGTAATTTTTCGAATATTTATGACACGGAAACCCCCTTTCTCCCCCCTTGTAGTTCCAAACCCCATCGGCATTTGATTCCTCTGCCTGGCTTCCTCTGTTCGAATTTCACTTCAGCATTCCGTGTCGTCGTCGGTGTTTCGACAGGCTGAGGATTAAGAGATCTTGTGAGGGCTTCGGATTAAGATTTATTTCTGTGTTGAACAAAATCTCTGCTTTGAAAGAAGATTGGAAATGTCCAATAAGTGTAAAAATTCTCTCATTCTCTTCTTTTTTTTATGTTCAATCAAAAATTGTTTCTTTACTAACCATAAACCCTACAACTCTTGAAATAAAGATCATGACATAATTTTAACTTGTATTCATTATAAAAAATAGTTTTTTTTTAAATATTTTCCTTAAATTTAAAGAATAGTTTAAATGTATAATAATCCATTAAAATAATAAAAAATATTACACTTTCCCCAAAATCAATTGAAACTTTAGGGAACATTTGATAAAAATATGCTAATAAACCCCTGTATTAAGTTATATATATAGTAACAATTAAATTTCCGGAATTATTTTAAATAATAAATCCATCGTTGGCAATTTTCAAAAGCCAAAGAGTCATAAAAATTTTCGAAAAAGAATAAATTAATTTTTTTACATTGATGCGATTTTCAAAAAATACGTGAGAGACTTCAAAAAAAAAAAATTATCGAGCTAAAATTGGGAGAGAGTTCTTAAAACATAAAAAAGTAACACATTTTCATGCGAGACTAAAAAAAAAATAGTCGGTCAAAATGGGTCACCCTAATACACACCCTGTATTTATAATTTTAATTAAATATGAAAACATTAATATTTAATCAAAATTGAATTAAAGTTTATAAACACCATACGAAACTTTATACCCACTTTGCATGAAAATAAAAAAATATTAATATTTTGAAACTTTCTAAACATCCAGAAGATACTTTATAGACACCCTGTATTAATATTTGAATAAATAGTAATTATTTGGTGCGCGTCTTATCTTGCCCCGAGATATCTAATTCCACCTTTTAATTTCTTTCCTTAAAAATACAAGTATTGAGCATATCAATTTTCTCCGAATTCGATAAAGATAAAAATGTCGGTCAATCTATTTAATTTCGTTTAGTTGCAAGTGGGCCTTTCTGAGTGAAAGTTCGATTCTTTTGTTAGCTAGAGAAGAATAATCAATATTTTCCGGGGCACCTAGCAATAAAAAAGTAAGTACTTGCTTCTAAGCTTCTTTTAAGATTTCCCCACCCTATATATCGACATAATATTCTAATAAGTTTAGTATTAAAACCATTTTTTTCAATTATTTGTTAAGTATAAAGAATTAAAGTTAGATAATTCAAAATTTAATCGAGAATATTTTCTGGGGAGATTCTAAAATAACAAATTACACTCCGTAGCCCGGTCAGCTAACTAATTTTGAATATTTTACTTAGGTATTTATTTATTTTTGCTTATCTAGATATGTCTGAAACTTTGAAAAAATATCAGAAAAATATCGTTAAATATAGAGATCTTGAACGGCTGTATCTAATAAGCTAAAATACTCTAAAAATGTTTGTATGAATAATCAAATTTTTTTCCAAGTTTAAACTTTTTCAAGTCTTGAAAAACTTTTCATTTTTTCCTCTAATTACTTTTATAATATTTATTAAACATTTATATATTTTTTCAAATATTTATTTTATTATATTAAGTAAATATTAAAAAAAAGTGTTTTTATATGGAATCGAACTATAGACCTAGACCTTATAATAAACATAAGTATCCTTACTCCTTACCAATTACTATATGATCACTTGACATAGGATCTTGATAACGATTTTGACTTCAGTTAAAAATCGGGCATGCTTATTTTTGCACCAAACAGAGAACATTCTCATTGATTTTCTCTTAGAAAACTAATATAATAATTTGTTGGGCTAATAAAAATTATTAATTGAGTGTTGTATTTTGAAATAATTTATTGATTGTTTTATTAGTATCAGTTCTTTTATGAAAACAATCTCAAATCGTTTATTAAATATCTAAATGTTCCGGGATAAATTCTCCTTTTATCAATGGAAATTTGGAAAAATAGTTGCTTTAAAAAGGAATTATAAAGCTATAGATATTTTTGCTTTTTAAATCCTTCTTAAGGTAGTTCTTTCGCGACAATCCACACAAAAAGTTTTAGCCTCGTAACCACTCTATACATATGAACGGTGCTAAAATTCTAGGTATGTTTTTTTTAACGTGACTGTACTTTTCACACTACTATATCCTCTTTATGAATGGATCGTTTCCAAGCCATTGATCTTATATCCCCTCCACTAAAAATAATCGCCCAAATATGTTGGTTTTTTTTTATCAAAACTACGAGGTAAATAATTTCAATTTTTTCCTGAGTTACTCTGAATATATTATTCTAACAAATATTCATTCATCCATTCATTCATCAAGATGGTGAACGTCCTTCAATGAAAAAATAAAATATTGATCATTTTCCCATTCTTTCCCAATCTACCATATGTAAAAAAATTCATTTTTAATTGCAATTATTTCATGTTTGGTGTGGTAAATCGTCTTCAAATTTTAAGAGTGTGTTTATTATGCTTTTAATGACTTATATTCCAAGCTTCGAAGTCTTCTTGAATTTTTGCATTAGTGAAAGAACTACCTTAAAGTAACTAATTAATAAAGTAAAGAGAGTGTAGTTTCACATTGAATTCACTCTGAAACTACACTCCCTTTACTTTATTAATTAATATCATGTTTCACCTAAAACCTACACCACTTTCCCTAAGTAAAATTGACTTTACCTCGGATATTAAAATTAAATAAAAATAAATTTTTAGAATTAGATTTATGAAAGAAACTTCAAATATTTAATAAATAGTAGATATATTTTTTCTTAATAAAAGTAAAGTATTAAACGAGTGTTTTTTATGGTAAAACTTTTAACTTAAAAAATTCAATAAATTTTATTTTAAATACATAGATTTTTCTTTTAAATTTTTAAAGTTCTTGTAATAAAAAAAAAATTTTTTAAACTTGGCACCAGAACGAAGTTTCTACTACTTTCTACTTCTAATACTTTTTTATCATGTTTATTATTTAATTAATTATTTGTTTATTTTCGAAGTCTTCTTGAATTTTTGCATTTGTGAAAGAACTACCTTAAAGTAACTAATTAATAAAGTAAAGAGAGTGTAGTTTCACAGTGAATTCACTCTGAAACTACACTCCCTTTACTTTATTAATTAATATCATGTTTCACCTAAAACCTACAACACTTTCCCTAACTAAAATTAAAGTAACTATTTTTCCAAATTTCCATTGATATAAACGGATAATTTATCCTGAAAAGTTTAAATATTTAATAAATTTAATTGCTTTATAATTCCTTTTTAAAGCAACAATTTTTCCAAATTTTCATTGTAAGGGGATAATTTATCCCGAAACTTTTGTAAATCTAATAAAAGTTTTCTTTAAAGAACTGTATTTATTTAATACATTATTTACTTGTACAATATACATAATATAAAACTGGTTTATTAAAATATTTTAATTAAACGTATGCAAAAGCTTTGAGGTGAGATAGCGAAAGTGAAAAAAATAGATGAAAAGTGCTACTTAACGTTTCTGCTACGAGGCTCCCCTAGGAACTATAAAGTGCATCCGCTATGAATAGAAGAGGAATTAAAGAAGGGTAACATGAGTGGAGAAAGTTACTGGCCGCAATGCGGAGGGAAATGAATTAATTTCAAAAAAAATTTCATTTAACTACAACTTCTTTGTTCTCAAAGTTCAGTTCAACACAAAATCTCGCTTAACTATAAATTAAATCTTCAATTTTCAAGAAGAAGGAAGCCTTTTGATATCTCGAATGGCTTTATTTTCAAGAAAATGCCAACTTTATTATGAATTTATTATTATTATTATTACTTGACAAAGGCGAGCGGTTCGGTACAAACCGAATGAAGAAGCAGTGGATTGAAAAACAATTGTGGATTTATTTCCATTGCGTGGTTTGATTTCTTCATTGTAAACTCGAAATAATGAAAAGGCATTTCTTTGATTTATAGACATATATCACATTCCATTTATTAATTTAAAATTTATCGATTATTTATTTATGAAATGTAATTCCAAATCCGGAAACAATAAATTTTACAGAACAAAAGAAATTTTTAGGATACATGCGCCCTGTTTGGACCAACAATGCCATATATTTAGATATTGTATCTACATACAAGTGGAAATAATATATTGAATGTCCAAGTATCTTTCTTAAAAAAAGTCACGAAAATTGGGATTTCCCATGAAAATCTTTATATGAAAACATGCTTACAGTAATTGATAATTTCTATGGAAAATAAAATATTAATTTTCAAAAAACTAAACGCATTTTAAATAGTATATTTTATACAAAGTTAAATGAGTATATTTTCGTTTCAATATCTCGAAAAAAATTACTTTTTTAACATTCTCTTGATAGGGTAGTTGATGATAAGGGGGGACCCTTATCAACTTGATTGAGAATTTCTACAGAAAATAAAATATTAATTTTTAAAAAACTTCATTTATTTTAAATAGTATATTTTATAAAGAATTAAATGAGTATACTTTCGTTGGAATATCTCGAGAAAAAATACTTTTTAAACCATCTCTTCGTAGGATAGTAGATACCCTTATCAACTTGATGGAGAATTTTAAGGGAAAAAATTTAATTTTCAAATAAATAAACACATTTTAAATAGTATATTTTATAGAGGGTTTGAAATATATATTTTCGCTTGAATATCTCAAAAAATATTACTTTTTTAACTCTCTCTTCGATGGGTAGATGATACAAAGGGGGACCCTTATCAACTTCTTTGAGAATTTATATGGAAAATAAAATATTAATTTTCAAATAACTAAACTTATTTTAAATAGTATATTTTATAAAGTGTTTAAAAATATATTTTCGTTTGAATATCTCGAAAAAAATAACTTTTTGAACCTTCTCTTCAAAGCGAAATTGATTCAAAGGGGGGACACTTATCAACTTAAAATCATAATTCTTCGTCAGAGTATTCGTTTTTAAAAAATTTCTATTTATTATGGCAAATGAAATATTTCAATTAGAGGAGAAAATGAAAACATTTTGCCTGGATTTTGATTCCCATGATGACTCAAAAATTAAACGTTTTGTTTCTATATTTGAGTATTCTTTAACCTCATAAATAAAATTAAAAATAGATTACTAGGTAGGTTTCATGAATATAATGAACTTAACTTCATGAAATAAATAATTTTTTTTCTTAACTTGCTGTTATTCTGATTCCGTAGTTTCCATTCCTTTAAAAATTAACATATCTAGTACGAACCAAGCTATTTAAATTTCATATTAATTTTAATTTTATTTATGATGATTGATGAGGTTAAACAATACTCAAATGTAGAGACAAAACGTTTCATTTTTGATTCATTATGGGAATCGATATCCAGGCAAAATGTTTTCACTTTTTTCTCGAATTGAAATATTTCATTTTCCATAATAAATTGAAAATTTTTAAAAAATGAATACTTTGCGAACAATTATGATTTTGAATATGGTTTCATATATACTGATTTTCAGAGGAAATCCCACTTTTCGTGACTTGTTTAAAAGAAAAATACTTGGACATTCAATACTTTCCTGGCTCTTGAAATTATTCTTTCCGCGATGAACTTATTAAATTAAAAATGTTGTTTAAAATGCGCATACAATTAAAAATAGAAATGATACAAAAACCTAAGAGTGCCCGTACACTACGGTCCACCCTCTCGCGAACTGCCCGCTAATCACAATGCAGTAGTCGTGGGATAAGTGTCGCTTAGTTCAAAACAATTGGATTAAGCTGCACTTGTGGCCACACCTATTTTAAAATCTGATTAGAAATAAGTTAAGTGATGATTTAAACTTAAAATTATAGAAAAATCGAACTTAATTTGTTTATCCCTATGACTTTGATAGACAGGAATTTCTTACCTGTTTTCATCTTTCTTTGATGCTTATATCTTCAATTCTTCAAACTACAGGTTTACAAATCGAATTCTTCTGACTCTGATCCAGCCTTTAATAAACATATTCAATGATTTATCATCTTTTGTGTTCTTTGAAGATGTTCGTGTCGCAATATTGGCTTATAGATATATATTACACCTTAAAAAATCTTTCTTTATTCATTGTGCTTTTATCCAAATTAAAAATTCCTAACTAATAAGAAAATTCTAATTTTTTAATATGTAAAAATATGCTAAAAGAAAATCTCATTTGAAAATATGAAACGAGAATATAATTTATGGCTCGGAAATTGATCCCTAAAATTCCCTCATTTAAATTGACTTTAATTGGTCTCATATGAGTGGGTTGGCTATAATCAAAGGGCTCTTGAATTACGACATGTAATTACCAAAGTAATTTCAACTTTAATGTTTCGAGAAATGGACCTCACCCACATCGAGAGAAGCATTTCATTTTTTACTTTCACATTTATATTCTATTTTTTTTATTTACCCAAATAAGAATAATTATTTAAGAAATTATATTATTTCATTTACTTTTATATCAATTTTATTAGGAGTAATTAAATTTACACATTACAATTACAAATTACACATTCTTAATAGGTGAGAATGTTTTCATTAAAATTATTGACATGTAGAGAATACTGTTTCTATTCAAGATGAGACAAATTACTAGATAAAAATTCTAGCTGTATTTCAAATAATAAATGAATACGATTGATTTATTCTTATATAAATGATCAATTACTATCAAGTATAATACAAAATATATATTAAATTTAAACTATTACTTTTATTAATCAGTATTATTATTATTGCAGGAAAAAAACATTTTTTCGAAAAAAAGTTAATGTTGTTTTTTTATTCTGTCTTTACACGAAACGAAAAATCGAATAATGGATTTCTTTATATCCCCGTCCGTTGCTTCCTCGAATCTCCGACGTATCACTTCTATAAATTCAAATAACAGTTGAAAAAATTTTAGTAATAGACTTAAAAAATTATATATGTTCAAAATGAATATTTGTCGACATTATTTACCTTTGACAACATTGTTTAGATTCAACCTGGCGAACGATTCTTTGCCGCCTCCTCCCGTGGCACTGAACTGTTCTGTTACTTCGGGGGTAAAAATTTTCCTCAATATATTATAAACTCTTTTGTGTACATCTTCACCACCCGTAAGATATAAGCAATTTACCTGAAATAATTGATTAAGTAAAGATATAATAATTCAATATCATATACATTGCTGATTCTAAAAAAAAAATAGAAATTAAATCATTTTTGATTCCTGTGATATGGGAAGGATCCTAAGTTTTCGTAACAAAGAATTTTTTATGAAACTACATCCCTAGGCATACCAAATTATAAAACATATTTATCTTTTTTATTTAAAAAAAAAATATATATTCAAGTAAATACCCTAAAAATCATTCCCTCACTGTGTCCCAACCGCCAAATTCACAGAGATTTAAAGACCTAATTCGAAATGTTTCTTATAACTTGAAGGAGACAATAAAAGAGTGTGTCTTCTGCTGGAATTATAAATTTTATTTATTTATAACGAGACTATAGTTTCGAGGGCTTTGCCCTCTTCATCAGTCTATTACAATGGATTCACAGGAATTAATTTATGAAACTATAGTCTCGTTATAAATAAATAAAATTTATAATTCCAGCAGAAGATACACTCTTTTATTGTCTCCTTCAATATATAAAAATTCTGCTACTCTCGCCAAAAAAAAACTTTCAATTTTCTTATAACTGCCTACTATCTTATTATTTATTCATATATAATAGTACTAGCTGTACATAAATGTGTATTTAGTATAAACACGACAAACGAAAAAGTCCCAAAATATACTTTCAAATTCTTCTTTAAAAAACGAATAATTCCCTCACCCTTGAGTAAATGTAGGATTAAAACATAATTTCAAATTATATAGTGAACGACTCCTTATTGTTTTTACAAGTTGGCAATATTGATATTCTAAAAATATACCACAATGGGCTATGAGTTATGAGATTTAGTGTTAAAACTATTAAAAATATTATTTTTCCAAGTTTACATTTTGCACAGTCATTCCTCACCCCGTGTTTTAAAAATTAAGAGCTTATTTATGTATCATTTATCATATATTTGTGGGTGTTTCTAGTATTAATAAAGTATCGCACATTCACATGGGAAATTATAAGGTTATTTTTTCTACTTTTGTGCAATAATGTTTCGTTTCCTCATTCCCTCACCTCCCTCGTGCAAATTATTGGTGTTGGTGTTCTAAGCGACGGTCCAGTAAACCATTAAAAGAACAAGTTTATGTTCCATGCTGTCTCTCACCATTTATCATATTTTTTTCCAGGTATCACATATTTTTTTTGGAAGTATTCTGAATCCATTACTATTTGAACCCCCCACACCCCTTTAAACTCAAAAAAGTTGGGGACCACTATAACGTTTTAGACAATTAGCCCATGTACTATCAAATTAACAAAAGAAATTACATAATAATTTAAAAAAAATTTACATCAAATTATCAAAGTCATTTTTCGATTTTTTTTTGAGAATCAGCCACATATATATCAGTGGCGTGCAGACCATGGAGTGGATTCGGCGCATCCCTAAAATTACAAACATTTAGACTATTTTCATAAATACATATATATACAATTTCAAAATTTCAGAAGGATCTTTAAATTTTCAAATTATTATCCATTATTTCAAATATTTCTATAAAAAACAATTTTTTGTTTTGAAAAGTATATTGGTTCTCGAAATGAAATAAAATTGATGCATAGTTTCAAGGGGCAATTAAAATGAATGATTTTCCGAAAAGGGTGCCGATAGAAGGTTTGAAGTCCCTGCCTGGTATATCTTCCAGTTCAAGCATGTCAAAGTCAAGTCTAGACGAGTTTTACCCTACTCGTCCACTGGAAGCGACAACGCGCTACGGAGATGAAGCTCGACAATTAGCAAATGGAGTAGAGTAGTATTAGTAGTAATATTTAGTAAATAGAGTATTGGCTCATTGTCGCGCTGCATCTCCGTAGCGCGTTGTTTCTTCCAGTTGACGACCGACCTTAGTCGAATAAAAATTCTTCTGGCTGAGGAACTATTATTACAAAAAATATTATTATAAAAAAAGAGAATCTTTGGACTAATCCATTTGTAAAAACTCTCAATATATAAGATCGGAAATAACTAAGAATGCAATAGACTTGCTAGAATTAATTTCTGACTCCTATCCTCACTCACACAAACCAGTATCCATTTAGGGCGAAGGTTCTAAAATATTAACTGAAAGTAATGGAAGGCAGCCGAGAGGTAGTGAAGAAAGAAAAAAATTATCACATATCCAAATAAGGTATAATTTATTGGATTTTCATTCCCTTCTTTCCTCCTTTCCTTTCAAAGCGACGATTCGGAGGATTCTTCCCTCCTTCTTCAGTGTTTCAAAGGGTCAATGAAGGAAACAAACATGTTTCTTTCTTCTCTCCACAGCAGTGTTTAAAACTTTTTTCTTCCTTGGCAGAAGCATTAAAATAGAAAAACAATTTTTTTTTCTTAATTAAGAAAAAAAGAGGGAAGAATCCTCCGAAACATCGGTTTGAAAGGAAAGGAGAAAAGAAAGAAGGGAATGAAAATCCAGTAAATTATACCTTATTTGGATATGTGATAATTTTTCCTTTCTTCACTACCCCTGGGCTGCCTTCCATTACTTTCAGTTAAAATTTCTACCAGTCATTCTCCAGAGAAATAACTTCCCAAATATATTAAAAAAAATCTAATGTTAAATTTGAAAAATAATGAAAATGATGCCGTATGAAATTTGCAAAAAAAAAGCAAAAATTAAAATAAAATTTCAAAAAATAAAGATAATTTTTTGTACAGCATCCTCTGGTTGAAGTCACCAACCGCCACTGATATACATGGTATGTACGGTAATATACGCACCAAAGATTTACGAAAACTTTCTTCTTTAATTAATTCATCAAAACTCCAAACATCGTCCTTAGATTGGAGTGGCAGGAGTTGTTCAATTTCTTTCCACTTTGACTGGCTTTGGGGTAGTATATTCTCTGTTCGATCCAACAAGACTTGAAGCATTTTTTCCATTTTTTCTAATCTTTTATTTAATTTATCTTCCCTCAATGCTGAAATAAGAAAGCATGCATTAAATTCAATAATTACATAAACAGACGATATCCTGACGTAGGTGATATACATAAATTTCAGTTTGAAGAGTAGTAGGTATGAAAAATAATTACCACAGTGTCTGCACACATCGTCACGTGGTAAACTGGTGCGCGGTAATTCTTCTAATGGATCCGTGCTTACTTTTTCATCAAAAAGCGATGTCAAATCTAAAATCAATCAATAATCTTATTATATTAAACGAGCAATTCTTTTATATTTAATCAGTTTCTCGAAAACGGCTCTAACGATTTGAATAGGGGGTTTTTGTCTTGACTTTTCGATCTGTCACGGTCTCATCTTCGGCTAAGTTGTTTTTGATGGGTTTTTGTTAATTGAAATCATTATTCACATGAGGTTGCTTGAATAAAAATTTATAATTACATTTTTTTCAATTCTTTTAATAAAATTAATTGTTTTTTTTTATTTTAAATTCCACTAATTGAAAATATTATTTTATATTAGAATTTGCCAATTTAATTAATTAAAGGTATCTATATATATATAAAATTAAGGTTTTGTCTGTACATTGCTCCAAATCACGCCAAATTTTGGTTGCACTCGTTTGAAACAAAGTTATGAACGAAACGAACTCCCTCAACAAAATTCCTGTCTGTATGTTTCCGTCGTTTTCGAAAAGTTGCTCACGATTCACGTAAAAACGGCTGAAGGGATTATTATGAAATTTCATATTTACATCATATGTCTTCTAACTTACGTTTTTGGGTGGGGTGGGGCGGTGGTTGGGCACGGGTGCAGGTGCGGGGGGTGGGAGGTGCACGGCTGGGGTTCGGGGTGTGTGGTGGGTGGGAGTGGGGTATGAGGGTGGGGTTCGTGGGTTGGGGTCCAGCGGGCGTGCCCCCTGGCTAGCAAGAGGGCCGCCGAAGCGGGCCTTGCAGCTAGTTTTTCTATAAAATAATTTATTAGAATATCAATTTCATTCTCTTAAAATATCCGAAAATTCGAAGGATCGTACATTTAAAAGACTCAACGAAAGAACCTAGGTGTATATTAATATTATTTTTACTTGAAATTAGGTACATTCAAAACTTTGTGGCCAGTGATACGTCTTGATGATTGCCAGAGCGGGTGTAAACGTTGGTAAAAAATATAAATTAAGTTTTATTTCAATTTTATTTTATTTTGGCTGCGATTAAAAATCGACCTTTTTACCTGAATTTAAAATTAAAAATAATATTAATATATCACTTTTACCTGAATCAAAAAATTCCCGAGCATCGGGTACTAATAATTATAACAATATTAATTAATTTTTTATTTATATTGTGTTTATACGTACTACTTGGAGTGGAGTCTGAACTCTGGTCGAGAGCGGACGTACTTGCTTCTATCTCTCCGATTTGTCTCGATTGTCGAACTGCCTCTATTGGTGAGTTTGTAAACATTTATTAATTAGGTACTTACAAAATGAACAAAAAAGATCTATTAGAAACTCTGAGAGTATGGAAGATGAAATAATTAAGGAATTAAATAAAAATAATGAAAATTTAAGAAAAGAAATTAATGAAATGATTAAATTCAAAGTTTTTTTGCCGAGAGTAGCAGAATTTTTATATATTGAAGGAGACAATAAAAGAGTGTGTCTTCTGCTGAAATTATAAATTTTATTTATTTATAACGAGACTATAGTTTCGAGGGCTTTGCCCTCTCCATCAGTCTATTACAATAGATTCACAGGAATTAATTTATGAATTATTAATTATTAATTCATAAATTAATTCTTGCCCTCGAAACTATAGTCTCGTCATAAATAAATAAAATTTATAATTCCAGCAGAAGACACACTCTTTATTGTCTCCTTCAATGAAATGATTGATGATAAAATATCTAAACTGGAAAATAGACTCAGTGTAACTGAGAGGGAGATGAGGAGTAAACATTTTTTACTGCATGGTCTTGAAGAGAATGAAACCAATTTAGAAGAACTGGAAAGAACTAGTACTAAATTTATAAAAGAGAAGATTAATAAAGAATTTGAAATATCACGAATAGACTTTTTAAAACGAATTGGTCGTCCCCAAGAAGAGAAAACGAGACCAATATTGATATCCATGATCTCTACAAGCAACAAGAATATAATAATGAAAAACAAAAACAAATTAAAAAATATGCCCCAATATAATACGGAGGATATTCCCAAAGATATTCGAGAAAAAAGGAAAAAACTAATTCCTGAAATGTTAAAGGCAAGACATCAAGGAAAATATGCAGTTATAAGATATGACAGGCTCATTGTGAATGAAAACAGGAAAATAAATAAAGTTAACTTAAAAAAAGACCATTGCCCACGCCTCCAACAACAGAAACCAATACAAATACAAAAATAAATACTAATTTGGAAAAAAAGAAAAAACTAAAATCTCACAACAAAAAATAGGAAATTATCTTAGGAAAAGTGATTCTCTTAGTAGCTTAAATATCGATGCAAAAGTATAGGAATACGAAAAAAGGACTCTGATCATAGGTTTGGACTCCACTCGCCACCATCCATAACATCTGGTCACTGAGGATGGTTTTGACCACAACCTCCAAAATAATTCAAACCACTCTCATAAACACTCTAAAAAACAATCTAAAAACATACTAAAAAAAGGGTAGTGGGAAAACTCAGTAAATAAAGATAATATTGAATTTATAAAAAGAATTGACAAAAATAGAAATAATAGGAAAGAAATTATTAAAGAATTTGAAGATAAAAATAAACAAAAAGAATAGAAATAAAAAGAGAACGGACAGATACAGGAATGTTGGTACCCTAAATGTCCGTAGTTTAAAAGGCGAAGAGAAATTACTAGAACTTGAAAACTCAATGATTGAATCAAAACTAGATATAATTGGTCTAGCAGAAATAAGACGGGCAGATGAAAGAATTATAAAACGCCAATCCGGATACACACTGTCACATAGGAACAACTGTAGACTGTAGGACAGAGAGGAGTAGGTTTCCTAATTAATCCTAAAATATCAAAAAATATTAAAGAATTTAGGGGCTACTCAGACAGAATTGCCTTACTAAAAATTGAATATAAAAACAACTATTTTATCAACTTTATTCAAGTATACGCACCCACTCAAAATTACGAAGACGAAAGTTGTGACGAATTCTATGAAACATTAAATGAAATTATAAAAAATAATCCACCTAAATATTATATAACAACCACATGATAATTATGGGAGATTTTAACTCCAGAATAGGTCACAGACAAACGAACGAAAACAGATTCATAACCCGAAATATATATCGAAATAAAAACTCAAAACATATATTTGTTTTATTTGTGAAACCCACCTAGAAAAATATATTTTTACTTATTATCTATTAAAATGTTTCACCTAGAACCGACACCAAATTCTTTAAAGATTATGAAAACAGATTGTTGGGTCGTTATAGCTACGGGACTCGAGACGAGAGAGGTCAAAAACTAATAGATTTGTCAAAGAAACAACTTAAAAATTATTAATACCTTCTATAAAAATCGCAAAGGACGGAGATGGACTTGGTAACATCCAGATGGATATCATAAATCTGAAATAGACTTTATGCTTACACCTAATCTTAATATAATAAATAAATTTAAAATATTAGATAAGTTCTCTTTCCATTCCGATCATAGACTACTATATATAAAAATTTCCATACAGGTAATAAATAAGAGACCCCGACCAGAATGGAATCAAACCCACTCTAAATTTCACACAAACAAACAATCCGATAAACGAAAATGAAACGGAATAAAAATAATTTTTAAGAAAAAAATAAAAACCGACTTCAAAAAATTAAATGCAACAAATAAAATACACTAAAAGGTATAAAATAATTATTATCTTATTTAGTTACAACTAAACGACGAAATATTAACATGTAATTACTTTTTGAAGTCGGTGCCAAACAAACTATACCTATAAGCGAGCGTACCCGCCAAACGTACTAAGTAAGATCCGTCGAGTGCGATTCATAAAAGGTATATATTTGGCACCAACTTCAAAAAGTAATTTCATGTTAATATTTCGTCGTTTAGTTGTAACTAAATAAAATCATAATTATTTTATACCTTTTAGTGTATTTTATTTGTTGCACATTAAATTTTTTGAAGTCGGTTTTTATTTTTTCTTAAAAATTATTTTTATTTTTCTCTTTTTAGTGATGTTATTAATAGTGATCATATCATCAGAACTTGACCAAATTAATATGACACCATCCCCAAGACACCCCCTTTCGGATAAAAAAGAACCATCGAAATCGGTTCATAATCAAAGAGGTTAGGTCTAAACAAACCTAATATAAAAGGTTTAATACCTATGAAAAAAAACGAAAAAAATGGGACCAATCGGAAGCTAGACTGGACCCAATGCAAAAAAAAAATTCAAAATCGGTTGACAATTGGCGGAGATATGAGGTAACATAGGCACAAAAAAAAAAAAAATTCAGTCGAATAGAGAACCTCCTCCTTTTTTGAAGTCGGTTAAAAACAACTTAAAATATTAAATACATCTGACCAAACAAAAATAAAAGATAAATACAACCAATTAGAATCGTTTCTTAAAAATTTTCAAAAATAATTAGAAATAAAAAAAATAAACACAAATTCAATTTTATCAAATGAAACAAAACAAGCAATTAAAAAGAGGAACATGATGAAAAAAAGAAGAAATACAATCTCAAAAAAAAAAAATAGAATATAATATAATATGCAAATACAGTAAAAGCTCCTTATTCGCGTTTTCACTATTTGCAGATTAAAAAAATGCGACCCAATTCCTATATTCGCGGCTAAAAATGTCTTTATTCGCGGATCTAATAAGTACATACATAATAATAAAAGGATTCCAATAGGTATCCAACCCAATATCCTTTTTAAATGCCGTCAAATGGACTAATAAAAAAATAAAATAGATCTTATTACAACATTGTCTAAAGTATGTTGTTAAATGATATCGCCGAGGACTTTGAAATAAGCCGCCTTCGCCGCGATCGGTGTTTTTGAGAATGTAAACAAACAGAATGAAACCAACCTTATTACTCAATCAAGTGACATTCAGGAATTGCTTGAATCGCAAGATGAAGATTTGACTGAAACCGACTTGGAGGAAATGTTAAATTCACAGAAGAAGAGGCTTCAACAAGCACTGGAAACGTGACATTTAATTTGAAAAATCTTAGTGAAGGTTTAAGAATGGCAAATGAGCTTTGCGATTTCTTTATGAACATTGATCCGACTATGGAACGAAGTCTTATTTTTAAGAGGCAAATTGCTAATGCGACTGCTGCGTATCAGTCTGAATTGAAGGAGCTTTTAAAAACTGCCAAGCAAGAGAAAATTACAAAATTCTTCAAACCATTGCCTAAGCCTTAAGATAATTAATCAAAATGTTCAAAAACTTCAATTAAATGATTTATATATATATATTTTTTATTATTTTGTCACCTAGGAACGTATCCCCTATAATCCCATATAAATTACCATTCCGTATTCACGGTTTCTGTATTCGCGGCATTTTTATGGAACATATAGGTACCCCGCGAATAAAGAGCTTTTACTGTAAGTAAGATTTAAAATCAGAAAAGATATAAAATCACACAACGATAAAATTATTGAAAAATATATCAATTCAAATTTATCAATAAAAAAGACAAAAAAGAAATATTTACTGATAAATACATAATTGCGAGTATGAAAGACGAAAATAATTTAATTCAATACAATAAATCGATTATTTTGAAAATAATTACATAGTTCTATAAAAAATTATATACTAGTACATCTGAAACAACAAAAAATCAAACCGAACTAGCAAAGATTAATAATGAAGAAATACCGGAAATTTTAGAATCTGAAGTCTCAAAAATAATAAAGAACTTAAAAAATAATAAGTCACCTGGAAATGATGGAATTCATAATGAAACATTTAAATATATGAAAGAAAAAATCACAAAGCCACTCACTACATTATTTAATGAAATATTAAAATCAAAAACAATTCCAATACAATGGAAGAAATCTGATATTATCCTAATCTTCAAAAAGGGCGACAGAAAAGACATAAACAATTATAGACCAATTACATTATCCTCAAATATAGGAAAAATATTCATGAAAATCATTACTTTGAGGCTGGTACCAGTGTTTACAGAGAATCAGCCCAGAGAATAGGCAGGCCTCAGGAATGGCTTCTCGACGACCGATCAATTACAGGTCCTTAACCAATTGATAGAAAAAAAATCAGTCGAATAGAGAACCTCCTCCTTTTTTGAAGTCGGTTAAAAAATCTAAAGAATACCAATTTGATCTATTTATTGCATTTCTTGATTATAAGAAAGCATTCGACACAATTGAACACGACTATATATTTAAATCAATGCACTCCCAAGGTATAGACACAGATTATATTAACCTCAAGCTTGAGTTATTTACCAAAAAAGAATTTAGTCTTTTTGATTTTAAGTCGATTCTTCCACGTTATCACTAGAGGTTGCCTTTAATAGTCAAAACATCAAAAATGGAATGCAATAAGGTTATTCCGCTAGTATTAGATAAGAATCGATCGTTATTTTTTATTTTAAGCCGATTCCTCCATGTCTTTTTCAGCAATGGTTACCAATAATAATCAAAACGTCAAAAACCTAATGTAGAATTGTTATTCCTCAAGTATTAGATGAGAGCAATGGTTACCAATAAAAACCGAAACGTCAAAATCCAATATAGAATGGTTATTCCTCAAGTATTACATCAGAATCAATCACTATTTTTTATTTTAACTCGATACCTCCATGTCTTCAGCAAAGGTAACGGATAAAAAAACAACGCAGTTGCTATGGTTACTTATAAAATTTCCTCCCAAAGTTTTATCATTTCAGAGCGAGAAGCCTAACCATTCTTACTTAAGCAAGTTTAAATGCGCTATATTACCGATCAAATGAATAAATTTTAAAGTTTTTTTTTTAATTTTGGTAAAATATGGAATTTAAAAAAAAAAGTACAATCTTAATACTTTTACTAAAAACTTTATTTAACCTTTTTTGTTGTCCCCAAGGTACTTAATTAGGATATTAAATTTCATCAAAATTGGTCAAGTCATTTTCAAGATATTTAGAAAAAACTAAAAAAGTACTGAAATAAAGTACTAATGTTTGTGGGCCGATATGTACCAAAAACTAATCAGCGCTTCATTTTGTTAAACTAATGGTAGGTTTTCAATTTCATTTCAATCGGTGCAAAGGTGTGGAAAAAATCGTGGATGAAAAAAACCATAACATACATACATCCATACATCCATCCACCCCCACGCACTTCCAAAAAATGGCACTTTTTGGCCTCTCGACGAGGTCCCTGGTTATTTTTGGCAAAATCGTCACGTGCTAAAATTCAACCTAATTGAATACTACAATTTGTGACCTTAATTGAGTCCATGGGTTCGCATTGGATAAAGTAAAAATATAGTGTCTGCTATAAAAACTCTCAAGTGGAAATGGGCAGGTCATGCATATAGGCAGGAAGACGGAGGATAGACTAAAAAAGTGACAGAATGGTTTCCCATAGACAAGAAAAGAAGGAAAGGAAGACAAAACGCAAGATGGAGTGATGACATCAAGAATTTTTACAGGGAACGAGTGGAGTAGAATAACAAGAGACAGAAACCTATGGAAAGAAATTGGAGAGGCCTATGCCCAATAATGGGCTCAACAATATTATAAAAATGTTTGTAAAAATTATGTTAAAAATACACTGTATCAATCAAATTATTGTAAATAAAGGCTTAATAATAATAATAAAAATAATAAATTATACGTACTACTTGACGATGGGCTTGATGAAGTATTATATATAAGTATCATAGGCTGATCATATGCTTTTGAGGTGGGGTCACTTTTACTGGGACTGTACTCTTGTTTAATATTATCAGCTATTTCATTACTAAAATAATTATTTTCATTCGAAGATTCGTCATCAAATTTCCGTTTGGATCCTCTGGCACTTCCACTAACAGAAGCTTGAGCACTTGACATTTTTTTTATAAACCTATGCTTTCTAACTCTATCCGTACTATTCTTCATTTAGCAATATGACAGTTTTAAATGTGGCATGAAATTCTGTAAGCAAAAAAAAATCTTAGTGAAGAATTTGGGTTTGTAAAAATAAAAGAGCAGACCTTAGTAGGTTATAATGTAAGGCAGTCGATAAATTATTTTACTTTTATTCAATTCGGATCCTTTTTCTCTCCTTCTTCAGGGTATTGAATAGTTATCTACCAAGTACACTTATAGTATAATGTTGGAAAATATTGTAATATTGTTGCTATCGCTGAAAGGAGAGACAAATGGGAACTTAGTTATACTCACCCATCAATAACTATTCAATATCCTGAAGAAGGAAAGAAAAATAGTCTCCGAAACGTCGGAAATTGAATAAAAGTAAATAATTTATGGACTGCCTTTCATTATAACCTACTTATTTCGCTTGCCAGTCCGTCTTTCTAAGAAAATAAATAAAATTAAACTTTTATAATTTTTTTATTCACTATAACATCATTATACATATTCACTACATACAGCTAAACGTCACTTAAGCATTCTTACCTATATCTTTTATCTATGCCTATATCGAATAAGCTACTGATCCCTGAGGCGCTGAGATATTTAATAAAAATTAAAAAAAATTTACAGTAGGACAAAGACTTACTAAGTAAATCCCCTAGATTAGTCATTTAGGGAATTCTATGTTAAACTAAAATAAAGAGCGCGCGCTATATTTAAATTTAATTTTCAACATATATTACAAGAGACTAGAAAAGAAGAACGAAAGAGTGCAAAGTGCCAACACTAATTTTGTTTATGTTGACAATGTATTGATCATAGAGGAATTTTGTTTAAAAAAATGAATTTTATTTGATTTGTAAAAAAAAAGCCAGATATTCCGCTAGAAATGTTTGAAAAAAGCCAGATTTCCCGCTAGCCGCCAGATGAGATTTCTTCAAGCTAGTTGGAGTAAAAATTAGCCAGATCTAGCGGGAAATGCGCTGAATTGGCAACACTGTTCATACTCGACAAGAGCGTAGGTAACGACCTCTCTAGATGTCAACATCATACAAAGCTAAATCCCCTAGATCAATTGCTTAGGGATTTTAATTTTAATTAAATAAAGTAAAGAATTTTTTTTTGGAAATTAAAAAAAAAAAATATAAAATACTAGGTAGGTTTCACATAAATTTATTATATAAAAATTTGGCTCAGACAAAGCTGTGGGTCTGAGTGATGTTATGTTTTCTCACCGCCAGGTTCGCTGTCATCAGTGTTCCCCCACCAGTGGCGCACAGTTACCCCTTGTCGCACTGAACTAATGAATGTCAACTTCGCGATAAATCATTATTTTTATATATAGTATCATAGAAGAGAGCGGGAATTCAAATCGCTCATTTGAAAATATATAAATTATTGGATAAAAATACTTGGTAGGTTCACACAGTATTTTTATCCAATAATTTTAAAAAAATGTTTCACCAAGTAACAACACCAAATTCCTTAAAAACTATTGAAAATATATAGTTCATATAAAAGGAGTCTCATTAACCATACTTTTTCAATTGACACTTTTTTTATACAGCAATACTTTTAATTGAAAAGTTTTTGTTTTGCCGAGAGTAGCAGAGTTGTTGATTTACAAAGAGAAACATTAGCAATACTTTTGGCTGAACCGAAAATCAGATGGCCTCATTTTTTTCCTTCACTGAAATACAAGAGTCCAAGGTGCTTTTTTCACTATTATTTATATCCGACTACTGGCTGTTCGGTTTTCAATGTGTGTTTGATTAGGAAAAAAATGGGAGCCCCAAACACACCCCGCCCGACGATTGGCTGGTTCGGTTATCAATGTGTGTTTGATTAGAAAAAAAATGGGAGTCTAAAACACACCCCATCCGGGCTTGACTTTCGGAGGTTCGGTTAATATATATTCAGTTCGGCTCGGTTGGGTTCGTATAGTCTTTTCGGGCTGGCATTTAGACGGTTCGGTTGGCTGAACCGAAAATCAGATGACGCCAACCGAACCGTCTAAAAACCAGCCCGAAAAGGAGCTATACGAACCCAACCGAGCTGAACTGAATTTATATTAACCGAACCGGAGTCGTTTGCACATATTCAGTTCTATTACGTGGTTTGATTTAATAAAAATATTGTAAATAATATTAATAATATTTATTATATTATTATAATATTAATAATTACATTAATATTGATCTACTGCACTTTTAATTAAAAAACGATTAGACGGAATCAAATTATATTTTAAAATCAATATTCGTTGAGTGCTGCCCCTAGGAGCGCTCGAATAACTAAAATAGGGATGGAGAGGTGAGCAGAGAGGTAAAACTCTTTTGACAACGAAATTGGCGCTTAAAAAAGGAGAACCACAGCTTTGCTTATACCAAAAATTTTTTTAAAAAAAAGTTCAAAAAAAAATTTTTCAAAAAATTTTCTTTACTTTATTTAATGTTTCACCAAGAACCTACACCATTCTCCCTTAACAAAATTAAATTAAATAAACATGGCTTAATATTCAAATACTTTTATTATTACAACAGCTAGAATGATGAAATGCAATAAATACTTTACCTCTAATGAATATTTGGTATCAATGTTAATTATATTGAACAAATTTTCCTTTGGATGAAATAATTTTCACAGAAATTCAAAAACTTAAAAAGATTTTTTCAACACCCTCTCATAACCTATAGGTCTCTGTCTTCTAAGTTCTAGTCTAGAGTCATAGATAAAAGAAATGGTCAGCTTGCAGTGAATTGGTGCTTGGTCAAAACTGAAAGCTGTTATGCTTTATTATTCCCGTTGTATTCTCAGGCTGGGTCACTAGGTATAACCTGGGTAAAACCGACATGGAAACCAGGGCCCTGCCTACTGGGTGGTTCAGGTGGTACAAGGTACAAGACAACACATCGCTAAGCTCGGGGGGCGGACTTGCAAGGTCCCGGCCAAAAAATTAAATTTAGTTTTAAAATCATCAATTTTAAGGTAGTTGTTACGTGAAAATATTAGGAAAAAGTCAATTCTAGAGTATATAGAACAGACAATAAGGATTCATAATTCATAAGCCCAAAATTTTTTGCTGTTTATATACCACTACTAGTCAATCCCGTGCTCGTTTGACAAATCTGGCAACACTGTCCGAGCTTGTTATATTTTATCATAGAAATGTCAGATAAAGTACATTATAAAGGAAGATTTATAAAACAAAAAGTTCTTAATAAGCAATTGAAAGCTGTTGCGACATTGGCTGAAGCGAAAAAACGTCAAAAAAGTACTAAAGTTAACCCAATTTTTAGGTTAAATAAATACTTTGTTGCCAGCTTGTTTTTAGTGTAAATTTTTCATTATTTATTCATTATTATCTCAGAAACTGTGTTGTAACTATGAATTGAAATTTTCTTAAAAAATGTATTAGTTATTGTTTAATGTTGGTTTAGTTTTTTATAACAATGGTAAGAAGAGTTTCTTAATTATAATTAAATATGTATGTAAACTTTCCGATATCCAGTATAATACAATGTATAAGAGTCTGAAAAACTATCTTTGGATTTTAATATCTCCGGAACTATATTGTTCATAAATTTCGTTTTGCCACCAATCGATGCAGAAGGATTTAAATAGTAATCTTTCTAAATTTCAAAAAAATTCTAAGAAAACCAATCTGGTGAAACAACTACCTTAAGAAAATATTTAAATATATTTTCGATAAAATATCAATATAAGCCAGAGAGCCCAAAATGAAGTTAAATGTCTGGAATTTTGATGGCACAAATTGTTCCAGTGTATATGTTGGGAAAGGACAACGAGCTCTATTGTCCGCAAATTCGGGTCCAAATCCGTTTGAGGAATGTATACGGGGCACAGGTAGAAAAGTCCCAAAATTCTAATTGCATCAGGACGCACAATGGGGCAGGAACGACCCTGATGGAAACTATAGATGAAAAACATTGGCTGGCCTATATAGCTTCGATATAGAATCTATGTCGTTTGCCTATATTGGTTTTACCCCAAATAGATACTAAATAGACTCCAGCTTTGTGCTATTAGAGCCATATCAATTAATACATCAATTTTAATTAAGAACTATTAAGCTGAGATATAAAAAAATATACAATTATCTCAATCTCGCTTTTTAAGAAATAATAACATTTTACTTTTTTCTTAAAAAAAAGTATTTCAATTTCTAATAAATAAAAAATATATCACTCTTTTATTTAGATTTTTTAATATTCTTTTTTATAATGTTTTGCTTTTAATTAATTTATATACCATAAAATTTTATATAAACGTATAAAAAACAAATTCAGTCATAAAAATATTTTTTAGTTTATACATATTCAAGCGTAATGTAATTTTTTTGCAATTATATTATTTAATTTTTATAGAGAGCGTAACAAAAAATCTCCATTTACTTGACACTTTTTAGTTCATTATCTAAACGGGAGGGATTGTTTAGCTCTACGAGAATTGGGGTGAATTCCACCCCTGGTTGTTTGGTTGTATTTTTATTTATTAGATATTCACGCAACTAATAACATGGAGGGCGCATTTTCATTCATTTATCATGCATTTTATTAATAAGAAACATTAACACGCATCAATCATTATGAAAGCCATCATACACACGTAGGTACATTGGCCCAATGGAAAATTTTCAAAATTAATTAATTATAAAATTATAATTTAAAATAAAATGTTCACATTTCCACTGTGATACGTAGTATTTCCCAAATTTTATTATAGAATTATATCGAAACACATATATAAGGTAGTTATAGTACCTATTTTTAGCCATTTTTATGAGCAATTTATAGTTTTTTTTTTTTAAAGATGGGTCTATTTAAATTTTTAATTAATTTCTAAAACCTATTGTAGAGAAATTATTTACATTATTTATTTATTACATTATAATTCTGCTGAGAATGAAATACAAGATATTATTGTTACTGCCACTGAAAGAGGAGACAGAGGGGAATGCCGCATTGGATTTCCTTCACTGACTTTTCAAAACCCTGAAGAAGGAGGGAATAGCCTCCGAAACGTCGGTTTTATGAATAAAAAGATAGTGTAAATTATCTTCTTCTTTTTTTGGACTGCCTCATCAATATCCACTTAATTCACTTATCAGTCCGTCTCCAAAAATTACTCCAATCTTATTCACCAAATTACTAGGTAGGATTATATTTTTAAATGATTAACTTTCATTATGAACTCAGGTGGAAAGCCGATTTTTAAGCACAGAAATAAAACTAATATATAATCATTTTTTTTTAAAGTCTCCACCGCCTAACTTTGACAGAAAATGTGTCCTATACTCCCTTACTCTCAAGAATTTTTTCATTTTTTTTCAAGTGGTGGAACATTATGAAAAAAAAAAATAAAAACTATTTTTTTTTTCAACATCTTGCGTTTGAACGCATTAAAACTCTTATACTGCTAGAGAAATATATAGAAAATAATTTTTCAACTGCAAAAGCACAACTTACTTACAAAAATATTTAAAAAATTAAAAAATGCATTACTTCAAAAAATAAAGGACATTTAAATTTTTTGAATTGACGTTAAAAATTTTCTTTTTCATAGAAATAAAAAATATAATGTTTCTGTACTATTGACAATAATTTTATAGTTATTAAATTAGTTAGTTAAATTAGTTAGTTAATTAAATTAGTTATTAAACTCTCAATCTCTCCGACAACTCGATAGCCATTGACGCCTCCGATAAAGCCGAAGCTTTTGCATAATACAGACACTGTTAAAATTTGAAGACGATTTGCCACACCAAACATGAAATAATTGCCATTAAAAATGTAATTTTTTACATATGGTAGACTTTTTTTTTTTAATGATATTGATGTGAGAAGGAGATACACCAGAAGGTGGATCCCCTAAAGGCCAGTATGGGCTGGCCCCTCCATCGTGAAAAGAACAGAGCAGAAGGAAAAGAAGCCGGGATCACGAGCCAATCTCAGAAACTTAGATACAATTCAATATCCAATTTACTAAGGTTTTAGGGGCTTCGAGCAGTGGTAAATTCTCCGCGTGATAAATTCGGTTAAATTTATCTCCCACTTAATTTTTATTACCAGACCCTATACTTACAGAAAAAATGTCTGGGTATAGCCGGGAATCGAACCCGAGACCTCCGGAGTTGCAACTGCCATTAGACCACGGAGGCGGACAAAGAATGGGAATGTGTGGGAAACGATCATTATTTTATTTTTTTTTCATTGAAGGACTTTCACCATCTTGATGAAAAACTAATATTTGTTAGAATAATATATTCGGAGTAACTCAAAAAAAAATTGAAATTATTTACCACGTAGTTTTGTTAAAAAATAAAAAAATAAAAACATATTTGGGCAATTATATTTAGTGGAGGGGATGGCTTGGAGACGATCCATTCATAAAGAGAATAGTAGTGTAAAAAGTACAGTCACGTTAAAAATACATAACCTAAAATTTTAGCACCGTTCATATTTATAGATTGGATACGAGTCTAAAACTTTTTGTGTGGATTGTCCTTAATTTAGAATAAAAATCGTAAAGGAAAAAAAATTAATTTGAAAAACTTGTCTGAGCTTGTAAACAACGCCGGGACCAGGAGAAATAATTAGTCTATTCACCTCCTATCGATAATTTCGATAAAGAGAAAAAGAGCATACCTAGAATAATTCACTTCCAAGCTTGACCTAAATAAATTTTACTGAAGAAAAGGAAAGAGAGCTCTAGATGAATATTTTTACCCATGCCCTGTTGTGATTAATTTTATTAAATATGAAAAAAATATATTACCAGTATCTTCCTTCAAAGGTACAATCTGATATATACATATATATTGTTTTATAATAAATTGCTTTTTTTTCTATGCATATTCAAAGGATTATTTCCAGTTGTACAAAAAAGAAAAAATACGAATTCCAGAAGGGTTGGAAAGCACATAAAAACCTCCAAAAAAAGTCTTTTTTTATTTATTCGTGGTTTCTTATGAAATTTATGACCCGGAGTTACTTTTTCATTACGCATTTGTTTATATGATTTTTTTCCCCCAAGAACAAATTGTATACGTGAAGGTAGATGTTTTTACGCTAATAAAAAATAATTCTTTGAAGTAGGTAAAATGAAAATTAAAATTAAAATGTAATTAATAATATTAATAGGCTTACTTTGACGGGCAATGAATAAATCAGATTTTGCTTTTAATTTTTATATAAAGAATTTTTTAATTACTTTACTTATATTAAAATTCATATTTTATATAAACTAATTATTTTATAAAAAATATGTATTTATTCAAAACTCTTGTAAGGTATTTCGTCATTTAACTCAAGGGATTTAAGCAAATGTATCCATAAAATGCTGGCATGTGAATTTTGAAATCTCGGACTAGTCTTCGAGCTTTAATTTTTCTAAGTTTAGGTAATTCCAACTGGATGTGTACATCCGGAAGGGATATACTCACACTTTTGATCCTAAAATTACTGTAAATAACTCAGGGCGCCAAATGCCTTATGTAATATAACCCAACCTCAAATAAACCACATGTTTCACATATTTTTGTCTTTATACATTTTATTAAGGTAGTTGTATCACCAAATGTATTTTCTTAAGATTTTTTTGAAATTTAGAAAGATTATAATTTAAATACTTCTGCATCGATTGGTGGCAAAACGAAATTTATGAACAATATAGTTCCGGAGATATTGAATTCCAAAGAAGAGTTTTTCAGACTCTTATACATTGCACTATACGAATTATCGGAAAGTTTACATACATTTTTAATTATAATTAAGAAACTCTTCTTACCATTGTTATAAAAACCTAAACTAACATTAAACAATAACTAATACATTTTTTAAGAAAATTGTAATTCATAGTTACAACACAGTTTCTGAGATAATAATGAATAAATAATGAAAAATTTACAATAAAAACAAGCTGGCAACAAAGTATTTATTTAACCTAAAAATTGGGTTAACTTTAGTACTATTTTGACGTTTTTCCGCTTCAGCCATTGTCGCAACAGCTTTCAATCGCTTATTAGGAACTTTTTGTTTTATATATTATAATATACTTTATCTGAAATTTCTATGATAAAATATCTGAAATTGGTACAAATAATACTCTCGCTTTCTTGGACCTTCAAATAACTATTTCGCATCAAAAATTCCACTACGAATTATATAGAAACCCCACTTTCACGGACACTGTCATTCCCTTCTCATCTATTCACCCCATTAATACTAAATTTGCAGCTTTCTATTCAATGATTCATATACTCCTCAGTATACCCATGAATACTATAAATTTCAATAAAGAGCTTAACATCATTCAGAATATAGCCCTGAATAATGGTTATAACATTTCGACTATCAACAAAATTTATAATAAAATCAAAATAAATTCACTATTTCACACTTACACTCATTACAATCGGGAACTGAATAAATATATAGAAGAATACCCTTCATTTCTAATCATCTGACATCTCCATTAGCTTATATTCTTAGATCATATGGAATCACTCATGCTTTATACAACAACAACAATTTAGGCTCCCAATTCATTAACAATAAAATAGACAAAATGGATAAATTAGACAAATCAGGAGTGTATAAATTAACTTGTCACAATTGTGATGCTTTTTATATAGGGCAGACAGGTCCTTCATTCAAAATACGTTACTCTGAGCATGTAAGAGCTCTTAATCGTCTCAATAGATCCGATAACATTAATTTAGATTCGACCTCAGCCTTCGCAATTCATTTACATGAATTCAATCATTCCACCGCTAATAATAACCCTATCCCCATTCATTTGAAAAGAAAAGGCCTTAAATCGGATCTCTTAGAATCCACGGAAATTAAAATACCCCTATCAAATAATTAAAATATTTTAAATAACCAATTAGAAGTGCATAAAAACACAATTATTGATTATATATTATAATAAATTAGCTAAACATTTCTTTATTTGTTGGGACATTGAATACATTAAGGTAATTGTACCCTATCAGTCACTTTTCCAGTTGTTCCCTGTCACGTACGTTTCTTTATTGTAATAGTTCGGAGAGCTTCCCTTCAGCTGGTTCAAAACTCAATTTTTCCACTCGTGGAAAATATTAATTCTTAGAACAACTTCCCTTCTTACCCCTACTTTCCGCTCACCACATACATTTCAAAAAATATTAAAAAAATTGTTATTTGTAAAATTATTTTTCCATTGTATAATCAGTTTAACTTGACTCCTGATGATGGGCTCACCCTCGAAATATATCGAATTCAAAACTCAATTTTGTTTTATTTCTTTTTTGTGAAACCTACCTCGCATCTTGCTCAAGTTTTATTATTATATTATAAATCTTCCTTTATAATGTACTTTATCTGACATTTCTATGATAAAATATATACAAGCTCCGACAGTGTTGCCAGATTTGTCAAACGAGCACAGGATTGCCTAGTAGTGGTACATAAACAGCAAAAAGTTTTGGGCTTATGAATTGTGAATCCTTATTGTCTGTACTATATACTCTAGCATTAACTTTTTGCTAGTATTGTCGCAAAACAACTATCTTAATGCATTTTCTTATTACTAGCCAAGTCTTGAAAACTTTGTCCATTTTTATTCCGATTTGAATTTTAATTTCTAAAAATAATTAGTTTATAATATAGGTAGTAACTAGCAGTATGTGAAACCCACTCGCTCTTTGTCGTTTATTTTTTTCCAGAAATAAATATGTTTATTTGAATGTAATATAATTATATTGGTGCATAAAAAATGCAGTATATTATAAAAATTTAATTCTCATTTTATTTTTAAAAGAATATGATAATTTTATTTTTATATACGATTAATCATACAATAATAATAATAAAAAAATGGGATTCTCTTTTGTGTTTGATGTATAATTTTCCGATTTCAATTTCATATCAATCTCGTTGTCATTTGTATATTTTATTTGCAATTGATTATTTATCTCCGGAAAAAGAGATTGAGTTTGATGTACGTTATACCTACGTACCGGGTCTACTGTATATAGCGAGGGAGTCGATTCCGCTTGAATGGCTTTGTCTAAATTTGAAATGACATTTACCATTTGCCGTAGTGGACAGGTGGACAGACAGCCTAACCTCTCTCACTTCACCTTTTCTTATTCATTGTGACATTCAAGATCAGTGATCCTTAAAAAAGTAACAGAGATTGAAAATCCTCTTCAAAAATAACAATCTTTTTAAAAAAATGAAAAAATTCAACAAATCCAATTTTATTTTTGTCAAATATAAGCCTTTGATCTATATATTGAATACATCAGAGTATAGCGCGTGTAGTTCTTAGAAGGTCGATCGATCGAACTATTTCTATTGCGATGAAATTGAATGAGAGAAAAAAATAATAAATTAACTTTTATTAATTTATATACTTACTAGCTGCAAGGCACGCCCCCTGGACCCCCAGCCCACGACCCCCCCCCCCCGAAACCCACCCAGCACCCCCCGATCCCACACCACCACCCCAACACTCCATTCGCACCCTAACCCACGACCCCCCCCGCTACGCCTCCTGGACTTCACCCCGCACCACCCCCTGCACCACCACCCTACTCCGCCTCACTCCCTCACCCCACCCCCATTCCACTCTCGCATTCACCTTCCGCACACAGTTTTTGCATTTCTAGCCTTCTAGTTACCCACAGATTATGTATACAACATTTGGTTGAGTTTGGTCCAAGAGAAAGAATTTTCATTTTTTTGACCCTCCCCCCATTTTGGGTGGTTAGTTTTTGCACTTCTAGCTCTCCAGAGATTAAGTATACAAAATTTGGTTGAGTTTGCTCCAAGGGCAAGAATTTACATTTTTTCACCCCCCCCCCTTTTTGGGTGGTTTTTGGGGGAAATTTTTTAAACAAAAGTTGTAAGAAATCACATCCCCTACAACTTTGTTTATCATAAAATTTGCCGTAGGGTTAATAGTTTAAGAGTCATTTGATAATTTTCATTCGTGCGCCCCACAAACCCCCTTCTGGGGTCAAAATATCAAAACGTTATATAGCTAAAAACTTAAGTTAGAAGACATCTGATATAAATATGAAATTTCATAATAATCCCTTCAGCCGTTTTTACGTGAATTGTGAGCAACTTTTCGGAAACCACTGAAACAGACAAACAGACAGACAACGGAATTTTGTTGAGGGTGTTTTCGTTCATAACTTTGCTTGAAACGTGTGCAACCAAAATTTGGCGTGATTTGGACTAATGTACAGACAAAACCTTAATTTTATATATATAGAAATACCTATATATTTTTTTAATATAATGCTAAAATAAACTGCAACGAATCGCTGTTAGACTTTATCCACAGACATTTGAAATATTATGTTTATTCGAGGGGTGAACCGCGATTGGAATTAGGTGTACACCGTCTTTCGAATTATCTTGGAATTCATTAGATAATCTATTGTCTTATACTTGGAAATGAAAGTGGAATTGGAAGTAGGTGTACACGATTTTAGGTCGCGGTTCATCCCTCGTGTTTATTCCTTTATTGTTATCAGATAAAAATAATAATTTGGTCTTTTTGGAAAGTACTTGCTTACTGTAGAGTAAAGTACTTTAAAATGCAAATTTCCTAAAAACTTTATATAACCTTTTTTTGAGATCTTCAAGGTACTTAATATTTGATCAAAATTGGTTAAGCCATTTTGAAGATTTTTAGAAAAAACTAAAAAGAAACTAGAAAAAAGTACTATTGTTTCTTGTCCACAAACTAATTAGCTCTTCATTTTTTTAAAGTAATGGTCGGTTTTCAATTTCATTTCAATCGGTTTAACGTTGTTGAAAAATAGAGTAACATCCTAAATGAAAACATCACACTTTTTGGACTCTAGACAAGTAATTTTGTAATTTTTGGCAAAACCTTCATGAGCTGAAATTCAACCTGAATGAATAACTGCACTTTGTGACTTTGAGACCATGGATTCCGTAGTCTTTACCTGAGAACCCTTTGAAGTTGCGCTTGACCATTACAATACTTTACCCATCAGCTTCACTATGAATATAGTTTCAAAAGGCTAATTTTGAAAAATTTGCACATAAATCAGACAATGGGTTCACATTTTTAAAAACCCTTCCCTCTAATTTTTTATCCCATTTCATCAATCTCTTGATCTCAATATAAAATATTTAATTATAAGAGAATTTATATTTTAAGGACAATTTTCTCAAAGATCTTAGTATATTTATATAAAAAATTTCGTTTTGATACCTTCATTAGATTTTTGAGCTAGGCCGTATACAATATTTGATAACACACAAACTAACTCACCTACTAGCTAATAGACATTTCTATATAATATAAATAGTTTATCTGTTTATAAAAAATCAGTATTTGTCTATTATTTCTTTATAACTCTTTCAAAGTTAGGTATGATTAAATTCAATTAAATTCACATTGACTCGAAACACCTTGAAAGAATAAACAAGGACGAATGGATTTACTAACTTTGATAGAAAAGTATATAAAGGTACAATATGGTTTAATTTGGGTCCAGTTAACATTATTTTTCCAGAAAGTGTACAGTGACGTCACAGCTCTAGTTTGCATTTTTTTTAAATTCTTTACAAAGCTGATTTAATTTTTTATCTGACTGGTGAAAGTTGTATCTATATGTGTGTAATATTTACATATTGGTGAATTGGTGTTTATTAATTCCTACTAGTTCCTAATTATAAGTTTCCTCAAATCCACGAAAAATCAAAACAATTTCTTATAAGTTAAGAAAATATTTGTATACTCAATAACCAAGTGAATTCTAAATTAAATCAAAAGATCTATTCATATTTTTAAATATATTTATTTAATTAATGTATTTTTTCTTTTGTTACAGGTAAGAATCATTTTCATCTCACTTCTGAATCAGTATATCGAATAAGGTAAAGCCAAAAAGATTATATTTAAAACTTTTTAGAAACTTATTCAGTGAGCTTCAAACAGGCTTTTTTTTACCTTTAATGCTTTTTATAATGATAAGTCTAATATCGCTTTAATAATTCATTGATAGGGAAATATTATTTATTTTTTAAGAATAAATTAAGTGTGTTCACATGTTTGTGAAAGTCGACATTCTAAGCCAGCGATGCCCAACCTGCGGGCCGGATCCGGCCCGCGAAGATACTCCGGCCCCCGAGCGAGTTGATACTAAATATGTATTTTTTGTAAAACATCTAAAAAAATTATAAATCATATTATCGTTTTCCAAAAGAAAAAATTACCAAGATGATGCAATTACTCAGCAAAAATTTCGAAGATAGATTTACAGATTTTCACCGGATTAAAAATGAACGCTTGTTTGAAAAACCTTTTTCAGTGGACGTTTCTACGCCGCCAGATGATTTACAACTAGAATTAATAGAATTACAATGCCAAACGCCATTACAAGATTTTTTCCGCGAGAAATCTTTACCAGATTTTTATGCAGCGTTATACTCATATCCTAATTTGAGGAAATTTGAAATGAAAATGACGACGCCGTTTGCAAGTACATATATTTGAGAACAAACATTTTCTAAACCAGCGTCTCGCGCTCGGATTCAGATGATCACCTTCATTCCATATTAAGGAGAAACATTACCCAACTTGAACCAAATATTCAAAAATTAGTTTCTGAAAAGCAACATCAGACTTCCCATTAATAAATCGTGACTACAGATTTTGTCTTTTTTTTTAATCTTAACCAAAATTTATGATTTCGTTTAATTCAGGAATCAGCAATCTTTTAAATGTATTCAAATTACAAGTTGATTACAAAACAACTAGATATCTTAATAATATCCTAATAAAAAGGATTGTATATTTTAGCCGCACCATTAATTTTCAAACTTAATATTTTCATTAAATTTACAAATATTTTGAAAAAAAAATGAATCAGCACAAAAATACTCATGAATTCATTGAAAATGTTGCGTTTTTTTAATTAAAGGTGCCGCTAAGATATACAATTAAAAAGAATCCGGCCCGCGAGATCCTATGTCATGTTGAATCCGGCCCGCAGAGAAAAAAGAGTTGGGCACCACTGTTCTAAGCTATGATTATTTTTTTTTATTCTCAGCAGACATTAATTCTCCCAATAAATCTCGCAATTTGATTGTTAGTTTATGAGTCTTTTATCCAACGAAAAAGGATGAATTTCTTTAGGACAGATGGGTTGAGGGGAAAGATCCAGATCGACTCGATTGGGGAGATAATGGAATTGAAATAATTATCGGAAAGAGAGGTTTTTTATCTAATTAGATTTTTCCTCTTACTAAAAACAAGGACTAAAGATTAATAAGGACACTCGATGGTGGAGAAGCAATCTCCGAAATCGAAGCTAAAATACAAGGTATACATTAATTAATGTAAAATAATTGGTTTAATAAATTATGAATTTCTTTAAAATTAATTTTAGATACTTTTAGCTATTTATTAAATACGAGATCAGACAGCAGTAGCTACTAATTATTAAGCAACAAGTTCCATATTAGCTTTCTTTAAAGTTGATACAATTTTGATGGCTATATATGTATATAATTAAGTATTGGAGAGGGATTCAGCCAATGGGTAGCCTTTGCTGAATAAAAAAGTTCCCAATTATGGAAAACGTTTCGGCTTTAATTAAATAATGCCATCATCAGTTCCTAAGAGAGTATTAGCGACACAATTAATTTTATAAATAAATTGTCCGCAGGCAGAGTTGTTGGATTTTATCATAATATACAAAATTATATGAATTATAAAATGGTACATAAATCTTGGTGTGCTCTCACTCGATATGCGCAACGTCGCTTTCTTTAAATATTAGGTACTATTGCACAAAAATGAAGTTTATTTAGGTTAAGATATATTAAAGAGTTTGATTTGAGTCGAAAATAGATATCCCATTAAACCTTACAGTATAATTCGTAACAGCCAAATTTCATGAAAATAATCTAAATTAAAAATTTAGAACCCATAAATTTAGATTGTCATTCAAAATGGAAAGAATGCATTTTAATTGAAAGTACTATTCTCTCAACTTAATTATTCTTGGCGAATATAACTTGGCTGCACAGTAGATTTCACTCTTTTTTCGAACATGGCCTGTTTTGATTGGGATTTCTCTTCGTTTTGTAACCTACGTGAAAAGTGCTATGCAAAATTTAGGTTGAGTTTGGTCCAGCGGGCTAGATTTTCATTTTTGACTCCCATCCCCATTTTGGGTGGTTAGTTTTTGCATTTCTAGTCTTCAGAGGGCCCAAAGAATATGTATACAAAATTTGGTTAAGTTTGGTCCAACCAGCTAGAATTTTCATTTTTGACCCTCCCCCCATTTTGAAGGGATTGAAAGATAGAAAGTTTGGCTTTTTGGAATTTTTCCTCTGATTGTGTCACAAACTCTATTATCAGGCGAAATTTCATGATGCTGGAATGATTGGAAGTACCCTATAGGTTTTGATGACCTCTCAGTGAGTGAGAGAGTGCCAAAATTAGCAATTTCTCCAGGTCAATATCTCAGAATCCATTTAAGCTATATTATTGATTTTGGTACTCTCTTCAAGATGGATTACATACATTACGTGTATAATTTCAGCTATGTATCTCAAATGGGTTCCGAGCTGCAGGGGGGTCGAAATTGGCTCGAAATAGTACGTGAAAATAGCGTACAGCGTGTACGGCCAAGCCAATGCTCGAACTTGGCCTGCGCACGATGTGCGCTTTGATAGGGGTGATTTTAAAGTATTGAACGTTGAGTCTCGAATGATAAATAAAGGAAGCAAATCCTATTCTTTGAAAGTCATTGTGACCAAAACACAGTTTTTTGATGAAATTGAAAAGACAAGGAGTTTCACCAAAGAGGTGCATCCTCTAAAGGCCTGGGTTGACCCCTGTGGCCGCTCCGTCCGTTTGGACGTGCCCAACATTTAGAAGTATGTTTGTTTTTACGTCCTTAGACTTCTTTTGTTTGTGCCCTTAAACTATTTGGAAAAATGAAAACTAATATCGTTTCCACCTCCGCTTCCATTTGATACCTATAGGTGCTGTATCTTGTGGGTGCATTCGATTGCATGACAAAACTCTGATTTAGGTTACCATGGCTTAAGGAATAATTTAGCATTGTATTTTGTGAAGTTCGAACATAAACAACATAAATGTTGCGACTTATATATTTTACATTGCAAAAGTTTCCGCTCACCCCCATCTAATATGTTTTTGAATAAAACAAATATATGCATATTCGCACCACGCATATTAATTATTATACAAGTGTGGTTTGATATTATTTTCATTTTAATTCCATATATAATATTTTCTGGAAGTAATTAGTACAATTCGCTCTAGTATTGTATTTATTAAATCTTTTTCAATGATAAAGGTCGCTTTTAAACGCAATCCACTCTCAATTGATTTATTCTTCTTGTGTTCACTCTTGAAAATTCATTAAGCTATAAATCCAATATCTCGATAGTCGAAGGCATTGTTTTAAAATATTCCCCATGCTAAAGGGATATTCAATATTACAAATTGCATTGTTGCTACTAGTACTAACGCCGCCGCCGCCACTACTATTGATGCCATTTTCTCACCCTCGGTAATCGAGTTAATATTACACAGACACTCTCAAAGACACACACAGACACAAACACCCTATCGCAGATGTTATTAGCCCATCCAACGAGCGGATTTTCTCAAAACGAGTGTTTCCTTCGAGTTGAAGTTTCAACTTCATTACACTCTTCCCTTTATTATTTATTTAAGAAATATTACAATTTCAAAAAGAATATTGAGTTTTCTGTATTTTTTTTATTAATTTCGATTTTGTCAAGTATAAACATCTTTTAAATATTTTCCTTATTTTATAAGAAAAATATTTTTCATTTTATATTAAAAAGTTAGAAAATAGTTTATTAAAGAACAAGGTGTATTACATGCCATAAGCTCTGGAGCATTCCATCAACGGCTGGACTCGCCTAGCTCATACGCAGCTTTCATTCTTCTGCGCGCAATGGTTGCCTATATACAGGCGCACTAACATAATAAATAGTGTTCGGATCGATATGCGCTAAAAACAGCAAATATGAATTTTATAAGGAAATATGCATTATAAACCCATAATATCTAGTGCTTGATAGCTTTAAACCGTTCAGTTCTAAGAAAAACATGTCAATGTTAACGAAAATAAATTTATAGAAATTCGGGCTTTTTTTATTTTTACTTAACCATACAGGGTATGGTAAAGTATTGTAATCGTGCATGAAAAAAGTGTTTTTTTCGAAATATCTCAAAAACGGCTTAAACTATTTTGATAAAAAAATTGAGAGAAATCATTGCATTCGGTCTACAATAAAACTCTAATAAGTGAACATCGAAAAAATTATATTTTACGACATTTATCAAGAATATGCGATATATGCGTATATTATTCGCATAACAAATATTTTTGCAAGACCTTTAATCAAATTTTCTTCTTTAATTATAACCGGAATAAATTTCATGCCAATCGTAAGTTATTCATCAAAAGTCTAGATCAGCACACAAATTTGTAAAAAATATCTAAAGTCTTTTTTTTACCACGCCCATTTATTTTCTGTCAACAATCAAAATAACATACATACCATTTAAAAAAATACAGAATCGATGAAAAAAAAACTTTAAAGCTGTTTTTGAAAAACACCTGAATTAAAAAGGTACATTCGGTTCGTCTTTTCGATCCAAAAGCTTCTATGATTCTTTTAACCTATATTTGGCTTAGATATTTCATGCTTTGCAATTCACCGACATTGGCATCAGCATTTCAAGTTTCTAAGTCAATAGATTTATGTTGGAGAATAAATTATAAGTCAATTCATTTCGGTTACAAAGTCTATAGATTTAGGCTGGAAAATTAATTATTTATTAGTCAATCAAGACAAAATTTTAGGAGAAATTTAAAGAGAGAGTTTGACACCAGTACATACATTTAACTCATATATAAATGAATATACATATACCAGTGGTGGTTGGTGACTTTTCAACCAGAGGATGCTGTCCAAAAAAGTATCCTCATTTTTTGAAATTTTATTTTAATCTTCTCTTTTTTTTACCAATTTCATCGAATACGGCATCATTTTCGTTATTTTTTAAATTTAACATTAGATTTTTAAAAAATATATTTTGCGATCTTCGCCACCAAATGGATACTTCTTTGGGTGAGTGAGGGTAGGAGTCAGAAATTAATTCTACCAAACTATGACTTATTGTCTATTGCATTCTTAGCTATTTCCGATTTTATATATTGAGAGTTTTTATAAATGGATTAGTCCAAAGATTCTCTTTTTTATAATAATAGTTCCTCAGCGAGAACAATTTTTATTCGAGTAAAATTTGTCTGGATTTGTCTTTGACATGCTTGAACTGAAGATTTAACAGGAAGGGACTTCAAAACTTCTATCGCCAGCCTTTTTAGAAAATCATTAATTTAAATTATCCCTTGAAACTATGAAACAATTTCATTTCGAGAACCATTATACTTTTTAAAGCAAAAAATGTTTTTTATAGAAATATTTGAAATACGGATAATAATTTGAAAATTTAATGACCTTATATATGGATTTATGAAAATACTCTAAATGTTTTAAATTTTAGGGATGCGATCTTTTCAAGTTCCCTTCATTTATTTATTCCCTAAATGTTCGCTATGATTTTCTCTGGATAAAGCAATTATAATTTAATAATATTTTATGCAATATAATTACAATAAATCCAATAAAGACATCTGTTTTATTCTCTTTTTGTGAACCATTTGATTTTTATTAGATTCCTTTGTCTCTCAAGCAAAAAAGGTAGACACGTTGTCTTTTAAATTGCGAATTTATATTAAATAAATTGCTGAAACGACAAGAACAGTCGTGAAAAGGGAATGGGAAGGGTAAGGAAAAACGGGGCCGGGTTGAAACAGGGGTTGGTTTAGTTAAGGAAAGAGCAGAGTCAGACAAACTCACCCCCGCATACTCTCGGATGCTAGTGACAAAGGTTTTCATCAAAAACATTTATCTCAAGGCAGGAAGGAAGAAGGAAACCTTTTATTAGAATAATAGACTTGAAACTAGAGAGAAAGAATCAACCGCCGATTGTTCCAATTCGAGATCAAAGATAACACACAAAAGGAGATAATGTAGTGAGTCTGCTAGTAAGATAGATATAATTTGTCTACTGTTAAGAGGAAATAGGAATTTCTTGCTTGTGATTACGTGAAATGAGATCAATTTGTCTCGGGCATTATTTTCGAGAAATTGTGTGTGTGCATGAAAATTTAACTTTAAAAATTCTATTAATCAATTGTTTAACTGATGTGGCCAACCACATGACTTTACCATAAGCCTGGCCCCTCTCTTTTATTTTTGAACCCCTCCTCTTCTGGGTCACTATATTCTCATAATGAGACATTTTCATCAGGTCATATAGGCGAAATTTTGTACAAATCGATCAAAGGGTCTAGAATGCGGCCCAGCTACTGCAATGCTCAACATTAAATCATAAACTTCCTTAAGGTATTGAGATTTATATGTAGATATATATTTATTCCCTATTTCTAAATATGAATGTAAATTTGTACAATAACTGAAGCTTTTTTCAAGAATAAAATTCACTAAAAGCAAAATTATATGTTTCGAATACATATTTAAAAATCCTTCTTCTCATATTTTGATTTCCTAAAATATTTATTATTTCAGTAATTTATATGCTACGACATTAACCATGTCTATAGTTATATCATTCTAGTACAAGGAGACAAGGAATTAGGATTTTCTAGAACCTTCCTCATCACGTATTCAATTAAATCTATTGAAATATCATATCTATTGAATATTTTCTTTTATCTTTTATATCAAATAATTTTAATAGGAAATTTTGATTTTTAAGGGTGTTATTTATTTGAACTCTAATTAGAAAAAAAACGCTAAATACTCATTTGAAATAATTTTTAAAAATATGAAATTAATAAATATTATAAAACAATCGATTATTAATAATTATATTCAATTTTAAAAGAAATTGATTGATTAGTTTTTAAGAAAATGGTAAAAAGCTAGAAAATCGTAACACATGACGCGTTGATACCGGGTGACTTGCGACAAAGCCTCTTGATAAAATAGATCAAAAGAATTATAAATGAAAAGAAAAAGATCTTATTTTATCTATTTCATTTATCTGAATGTCTATTATGTAAGAAAATATCATTTTGATTAAGAATTTTGTAGTTTAAAATAAATTGTATGAAAAGAAACAATTTCTTCTCCCCAGGAACGAATCAACTAGAAATACCAAAAAGTTTTATATTTTTTTCTCATTAGATATTTATTCAAATATATTGAAACTTCATATCTGTGTATTATTTTCATTTATCTTTTATATCAATTAATTCTTATGAAGAAATTTGCATTTTAAAGGGTAGTTTGTTTGAAGTCCAATTTGAAAAAACGCTAATAACTTGAGCTGAAATTTTTTTGAAAAATATAAAATTAATAATTATTATAAAACAATTAATTGTGAATAATTAGGTTCAATTTTGAACAAAATTGATCAAGTGCTTTTTGAGAAAATGGTCAAAAACCACCAGAACCGTCAAAAAAACGACGTTTTTTGAAATCACGAGATGCCTATGAAAAAGTTAAAAAAGTCATATGAAACGAAACATTGACATGTGACATGGTGGTGAATTTTAAAATGTTTCTTAAAAGGCCTTTCATAGACTTTTTTCGGGGCTTTTGACGATTTTCTCAAAAAGTACTGAACCGATTTCGTTCAAAATTGAACCTAATTATTCATAATTAATTGTTTTATAATATTTATTAATTTTATCATTTTCAAAAAATTTCAACTGAGTTATTGGCGTTTTTTCAAATTGGACTTCATATAAACTACCCTTTAAAATGCAAATTTCCTAATAATAATTATTTGATATATAAGATAAATAAAAATAACACACAGAAATGAAATTTCAATAGATTTTAATAAATATCTAATGAGAAAAAATAATACTGTTGGCCATTTCTAGTTGATGAGCTCACGGAGAGCAAAAATTGAATCTTTTCATACAATTTCTTTTAAACTACACAATTCTTAATCAAAATGCTATTTTCTTATAAAATAGACATACTATGAATCTTCAAATAGATGAAAACGATCAAATAAGATCGATTTCTTTCTCATTTATAATTATTTTGGTCTATTATATCCAGAGGAATGTCTCGCCATTAGAGAGACATTTGTTATTGATTCAAGTCCATTCACTCTACAATATTGGAATATTTTTTAAAGCGTAAACTATTGATTTGAGACATTTCAGTCATATTAAGTTTTCTGTTTTGAATTAAATGTTTTTAATAAAGGTCATTATACCTATAAATCTGTGTACCTCAAAGGGTTAGGCAGTGATGGTGAAATTTATGAAAAAAGTTAGATAAATCATGTTCTAGTATTCCACATAATCAAAATACTAATGAAGAAACATTTCCATATTTTAATTTACTAAAAGAAAATGTATATCTATAATTAGGAGCCCGACTATTTAAGTAGCTAGATAGGATTAAAATTTCAAAATTAAATAATTTTTTTCTGAGAAACATAAACATTATTTTACAAAAATAAAAGAGGTTTTAGATAAAGGGTGGCCCCTAGTATTAAGGTAAAAAATTTAACTATGACTTTCGGAAATTAATCAACTCTCCTTTTGAAAGGTAAAAGATTTTCCTCTTCTTCTTCTTCTTCTTCAATCTTTTTTCAATTCTTTATCAACAAGCTTGTATTAATTACCTTTATTTATATAATATTTATATAATTCTGAATTTTAGCTTTCTAGCTCAAACCGTTGGCCTTCAAAAAAATTGTCAAATCATCAAAATTTTCTTAAAAAAAATGTATTGAATTTTTTTTTTATTTTTTCCTCTAATTTTGATATTAGTATTAATAATAATTATTCGTTACACCCGTACGGCCCGCGATCACGATAGGCGTGAACATATGTCACGTATTTTCGATATATATATAGAATTTAATGATGACCTAAATGTATTGTAATCGCAAATTCACCCCTCAGAAATCTAGTTATCGGCGAAACAGACTCTGTTCTTCAATAAGAAGAATACATTTACTTTTCCGTAAACTACCCTATTAGGACGAAGTTTCAAACAATACATATAGTAACTATATAGACTCTCGAAATCTATTAAGTTTCAAACTATATAGTAACTATAGACTCTATACTCTATATGTCTATATACATTAGGGTGGTCCTTATTTTGGGTATTTTCGAATTTTTGCGCTGAAGGAGGCTCATATGGTTCGAAATAAATAAAATAAAAATATCCCCCTTGAAACTTCAAGTCTCTATCTCAATTTTTACCTGTGCCGCACCGCGATGCATGTTTCTCATCTAAATAACATGGGGTTTTTAGCATTGAACGATCATTTTTTATTCCGGCCAAAGTACCTAATTGTTCAAAGAATTTGAAACTCTCTAGATTAGTATAATAGTAGCTCTCAGAATTTTTACAGATTTTTAGCAATTATAATTTTGGAGTCTATAACTAACTAACACCAAGAAATAGCAGTATTTTATCTACCCGTAACTCCAAAATCTTAATAGCTAAATATCTGTAAGAATTCTGAAGGACAGCTACTATTATAAGGATAAAGAGTACACATTTTCAAATTTTTTGATATATTGCTTTGGCTGGAATAAAAAATTGATCGTTCACTGGCAGAACCCCACGTTATTTAGATGGGAAACTTGTATCGCTGTGGGGCACAGGCTAAAATTCAGTTAGATATTTGAAACATTGGGGATATTTTTTTTATTTATTTCGAACCATGTGATCCTCTGTCAGCGTAGAAATTCGAAAATACCCAAAATAAAGACCACCCTATATAGTTACTATATAGTTCGAAACCTTGTCCTACTAGGGTAGCACCTTTGATTTTCGACAATTATAATTTAATTTCCCAAAATGAATGAATTCTATATACGGCGTATAATAGAAACATTCTTCTCTTTTTTGGTCATGATTTAATTGAGCTAAGTAGAAAAAACGGAAAGTATTTCTCTAACTCGTTTGTGTTTTTATTCGAAGAAGAGCAGATTTTTATGACATTTTACAAATCTCTTTTATTCAAGGGTTGCTATCTCTTTCTGTCTCTAACGATTACTTCTTCTTTTCTACTCTTCTAACTATATATATTATATATATATACATATATATATATATATACATATATATATATATATATATATACAATATAAATGTATTTCTCCTCTTTCTTTTCCTTACTTCGTTCCTCATAGAAAAGAAAAGAATAAATCTTTCCAGTACAAAAAAAAGCTCCTTTTTTTCTCTCTTTCTTAACGGCTATGGTATCCATTTTTCTTGATTTAACTTTAATAAATAAATAAATGATATATATTTTTTTATTTATTTTTTAAGAGAGTTAGGCGGAAAGAAATAGGACTGAGAAGGGGTTTAAATTTAGCAGCGCGGTGAACTGCACCATTGCATTTTCCGCCCTTATAAACACTACAAAACCCTGTTATATTTTTAGAAGAAAATTTTGCATCTCGCTTAATGCTATTTTTAATATTTTTTTTTCATTTATTTTTTTCTTGTTAAGAATTTATTCACCTGGTCTTGTACACGGATCATTTCCTATGTATGTATTGAATTCCAATGAACGTAAATATTAAAAGGGAGGAAAAATAAAATCAATATATATATATAGGAAAAATATTGCATACCCATTTTATCTTTGATGTTACAACAAAGAAATATTATTCTCTAATCAAAAAGTATTCAATTTTAAGACTGATTTGACGCAACTATCCGATTTCAACCAACTCTAACCTATACAAACTATTTCATACGCTACATTAATAAACACCCAAAAAAATTACAAAATAATTATTACAACAGTTATACATTAATATACTACAAAATTAATACAAATAAAAGAGTTATTCATTATTCTTTATAACGTTAAAAAATTCAACTTTACGGTGAGCTATAAGGCTATTTTTTGTCAATTCCATTTTTATTAATAGTTGTTTCCTTGAAAAAAAGAAATGATAATATAATTCGGGCAAGAAATCCTTGCATTTCTGACATAACTTCCAGTAATTACAAATTGCAAATTCAAACTAAATACCTACATATTAAAAAACATGTTAAAGATATGCATTTATATATATTTAACACCTTGGAGATATTTATAAATGGTGAATTATGACCAGAGAATTTCGAGCTATTTCGTCTATCGTATACTCAAATATAATCCTTATTCTTTACATTGGTTGAAAAAATGAAGTCCTTGGGTTGTGAATACGCCATTCAGAGTATTTTTTTTCTTGATAATAATATAATTGTTTTTAAGATTAATATTTTGGAGTACCAGGCGGCTTTGTTTTAATATTTGTAACGTGCCTTTTGACAATGCAATGGTGGGATCTTAAAAATTCCACTTTTTAGCCCCAATAAAGATTAAGTTGTTTATCATATTTTGTGTCAATGGTTTTAACTGTGGAAACCACCAGGTGTCAATAATAAATTCATTGAATGGTTTTTTTTCTAAATTTCTACTTTGCGTGGGAAATTTCCAAGAGATTAATTTCTAGAAAATAGGCGCGCTTCAATATTTTGGACTCCCTGGTGTTTAAGGATCCAACCAATAAGGAGGTTTTGGGGAATTTTCTCTTAAAAAGTCCGTCAATTCTCAAGACACAAGCAACTAAGCAAGTCAGTTTTTAAGTGAGTTGCCAGTTGGACAGTCAGTTACCAGTTGGGTTTGAGAGTTGTCAGTTGGAGTTGGAACATGAGAATGAGTTGAGAGATACATGTTTTAAGGTCTCCAGCCTTCAGCCAGGAGAAATGTATACTTATAATTAACCAATAAAAAACCAATATTAAATAATATTCTCTTCTTTGCAATACATCTCTCCTCTCCTTAAATCAGCATCAAGACTAAAAACAGGTCAAATCGCTTGGGCTACGTTACCAAGACCGTTCTGCGTGGAGATTTTCATTTTCATTTTCATTCATTCTTCGAGAAAAAACCTACAAATCATCAACCTTTCTTTCGTCAAGAAAGGCTGGAAACACAAACCCAGATGTTGTCATAACACTTGTATTAATCCACAGTCCTAAACTAATAGCTTTTAGACCTCTTACTTATAATTTATAATCAATCAGACTTAAATTAGTTTTAAAAAAATTTCTGAAAAATTAAAATAAATAAGTATTAAAAAAATTAAAAAAAAGTTTACTTCTTATACTTATTGAAACAAGGAAGTTCTTGAATGCCAATATATGTATATATATATCAGTGGCGGTTGGTGACTTTTCAACCAGGGGATGCTGTCTAAAAAAGTACCCTTCATTTTTTGAAATTTTATTTTAATCTTCGTTTTTTTTGCAAATTTCATCGAATACGGCATAATTTTCGTTATTTTTCAAATTTAACATTAGATTTTTAAAAAATATATTTTGGGACCTTCGCCCCCAAACGGATACTGCTTTGTGTGAGTGAGGGTAGGAGTCAGAAATTAAATCTTGTGACTTAAACTCCACAGTCCCTGAGATAGAAATCGACCATCTTCCAAAATGAATCAGCCTATCCTATAAGAAAATCTTAAATTTCTCCTAATTCTATTGCTATAAGCAAGCTATGACTTGTCTATAGCACTCTTAGTTATTTCCGATCTTATATATTGAGAGTTCTTAGAAATGGATTAGTCCAAAAATTCTCGAATCATCTTTATTTATTCCTTTTTTGTATTATTACTATTTTAATAGTTCCTCAGGGAGAACAATTTTTATTCGACTAAAACTCGTCTGAACTTGTCTTTGACATGCTTGAACTGGAAGATAATATACCAGGCAGGGACTTCAAACCTTCTATCCGCACCCTTTTCTGAAAAATCATTCATTTTAATTGTCCCTTGAAACTATGCAACAATTTTATTTCATTTCGAGAACCAATATACTTTTCAAAACAAAAAATGTTTTTTTATAGAAATATTTGAAATAACGGATAATAATTTGAAAATTTAAAGATCCTACCTGAAATTTGAAGTCGATATTTATGAAAATACTCTAAATGTTTGAAATTTTAGGGATGCACCGCATCCACAGCATCCATGGACCGCACGCCACTGATATATATATTCGAAAAACTCACATCACTTTTAGTTCGCTAAGCTTGAAATTAATATTTTAAATGAACTCTACAAGCTATATCAAAGATCTTATTAGATATTTTAAATTTAATTCTAAAACGGCTTTCATCCCATTATTGGAATTCCATCTATTACCGACCCTTTGTGATCCCTCGATATTCGAGTGGATTTTAGAATGAAGTTTTAGACCGGAGATTAAATTATAAGTCACTCGAGACAATTTATGGGTATTTCTAGAAGTAAATCAAAAAGGGTGTTCTTTACTTGATGCAAATATACATACATACCTAATATATAAATGTATATATTTATATAATTTTTTGTTAAAGATTGTGTGAATTTTCGCATGAAGAAGCAGAAAACTTAAATTTCTTAGCTTCGTCTCACAAAATGATATTTGGCACTTGGGTTCAACACACAAATGGAAGAAAGCCTTTTTAAAATTTAATAAAATATATCAAAGAATATCAGTTATACTCATTTTTGTAATTTATTTTCTAAATAAACGAAACATTCAATAATTCAAGAAAGAATTTAATTAAGGTCGAAAATCGAAGATTTTAGTAGAATATTTTTACATTGCATATCAGAAGGCTTAGTCCCCTCAGGAGTTGAACCCGAGTACTAAAACGCTTGCCGCGCTTGTTAGTTCGACCATCAAGGCAAAAACACCCCCTGACATGCAATATATTAAAGAGAAGCCCTCTGATAAGCAATGTAAAAATATTCTTCTAAAATCTTAGATTTTTGACCTTAATAAAATTCTTTCTTGAATTATTGAATGTTTCGTTTATTTAGAAAATAAATTTCCAAAAATGAGTATTATTGATATTCTTTGGTATTTTTGAATAAATTTTAAAAAGGTTTTTTTTCCATTTGTGTGTTGAACCTAAGTGCCAAATATCATCTTGTGAGACGAAGCTCTCTTAACAAATAAGACCTGCTAAGAAATTTAAATGTTCTGCTTCTTCATTCGAAAATTCACACAATCTCTAACAAAAAAATTATATAAATATATACATTTATATATGTATGTATGTATGTTTATTTTCATTAAGTAAAGAACACCGTGAGTTCTATTTTTGAAAAAAATCCATCTAATTATCAAAATAAGATACTCAAACCTTTCGGGTTAATTATTATGATTATTCTTGCTTTTAATTTTCTTTTTTAAAAAAATTAAAAATATATACTGATTTGATTCTAGAATAAAAATAAAAAATATTATTTTCAAAAATTAAAAAAAAAAATTCAATTTCTAGCCATTTTTAAACATGAGGTATGCTCAATGCTTGCACTACGAACACTTTAGTATTGAATATTTAGCTTATTAATTATTCACATGATTAATTAATATCATTCTACTCTTGGACTAATTACTCTAGCTAGATTTAATTAATTTTTGAAATATTTTCGAAAAAAAACTTAGTTTAAATGTATAATTTGCAAACCCACTTCAAAGTATATGTTTTGTTCAAGTACACTTTTATTAATTAATTAGCTCTGGATATTTTGTTTTTGAACCTTGAAGCTGGACCTAAGTTGTAACAAGCGAAAAACTCGTTGTTTTTATACTATATACCATAGGTATACTTTAACTGTTTATGGCGTAAAACAAAATTAATCAAATTACAATTTGTTTCATTTATAATTGAATCAAGGGAGGAAATAAGAAAAAGAGTAGGGGTGGGAGATAGGAGCTGAACTCAAATGCTTGGGCGGGGCTAGGGGGAAATAAAAATGTTTTTTGACCCAGTGATTCACTCAGAAGAAAATTGAATTTAATAAACGAGAAATGATGGGAACAAAAATGAGGAGACGATTTCTTGCTACAAGGGTATAATGAATTTAAGATTTATATGAAAGGAAATATAACATATTATTTATAATTTAATTTGAAGAATTTTATTATAATGATTTTATATTTAAAGACTGTATTGAAATTAAGTTAGCATGGATAATAAAAAATTCCATTTGCTTAATTTTTTGATGAGAGCAACAACGATCTGAGAGGATAAAATTTTAATCTTTAACGCTAGAAAAATGACGGTTTTGCCAAAGGAATTATATGGGGTCTCGTCGAGAGGCCAAAAGAGTGCGATTTTTTCATTTAGTCTGTGCGGATATGGATGTATATCGTTTTTTCCGTCCACGATTTTTTCCACACCATTGCACCGATTGAAATGAAATTGAAAACCTACCATTATTTTAACAAAATGAAGCACTGATTAGTTTTTGGTACATATCGGCCCACAAACATTAGTACTTTATTTCAGTACTTTTTTAGTTTTTTCTAAATATCTTGAAAATGACTTAACCAATTTTGATGAAATTTAATATGCTAATTAAGTACCTTGGGGACCACAAAAAAGGTTAAATAAAGTTTTTAGTAAAATTATATTTTAAAGTACTTTACTCTAGAGTAAGATAGTACTTTTTTTAATTCTTTATTATTTTATTTTAAACATGGACCGCAAATAGTCAGTGATATCTGATTAATAATAAAAGAATAAACATATTGATATTTAAAATGACTTAGGATAAAGTTTAGCAACGATCCGTTGCAGTTTATTTGACTTTTATAAGCTTAGAAAATTCTTGTCTAGAAAAATTTAAGCATGCTTTTGAATCAAACTACTCCATATAGCCTCTGTTACTTTTTTTTATTGTTTTTTCAAATACGACTGATCTTATAAATTTTATATATGTAAAAATGAATTTTCTTAAATTCAATCGCGTACTTGGACCATTTTTTAACATTTTTGAGCTAAAATTATTGTCTAGAAAAATTTAATTTTGGATGAAAATGCCCCAATAACCTGTTATTTTTTATTGTTTTTTGACTTGTGAGTTTACATAATTCGTGTCTAGAAAAATTTAAACAAGCTTTTTGATCAAACTACTCCATACGCCCTGTTAGGGTTTTATTGTTTTTTCAAAAACGACTCAAATTACTTTTTTGATTTTACAAAATTTATAAATGAAAAATTAATTATGATGATTTTTAAAAATCTTATAAATTTGATTGTTTTAAGACTCTCAGACCATTATTTACGGAGATAGAGACGTTTAAAAATTTTAAAAACAAAATTTTTTTTCAGAAATTAAAAAAAAACTTATAAATTCGATTGTTTTAAGGCTCTTAGACCATTATTTACGGAGATAGAGACGTTTAAAGAGAAAAAAGTTTCAGAAATTAAAAAAAAAATCTTATAAATTCGATTGTTTTAAGGCTCTCAGACCATTATTTACGGCGATATAGACGTTTAAAGATTTTAAAGACAAACAAAAAAATCCCAGAAATTAAAAAAAAAATCTTATAAATCGATTTTTTTAAGGCTCATTGAATTTACTTAAATCCAATTGGGTATTTGTACAATTTTTTTACTTTTTTGAGCTTACAAAATTTTTTCTGAGCTTACTTAATTCATTAGTTTTTAAAGAATTTGGTGTTGGTACTTGGTGAAACATTTTTTTTTAAATTATTGGAAAAAATACTTGGTAGAAGATTAAAATAAAACTTTATTTTAGAATTTTATCTGATATATATATTTCGGGTGACTAACCGAAATATATATATATCGCGTTAAAGATTCTCCAAAAATAAATTCGTTTTTTTTATATCTTAATGTGAAACCTACCAAGTATTTTTATCCAATAATTTTACTTAATTCATGTCTAGAAAAATTTAAACAGGCTTTTGGATGAAAATACCCCATAAATGCTGTTACTTTTTTGTTTTTTCAAAAACGACACAAATTACTTTTTTGATCTTACAAAATTTATAAATGACAAAATGAATTTATATAAATCCAATCAGGTATTTGAACCATGAGAAATAACAGATAAAGTCTTTCTAGTTAAAGTATTGATGATGAAAGTCAAACCTTTGAAACTATAGTTTCAAACAAATAAATTATATCTTCTTTTTCTTACAGTGCCATGCCCGAACGGGCGTCGGCTCCTCTCCACATATTAATAAATAAATTATATATTGTATTTATATTTGATTTTGTGGCCCTGGCGGGCAGTGTCTTCGACCAAAAAGTTTTTATTAATTTTATTTTTATAATCACATTCCAGATGCATATCTACAAATCTTACATTTTTTGATGAAGACTTAATTATTTTTTTAGAGATGTTAGGGGCCATTCATAAAATATACGTCACCCAAAATTTCAGCTTTTTGGACCCCCCTCTCTTCGTCACACTGCGTCACATTTTCTGGGACCCCCCTAACAAATATAGCGTCACAAAAGCTAGACCACCCACCTATAAATGATTTGATGCTGACAAGATAAGAACAAATAGGTTGCGAACGTATTTTATTAATGGACCCTTAGGTATATATTTATTATATGTTATTTTTAAATTTATTATTACTATTATATTATTTTTATAATTGAGGATTTTGGCTACTCTCGGCAAAACAACATCTTTTTAAATAATTAATGTAAAGATTTAAGCATCTTTATGAAGTATCTTTTTTTGAAAAAACATGGAATTTTCAATAATACAACCCTGATAATTTAACCACAATAATATTAAAAATAAATTTACTTGATTTAGGGTCGAATCTAAGATATTAGTAAACTATTTTTACATTGCATATCCGAGGGCTTGGTCCTCCCTCAGGAATCGAACCCAAGCGCTAACTTGCTCTCTGGGATTTGTATTAAGGGTTTGGCTGACTGCCCTGAGAGCAAGTTAGCTCTTGGGTTCGATTCCTGAGGGACGAAACCCTCGGATATGCAATGTAAACATAGTTTCTATTAAAATCTTAGATTCGACCCTAAATAAAGTAAATTCTTTTTAATAAAATCTTTTTTAATTGTTCATTTAATATTCCCTTAAGAATTTGAATATAAATGACGATAAAATCAGCTAAATTAACATTCCTTATGGACACTTTCTCTTCACTTTACTTTTTCCCCATTTTTCCTTCTTTTCTTTCGGGAAGTGAAAAACAAAAAACAAAATCTAAGTTCGGTTCATACTTGAGATGAGTCAGCAGCAACGGGAACAACATTTAAAGATGACAACTTGCCTTTAAGTGGTACATAAAAGTGGGGGAGGGTGTCGTCGTTTCTGTCTTATCTTCATCTGTAGTGGAGGTTGGCTTTATATTTACACACCCACTACCAAAAAGGCAGGGTGTGTGTGTGTGTGCTAACGTACTTTCACCAAAGGGAGTCAGTCTCTCTTTAAAGAGTGAGCGAGAGCGCATTGCGCCAAAAGGACATTTCGAGAGCGAAATCCTATCGCGAATTTTAAAGAGGAAGTGCCCGTCTTTAATGTAGGACACTGCCCTAGTGAAAAATGTCTTTCGCGTTCAGGGTTGAGTAAAGTGAACTGAAATATATATCATCAAATTTAGATGAAAAAGAGTAAGCTTTTTCAAGATACAATACGCTCTCAGTGAATTATCTAATAGTCGGAGCAGGTGTATAGAATTATATTATAAATTGAAAATTTATTTTTTCCAAGAGTAGCAGATTTTTTTATAAATTAGAGACAATAAAAGAGTGTGTCCTCTGGTGGAAAAATATTTTTTTTAATTTATTTATAACGAGACCATAGTTTCAAGGGCTTTGCCCTCTTCATCAGTCTATTACAATTAATGAATTGATGTGTGAAAGTTAAACTATAGTCTTGTTATAAATAAATTAAAAAAATTATTTTTCCAGCAGAAAACCCACTCTTCTTTTTAAACGACTTCAAAAAAGGAGGAGGTTCTCAATTCGACTGATTTTCTTTTTTGTTGTCTGTCTATGTTACTCGATTTCTTAGGCAATTGTGAACCGATTTTGATGATTTTTTTTGCATTGGGTTCAGTATGGTTTCCGATTGGTACCATATTAATTTCATTGGTATTGGCCTTTTTTTGTTTTCTATGTTCGCGCATAACTTCTTTGTTTATGAACTGATTTTAATGATTCTTTCTGCGTTTGGATCAGTATGGCTCCAAGGTAGTCAGGATACGTAACTATTTATTTATTGTTTTATGTGTGTTCAGCGAGAACTTTTTGCTATGTGAACCGATTTCGATGATTCTTTTTTTATTGGAAATGGGGTACCATAGGGTGGTCCCATATTAATTTGGTCAAGTTCTGATGATATGATCAATGACAAAATATCTGAAATCTCTAATTCATATGAGCAAATAATCGAAATTATAATAAAAAATCTTTTATAAAAAAAACAAAAACATTTTATACCTTTTAGTGCATTTTATTTGATTTTTGATCTCTTATTATTTTATTTGTTGAATTTAATTTTTTTGAAGTTGTTTTTTTTTCTAAAAATTATATTGCCTCCTTTAATTTAAAATATAATATTTATATAATAATATAATATTTATGTAATAATATAATATTTATATATATAAGTTATCTTATTTAGTAAATCTTAAATTTAATATATATATAAACAAAATTATTTATAATAAACTATTAGTGGGTTTTAAAATATCTATCTATATTAATTCTCAAGATGAATGCGAATGGAACTGGCTCTACTATATTGTAATTATCAGAATTTTGATTAAAGCAGGGTTTCTCAAAGAGGACGGAATTTCCTCCTCCTCCCCCACCCCCATGGGGGAATTTAAACTGAAGTAGTGAATTAATCTAAGTACAAATTTCAAAAGGTTTAAAGAACGTATTAAAGAATTGGCAAAAGAATCAACATCAGCTTTCTCATATCAGGTAAATATTACTTATCTGTATCTCTAAATTAAAATATGATACCTTGTATTTTCAATATTAAAGGCATACTATTTGAAAAAACTTTTTGAGTTAGAAAATCCTGAAAAGGGGCGGGGGGGGGGATGCATTCTTATAAAATTGCAGAAGGGGAAAAGAAAAAGGTTGAGAACCTCTGAATTAAATGCTGTAAAAAGCAATGAAGTAACGGACTATTATATTGTTGGATTGATATCGACATATTTCGGCTGTCTTATAGCCTTCATCATGATCTATAGCAAAAACGTTTATATATTTATTTTAATGATATTGATGGAGAAAGGAGTTACACCAAGAAGGTGCAGTCCATAAAAAACTGGATTGGCACCTCTATCGTGAAAAGAAGAAGAGATTTTATGTGCTGGGTAGAAGTCGAAGGTATCTGTGCATACGGGTCTTAAACAGCTGAAGGTGAAAAGTCGCGGGGAAGTGAGATTCAGTCTTTAAAGTTTATCATAGGGATAAACGATTTGGCGAATATCATTATTTGTCGAATAATATTACATTATAAATCAACACTATAAATACCCTATTAATCATAGAGTAATATAGAGTGGAAGGCTACCGTATATAGAAAAAGCGCTCTCTAGCGACTGCACTTAGCAAACTCTTAGTTCTTAAGAGCTGTCCAAAGATCATAGAACATTCAAAGTCTTTGTTCTAGTTAAAAGATACATACCCTTTATGTTATATATATATAATCCTATTTTTTATTCTTGATAATGTGACCAAAATTTGCCCCGAAGTGAGCGGTTTCCGCCATTTTATTGCCCAATGGTTTTGCCCTTGTCTCGCCAGAGAGCTCTGTAACTCGTATACGTCAAAATACATTGGCTCCTTATGTAGCCTTCCACTCTATATTACTCTATGCTATTATTAATCACCAAATCGAGAACTTTTATAAATGAAGATAAATACCTTTGAGTCAAATATTTCAGAGGAGTTCACCTCACAGAGTAGCCAATTAGCCCAGGCTGCTAATTTTGGCACTCGGGTTCGATTCCCAGAGAGGTTAAACACATCCCTTCTGACATCTAATTAAAAATTATCCATTCGATCTCGGATCTAAATGATGACATCCGCTTTTCCGCCGGGATTTTTGTTATTATAGAATACTCTATCATTGCTCAGAGTTAAGTAGGGCACAAAAAAAAATAGAAAAGAAGTTATTAAAATGAATCAGGATTTTATAATCACCCTGCATAATATTTAAATCAATTAAATCTTTAAGCTAAAAACTTTGGTGACATTTCACGCTCCTGAATACTGACAAGGTGTCGAAAAAATGTTCGTCGAAGAAAAAGACAAGACAGTCTGTCAAAGACAGAAAGACAAATATTTTCTTTCTCTCTTAGTTTTAATAGAATTTATTCATAAAACGAAAAAAAAATAATAATTCTTTTTAAAAGAAGAAAAAGTTTAAGTTGAAAATTCTACCTACTTAGAACTTTGCTAATCAAGTTATTGTTATTTAACAAAACAACAAAAACAAAAAAAAAGATTGTAACAAGCTAACAAGATATTAATATTCATACTATATTATATAAATAGATAGGATATATATTTTACGTATTTTAAGTACACGTTTGTAAATCTTAAACCAGTAATGGTGTTTCCTCTTCAGTGATAAGCAAAGTATTTTACGAGAGTTCGTAAAAAACAACAACATAAATAAATAATTATATTATATGGCGATAAATTTTGTTGGTTCTCGGCTGCGATTTAGTTTTAGCCACATGAGACCTGAACGTGACGCCAATGGTCCAGTAACTTTCCGTGTTTTAAGTTAAAGTGTGAGGGGGATGAACAAATCACATGGTATATTTAATCTGAAAACAAAAAGCTCATAACATACGCTACTGTATTAAACTATAATTTGTACCCACAAGATAACAAAACATATAAATTTAATTCGATCCTCTTTAGTTAAACATTTAACTTCCATTTCAGAAATAAGCTCGTTTGTCTCATTTTTCTCTCGTTATGAATAAACTACAGACTATAGTCCGCTTGCACACGGGGCTTTTTCTTCTACCTGTTTTCGTGATAAGAGCTCTGGTTTCTAATTTGGAGGTCTGTCTGGCTTGATTTCCGAGGGGTGACAAAAAACCTTCTATATATAAATATATATATATAAATAATACATTCCATCTCGGATTGTGATTTTCTTAGAAATTTAAAGTCTACTTCACTTAGCAATTTGAACTCTTATATAATTATATCGAGTTTAATTATTTCTAAACATTTCCAAGTTTTTTAATTAATTGATTATTCTCTCTATACAATAACGAGTACCTATTTAGTTCAAGTGCAATAGTCTAAAGGTCGTTTCTAGAATAATTGAAATTAAGAAATTAACTTCTACTAGCCTAAAACAGGTCTGGACTTGTATTTGGAATCCTTGCCTTAGCTGCTATAAAGGTACATTCTATCCGCCCACTTTTTAGTCATTTTACTAGATTAAATACTTTTATTTAAAATTTATTTCATTTGATCTAATACTAGAGGAACAATCATTCTACATAGCCTTTTAAAGTTTTGGGTAGAAATTACCCAAGAGTCCCCCTGTGGACTGGGGCTAGAATTGGCTCACAGTATCCCCTGTTTGTCAAAGAGACGACTAAGAGGACTATGGGATTGAATCTCTCACCTCGTAAAAAGTCACACATGTTACTAAAAATTTCAAAAAGAGGAAGTCATCGCTAAAATGACCCTGTCTAAGAAAAACTAACATGTTGTAATAGTAAGCTGGTCAATTTAATTGAAAAGTTAAAATCCACTGGTTTTCAGATTTCTAATCAAAAGGCTTCGCTCTTTTCCAACTCATCGTAATTTAAAGGCTTTTTACAAAATTCACATTTCTTTCAATAAGGTAAAGAAAATTTTTTAGAAACTTTTTAAAATTTAAAATACAAAATACTAAGTAGGTTTCACATAAATTAAAGATCAGATCCTTGTTTAGCACGACTCTATACATATTTCGGGGTATAAGCCCATCTTCAGGAGCTCACAAAGGAGAGTAGTATTTTATATTTTAAATTTTAAAAAGTTTCTAAAGAAAATTTCAAAAAATTTCTTTACTTTATTTAAAATGTTTCACCAAGAACCTACACCATTCTCACTTAAAAAATTTTCTTTCAATTTTTTATTTAAATAATTTGGGATGTTTTGTCTTCATTATTTTTCTAGTGGAGCGTATCTTATATTTAAAATCATATTTTTTTTAATGAAATATGTAATATGTAATATTTCTGGAGAATTAACATAATAGAAATTATACTCATTGCTTAAATATGTTTCTAATTATTTACCAATTTGGCTGCCATAAAATTAGTAGATGGCAGCACTTGATGGCAACGCCTGTATTTAGACAACCTTATTAGACAAAACAAGGCATTTTTCAAGGTTTGATTAAAGACATCAACTACCAGCCAGCTACGATCGTTTATGTAGCTAGTTTGCTATGAAAACGAATTTTCTATATCCAATCGGGTAATTAAACCATAAGAAATAACAGATAAAATATTTCTAATTAAAAAGACTGATGATGAAGGCCAAACCTTCGAAACTCTAGTCTCTAACAAATAATTTATTTATGTATTGAATTATTTTTTGATCATTACTCTGTTTAAACATTTCTAAAACTTGGAGAAAAATCATTATCAATCAAACATAATTTTTTTTTCTATCTACATATTTATGTTTGTGTCTAGTCTAGAGCTTCAAGAATTTAGCTTTCAAAAATACAGGAAAAAAACAAATTCTCAAATTCGAGAAACTGAACTACTTTAACTATATATTTAAATAATAACTGGTATTTGGGGCAGGTGTTTGCATAACTGCAACTCTATGGCAAGTTTTAATTTTTTATCTCAAGCCGTCCCTAAAGTTTGGTGACATTGGAAAAGTTTTCACCTTTTAGTCCAATTTCTACATTCAACCTTGATGTGTTTGTATTATATTTTACTAGTCTTAAATATTGGAATAATTTTTTAATTGAAAAAAAAGTAAGTGGTGTCTAATGCAAAATTACTAACTAAATTAATCCAGCATATTACAAACCTAGATGGTGGCTAATTTCCAAGTTTTAAACCTACATAAAGAGATAAAAAAACGCTATTTTCTTATTATTTGAAAAGGTTTTTTTTTTCAAATGCTACTCCACCTACTACTTTGTTTATATTTCGGCAATATCTTTTGTCAATTGACTCTAACACAAAAGAATAGAAAGAACAATGAGCATGAATAGAAAACAAAGGAAGGAAAAGGAAGAAAAGTCTATAGACTATATATATTTATATCCGTATTTACAGAAAGGGAGTTCAAACAACGAAAATAGAAAGTAGTTGGAGAAAATCAACAAAAGTAAGGAATAGGGTTTTTTTATGAAAATTTTAAGAAGAAAAATCTCACTTTAAATAAATTAAGTAAATATACCTTCGTTACAGCTAACTGATTTGTGTGTATTTTTCAATTATATGTAATTATTATAAGTAATAGATACAAACAAAGGACTTTAAATGAAAATGGCTCTATCTGCAGTGTAATCAAAATAACCAATATTTTTTCTTGAGAAGAAATCATTAAAGTTGTCCTCTTCTTGATATAAATAAACATATACTTCATTTGGTATTCGCTTGGGAGATGACCAGCTTAATTATTATCAAAACGAATTTATTTATGTTTTTTTTTAATGAAAATGATGAGAGAAGGAGTTACACCATAAAAATAATAACCGACTTCAAAAAATTAAATGCAACAAATAAAATACACTAAAAGGTATAAAATAATTATTATCTTATTTAGTTACAGCTAAACGACGAAATATTAACATGAAATTACTTTTTGAAGTCGGTGCCAAACATATACCTTTTATGAATCGCACTCGACGGATCTTACTTAGTACGTTTGGAGGGTATGCTCGCTTATAGGTATAGTTTGTTTGGTACCGACATCAAAAAGTAATTTCATGTTAATATTTCGTCGTTTAGTTGTAACTAAATAAGATAATAATTATTTTATACCTTTTAGTGTATTTTATTTGTTGCATTTAATTTTTTGAAGTTGGTTTTATTTTTTCTTAAAAATTATTTTTATTTTTCTCTTTTTAGTGATGTTATTAATAGTGATCATATAATCAGAACTTGACCAAATTAATATGACACCATTCCTAAGATACCCCTTTCGAATAAAAAAAGAATCATCGAAATCGGTTCATAAACAAAGAAGTTAGGCCTAAACAAACCTAACAAAAAAGGTCTAATATCTATAAAAAAATGGGACCAATCGGAAGGTAGGCTGAACCCAATGCAGATTTTTTTTTCAAAATCGGTTCACAATTGGCGGAGATATGAGGTAACATAGGCACAAAAAAAAAATTCAATCGAATAGAGAACCTCCTCCTTTTTTGAAGTCGGTTAAAAAGGGTGTATTCCCTAAAGGCCTGGGTTGGCCCCTCCATCGTGAAAAGAAGAAGAAAGAATTTTATGGGCTGGGCGGGGGTCGAAGGTATCTGTGGATACGGGTCTTAAACAACTGAAGGTTATAAGTAGCGGGAAAGATGGTGGCTGGGAGCGAGTTCCAGTCACTGGAGTCATAGGGATAAAAGAGTTGGCGAAAATGCTTGTTCGATTTTTATCAAATTTGACAGCGAAAGGGTGCTGAGCGTTCGAAAACCGCGTGTTTCTCGCAAAAAGGGCTTTAGGGGGATAATTGATTTCATCTCGACTGAACAGACACCGTGATAGTATCTATATTACAGGGAAAGGGCAGAAATGGTTCTTCGGTGAGCCAGGGAGTCGAGTGAGTTGGTTAGAGCCGGGTCTCCTATTAGTTTAATTACTCGCTTCTGAATCGCATCCAGTGTAACAAGAGAATGCTTGGAGGCACCCCTCCACAGATGAGAGCCATATTCAAGACAGGGACGAATTTGAGCCTTATACAGGTACACTATGTACATACAATAGGGTTTTTAAACCCATTAGAAATAAAAGATAAATATTTATAATTAAAAAGACTGATGATAAAAATCAAACCTTCGAAACTATAGTCTGTAATAATTAAATTATTTATATTTAGGGGTTTTTTTACTCTCTTAACTGAACAACGTTTGTGTTATATTGTGATTTTTTTAATGTTTTATTTCGTTTATATAATGTATATTCAGAGGCTGGTGACAAGACGTTTTTCCAATGCGAATCAAATATTAAAATATTATTACATATCGTCCTCTTAGAGTGTAAACCTGCTAAATCCATTTTTTATCATATATGACATATTAATACCGTTCGAAGGAAAAAGAGATGCAGCATCGTCGAAGTAAAACTGCTACTTAAAATTACGATCGTAAGTTGCAGAAAAAAATATTAAAATAGTTTATTTCCATAACAACAATAATAAATTTTGTATGTTTTTTCCCTGCCCTGTAAAATATCCTTGTTGTAAGTGAGTAGGTTTACACTCTAAGGCGACGATATATAGGTATATAGGTATTATGTCTTTTTTTATGAAATTGATGAGAGAAGGAGTTACACCCTAAATCCCTTATCAACTTTCACCTAAAATTCAAGGGTATAAAAAGAAACCTTTTTCGAGTTTCTTTGACGAAATTATAATTTCTAATATCTTTATAAAATACTCTAATAGAAATAAGTATAATCCCTTCGAAATTCAAATATTTATTTTCTAAAAAATTGGAAAACTTATGATAAGGGGGGACCCTTATCACTTTTTTCATTTTTTTTTCAAGGGTACAAAAAGAAACTTTTTTCGAGTTTCTTGAAGAAGAAGATGCAATTTTATGGGCTGGTTGGAAGTCCAAAGTATTTGTAGGTGCTGGTCATAATCATCTGAAGGTTATAAGTCGCGGGGAAGACGGTACCTGTAAGCGATTCCAGTCTCTGGAGGTCATACGAATAACAGAGTTGGCGAAAGCCCTTGTTTTATTTTTATCCAATTTGATATCGAAGGAGTGCTGACCATTCGAAAACCGCGTGTTTCTCGGAAAGGGGGCTTTAGGAGGGAAAATTGATTTCAGCTTGACTGAATAAACACCAGAATTGTATCTATAGTACAGGGAAAAGGCAGAAACGGCCATCGCAGCTAGTTATATTTATAGGTATATACATTTGCATGAAGAAGAGGACAATCTTATTGATTTCTCTTAATGAATCAGCAAGATGCTCATAGTGACAAGCGAATTGAAATTATGGATATTAAATATTGGATTTGTGTATATATTTAATAAAGTAAATATAATAAAGATACTTTTGTTTTTAAAATACTAGAAAAATAGTTCACCCCATTATTCGATATTCACGGGGAATAATAGTAGGCATGGGATAGAGCTCAGTGGAAGCAGGTGGTTACGTCAAACCAGTCCTGTATACTTGATGATGATGCCAAACAAAACCACTAAACAAATATATTCCGATTTCCCAGGAGAGATAAGGTAGCCAAAATGGATTTAGCGGAAATTCTTTGAGGTTGAATATTTTTATTTGCCGTTACTTTCACCCGAAATCTGATGACATTTTCTCTGAAAATGAAACCTTGTGCAAACGCAAATCCAATTCGCCTGTGTTGGTGTCATTTATTTGTGTATATTGCACGCTTTGTGAATCGACCACAAAGAGATTTTACATTTCAAATTGTGTTGATACTATAATGTCTGTGGTTCGGTCTCTTCCTCTTCGACCCACCCTCTTTGACAATTGAAATAATATTAATCGAACTTTACATATAGCAAAGCACCACAGTTTTAATTAATTTGCAAGAATATTAAATAAATAATTGAATAGACATGGGCTCTTATAAATCGCTTATATAATAACACAAATAATCTTTCATATATGTTACATTATATTATACAAAATTAAATTAGGAGTATCAAATCAAAGACACATTATTAACGCTTTTTTAACACTCAATTCAAATAGGTATCAACATTTAAGTTTAATGCGATCCAAAAATGAATGAAGTAAATACTGAGGTACACTGATTCTTTTATTATTGATTTGTTTTGTAATAATGAACATGTTTTTGTACTTTCAGACTTTTCTAGCTTATTGCTAAGCCAATTTACGATAGCTATTTATTTTTTGTTAAATTTGTCTCTAACCCCCGGGGTCAGATGCCTCGAGTCTGATTCGAACCCTGGTCCACTTGGTTAGCATGGTTTGACACTCTAACCCTAACCTCATCTGAACTTCAGCTAGGTTACATCAACAAATTGATATTACAAAACATACAATCGGATATTTGAACTCATGTGAATAACAGGAAAAATATTTATATTTAAAAAGACTGATGATGAAGTTCAAATCTTCGAAACTATAATCCCTAACAAGTAATTTAATGATATCGTCGGTATTGGGACAAGACTATGATAAATCGAAAAGATTATAGAGCACAGGAGAAATATAGTTTAACTTTAATTTATATAAAATAACACATTGGTTTATATTTTCAACCAACCATTTTATTAATATAATATGTACTTTTGTAATTAGTATAAAAATAAGCTTCTGCTATGAAAACCATTTTCTACCTAAAAAAAACATAATTTATAAACGTTTGCATTTCAGCATCTTACCTAATCTTGCGGACTTGATCCCAGAAATCACATCATCTCCAAATAAGACATTAAATTATACGAGTAAAAAATTTAGTTCAATCATTTTCAAACACTACTATACCACTGCAATATTGTTGACTATGCCAAATTTTCTCAAAAGTGAAAATAACTAAAAACTATCTAGATCATCGCTGTAACAAGGCCTTCTTCAAAATTGGCTTAATTTCTACTGAATCCGATTTATTAAATACCTTAGATGTGTAAGCAATTTTGAAAATAAATGTTTAATCACTTTTTGTTTTTTAATGTATTGTTATTAGTAATTTCTAGGTACATTTATTTTTATTTTTATTTTCCATTGATTTCACATTCGCTAAAGCAATGTAATCGAATGTTATCTACATTTGATTCAATCTCGAATCAAATGTAGGGAATTTTTGTCAAATATTGAGTGAAAATATATATTTCTAGCTTGCAATAATGATCTTAAATAATTTTTTCTAATTTTTCTAATTAATATAACAAAGAATAATTGCTATATCAATGAGAATTGTTTTTGACCGCGCTTATTTGAAAAAGATATTTATCGCGAGACTCCTGCGGATTACGCTATTGGAGTCTGCGGAGTCTTAAGTCTGGACCAAGAGAGAAAAAGATGTGATCCACTTAGCTACAATCCAACGTCATTTCGCGTATAGCCCGCTAGACATTCGGATGGATCACCACCTCTCATTGATATAGCAATTATTCTTTGTTATATTAATTAGAAAAATTATAAAAATTTATTAAAGCAATGTAGTTAATGTATACATTTCCCTGATAATGTGGGTACAATATATATTTTATTATTATAAGATTCTTCCAAAACTTAAGTAACTTAATTTTTTAAATTATTTTTAAATTGAAAGGTTTTTTTAGTCACAAAATAATAAAAGACAATAATTTCAGTTAATTATTATTATTTATTTTATTGTTTCACCAAACAGTTTCGGGCACCACTGGTTGACCATCTTAAGTAGTAAATTTTGTTCAAGATCTGAAAATTGTCACTTTCTTTACATAAACCATCCTTAACGTATTAACAGAGATATTTCACACATTTACATCAATCATATATAGCAATAATTATTAAAAAACACTTATCATTGACTAGATATTTTTAACTCAATTATTTGTTGTTTTTTTTGTTTTTATTAATTATTGCTATATATTATTGTTATAAATGTGTAAAATATCTGTGTTAATAAGTTAAGGATAGTTTATGGATAGAAAGTGATAATTTACAGATCTTGAACGAAATTTACTACTGAAGATGTTAAGCAGTGGTGACCGAAACTGTATGGTGAATGAATAAAATAAATAATAATAATTAACTGAAATTTTTGTTTTTATTAGTTTGTGACTAAAAAAACCTTTCAATTTAAATAATATATATTATTATTTACAATCTACTTTTGCCTCAGTTTTAGGCGAATATATACATTTCACGGACAATGTTCACATCATCCGACTATGCACATTTAATGTAACATATATATTGTGTTAAAACAAGACTGAGTCTATTTACAAAAGCATAATACCATAAATCGACTAGAAGAAGAACAAACAAAACGACGGATTTTAATGGGTTGTTTGTATTCAGTATTGTTCAGTTTTAATTTTTTTTTATCCTCAAAATGCTTTTAATAACTTTTTAATAATCCAAAGCGTGCTTTGCTTTGCGGTTGTTTAATCCTATAATTATCTTCTCTCTTTGGTGAGATTTTATCAAAACAACACGTTAAACGTTGTTTAAAAAAAATGTAATTCTCAGGTGGAATTACCATTTCGAATCCCTAATGTTTTCCTCTACTAATCATTCAGAAATTGGTTTTAAAAATTTCCACGAGATGAATTTGTATGAAGAGATACTTAGGTACATGAGATGAATCATAACAATGAGAGTTTGGCTTTTTTTTATTAACACTCGTGACTTGAATTGAATATTTTTTATTCGATATCATTTTGTCATTAAGAATTGGATTCTGAGGATTTTATGATCGATTCTCTTGCTTTGATATTGCATCGAAAATATGAGACGAATACTAATTAGATTATCATTTCAATATGGTGGAGATATATAGGAAAGTTTTTTATCAATATTTGAATATGTATTATATATTCGTTAAAACTTTGTAATTAATCTCTCGTGAGGAATGCGACATCTCGTTTACACAATCCTGATAATAGATTTTTTGCAATTGAGTTAGATGACCCCCTACCTTCTGACATGTAAACAAAATATCTATAACATCTCAGATCAAGCAGAAAACACTATGAATATTTTTTTTTCACTTTCACATTTAAGTATATTTTTTAATCCGATCCGATTCATGAAGAAGAAGTACTTGAGAGACTCTCAGAAAAAGTGGAAGTGATCAAATAAATGGGTTGAAAGTGTGAGTGTCTGTGCATCTTGAAGGATTGAAGATTATTAAGTGTCGAAAAATAGTAGACTGGGATGAGAGAATCCCAAATTCTTGAAATCAAGAGAATAAGGCTATTGACGAATCAAGTGGTTCGGCAGTTCTCCAATTTATTCGAGAAAGCGTGTTCTAAGTCAGCCATTCGCGTAGTACGTAAAGCAATAAAACCAAACTCTGCTTTATCAGAAATATTAACTTTTTAAAATATCTAAGTCCAGAATTCGATAAATGTTTAAAATCAGTAACAAATTTTATTCACTCAAATAATTATTTACATACCTTGCTTCCAAAAAATATTTCATAAAATTCAAAAATGGGCACCAAAATCAACTTTCTATGATCTTTCCCTCTTCTCTTATATGGATATTAAAATTCAGATAAACTGACTAAAAAAAATATTTTACCTACTCTAAAAGTTTCAGAAATTTCTAATCATCGATAAGCAAAAACAAAATAAATAAATAAATAAATTGAAAATTTCTTATTGCATTTGAAATTCCGACTGCCGATTCCAATTTTCGATTGATGAATGCAGGTTAAAATCTCTTCTTCAATTAGAATATATATAAAATCAAGGTTTTGTCTGTACATTGGTCCAAATCACGCCAAATTTTGGTTGGACACGTTTCAAGAAAAGTTATGAACGAAAACACCCTCAAAAATTCCTGTCTGTCTGTATGTATGTATGTTTCCGTCGTTTCTGAAAAGTTGCTCACGATTCACGTAAAAACGGCTGAAGGGATTATTATGAAATTTTATATTTACATCAGATGTCTTCTAACTTACGTTTTTAGTTATATAACGTTTTGATATTTTGACCCCAGAAGGGGGTTTGGGGGGCGCACGAATGAAAATTATCAAATAACTTCTAAACTATTAACTCTACAGCAAATTTTTACTTTTGTTGAGTTTAGTTCAAAAAGCTAGAATTTTCATTTTTTGACCCTCCCCCTGGGTGTGTTTTTGGGGAATTTTTTAAAGAAAAATTTCAGAAATCACATCTTCTACAACTTTGCTTTTGACAAAATTTGCAGTAGAGTTAATAGTATAGGTGTTATTTTACGATTTCTATTATTGATCTCCCAAAACCACATTTTGGGGTCAAAATATCAAAAGATTCTATAGCTTAGATTTTAAGTTAGAAGACTTCTGATCCAAATACAAAATTTCATAAAAATATCTCTAGCCGTTTTTATGCCCACTGGACACAAAAGAGTGCGGACAGACAGACAGACATGAATTTTGTTGAAGGTGTTTTCTTTGATAACTTTGCTTGAAATATGTGCATCCAAAATTTGAGGCGAATTGGACCAATGTACAGATAAAACCTTAATTTTATATAGATATTGTGTGATTTAAACAAAATTTCAACCCTTAATAAATTTAATCATAAAAATTACATCTACATATCTAATAGATATAATTCTTTAGTAATTAAGTTTCCTTTTATTTCACATTTTAAGAATATAGTAAGAGAGGCGAGGGGCGAACAGCGATTGGAATTAGGTGTACACAGTCTTTGGAATTACTTTGGAATTGATTAGATAATCTGTTGTCTTCTACTTGGAAATGAAATTGGAAGTAGGTGTACACGATTTTAGGTCGCGTTTCACCAGACGAAGAGAGCTTATTAGTATTCCTTTTTGGTGTTAATCGAATCCAAATTAATCTTTCCTCAATTATTGGTGAAGAGTGTCCTTTGAGAGGACCTAGGTGAGTGATTGGGATTTAATTAACTCGGGGGATAATTGACATCCCAGTCTTCTTTTGAAAGGGTCACTATCAACATCCAAAGTCTAGTCACAATCCCTCTTCACTTTTAATTTCCTTCGTTGCCCTTTTTTTTCAATTTCCAACCACCTTCTTTGGATTAATGCCCAACTCGTTTTCGGGTTATCCCAACCCTTGTCTTGTATCAGTTCATTACATAAAAGATTAGACTTTTTCTCTTCATTACCCTTTTTCTCTTGGAACATATTCAATTGAAAATATTTTATTTTGGCAACACTAGATGTTGTTGATTCGTAAAGAGAAATTATTGAGGTTGTCTTCTGCTTGATGAAAATATACATATACATTAGGGTGTTTCATTTTAGGCCAAAATTTTTTTTCTATCCTAGTTGAGGAACTGATAATTTATCGAAGAAAAAAAAATATTCCCTTTGAAAAAAAAAATAATTTAATTACTGGCTTACCTCATCGAAAAATTAGATTTCACATTTAAATAATTTGGGATACAGACATTTTCGGTTTCAATTTCATTTTTCGGTTTTTATTTATTATGCTCTGTAACTTGAGAATTATTGGTCGTACAAACTTTTTTTGTAGCAAATTTTATCTTTTAAAAGCTTAATAGTCATTTTTTCAAAAACAAATTTTAAATACCGAAAAATCAAGTTGAAACCGAGCTATTTAAATGGGAAATCGAATTTTTCGATTAGCTAAGCCCCTAATTGACTTATAATTTTTTTCAGCGCGGAAATTTTTTTCTATAAATTATCAGTTTCTCAGCTCGGACAGAAAAAAAATATTCCCCCTAAAATGAAACACCATATATATATTCTATATATACCAAATATAAATATCTATCTATATATAATTTATTTATTTGATTGATTTTTTGGGAAGTTTGACCTCATTAACCTCAACCTAATTCAAACTCATCAGCCTTAATTAGAAATATTTTATCTCTTATTTCTCATGGGTTTAATTGCCCGAGTAGATATAGAAAAAATCGTTTTGCTGTTATAGCAAGCTAGCCACATAAACGATTCTTATTCTCAAATCTATATCCTATCGGTTAAGTAAACTCATGAGAAATTACAGAAAATATATTTCTGATTAAAAGACTGATGATGAAGCTCAAACCTTCGAAACTATAGTCTTAAATTATATTTACATACACATATTTATATATATTTGATACATATGTGATCTAGTATCTTTATCTGCAAAACACAGAGGACAACCTCAGTGATTTATCTTTAAGAATCTGAGTTGTTGATTCATGGGAGAAATCAATGAGTTTGTCCTTGATGTAAATAAACACACACACACCTATATATAAGGAATATATGTACCTATATGTATATATTTTGAAGTACTTAATTTATTGATTGTTTTTTATATTAAATAAATAAGATTATTTTATAGGAACAATCTAATACTTGTATTAAAAATCCTAACGTTTCGAGAGAAATTCTCCCTTTCTTAATGAGAATTGGTATATGATGCCTTAAATTCCAAATGTGTTTCATTTTATGGACGTCCAGAAAATCTTAATAGGAGTTATAAACCGGGTAAATTTAACTGCGTCCAGAATATAAACCAAACTTCAATCATTCTACAAATATAGAAATTAAAAATATTTATTAACACAAGCTCTATAAATAAATTTAAAAATTCACTGTTTGAAGTTATGAGAAAAAAAATAAAATAAATACTATTTAAATATTTGTAAAAGAAGATTTAAAAAAAGAAACATTTCCCTTAAAAAAGTCATTAATATTTTTATTAAGGCATAAAAAGCCTCTCAATCCACCGTATAAACCTTTTAGAAGTGATCTCGTTGAAGATATAAAACTTCTCATTTGCTACTAAACGACAACAAACAGACAGGCAATGGGAATCAATTTTGAAGCGAGTTCGTGCCGAGGATTTAATTTGAGTCGTCGAAACAGCCTTCAGCTCCCAGGGTACGATTCAATGCGGTAATCCATGATCTATTTCTTCCCGCGGTTTTCAACATAATTCCATCAATATATGCATTGCAACGAATCTCATTGAAAATCACGTTTTACCATTTCCATTACCATCCAGCTAATTCATTCATTAAAGCGAAAATTAAATTATTCAGTTTGGTTAAAATGTTGGGCAAAATCTATACATAAGTGATGTATTTATAAAATTGAAAGAAAAAGTGAATAATTTTTCAAAGACTTTTTACTTTCTCTGCGAATTTTTGTGATTTGGTTTTTTTTTGCCTGTGAACGGTTTGAGATAGAAAACTAAAATTTAGCACAAAGGTTAAACTTATTAACACTCTTTTGTATGTGAAATTTCAGCTTATCAATAACAGTCTCGTTTATATAATAATATAATATTATCACGACACAAAAACTTTTTATTTTCATTCTCTTTCGGAATATAAGTATAATATATGCCCGGTGACATTCCTAGATGCGTCCTAAGAAACCCCAATATATATATATATAGGTTATTATTAAAATGGCTTTTAGTTATATATTTATTAGCAGTTTGAGTATTGGTATATGTCCGTTGGTAAACAGCCCTGACAGGTGGTCAAAATAAAAACTAACACATTAGAGACATATTTAATTTTATTATAAAAAGAAAATTATTAAAATAAAGTAAAAACAAAAAAACAAACAAGATAGATTTTAGTTTGTTGTTTAGTATCTTATGCAATATTCTTTATTTAAATATTCTTCAGTATCTCAATTTTGAAAAATTAGATAGTTATGCAGCTGACCCGAGTAGTTTGGTTATATTTTTGGCCACGAGAGTGCGTATTGCCAAGAATCACTTACCAATAGTGCGCCTACGATTTTTTGTAGAACTTCAAGTGTGCCATGACTTCAAAAAGCTTGAGACCCACTGATATAAGTAGATAATACATCCTAGCAGTAAACTCTAAAATATTTTTTTCATGCTTAAATTCTCTCCCTCAGTTCGTGTGGGTATGTAAATTCCGATAACCAAGATAACTCAAAACGAAAAGTAGTAGAAAGTTATTTCTGGTGTCAAAATGTTTGTTTTTTCTATATCGTACGTATGAACTTGCGCGAGTATAAACAAACAATGGGAAAAAGAGGGAAATTTGCATTTTCCATTGATTTTTGTCCAATGCGAAGCATGGATAAACTATTGAAATCGGTCTGGCGGCAAGTGCGAATTCAAAGGGTCCTCAGGTAAAGACTACGGAACCCATGGCCTCAGCCAAAATAAAAAATTGTAGTATTCAGTCAGATTGAATTTTAGGACCTGACCGTTTTGTCAAAAATTGCATGAGGTTTTGTGCAGAGCCCAAAAAGTACGTTTTTTTATTTAGTCTGTGGGCATTAGGGTGGTCCTTATTTTGGGTATTTTCGAATTTTACGCTGACATATGGTTTGGCGTTTTTGGCTCTTTGAACGATCAATTTTAAGCTATTGCATAGCTTTTATCGCGGGCTTTGAGCGCGGTGACCGAATCAAGAAATTCCGTAACGAAAATAAACCTAACACACCCCACTCCGACCGGCACAGCCCACAATAAAAATATTTTAAACAATATTAACTTCTCATTTATTCAATAAAAGAAAAAGAAAAAACATTGTTTTCTTATCGGTCACCACTCTCAAAAAGTGTAATTTGAATTAATATCAAAGAAAAAAATATTGCATAAATATTATAATTGCATAAGTTGATAAAAAATGCTATGCAATAGCTTTACCGCGGCAGTCCCCGAGTGCCATACATCTATTTTTTTTTATTCCAGCCAAAGAAATGGTTCAAAAAATTTGAAATTCTTTAGACTTTATCCTTATATATTAGCTATCCTTCAGAATTTTTAATTTGAAGTATCAGGCTTGTGAATGCAAATTGGTGTAGGCATATATAATTAATATGATTATGTTCTTTATACAAATATGAATTTATCTCTTTGTATATTAATTTTTTTTATGAATCCACCCCAGAGCAAAAAGAAAAATTAAACGAATAATGTTTGTAATTTTGATCTAAATTCTGTTCTAGTTAAATATAACTTTCCCATAAGAGATAAAAATTAAATTGACAAACTGTATTTAAATTAATAATTATTATCTATCCGTATGCTAGTAGGTATGAGAAAATAAGCTAGGTGAATTAGCAGAGATGTCATTTATGAGATTAGCAATGGATCAAGTGGGATGTTCCTTTGTGTATTGTGGATCCCAGCTCTGTTGGATGACCAAAATTCACTTTATGTGAGTAACGACACACAGATTCGAATATGTTTAGAGTTTAGACCAAGAGAAAGATGGAATTTTTTATAAATTATTTTCAGTAAACAAGGAGTATCTATATATTGTCATCATTATGACGTATTTGAGTATGAATTAGTCGGTCTGCAGCCTAATTGTTGATAATCTTGAGTCTCCAAGCTCTCAATAAATAAATAAAATAAATTTAGCATTTAAAAAAAAAATTAAGATCGTTTATTTTAGTTAAGAGGATAGAATTTGAAAAATTCTCTTTCGATGGTGGGGGTAAAAATAGGTTTTTCGAGACATTTCAAAGCATTGATATTTTTTCATCTCTCAAAAGACCATATTTATTTGCTTCGCCCTTGTTTGAAGGAGGAGGAAAATTAGATTTTTTGGGATATTTTTAAGTAATTATTATATTTTTTCATATAAAAGATAAAATTTACTAGCCAAATTGTAAAACTTCCCTAGAATATGTATAAGCTCAGGAGTCTCGTTTTGGCATATCTTTGAATTTTATTACAATTCGTGGTAGACGATATATACTATAATAAAAAAAGACCATTTAAAATATTTTTAGACTATTTCTTAAAATTTTCCATTTTTTTTTATGACCGTTTTGGTATTAATTTTGAAGTCGTTTTAATACGATGTTGTTTGAGGCAAACCAAATTGTAAAATTTTACTGGAAGATTTATAAATTTATAAGAAACTTATAAGGTTTGGTATATTTTTGAATTTTACTACAATTTTAAAATTTCTATAATTACTATTAATAGAATAAAATTTCTTAATTTAAAATCTTGCTTAGAAAACACTGAAATTAGAAACTGCAAGTAAATTAATAAAACATTAGATTGAAAGTTTTTTGCCGGGAGTAGCAGAATTTTTATATATTGAAGGAGACAATAAAAGAGTGTGTCTTCTGTTGAAACTATAAATTTTATTTATAACGATACTATCGTTTCAAGAGCTTTCCTCTCTTCATCAGTTTATTACACTTACTTTCCATTCATACATTAATTCCCCATGAATCAATTCTAACAGACTGATGAAGAGGGCAAAGCTCTCGAAACTATAGTCTAGTTATAAATAAAATTTATAATTCCAACACACTCTTTTATTGTCTCCTTCAATAATAAAACATTATCTATGTTTTAGAAAAAAAAAGTTTAAAATGTATAACATAACAAGTGTGTTGTTTTATATGTTTTATTACAAGTCAAAAGGGCTTAACCTCTCGGGAACTGAACCCAAGTATCAACTTTTTATCCAGGCACTGACCCTCTAAAGATGAAATCTTTCTAAAATTGAGTTTATGCACAGCTAAAAATTCTTTATCTAAAAATTACATTTAGTCAACTTTTAAAATTAACATTGAAAAAATATGCTTAGTGATGATGCCATTTCAAAAATACCTACATGTTTTTCACAATCAAAAAACCCTTTTGTCCCTATTCGTTAATATATATAGGTGTGTACGAGGGGTGAACCGTGATTGGAATTAGGTGTACACGTCTTTGGAATTATGTGGAATTATTTTGGAATTCATTAGATAATGCGCCTTCATCTATTGTCTTCTACTTGGATATGAAAGTGAAGTAGAAGTAGGTGTACACGATATTAGGTCGCGGTTCACCCCTCGGGTGTAGGTATATATATTATGAAAAAACTCAATTAAGGTCAATTTTTTTGTTGATGATTGAATAAATTTAATAAATATATTATAGATTTAAACTTTATCTAATTATTTATTTATTTGCTAATTATTTGTTTGTTTTCGTATATAAAGTTTTCATAAATGCAGCAATATGTTTTGTTTGTTTATTTCTGTTTTCTGTTAAATAACGAAGCTGTTAATCCAGAGCTGTAATGCAAATAGAACGTTATTACAAGTTTCTCTCAATTAGGGTCGTTTGTCCAGGCCCGTTAGTGGATTATCATATTTTTTATTTAGCCGACATTATCAACAAAACACGTTTACCTTACAATTATGCCTGCTTTCCACTCTATTTACCTTCAAGTATAATAGTCATGGATTATTCCCGATAAATAGTGAACATAGTAGTTATATTACATACATTATCTATTGCAACCCAAATTAAAGGATACAATTATTTTATTTTATTTATTTTTATATGCTATTAAGGCAAGAGTGTAACACCTAAAGGTCAGGGTTAACCCCTACATAGTGAGTGAAATGCGAAAAAAATTTAAGGACTCGGATGGAATTTAAAAAGTACCTGTGGATGCGGTTATAAGTTTTAAAAATAATTTGTAAACATAAAAAAAAAAAAAGAATTTTCTAAATATATCTTCAAAAATAAGCTGGCCAAATACAAGTCATCCGAATACACTACGCTCTACGCCCTGGCTAGATTGAACTGTTCGCTATGTTCACAATGAAGTAGGCGTGACTCAAGTACCACTCATTTCAAAACAATTGGACTAATAAGCTGCACTTTTTTTTATGAAATTGAATGCAAGAAGAGACTTATCGGGAAGATGCATCCCCTAAGGATCTCGAAAGACCCTTGCATTACCGAAGAAAATGGAAAATTGATCAATCTAAAGAGTGGAGGCATAAGTGTTTGTTCACCCAGTTTTTGAAGGTTTGCAAGTTATACGTTATAAGTGTCTGAAAAGACAGAGGCCGAAAGAGAGTTCCAGTTCCTTGAAGTCATTGGGACAGCTGAATTGGCTAATGAAGTGATCCGACACTTTTCCAATTTAACCGCGAAAGGGTGTTGGGAATCTGAAAAACGTGTGCTACCCGCAAAGTATGCTTTAGGGAGAATGACTGACTCTAACTCATCAGAGCACATACCGAGATAGTATCTACAGGGTGTTTCAGAAGGAATAGTAAATATTTTAGGAGGTGGTAGTATAGACGAATTGTAATAAAAAATGCCAAATAACATGTGTTCAATTTTTATTGTGTACAGAGATACAGCTGTTAGTATGTAACCCAAATAAACTTAAAGGCAAATGAGGACGTTCAAAATTGAACATATGTTATATGGCATTTTTTATTGCAATTTGTCTAGGTATACTACCACCTCCTAAAATATTTACTATTTCTCCTGAAACACCCTGTATAAAATAGGAGAAGCTAGGGTAAGAGTCGAATCGTCAATTAGTCTGCAGCTCATTTCTGAATTGCATCCAGGGGGGTAAGAGAATACTTGGAGACCCCTCTCCACAGATTCTAGCCATATTCGAGACAGGGTCGAATTTCGGCCTTTTAGAGGGTGAGAAACTGCAGGGGTGTGAAAAATCGCTGGACTTGCATGGGAAGACAATTTTTCTTGCTGTGGATTTCGCCACAGACGAAATGTGTTCATTCCAAGACAGGTCAGATGCAACTGAGACGCCCAATAACGACAGCCTGTCACACATATTCTGGATATTCGAGGCACAAAAAGGGAAATTTTATTTATTTATGACCACTCCCATTTTAATCTGATTAGCGGACAGACTTCTCTACCTAGACTTACTCTAGTAGTGTATTTGCACCCTAAAAGAGATGGAACCCTCGCTATCGGAGTCTAAATTGTCTGGCTTTTTTACTTCTCAAAAGTACTTACTTATTTAACCAGTAATAGTAGTTTCAAAATTCTGATTTTTTTTCTTTTTTAAGAACGAGAAATCTTAATGGATGACGAATTGGAATTCATTCAGTAAGGAATCGACTACAAATAGATTTCAAAGATGAATCCGATTCTATCAAATATTCATCTCTTTTCATGTCATTTCCAAGTCATTAGCCTTCAATTACTCTCGTTTTTTCAAAAGATTAAGAATCGCCGTTAAATCCCCGAATGCAAGTGAATCTAGATCAGCTTTTTGCCTTATGCATACGAATCCATCCCTAGGGTGACTTTTAACCCCTTTTAACCCGAGCCAATTTGTTCATTTCAATCAATTTTATGAAAATTTTATCAATCGAAACGAAATGAATAATTTTTCAAGTTCAATGCATTTTTCATTAGCAAAACGTGTAATTTGATAAATTATTAAATTGCAATGAATGAAACGCTACCGATTAGCATATACAACACTATGGGAAAAATGATTAATGAATGGGTGGTTTTTATTAATGAACCAACGCTATTTTTTGTAAATTAATTTATTTATATACAATGCAAAACAATTGGAAATGGATTCGATTAGCTCAATCGATAAAGCATAATTTAAATGTTTTTGAATTAATCTCATTTTATGGCAAGTAATGGAATCTACTCTGTCTCATTAAATAATTATAAGTTAATTTAATAGGATCATTAAATACTCCCGTGCCTTTGGACTTGGTATATGATGAAAGCAACTTCGTCCCACTGGAATATGTTGAAAGCATTCTATCCCACAAATGCATTGTTTAAGTATTCTATTTAAATAAGTTATTTACAAGATATTATCGAATAACATGAAAAACACTAAAGAGGAGACTAGAAGGTTGCGCTTGTAAATTTCATTCAGTTGGATCTAGCAAAGGGGGATGTTGTTTAAAACAAAAGTTCAAACATTTCAATTAAAGTTTTTTATTTCGAAAGAATATTTCATTATCCAAGGCTTCTAATTCATCAAATTTCATTTATATTAAATAAGTTGCATACTGTGCCTTATCCCGGATGAACCTGGCCCTTGTGGAAAACTAAGCTCAAAATATATTTAACTTTGACACATTCGGAAAAAATCTTAAATGTACAAGAAAAGGTGGTCTGAATTTTTGATTTTCATAGAAAAATAAATTATTAATTCCGAAGATATTTTTATCGATTCTAATACAAGAACATTTAGAGCAGCGGTCGGGGAACTGGAGTAAATTACCCCAAATGGGTTAACAATGAAACTATCGAGGGTAATAAGGGCATTTTTAAAATTTTCTATTTTATAATACTATTATAGTATTTTTACTTTGATAGCTTTTCCAAGAAATCAAAATCGTAAAATTAATAAAAGTTAAAAAAAAAATAAATATAAAAACATTAATAAAAGTTATGCATTTTTTGTCAAAAAATCCTAATTTTGAATTCATTTTATCGAAAATGAAACATCATTTTTCTAAAACGTAAAAGCGTTTGAATTATGTTAATGTTTAAAATTTTTATTTACTTACAGATAGTTTTCATGCCTAAAATCCAATTAATTCAATAAATATTATACATTTACCTTGCTTTTTTTTTGCTTATCAGAATGTACGGGTAACAGCGACCTAGGCAAAAATAAGTTTCCCGACCTCTGATTTAGAGAGACCAAATACTGTATTTTTTTGAAATATTATGATGGTAAAACGAAAAAATTTAAAATAATTAACCCGAAGGTTTGAGTATGTCTTTTTGAAAATAAGATGGATTTTTTCAAAAATACAATTCACGGTAAAAACCAAATATATGAAGAAATAATTTATATTTATGGCCCAAATTAAGATTTTAGTAGAAATATTTTTAAATTTCATATCAGGGGGCTTTACCCTCTGATAAAAATATTTCTATTAAAATCTTAGATTTGGACCTTAAAAATAAATATTTCTTGAAAAAGTTTAACCTTGATACCTTCGAAAAAAATCTGAAATGTATACAAATTGTGTGGTCTGAATTTTTTATTTTCATAGAAATATAAACTAATAATTCCGAAGATATTTTTATTGATTCTAATACAAGAGTATTTAGAGAGACCAAATACGGTATTTGTGTTGATATAAAACGAAAAAATTTAACTTTGACACCCTCGAAAAAATCTGAAATATACACAAAGGGTCCCTCTGTGTTCTGAATTTTTGATTTTCATAGAAAAATAAACTATTATTCTGAAGATATTTTTTAGATTCTAATACAAGGGTATTTAGAGAGACCAAATACGGTATTTGTTTTGATATAAAACGAAAAGATTTAACTTTGACACCCTCGAAAAAATCTGAAATGGATACAAATGGTCTCCCCCTTTGGTCTAAATCTTTGATTTTCATAGAAAAATAAACTATTAATTCTCAAGATATTTTTATTGATTCTAATACAAGAGTATTTAAACATTTAAAGGGACCACGGTATTTGTTTTGATATATCTAAACCGAAAAACCTATGACTTCTAGTGACTGGTACTTGCCCTCGTTTCCGTCTTTATTGTGACTTAGAATCTTTAGTTAATCAAGTTCCATATACTATAAATACATTCGAGTACGAACCAATCCCTAAATTTTCTCCTTTTGTTCTTCTAATTTTACAATGTAGGGGTTAGTCCTGGCATATAGGGGCTGTAACGTTCTTTCTCTCATCATTTCATTTTAAAAATATCAAATTGTTATTTTATATTTAATTAGATGAAATTTAACATTCAAATTTGTATGGATAAACTGAAACTATGATATTATGTCAACTTTTATTTTTATAGATAAACTGTTTACGAGAAAAAAAAAACATTTTCCAAATTACCTACTCAAATTTACGGGTTGAGTCATAATGGCATAAAACGATACTTCTTTTTTTTCTTTCATTCATAATTTTAAATTTTAAAAATTTGTGTCTCTACCGAATTTAGTTAGCCATTTTAAACAACCATCGCCATTTTATCCTTTTACTTTTTTTTATTGAAAGTATGCCCTCTTCTTTTGTTGTTCTTCTCAACGATCTCTTTTATTTACAACCCAGACTGTGTTTATTTTTCGAACATTTTATTGCCCTTTATATTTATTTTTTACTTCTTCTAGAGGCGTGTCCCAAGCTTTGAGCCAATACAAATTTTGAAAAAAGGGACAACAACCTCCCATCACTAAAAAGAGGCGGTTCAAAATGAACAAAATGGCAACCAATTCACAAAAATAAATAAATAAGCAGAAAAGTGACCGCTCCTTCTAAACCTACTTAGAAGATAAAAATGCATTATTTGTTATCTTCTTGGCAAGATAAAAGCAAACGATCCTTAGATCTCAAAAACAAGTAGCTTCTATTCGTTTAGTACTTGGATGGCTGACCATGATATTAATTTATTACGGTTTACGGTGGTACCAAGAATCCATATCCTACATCACATACTACTAAAGTGATCTAGAACAGAGACTTTCAATCATTTTAAGATGTTGTACCTGTACCTATGTAGTAGAAAATATAATGACCATTAGGTAAATATGTATTTTTGGAAAACGAGAGCTAATTTTTTTCTAAATTTAATTTAGGTAAATATTTTGGAAATATAAAATACACCTTTAAATGTACAATTGTAAATTTTAATGAAAAACAATGTAATTAATAATTACTCTTATTATAATAAATATAAATGTATATGTATCATATATATTTAGGTATAATAATAATTATAATTATTGTAATTAATGTGATAGATACGCCTGATTACTTTTACCGGTGTAGATCTACATTGGCTTAGCTAGGGAGTTTTTTAAGGGGACAAGCTGATTAGCCACTACATGGTTTCAAATCCGGTAATTCGATTAGAGATCAACTAATTTTTTAGTAGTACATATTGACAAATTTTGGAAGTAACGAAATAATTTAATGAGAAATACACAATTGATACCTCATAAATAATAATGGAGTTTTCTAGGGTGGGGGCCAATGAATTTTGTAAGGGGACACTGCCCCCTTTACCTTCCTCTTAACTACGCCCATTTAGAAATATCTGGCTCAATTTTGATACAGATACCTCTCAATTTGCATTTTTGTTACAAATACATGTAGGTAATTTTATACTATTGATTAATTATGTTGTTACGTACCACCGTAGAAAGATAAAATATTCGGATTCAAAGATTACATTGCTAAAAAAATATAGAAATAAATAAGTAGTTGAGCTTCTCAAGTGAAATTAAAACTAGGACAAAAACCCAAAAGAAATTTCATGATATGACACCCATAGCCAAAATGTTTGTATCTGAGTAAAAAGGGATAGAGCTAGAAATGTTAATGCTTAAAAAGAGGTGTAGAGCTAATATGGTACAATCTTGAGGGCCAAATTCCAGCTACATCAGTTTGAAATCTCTCCTTATACCAACTCTTATATTTTTCTTTATTTTTCCATTGGAAGTTCTGAAGCTAGAAAGCCCAAAACCTTATCACTTCCTCGTTTTGGAAACACAAATATTATGACATTAGAACGAACTTTAAACATTATTACTTTAGTTTAGACGATATCATAATCCAGACACATAGAGAATAAAATCAAGCTGAAAAACGTTTTTTTCCACTTTTCAGACATTTCTAAACACGATTAAGCAAAACGAAATTCTAGTAAATTCAACACTTGGGAATATCTGTTTGATATAGATTAAAGGACCTGCGATTTATCGTACACGCCTTTAGCCTAATCTCATGTAACTAGATGTAACTTTTTGCCAGTCATTCTTTATCATAATAATCAATCAAATTCACTTCATTCAATTAGTTTAATTACATTAATCATCAAATTAGAACTTTCCATTTATAAGGATCGAGGGATTGGAAAATAATTAATTAAGTTTGATAATAGATTTGATGTTTTTAGGAGTAATTTTTGGGCTCCGGGTAGTTATTAGGGAGGCTTCTTGCTAATCGTCCGGACTCTGATGTCATTTCTGCTTCAGTGAAGATATTCTTGCACTAACCTAACATGATTAATAACGTCTCGCCAAATATATTTTTCTTCAAACCTTGTACCTCTCACATGATTCCTTGGTAAATCATAGAACGATCTCTGCACTTAGTCCCTCCTTTTAGTATTCTTTTAATAAGGTTCTGTAGAAACGTAAAACAGAACTCTATATTGCTCTCTCTACTCTCTCTGTGTATGATTGATTTACTTTTAGGCCGTTTATTGTATGCATCATAGTGTCTGACTGTCAGAGAATTGTGATTCACACTTTAAATTTACATGAAATTTTATTTATTTATTTATTTATTATTATTTATCTAGCGTCATACTAGCACCATTACTGTTCATTAACAATTTCACTTCATTAATAACTTAAATAATAATTAAATTTTAAATTTACCAAAATGAACATTTAACAATATTGCAAACCTATATACTTAGGTATCTATATACAATACACATATATTCCACATTAAACCCAATACCAAAATTCAGTTTTGAGTCACATTTAAGTAAAAAAAATTCAATCCTCTAATAAAAACATTTTGAGTGAAATTTAAGTAAAAAAATAAATGGGCAAATCCTGTATTACCTACTGAAGATAGTCTACCAGGGCTGTCCGAAACTGTTTAGTAAATCTATCTAATAAATAATGTTAATTGTCTAAAATTACTCTATTTATTTATTTTATGTGACTGAACAAACCCTTTAATTTATTTATAAAACCAATAGGGTAACCAGAAAAGTAGCATAGGTATGTAGTAGAATAAATCAAATTAAACATTTATAAAATCACACACCTAGACAGTCAGAATAAATTACAAATTTATTTAAATATCTATTTTCTATTCAATTTGTATTTATTTATTTATTTCCCCTTATATAAAAAAATGATATTAGAATTTTAATTGAATCTGATTATTTTGGGAAAAGTGTTGAATTTTTTTACTATGAAAATAGTTATTTTTTTATTAACCACCTAATTAAAAAAATGTCAATATCTGTTGTTTTATTTTTATTAACCTTTTTTCTAGCTTCACCACTAATGATATACATTATTATTAAAAAAAAAAAAAAATCAGGCCATTAATTAATATGATTTGAGAACTTTAATGTTTGATTTTCTTTTATTATCATTGAAAATATGTGGAGCCACTGTTCCATAACTTTACATTTTTTAACTTCCCCATGGATGGTTAAAAAAAAATCAGTCCATTAATTAACACTTTTTTAACTTCACCATCGATGATTTAACAAAAAAATAAATTCACGCCATTAATTAAGAAGATTCAAGAACGGTAATGTTTGTCTGATTTTCTTTATTATCAGTGAAAATATGTGTCATTCACTGTTCGATACCTTTCCTTGTTTTAGCTTCGCGGATGATGGAACAAAAAAATTAACGTCATTAATTAACAAGATTCAAGAACGGTAATGTTTGTCTGATTTTCTTTATTATCAGTGAAAATATGTGGTCACTCACTGTTCGATACCTTTCGCTTATTTTAGCTTCGCAATGGATTATTTAACAAAAAATTCACGTCATTAATTAATAAGATTCAAGAACGGTAATGTTTGTCAGATTTTCTTTATTATCAGTGAAAATATGTGGTCACTCACTGTTCGATACCTTTCCCTTATTTTAGCTTCGCCATGGATTATTTAACAAAAAAATTCACGTCATTAATTAACAAGATTCAAGAACGGTAATGTTTGTCTGATTTTCTTCTCGAAATGGTTAGATTGACAAGGTTGTTACTGGAAAAGGGCGGGCGGAAATGGCCCTTGGGAGAAAGCAGCAGGAGGCTTTCGAAAAGAGCCAGGGCCTGAACTGAGAGAGAGAAAAGCGTGATTAAGTCGCCCCGGTGCTTTTGGCGCTAACGATGTCACGGCCACCGACTTACAACCCCTACAACTCCTACAGCCCTACAACTCTCGGCCTTGAAGGGGAGAGAAATATAGGCGCTTTTAAGAGGGTGGATTTGTAATCGAGTCCAATGTAGAAGCCAAATTGAGAGATGCGAACAATGAGACCACTCAGGATTGATTCTTTTTTTATTGCCTTGAAGAATACTAATCCCTCGATATGCAGGGCTATTTTCTCTTGTTTAAATACAATATTTTTCTTTTCACCAATTTTAAAATACATAAATTTTTATTACCTAATCAATCTACATTAATAATAATTATTTTGATTAGTTACGTCCATCGATTAAATTATTAAAGTTGTTATAGGAAAATAAGGACTATATTTTTATGCAGATAATTTATATTTTATTGTCAACGTTTCGTCAACTTTGTTGTCTTCTTAAGAGGCTCTAAAAAATGATAAGGCCTTAATTAATACAAATTATAATATTTTCAAATCAAAATCAAAATTGATCTCAAAAACTTCAATACATACAAAAAACAAAAATTGAAGTGGTTTTTGAGATCAATTTTAATTTGAAAATGTTATAATCTGTATTAATTGAGGCCTTATCACTTTTTAGAGCCCTGAAGAAGTCAACAAAGTTGACGAAAAGTTGGCAATAAAATATAAATTGTATGCATAAAAAATATAGTCCTTATTTCCCTTTAACAACTTTAATAATTGATAATAATTAGAGAAAAAGGTAAAAACTTTTTCTTAGTAATAACTTTAAATATAATATTTGTAACAGGAATAGTAGGAAATTGGATAAGATTAAAAACACAGAGTTTTTTTATTAAATGAGCTAGACGTTTCATCAATTTATTTTGACTTTCTCAGTGGTCCATTTTATCACTCTTTGTCAAAAAACATTTTCACTATAAGACAAAACATCATTAATCTTTCTTTTAGGACGTCAAAAAAATTTAATTGTTAAAGAAAAGTCGCTTCCAAGATTGTTGATTAATTTGAGCCAAGAATATGTTAAAGAAAGATTAATGATGTTGGGGCCACTGAGGAAGTCAAAATAAATTGACGAAACTTCTGGCCTATTTATTAAAACTTAATAAGACTTATAAAAAAATTTAATAAAACTATGTTTTTGAATTTTATCCAATTCCCTACTATTCCTCTTACTAATTTACTATCGATACGAATGATGCGACATAATAATATTTATTTATTTATTTATTATTATTGATCTAGCATCTTACAAGCACCACTACTGTCCATTTCGGTTCATTAATAATTTACATAATCTATATTTAATTTCTATTCTCAGACCAACAATCTGAGCATCATGTCTCGAATACAAGTCAATTTTAAACGTAGGCAGAATTATATTTGTACTATTAGAATAAGAGTATGATAATTGACAGAGATGGACGTTGTAATGTGTACAATTTATTTTATATAACTGAATATACACCCCTTCAATCTAAAAACAGTAACGTGGGATCACAAATCACTACATACCTACATATAAGATCAATTTGAAATTATAGTAAAAAATAAAAAAAAAAATAAATAAAACAAAACATGGCTCTGTCGTCTACTTTACCTACAGAAAGCTAGCCACTAAGTATCAAATCCTCTTCTATTAGAAATGTATTTTTTATCAATTTGCAAGTTTATAATAGGAAAATAAGGACAAGTTTTTATGTGTGACTTTTTTATTTATCAGCCAACCTTTCGTCGACTTTGCCGACTTCTTCAGGGCTTCTACAATCAAGTTACAAAAATACAATTACCATTCCAGAACAAACATGTTTCATATAGGTTACCCACCAAATAGTCATGCCACACATTCGTCTAAATTTTCTTGTTATCTTCGTTACCATTGAAGAAATTGTTTATGTGAATGTGCCAAAGGTTTTTTGAAATTTGTGTTTCTGATGGTCTTCAATGGTAACGAAGATAACAAGAAAATTTAGACGAATGTGTGGCATGACTATTTGGTGGGTAAACTACATATTAATACATGTTTGTCCTGGAATGGTAATTGTATTTTTGTAACTTGATATTAATAATGTTCTTATGATTGTAGAAGCCCTGAAGAAGCCGGCAAAGTGGACGAAACGTTGGCTGATAAATAAAACAGTCCCACATAAAAACTTGTCCTTATTTTCCTATTATAAACTTGCAAATTAATACAAATTATAGCCGGAAATGACAATAATAATTATACACCTGGTGTATTTTTAATTTTAATTATTTTAACAAAAAATGATATTTTCTGGATTTTTAAACCCAATATTCTAAAGCTAGAGATTAAAAAAATCAAAAATTGTCCGCGTTGAAAATACACACATTTTGGCGCTAAGACGAACTTCTTCCAAATTTCTGTTCTCCGCCTGCCCTCCAGCCAACCCAAGTATTTAATTATTTATTTAAATATAAAAGTTTAAATTGCTGATGGTTCCAGACTTAGAATTTTTACTTTATTTTTTATTATAATGATGAGAGAAGGAGTTACACCAAAAAGGCTGCAACCCCTAAAGGCCTGGGTTGGCCCCTCCATCGTGAAAAGAAGAAGAAAGAATTTTATGGGTTGGGCGGTGGTCGAAGGTATCTGCGGATACGGGTCTTAAATAGCTGAAGGTTATAAGTCGCTTACTAAGAAATTATAAGAAATCATCTTCTATTAAGTCCGATCTATTGTGGATAATTTATACTACATGTTAGAGGGCTTGTATTCACTCATTCAGGAATTGAACAATGTGAATCCATGCCTCCTAGGTTGCGTTTTTTGCTTTTAATATAACCCTTCTGATATTGAAATAAAAAAATCAATGATAACACGGTTTTAGTAGATTTGATGATATGTGAAAAATTAAATAATGGAGAATTTTTTTTTTGAAATGGCCACTCCATTTATCCGGGTTATCTGTTAAAACCTAACAAATTAAAAAATAATTTTTATAAAAAATAAAATCGACTTCAAAAAATTAAATGCAACAAATAAAATAATAAGAACTCAAAATAAAATGAATCACTAAAAGGTATAAAATAATTATCTAATTTAGTTACAAATAAACGACGAAATATTAACATGAAATCACTTTTTGAAGTCGGTGCCAAAAATATGCATTTTATGAATCAAACTCTACGGATCTTAATTAGCAAGTTTGGCGGGTACGCTCGCTTATATAGTTTGTTTTGCACCGACTTCAAAAAGTGATTTCATGTTAATATTTCGTCGTTTATTTGTGACTAAATTGGATAATTATGTCATACCTTTTAGTGCGTTTTATTTGATTTTTGAGTTCTTATTATTTTTATTTGTTGCATTTAATTTTTTTGAAGTCGGTTTTATTTTTTTTATAAAAATTATTTTATTTTTATATTTCTCTTTTTAGTGATGTTATTAATAGTGACTTAATATAATACCTTGCATGTATCTCGTATGAGAAAGCGTCGGGGGAATGAATCAGAAAATGATAATAAAATTCAATTCATTAATATAGAAATTCTCTCGAAACGTTTGCGGGTTTTAATTGAATGTTTTAAGATTTTTATAAAATATTTTTTTATGAAAATGATGAGAGAAGGAGTTAAACCAAAAAGGTGCAACCCCTAAAGCCCCTCCATCGTGAAAAAAGAAGAAGAAAGAATATTATATTTATATTTATATTATAATTTCGATTTTTCGTTCATAAGAATTGTAGATTTACGTTATTTCGTCATTGATCATATCATCAGAACTTGACCAAATTAATGTAGGACCACCCCTATGTACCCCCTTTCCAATAAAAAAAGAATCATCGAAATCGGTCCACGTGTCAAAAAGTTCTCGCTGAACATACATAAAATGAATGAATAAATAAACAGTTAGGTATCTTGACTATTTTGGAGCTATACTGATCCAAACGCAGAAAGAATCGAAGTTATGCCTGAACAAACATAACAAAAAATGTCCAATACCAATGAAAAAAACGGGACCATTCGGAAACTATACTGAACCCATGCAAAAAAATCATCAAAATTTGTTCACAATTGGCGAAGATATCAGGTAACATAGACAAAAAAAATTCAGTCTAATTGTGAACCTCCTTTTTTGAAGTCGTTTAACAAGAAGAGAAAAACAAGTTCAGGCGAGTTTTGAATGTTTAGGAATTATTCTGTAAATACTCGCTCTTGGACTAAAATGATACTTCTTATATAAATTTAACGAAAACAATGAATATTCAATATTATTTCAATTCAAAATAATACAAAGCAACTCAAACCAAAGTATCCGATCTGCGGTCTCAAAAGAAAAAATCGCCTTAATGATTGCCAACCTTTGGAACGGAGATGGCACCTAAAGAAGAAGAAGAAAGTATCCGTTAATAAAAAGATATTTTTAATAAAATTTTATATAATTAACTTTATAATAAATAGATGATTCTGAAATCAGAACCTTGTCGCAAACGATTTCGAAACGCAAAATCTTTTATATATTATCATCTCAATTTTCAAAATATTTATTTGTTTATATTTGCTTTATATTTCCTTTTGAAATCAACCAAATAAACGCATTCGTTTATCCCTATGACATCTAGAGATTGGAACTTTCTTCCTCCGACCGTCTTCCCAGCAACATATAACCTTCAATCTTTCAAGACACGCATCCACAAATACCTTCAACTCCGAACCAATCCCTAAATACCAGATACAAGGGTCCATCGCGGACTACAGAGGTTGAACCTTTTCGGTGCAACTTCTTCTTGTATCAGTATCATTATAAAAAATTATTTCTCCAAATTTTCATTGATAAAGTGTGTATTTCTCCCGAAACGTTTGGATTTATATAAAAGTTTTTAGATTGTTTTGTATTTATTTATATATCTTAACTAATAAAATAAAGGGTGTGTAGTTTCACAGTGAATGAAATAAAACTCAAAGAGGTTTATACAAACTCAATATATTTCGGATTATTAGTCCATCATCAGGAGTTTACAGGTTAAAACTGATAATATTTGAACCTCTTTGAGTTTTATTTCATTCACTGTGAAACTACACACCCTTTACTTTATTAATTAATATCATGTTTCACCTAAAACCTACACCACTTTCTCTAAGTAAAATATATCTTAACGTTATAGAAAAGTGGCTCCATCTATTTTCAATGATAACAAATTAACAATAAATATCGATGTGCTTTTTTTTAAATTATACTACCTATATATCATATTTTGCAGTGGATTAACTAAAATAAAATTGTCCAATAATAAAAAATAATTATTTTCAGTAATTTGGTAGGTAAAGATATTGAAAAGGTATTTTAACTATTTTCTATCATAAATAAATTGACACGTTCTCATGTGGCCATCCACTTGACTTTACCATACACTTCTGGTTGAGTTTTGTACAAGGGCCTAGATTTTAATTTTTTGACCCCCCCCCCCCACCCCCATTTTGGGCGGTTAGTTTTTGCATTTTTAGTTTTCGGGGGCCCACTGATTATGTATACACAACTTTTGTTGAGTTTGCTCAAACGGCCTAAATTTTTATTTTTTGACTCCCCTCTAATTTTGTAAAATATATATATTTTCGTTATTATAGGTTCATTTTATAGTATATTTCATTTTTCTTGTTTTTTTTAGTTTGAAAATAATATAATTTTAAATTTTAACCTCTTGCCCCTTAATTTTGAGTCGATATGCCACAAAATCTAATCAGCTCTTAATCTCAATGCACCAAAACAACGTATGAAATTTGGTTTTGATATTTACACAAGTTTCTGAGTAAACTCGTCCACAAAATTTGATAACGCACACACTAACTAACTAACAGACTTGACAAAACAGTTATTATCTCGAAAAATATAATTTTTTGGATGTTCACTTATTAGAGCTTTTTTGTAGACCGAAATGCCATGGTTTCGCCCAATTTTTTTAATCAAAATAGTTTCGGCCTTTTTTGAGATATATCCTATATGATAAAGTAAAAATATGCTAATATAGATAGATTTCGATCTGTTCATTTTTTTTTTTTAATGAAATTATTCTTTCGGTTTAGATAAATCCATTTGGATTTGTTTACAATATGTCCAGTTCGGGACAATTTTTGGATGAATAAGTTTCGCGCCGGCGACGTTATTAAAAAAGAAAGCAAATGAAATAGCTATTTTTGGATACCAATACAAAAACTAATGAAAATAATTATGTATTTTTGATTATTTAAATATTATACTCAATAAATACTTCCATTCAAAAACACTTTTATTATCTTACTTTTACCATAGAAAATACGTGTGTGTGTAGTCACTTTTCAATAAATTTATTAAAATTTCTTTAAAAAATAAGATCAAGAATGGTTCACATACATAGTTCAAATTTGTTCCTTTTAGGAGACCACCATTTTAATATAAGTAGGTATTTAGAAATAAAATAAAATGAAAAATAGAAACGGCATGCTTTTCCTTTTTAAATCTGGCCACAAAAAAGGATTAAAAAAAATTCCATTTTATCTTGTTGGGAGTTTTTTTCACTCCTGCACTTTGTTAGTCCACTCTACTGTTTCTCTCACTATACTTTTCTCTTTTTTAAAATGAATATCTTTTATATATAATAAAAAAAAAAAAAAAATTAAAATAAAAAAAGATGACAAAAAAATAAATAGAAGAGGCATATTTTAAAAAGCTCATCTTATTTGAATATTTCTAATTTTACTTTCATTTTTAATAAATCTGTGGTTTACATTTCGCGGTTTCAAGTAAAACTTTTATTTATTCCTTTGTAATCCTTTTTCTGCTTCAATATTTTTCAAATCTTACAAATGGACTTTTAGTAGTAATATTAATAATAATAACTTTTATTAATTTCTAATTTCAAGTGAAAGTTCAAATTCAACCATATTTATTTATGGAGCTTTAAAAGTTGTAAGAAAAATTCAAATGAAATAACGTGTCTCAAAATTCCATTCATGGGCAGATGACTGACATCATGTTTTGACTAGATAACTTATTCAGCTGTCAACCATATTTCAAGACAATATAAATAGATAGATATTCGACAATGATAAATGCTTGAATAAAAATGTTAGATGTTTACTTTATAAACCTAATGGATTCAGTTATTTACAAAGGTCATTAGCGAATCTTATATTAGATACGTTCGTATTCGGGACTCTTTCTACAGTGTTGTCAACTGTTTGTTATATTCTATTAGTACATATAGCTATTGAAATAAATAAATTGATTAATTTAACGGTTAGATTTTTACCCGATTTTCTGCATTTGTAAATCTGAAATTCTGAAGCTAGAACGTCCAAAATAAATAGGTCAATGTTAAAATTTTAATTTAGAGAAAATGTTTTGTTGGCTTGTATCGGTGAAATCTAAAACTCAAGTAGCCTAGATTTTACGCAGCCTTGAAGCAGAGGTGACGAGTTGATTGCCTATATTCAGGCGTTTGGTGTGTACAAGGCTATAATTTTTCTTTAGGAATAATCTAAATGTTTACAAATATTACTTAGAAATAACCTATACAAATTTAAGTATAGGTATAATATATCTATAAGTCTATGTATGAGCCGTTCAGAGGCCAATCCAATTAAGTCCATAAACCAAAAAAAAATATATTTTTTAAATTGACATTACATACATTAGAAAACAATTTCAGAAGAAATAAAAAGAAGGCTCTACGTATGAAAACCAGAGCCAGGAGTTTTGTCCAAAAATAATGAACCTAATTTGTTGGTTAAGAATTTACGAAAATCTATAACGTTTCCAAAAATTGACTTGGAATTAGTTGAGCTTCTGAACTACTCTTATACATACAAATTTAAAGTTACTGTCTGCAATTTCAAAATAGATAAATATCGATATTATTATTCTTTCTTAAAGCAACTAATTTTCTAATTCTAATTTTCTAGAGTCAAAGAAAGAATTTCTCTTGAAACGTTTTGGAATTTTGTTTTTTTAGGAATTTGATTTATTTTAAATAAATATACACCTAACATATATACCTCTCTAGTGCAAAAAAAGTGGAACACTTAGAAAAATTTAGTTTTTTCAAAAAATTTCAGAAAAAAAAATATTTTATTTAAACTTTTTAATACATTCTGTGATTGTACAAATATTTTAATACATTTTTAGAGTGAAAACTATGTATTACTTTAATTTAAATCCTTTTAAAATTAAATTTATTTTTTAACTAGCATAAATCTTCAGGTTTGAAATCTCATCCCTTTATTGAATTGTAATAAATGATTATCGTCTACTATCGAATTAAATGGAATATTTAAATGTTTATCAGTTCGATTTGAATATCTCATCTTTTAATTTAATTTTATTTGAAATATTGTCCAAGCATAATGCCTCTAAAGGCCGAGGAAGTAACTCAAGCTGTAGCTCTAATAATGATGAAGGAGGTGGGGTGCAGTGGTGGGGAGTCCGGGGTGGGACGAGGTGCGGGGTTTAGGGGACTGGGCTGGGGGTGGAGTTCGGGGGATGGGAGTCCAGGAATAAATTATATCGCTTTTAACTTAAGCAAAAAGGTACCGTGCATATCTCAGTGGCTCCAGTTACTTCCTGTATAATAACTCGTAATTTGAACAGCTTAGAAATAAATAGTTTTATATAAATACTAGCTGCAAAAAAGTATTTTTAATTCGGTAAGGATAGACATGCTTGTTGAAACTTTTGATGTCATAATTGTATCGTGGAATATTTTAAATTATAAAAATTAAAAAATTAATTAAATTTTTTTTACAAAGCTTCTGCTTCTGATTCCGTAGGGCGTTGTTTCAATTAAAGTCTGAAAAAAGCCGGTCAAGACAAACCATCAAGAATTACTAACCAAATGTTATTCGAAGAATTAATTTTCTTAAGTTTTTGGCAATTTTCCTTAATCAATTCTGTTATATTAAAAGTAAATGGATCCATTATAATTATGAAAATGGCAAAGCCCTTAACCCTTGGCCCTCAACCTCCCACTTGAATGTTGATTAATTAACGGGCCAGGTCAACCAGCAGCCATGTTGCTCTCTTGCTCACGCACTACGTGACTTGCAAGATTATGCCAAATCATAAAAGTCAAGAAATATGCAAATTTATCTTTACATATTAGAGCATTAACCTCGATTTTTTTTTTTTATTTATATTTTCTAGAGAAATGGAAATACAAATTTTGTTTGTTTTCTTTTATTTTTATTACTTACTATAAATAAAAAATCGTAAAAGTACTAGCGAGACTCACAAACGATGATTTCAAAATTTTTCCACAATATTAAGTTAATTCGTTTCGAATATATGTCAGACACAACAACCTAGACCAGTGATTCTCAACCTGTTTCCTTCGCGGAATACTTTTGATGATTCAAAAATATGGCGTAATACTAAGAATCTAATAAATTTGTACTTAAAATAAGCTCACTACTAAAAATAAATCCAATAGATCCATTTAATGGCCCTTTTCTTTTTCATTTGTAAATAATTTAAATTGCTATACTTCTTTTAGAAATGCTGGAATGTAGGTAATCTTGTAAAAACTCTTGTACATATTTTTTCTTTAGGCTTAATAAACATCATTTTAAAACTAAAACAAAGGGTTCAATTCCAAAAGTGGTGAAGATAATTCTTCTGATATAATATAATAAAAATTAAGACTTTGGATCTACTAAGGTGCAGTTTTCAATAATTTTATTTTAGAAAATCGACTCAGCTATCCCGTCCAAATATTATATAACACTATTGGTAACTGGAAATTGCAGATACGCCAACTGGTGGTGAAAGCTTGAACTAGCTCATTGGCGTCGACAGCTGATTGATCATTGTTTAAATTACATATAAACAAAAACAAAAATAACTACATATAAGTAATATCTTGGGTTCGAATCCGACTCGAGGCAGCCGGCTAAAAATCTGATCCCTACATAGAAGATATAATTTAATAACAGTATCGCAAATTGGCTGATGGCTAGAAGGGGCGAAAAGCAAAATAAAAAAAAAAAAAAAAAAAGTAATATCTAATAAAGTTTAAATAATCGAATCAAAGTTTAATATTTTTTGATTATGCATATGACATTTGTGACAGCAACCCGATTCCTTTAGTTTCAATTTCTACCACATGGGGGCAACACCGTACTTACCATTTACCAATAATAACAAATAATATTTTCATTTATTAAGACCTTGGATTCGGCCATTAATCTGATTTAAATACGTGTATAGGTATATCATCGTTAGATTAGCGACTATGTATATTGTAATTTAAATATTAACCACGCCTTACCGTTAGTCTAGACCTTTGGACAACGGATCGATTGCAAAACATTTAAAAAATACTCTGGATAGATTTTACTTTTAAAATGTTAAGATTTTGTAATAATAATCGCTTTGATGAATTGAATGAAATTCCATTTCAATGCATTATTTCTGAATTTGAGTTGAAAGATTTTAAAAATGTATTTTTCATTATGGGTTTCAATATTTTTTTACACTCTTTCGATTTCCTGTCTCTTTCTATGAACCTCGGATCGATTCTTTTGAATTAAGACATTAAACTCGGAGTTATATTCTCCATGAGCTGTTCTAAAAAGTTCATAGTCTAAAATCTACAGAAACATTTCTTGAGTGTATAGGTAGTAATGGTGGTTTTCACTTAAGATTTTTTATTTAAAAAATAATAATATGAATATTTAATAGACAATTTATAGCATTCCAAACTAAAATCAATTTTCTTAGCAAGGTACCAAAAGTCCCCGATTAAGAATTATCAAATCCCAAACGTCGGATGTGTAATTTCCGATTTAGCCTTCTCCTTCGCCTTTTCAATGAAACCTTTAATTACTTTCTACGCCCGGCAGGCGAAAGCCCGCTGGGTGGCCGCAGTAGGCGTTGAGTTCTCTTAAAAACTTAAATTTTTTTAACTGTATATGGATCACTCGCATTCATTATAAATATTAATTAAAACAGGAATAGCAGGGAATTGGATAATAAATAAAAAACAAAGTTTTTATTAAATAGGCCAGACGTTTCGTCAATTTATTTCGACTTCCTCAGTTGCCCATCTTATCATTGTTTGTCAAAAGACAATTCCACTATGCAACGAAACATCCTTAATCTTTTTTATTATATCTACAATACATTTTTGATCTCAAATTTTTCCCCTTTTAACAATTAAAAAATCAAAAATTTATAAATGTTTTGTTGTTGTTTTTTTTTATTTGGCTTTTCGGCCCTTTTAGCCATCGGCCAATTTACGATACTATTATTAAATTATGACTTCCATGTAGCGATCAGATTTTTAACCGATTGCCTCGAGTCGGATTCGAGCCCAGGTCCACTTGATTAGCAGGCTTGTACGCTAACCGCTGTCCTAACCCGACCCCCTTATGTTGTTTTTAAAGATACAGTTTTTTATTTATTGTCCAATTTGCTTATTCATATTTAGAAATGTCTGAAACGTGAATAAAAATAATTTTCAATCATGATTTGTTTTCTGACTTGAATTAAAATACCCACGAAAACACAAGAACAGTTTTATTTATTCATTTATTTTTTGTTCTAATTTCCATTTTACCCTGGGAAAATGTATCCATATTTATTTTTTTATTTATATTGTTTAATTTAATTCAAAAGCCATTTTTTTTCTTCAAATACCATACTCAATCGAACATCGGCATTACTATGGAGAGTATCCTCTCTATTGTACTTTTGCTGGGTGAAATTTTTCACAGGGGTTGTTTCCTGTTGCCTTCCCTCTGAATTTAGAACCGGGGATTGTCACTTTCTAAATCTGGGGAGCCGTTATTATTAATATTCTGCAAATATTAATTTTTTATATAAGGGAACTACTCTTATTAAACGAGCAAAAATTGTTTATATATGTATATATTTATTATTTGTTTGTATCTTAGTTCTATTTTGAAAACGGCTCTACAGATTTTAATGAAATTCACGGCATAGGGGGTTTTTGGGATGACAATTCGATCTGTCACGGTCTCATCTTCGACAAAATTGTTTTTGATGGGTTTTTTCGTAATCAAATTAATTATTCTCAGGTAGACAGATCCAAATCTTGGAGTTTTAAAAAGGTTTTTCTTTTGTTTACTTTTGTACCCAGACAGACAATGGGTCGAGTTAATCCATTGTTCTCAAAGGCCTTGAAGAACTATTGTGAATGTGGATTTTAACATATTTTGTTCTCCCTAAACGTTAGAACTATTAATAAACGTTTTATAATTGTTTTTATAAAGAACCTTATTTATTTAATAGAATAAAAAATAATCAAGAATTTATTTAAAAATATATTTCGCATAAGCAGAACTCAATTTTCTGAAAAAAACAGCACATTTTGATAGGTTTTATTTATTAACAATTGGATGAATAAAAATGAATCATATGGTTGAATCAAAACAGGTGCAGGAGGTGGAATGCAGGTGGGGGGCCCGGGGGTAGGGCGAGGTTTCGGGGGTGGGGTCGAGCGGGGTGGAGGTGGGGGGTGGGGGGTACAGTGGACGAATATTATATATATTTGTATTCTTTTAGTTTGAAAACGGCTCTCAAATAAAAATCGACATTTTTATCAGAATTTTAAATTAAAAATAATATTAAAATAAAGCTTTTAACTGAAGGAAGAAGTTACCGAGCATCGCTCGGTGCCTCCAGGTACTGAGTATCTATTTTAGAAAGAAAGATTAAATTTTTTCTAAAAATCAACTTGTGATATATAATCAATTAATTTTACGAACATGAATTTAGGTCGTATCAAAGATTTTAATACATAGATATGTTTGCCCGGAAAACAAACTAGTGCTTGAGTTCGACTCCCGAGGGGACAAGACCCTCCTACATGCAATATAAACATATTTATTAAAATCTTTGATAACACCTAAATTCATGTTCGTAAAATTAATTTTTTAAATTTTGGCTTCTAAATGGATTCGAACTCGTAATATGATTTTGTAGAATATATGAGGAATCGATCACCTCTCGGCTACCAACTCCCTATAGATTGAAACCACTAAACCTTATTTAATTCGTTTATTCCTCTCTGTCGTGAGCACTGGTTACTATTGATTTATGGTCTAAACTTCGAAATTCAAGTGATAAGATAAAAGAGAAGCCTATATTTATATTTTTTAATAGTTTTAATTGTTCAAACATTTATTAAATAGATTATGAGCTCTATATTAAACAAACTATTAAATAAAAAATTACTATCTTACAGGAAAAAAGAACTTTAAAATCTAAATAAAACACAATAAAACTTTTTCGGGGTACTCGATGAGATGTACCTAAATAGAAAATTAAATTTTATTAAAATTAATTATGCCTGTTGCAAGATATTAAAAATAAAAAAATCCTCACTACATAAAATACTAGTGTTTGTGGAACGTTTGTACCTAAAACTAATCAGAACTTCATTTTGTTAAATTAATCTAAGAACTTAATTTCATTTCGATAAGTTTAACATCTGAGAAAAAATCGTTATCGAAAAAACTCCATACAAACATACATACATACAACCACTTGAACTAAATGAAAAATTGCTATTTTTGGGCTCTCAGCGAGACTCTGAGTTATTTTTGGGAAAAATATCAGTACTTAAAATTCGACTAAATTGAATACTACAAATTTTTACTTTGGTTTAGAACATGGGGTCTCTCTATTTTTTACCCTATGACTTTTTGAAGCTGACCTTAGTTGCATAGCTGAAAACAATACTGTGTCCAATAAAAAGTTTCGTTATACTAAAGTACAAGTAAAATATTGTCAATTCGTTGATATTTGCCCACTCTGAAAAAATAAAATATTCAAATAAGAATTTTATAGTAAATTCAAAACAACCTGACTAGATTATATTTACTAGTTTGAGAGTTGCTATTTTTATCTTTTCGACCTCTATTTTCTTTATTTATTTTTCTTTTTACTTTTAACTTTATCTATACTTCTAAATGTCCCTTTCAGATGATCCGGAGGGAATGTATCAGGAAACGATCGAGTGTAGATGCATAAAAATTCTCGCCTCTAGCTCAAACAACCCTCCTTTTCTTCCCCTAACTCTGACCCAATGTCTTTTTTTATTTATTTTATATTTCGACTTCTTCATCTATAAAAGCAATTACAATTTTATGACTAATACGAAATGTTACTACTCCATAAATGTAAACAACATAAACTAAAGTAGTTTCGTACTTTTATATTAAATTAAATAATAAAATATTTTTAAATTAAAATTTGTATCTAAGTAGAGCTTTAAAAATTTAGTTCAAACTTTTAAAGCAATCTTGTTTATTGGACGTACACTATTATAGCAAAATGGCCTCTTCGGGTTATAAATCTAAAGTCGTTAGAATAGAGATATACTTTACGCCCAGCTTTAAATTACGTGACTGGAATATATTTTTCAAACTGTTCGATTAATCACTCATGTATAACTTTGTTAAATAATCTAATATATTTTGTTTACGATAGCTAATACACTTTTTAGATGCTCCTTTCAATAGCGTTGACTCGGGGTCGAATCCCGTTTCAGTTAGAAATATTTTCCCTCAAAAAAACCACCTTACCAATTTATTTATTTATTCAACGGACTTTCTTTAACAATACTGACATGCTTAGCACAAAGTGGGTAACTGTCACAAACATTATTTCGATAAATTTAGATGCTTAGATTTACTCACTTACTTACTTAAGATACGCCTATTTTCATATAGAGTTATTTTTAACAAGTACTTATTATTTAATTATTAAATAGCAATTTTTTCGAATATTAATTTAAAAGAGCGCAAAAGTCAGTCACGACATCTCAGGAAAGCGAATGTCTAGTTTTTATTTAAACCTTTCAGACTTTTCAAATTATTAAATTTAAAATTCACATTTTTTTATAAACTTAAAAATTATTGTATTTATGTGTACCAGTTGCCGTAACAGTCCGTGCGATGCGGCTGCGCATCCCTAAAATTTCAAACATTTAGAGTATTTTCATAAATTCGATATAAATTTTATATAAGGTCGACTTCAAAATTTCAGGTGGATCTTTAAATTTTAAAATTATTATCCGTTATTTAAAATATTTCTATAAAAAACATTTTTTGTTTTGAAAAGTATATTGTTTCTCGAAATGAAATAAAATTGTTTCATAGATTCTAGAGGAAATTAAAATAAATGATTTTTTCCGAAAAGGGTGCGGATAGAAGTTTTTAAGTCCCTGCCTGGTATATCTTCCAGTTCAAGCATGTCAAAGACAAGTCAAGACGAGTTTTCGTCGAATAAAATTTTTTCTCGCTGAGGAACTATTAAAATAATAATAATACAAGAAAGGAATAAATAAAGATGATTCGAGAATTTCTGGACTAATCCATTTCTAATAACTCTCAACAGCTTATACCTTATAGCAATAGAATTAGAAAAAATTTAAGATTTTCTTATAACGAAAATGATGCCGTATTCGCTGAAATTTGCAAAAAAAAAAGAAATGAAGATTAAAATAAAATGTAACAAATCAGAAGAAAAAGGAACAATTAAACACCTTGCGATCAAGTGGAACGTTTAGCCAATTTATTATGGCTTCATCAGGCTCTATACAAAAATCACGGTGTTTAATTGTCCCTTTTTTTCATCAGATTTGTCACATCTAATTCTGATAATGGAACTGAATAATAATAATAGTTAAAATACAATTTCAAAAAATGAATTATACTTTTTTGGACATCATCCCCTTGTTGAAAAGTCACTAACCGGCACTGATAGGTATATGTTTATTTATTTGCATCAAGCAGAGGACAACCTCATTGATTTCTCCTAAAAATTTAACATTGATCTCTTCATTTCATATTACATTGTTTCCAACTAAATTTAATAATTTGTTCATCGTAATATCAACAAACAATTGAAGAGCCCAACCCACAATTTTGTAAAATTTCTTCTGATAGAAGACTATACATTTTTGTTATAGATTATTGATAATTTTGCCTATTTAATCAGTGTAAACCAATGAAAATAAATTGTGAAACCAAGTGTCACAACTTCAAATCTTTTTTACTCATTTTGTGGTAACTACGGGTTAGTCGCCATTGGCTTTGAGCCCTTCGTTTATTAACCATCAAAAATAAACTTCATTGCTATAATAGATTAAATAGATAAATCGTTATTTATTAGAATTTTATTATTATTTTTCAATATAGGTATATATATATATATTTTATATTAATCTAATTGTCAAAAATAATCAGATGATTTTATGGATAAGTAAAGGTAATGGACATCTTTTCTAATGGTAAATATGTTTGTTTTTGTTGCAGGGGAGGTTTCACCTTGTGCCGATGTGGTGGTGGCCCCCCGACGCGAGTCGGCCAGCACTCAGGGGGGCGCTGCCCCGGTCGCTACTAGTGCCCCCGCAGCACTTCTCGCCAGTTTCGACAAGTCAATCCTTCAGGTAATTTCGACAATTTTTTTCTATTCTCATAAATTTATTAAACTATTTACACTCAACTCTTTTTTTACACGAATTTAAAGTTACACAGCTCAAAAAAGTTAGTCTTTTTCTAGATTTCATTTTATTTTATAAGGGGATTTTTAAAATTATTGAATTAATAATTAGAAATTACATTTATCTTTTTTTACAAGAATTTCTGAGGAACCGGATAAAAAAGTGTTGGGTTTATTTCATGCATACAAATTAATGCTTAATTGATAAAAATACGAATTCATGATGAAATACTTCAATTTTAACATTAGGAGAAAACATTTATCATTTTAACATTGATTAATAATACCATATATAGGTATGTACGAGTAGGTATATAAGAAAATTTCCTTTATTTAACTCAAAAGATTATTTTTGAAAAGTTGCTCTACATCCCTTCTTTTTTCCAAATAATCTTAGCTGACATTTATAAAAAAATAAATTCACTTCTTCTTCAAGTGCCATACTCGATTCCGAGTGTCGGCGGATTACTATGGAAAGTATCCTCTCCAGTGTAATTTTTCCGCGGAAACTTTTCACAGTGGTGTTTTCCCATTGCCTTCCCCTGAAGGAATCAGATTATATCCGGTCAAATATTTGCAGCTAGTCAGACTTGAACTCACACTAGATTGATTAAAAGGCATGCACTTTAACCACTCGGCCAACCTGACTCCTTAATTCACTAAAATCTAATATAAAATATTTTTTAGAATTTAATTTAACGTTCAATATTTCGATATTTTTGCATTTACTTAGATTATATAAAATTCTTAAATATTTTGACCTACTCTCAAATTAATAGGTTAGTTTGACTCAGTCGTTAGAGTCTTAACTGCGAATCAATTAACACATATAGATGCAAATATAAAAAATACTTCACTTATATAGGATTTGGCTAAATGGGCGTAGTTCCCAGGGGAATATAAAAAAAAATTGGTTTACAAAATATATTTTTTTTACCTTTAAACTCCAAAACCTCTTAACTACAAAACTACAAACTTTACAGTAGGCACAAAAAATTAATTTACCATTCATCCTGAATAAGAATATTTGTTGTTATTGAATAATTAATTGATAAAGACATCTTCTAATTGAATAAGAACTTTTTTTTGCAGTTAAGAGGTTTTGAATGTTGTTAAACTATTAGATAGTATAAATATACCTACTATAAAATGAACCTATAATAAAAACGAGAGTTATTATTTTTTAGAGGGGCGAAATTGGTGGGCTCAAAAAAATAGAACTAACAGACTGGGTAGAAAAAAATGTAGCTCCGCCTGGTAGACTAGGTATATTATACTAATAGCTTAACAACTGAGCAGGTGAAAAGAAATGCCAAAAAATTATATAGTAAGTGCTTTTTCCAATATAAAATTGCACCAGAAAAAATTAGTGACTTTTTTGAGGCGATATAGAAGTTGATCTATAAGGATTATTAACTAACTCCAATATTTATTAAACTAGTGATTAACCTCTCACTCTAATTGGACCGCCTGCCAAATAAATTTTCGGCTATTTACTCTGATGGACCTTCTAATCTATTGGCTCAACCTACTAATTTATTGTAGAATCGATTCTTAATATAAACATAGTTTTTTAGATTAATACTGTCATTTAGATTATTCTACTCTAAGTGAAACATTCGTTTTTTATTACTAAATTGAATCTCTTACAATCCCTACATTTATACCCCTTTGCTTAACTTTTTACTTATATAATATAAAACGGGAAAGTTTTTAGAAGTTTTAGCCATAAAAATGTGAAAATAATAATTGCTAAAAACTCTAATAAATATTTGTTATAGATAAAAACCTTATCTCTAGTTAAATTTAATAGTCCAATTAGACTACCAAAACACCTCTATAAAAATTTATATAAGCACCGGAAAATACTTAAACTAAGTCTATAAACAGATTGTATTGTTTGGGGTAAGTTGTTTCTTATTACGCTTTATAGCTTGAGAATGTTTGCTGAGTCTCCTATTCAGAGTGTGAAGTAAAAGAGTCGTAAACATACATCTATCTGCTCAACATATATCTTATTTTGTTATAAATCTAACTTTCCACCCTCGCAGAGGAATAATTTTTTATTTATAACCATAAACAAAAATAAACATAATATGAATTAAAGTACCTATTGGCTCGGTGCATTCTCCCTGGTAGGGATAAGAAAATCGACCGAAGCGCACAAGGCGGTGAAAAAAGAACCCGGAAATATTCAACAGCATTAATAGACAATTATTTTTAAAAATGGGTCATACTTCGTGTTGTGTAGTAAATTGCAAAAATAATGACCTCGTCCTCTGCCAGCTTGTTTGAGCGACAGAATCAGTCTGGGTCGGCCATTTTCATTCGCAATTTCTTTTGGTTTGATTACATTTTTAGCCCTCTCATTAGACGAAATAGATACAAGAAAAGGAGAAAAGAATGGGTGAATAATAATTTAGCTAAAAAAAATAGGTATGGTGAGTTTTTGCTATACTTACATAGATCATAGATCTCCAGGAAATTCAAGAACACCATCTCTCAAAATGACAGGTCACATTTAGCCCTTGATTAACATCTCATTCCTCTATCAATCAAGTTGAGAAACATTTTTTAATGGATTGATATGAAGCACGGAGCGAATACTTAATTAAATATATTAAGCATCTATATTTATTACTTTTAAATAATCTAGTTATACTAGCTACATTGAAGAATAAAAAAAATTTGATAACGCATGTACCTATGTACTAACAAAAATTTTGACAAAACAGTTAATATCTCGAAAAATATAATTTTTTCGATGTTCACTTATTAAGGCTTTTTTGTAGTCCAAAACGCCATGGATTTGCCCAATTCTTTTAATCAAAATAGTTTCAGCCGTTATTGAGATATTTCGAAAAAATGAAGCAAAAAAACACTTTTTTCATGCACGATTATAATACTTGACCATACCCTGTATGGTAAAGTCAAAATGAGATAAGAAACCTGCTCTGAAACTTGACAGGTCTCAAAACTGGGATCTTAAGCTTAGTCTGCGATGCTCTTAGCTATTTACACGAGAAGCTAAAAGCTTGGATCGTAGATTTGAACCCCGCTAAGGGGCAGTCAGATTCCTTGCCGAATATTTTTTATTAATATAATTATTAAATGCTTTGCAGAGTTAGTAGATTTTGGAGAGTTATTCATAGCATTGTATTCCGGACATTAACGCAAAACTAACTAAAACTTCTATTTTGTCTAAAACTCACTCTATTAAGTTCAAAAAATTTATCATTAAAAATGGTTTTCGTTCCGAAATTCTTCACACTCCATTCAGCTGATAATAAGCGATAAAATTACCTTTTCATTTTGGCCAATTAGAGAATTTATAGAAAAAATAAAATATTAATTTTCAAAAAACTAAACACATTTTAAATTGCAGATTTTATATAGATTTAAATGAGTTTAATTTCGATGGAATAACTCGAAAAAAATCACTTTTTTAAGCCTCTCTAAAAAGCGACATTGATACAAATGGGGGACCCTTTTCAACTTGATTGAGAATTTATAGAAAAAATAAAATATTAATTTTCAAAAAACTAAACTGCCTGTATTTGCCAGCGTACATGTATTTTATTTCTAAAGAGTTAGACCCTTTTCAGTAATACGTGTTAGACCATTTTTAGAAATTATTTAAATACAAATGATTTAGCTGCTTAATACTATATATACGTTGCTTTATATTCATTTCATAAAGCAACTTTTTTTTCTTTTTTCTTTTTTAAAATTTCCTTGATAAAGGGAGAAATTATCCCGAAACATTTAGATTTTGAATAAACCTTTTAAGATTATTTATATATATAGGATATTTGTATAAATAATATAAATCTTTATAAAAAATAATCTTAAAAAGTTTATATAAAATTCAATCCATCGGGAGAAGTTCATAATTGATTTATATTCATCGCTTAAATTAATTATTTTTTAAGATTTCTTAAAATTCCATTGATTCAAACCTGGTTCACTGCAAATATTTGACCGGCTATATTTTAATCCTTACACCAATTTACACACACTTCCAAACACAAACACAAACATACAACTAAGACTGATAGCTAACAGTCTTTTGTTCCTTAAGCCTATAAAAAAAAATCCATTGATAAAAAGAGAACTTCTCCCGAAACTTTCGGATTTTAAATAAACATATTGAAATTGTTTTTTATAAAAGATTTATATTAATTTATAGCTGAAAGTAATGAAAAATTATCACATTTCCAAACAAGGTTTAATTATTGGACTGTCATTCTTTTCTTTTTTTCCTCTTTCCTTTTAAACCAACGTTTCGGAGGATTCTTTCCTTCTTCTTCAGGGTTTCAAAGGGTCAATGAAGGAAACATTAATATAACTTTTAAGGAGTTAGGTGTTGGTTCTAGGTGAAACATTTTAATATAATAATAAAACTTGAGCAAGATGCGAGGTAGTTTCACAAAAAGAAATAAAACAAAATTGAGTTTTGAATTCGATATATTTCGGGGTGAGCCCATCATCAGGAGTCAAAGTAAAGTTGACTCCTGATGATGGGGTCACTCCCGAAATACATCGAATTCAAAAACTCAATTTTGTTTTTATTTCTTTTGTGAAACCTACCTCGCATCTTGCTCAAGTTTTATTATTATAGAAACATTAATAATTTATATTTATAAAACAATCAATATATATATCATCATCATCATCATTAGCCTGTCGATAGCGACAATCCACTCCTGAATATAGGCCTCTTCCATCAAATGGAAGGGGGTTGGCATTAGAGTCACCACGCTTGCCAGACGGATTGGTGACTAGGGGGAATCAAGATTATAGCCGGTCAAATATCAATGCAGGGACTCGGACTCGAACCCGGGACTCCTGCTTAGAAGGCTAGTGTCTTAAGCTCTCAGCTAATCCGAGTGCCTAATATGTCCATATACCAATCAATATATATGGTATATTTTTCAATATGTACCTATGCAAAATAAATAAATAAATAAAAATTTTCAAATACTTACTTAGATAAGCAAGTAGCTAAGAAAGTATTTCGCTGTTGTTCTTGGTATGAAAATATTCTTTTTTCTTTTTTGTTTTGAATTTTTCAGTATACAATATTATTATATAAACAATAATATTATACTTATATTAAAAAATAAAAGAAGAAAATTGATAAAAAAGTGTTTTTTTAAACAAGAACAACAGAAAAAATTAAAGAAAAATATTTTTAAACGAAACTAAATTAAAAATAATAATAAACTTTACTCTTGTGTAATTCAATTCAGCTATCGGACTAGTTATCTATCTATCTACTCATTTAATAACGGTAACATAAGCTGTTCATAAAAACACGAAACACTACAAGAAGTGTTAGAAAAAACATTTTAAATTATAAGATAAGCAAGTAGTTAAAAAATCGATTCACGAATACAAATATTTTGTTCTGAAGGGAAATAAATATACGATATATATCTACAGTTCTTGGATAGGTCCCCTACTAGAAACAATTTGTGTTTTGCTAAAATGGCTAAATATAGCTACCAAAACTATTTAATATATTTTATTGATTAGAAATTGAAGAGATCTTGAGTTATGCAACCGTATTGCAAGGTTAGAATTCCAACTAGTATACCCTACAGGCGAGTTCACTCATTGATAAAATAGTATAAATTTTAGTAATTACTTAATCGATAATCGTATGAACCTCTTTACTACACTAGTACAGTTCTACGAATAATGTTGTGATTCCTGCAACATTGCTTTATTTCTGCATTTCTAGCTATTTACAGTTGGGACTCGAAAACAGAAAACAGTCGAATTTTAATATATTGTTTTTATAATTTCTTAATCGATAATCGTATGAACCTCTCTACTACACTGTTATATAGTTCTATGAATGTTGTGATTCTTGCGACATTGTTGTATTTCTGCATTCCTAGCTATTTACAGGTGGGACATGAAAACATAACACATGGGTCTCGTTTTAATAATTACTTAATCCATAAATGTATAAACCTCTGTACTACACTGTAATATAGCTCTACGAATAATGTTGTGATTCCCATAACATTGTTGTATTTCTTCATTTCTAGCTAATTACAGTTGGTACTCGAAAACAGAAACAGTATTCATAATGGGTCTTGAATCTTAAAATATTTTTTTAATAATTACTTAATCAATAATCGTATGAACCTCTGTACTACACTTTAATATAGCTCTATGAATAATGTTATGATTCCCGCAACATTGTTGTATTTCTGCATTTCTAGCTAATTACAGGTAGGACACGAAAACATAACAGTTTTCATCATGGGTCTCGTTTTAATAATTACTTAATCCATAATCGTATAAACCTCTGTACTATATTGTAATATAGCTCTACGAATAATGTTGTGATTCCCGCAACATTGTAGTATTTCTGCATTCTTAGCTTTTTACAAGTGGAACATGAAAACATAACAGTTTTTATAATGAGTCTCGTTTAAATAATTAGGTACTTAATCCATAATCGTATGCACCTCTGTACTACACTGTAATATAGTTCTATGAATAATGTTGTGATTCCCACAACATTGTTATATTTCTGCATTCCTAGCTATTTACAGGTGGGACACAAAAACATAACAGTTTTTATAATGGGAAAAGATTGAAAATCTCTGATCTTGAGTAATAGTTTTATATAACTTGATTTTGATGATTGTAAAGTTAACTTTTGTTTTGAAAACATCCTTTTGATAATTATTCAAAGGTCATGGAGATGGCAGATAAAACAATCCACTATTTTTTTTTCTACAACAATCTCCGCATTTTTATTATACCTACTATATAATTTGACAAAAACATTTTTTTAATAAAATCCTGACATCTACCATTGCTTATAATAGAACCGTGGATCAAAAAAATAATTCTTCCACCTTATTTGCTTTATATTTACCAAATGGAAATTCCAAAATGTTTTCTCGCATTGTCGTATTGCATTCTTTCACTCTTATGCTGAATGTGTTGTTATTGTTGTTGTTGTTGGTGTTGTTGATGATGTTGCCACTTAAACTAATGACTCTTATCTCCGCTTTTTCTATTTTTTTCGCTACGTTTTCCTTGCAATGGGTGTTATCGTTGCAGCGAATAATCAAAAAGGGGATGAACTGTCATAAAAAAGAGTAGGGATGGTTTCATTGAGGAAGGGCTCTTTTTTCCCTTGAATGGTCCATCGATCCAAAGACCCCCCCAGGGGGCGAGAGGGGCACCCCTGTCCCTGAAAGACCCCACAGCCAACGCCCTTCACGAAAATAAGAACACCGGCAGAAACAACCCCCTCACCTCCCTCGAATCACTTTCATTTATTTTTCTCTCTTCCGGTTTCGTTTTTTTGTCATTTACCTAATAACCCATCTGATCTAATCAGCAGATAAAATTCTAATTAAGAAAAAGCCTATGCGAAATTGTTTTTTGTTTTTTTCTTTGCGTGTATTTTTTGGCTAAATCTAGCTTGGATTGAGGTTTTATCTCCCTAATCGATCCCTAATCTATTCGATTTTAAAAAAAATTTTAAATGAGAATTGGTTGGTTTGATATCCCAAAACATAAATTTCGATTTAATGATTTGATATTTTATTTTATCTGGCCATTTAATAGACAATTTGAAGATATAGATTATGTTAACTTATGGTGGTCACCTAAAAGATTTTTTCTAGCGTCCAAGTCACAACCATTTAAAACATTGATTAAAATTGCGTAGATTATTCTAATCCAAATTTTTTAATATATGTATTATGATGAATAAACTAATAGTGTATTCAACTTAAAGTTGAATTAAATCAATTTTGGCAAAATTCACCTTAATTCAACTATTAACATATTAATAATATTTCATAACACTTAATTCGACTTAAAGTAGTTGTTTCATCATATGGGGTTTAGGATTTTTTTGAAATTAATAAATAATGAAAAATGTATAACGAAAAATTTACACTAAAAACAAGCTCGCAACAACGCATGTATCTAACCTAAAAAGTGTGTTAGCTTTAGTACTTTTTTGTCGTTTTTTCACTTCAGCCATTGTCGCAACAGTTTTCAATCGCTTATTAAAAACATTTTGTTTTATAAATCGACCATTATAATGTATTTTATCTGTCATTTATTAGATAAAAATATCTAAGCTCAGACAGTATTGCCAGATTTGTCAAACGAGCACGGGATTGGCTAGTAGGAGTGGTACATAAACAGCAAAAATTTTGGGGCTTATGAATTATGAATCCTTATTGTTTGTTCTATATACTCTAGCATTAACTTTTTGCTAGTATTGTCACGAAACAAATACCTTATGCCCTCCCCACCATACTTGGACGAACTGAGCATGCGCACTTAAAATTTATATTGAAATACATATTTCAAGTGCGCATGCTCAGTTCGTTCGAGTGCCGCGTGGGGTCTTTTAGTCGAATACACTACAAGAAATTTCAAACCATACTCTAATTTCTTCATAATTTAACCCTAAAAAATCCTCCAGATCATCAAGTTTTTATTATTTTTAAGAATTGCTCCCTTAAATATATTTTATATTCAATATTAAGTAAAGTAATATTTAAATTCTATTAATTTAAAAAGATTATACTGTAAGTATATTAAAGAGAAAGAAAAATTTCGAATAATAGTATTGTGATAATTTTTGTGTAATGATAGGATACTGGGTGCATACTTAAATGTTATATTCTAATTCATTTTAAAACTATTTCTATATATATATAGACTTATTATCGGATTTCGGTTGCGTTAATTTAAAACGTTTTTTTTTTTTTTTTTTATAAATAATTTTTCAAAAATTAAGATTTAATAAACATAAATCAAAGCACACAACCAACTAATTATTAAACGTCAAAAATTCAATACCAATTCAATTCAATGTAATCGGAATTAGTAGTTTTCTTTATCTTTGGGCAGCCTTTCCATCAATTCAGCATTAAATTCTACCCCTCCATCTTCAATAACTCTAATTAATTTTTACTTTATCCAGTGCGAAGCATGGGTAAAGTATTTTTTATTTAAATGACAATTTTTTGAACCAGCTATCTAATTAATTAAATTGCCTAATTTTAATATATAATAATATTTGTAATGATTTATTAGTGGGATTTAACATTAAAGAACCAATTAATTATTAAAATGAAATTAAATAAAAATGAAATTATACATTTTTATCGAGACAACCACCTGTGAATAATTATTTCAATTAACAAAAAACCCATCAAAAACAACTTAGCCGAAGATGAGACCGTGACAGATCGAATTGTCACCCAAAAACCCCCTAACCCGCTAATTTCATCCAAATCAGCCTTTTTTGAGAAATCGATTCTATATATATATATATACAAGAATTGCTCGTTTAATAATATAAGAAAGATGAGATTCTTAGCTAATATAACTTGGATGCACAGTAGATTTCACTACTTTTTCCAACTTGGCCTGTTTTTTCACAGAATGTTTTGGTTGAGATCTAGTTTACATATATTATTTACCTACTACAATTCAAAGACTAGAATAGTTAATAAATTTATATGAACTGCCCTCCGAACTCTCGACAAGTTCCACTGAGCTCCTGGAAGTTCTTATACCATAGTTTGGGCAATAATGAACTATGGAATTTATACTAGTTCACAATCACATACCAATGAATTCTTTGATTCTATGTTAACTAAGTTTCGGCTTTGGTGAGCTCTTACTAATTGTTAAAATAAGTGGAAATTAAATGAATAGAATGTTCAACAAAGGAATGTACAAGCGTTAAGGCGTCAGAACTCGGAATTAATTAAATTTTCCCCTGCGAAACGCAATAAAAGAGACAATAAAAACAACTACCTTAACATTAATCTAGTAATGATGATGTTAATAAAACATATATTTCAAATCTATTTCAAAATTTTAATAATTTTATTTTAATTAACAGTTTTTTTTTCATTTCAGGAAAAAAAATCACGGAAACGGAGAAAATTTTTAAAATTTTTGAGTCGAATATTTTCAAAATTTAAATTTAAATGACAGAATGGATGGAATGAAAACACCTAACAAAATTCTAGTCAGCCTATTTATATATTCAAGAATATTAATGATTGCTCTAGAAGATTTTTTCGGATTAGATCATTTATGGAGAAACTAGTAAACTTGCTAACATTAGATTAAATTAGAGAATTTGATTTTTTTTTAGTTTATTCCAATTTTAGCAATTTTTTTTTTAATTTCACTATGGGTGTTCCAAACTGAAAAAATCTTCAGAAACATCATTCATCCTGAGCCAAAGCCTCGGCCTGAAAATTATTTATTATTTTTTTCATTTATTTTATTTATTTTTGTTTTGTAAAAGAAAAAAAAATTATATTTTGAAAATTCCATTTGTTTGTCAAATAAATTATTTTACCATATCTAATTTATTATTTATTTATTTTGAATTATTTTATTTTATAGGTATTATTTATTTTTTGTTTTGTTTTTAAAAATTTTTTGGCTTAAGTTTAGGATAAAGCCCGTGAGACGTCACATGACAAATGAGAATTGTGAATTTCGTTCCCAAATTTTCAAAGGTTCGAATCGAGGGGTGAACCGCGACCTAAAATCGTGTACACCTACTTCCAGTTCCACTTTCATTTCCAAGTAGAAGACAAAAGATTATCTAATGAATTCTAACGTAATTCCAAATAATTCCAAAGACAGTGTACACCTAATTCCAATCGAGGTTCACCCCTCGGTTCGAATATACAAACAGTGTATCAATTTTCAAACTTCCCACCCCTAGTATCGCTAAACTGGCAAATTATTTAAAAAATCGCTAAGACAAGTCAAATTTGTATTCGAAAGGGAAGAATTTTGACGTATAAATTAGATTGCCCCCTAGAAACAAACTTGAAAACAACAAAGTCAAAATTGAAACATTGTTATTTTGTTTTGGTGTTTTCAATTTTGTTTTGGTGTTTTCAATTTTGACTTTGTTATTTTCCATTTTGTTTTGTTAATCATTTGCAAAATAAATGTACAAGAATAAAAACGCGTTCTAATTTGTTTATGGTTTACGTTAATCTAGTAGATATTATGCTACTTTATCTGTAAAAATTGATTTATTAAAACAATGTACCACCGTCAAAACCTGTTTTAATGAGAATTTATAAGTTTAATGTATCACACAAATAATTACAAAAATTCAATTTTGCAATATTCAAAGATGCTTAACTTGGCAACGCAGCACTCAAAAAACACACCAAAATGTAGAGAATAAAAAGCCCTTCAATATGATGTCTCACTCTTTCCCATTTAAGATTTTTTGGGGGGTGGCTCTGGGGGTAGGGGGATAAAGGGGGCAATCTCATTTATACGTCAAAATTCTTTCCCCTCGAATACAAATTTGACGTGTCTCAGCGATTTTTTAAATAATTTGCCAGTTTAGCGATACTAGGGGTGGGAAGTTTTCAAATTGACACACTGTATAACAAGTATAGGTATAAAATATTTATCCATACTTTTTTTTGATGTTGATATGCACAAAAAGATATTCAATAATTGTTCGTAAACTTTCCTTTTCGTAGGTATTGAATTTTATGTAAATCTATTGAGATAGATAGATTTGCATTTTTCATCCCCTTTTTATCATTTGAAATAAATGACTTTTCGAATTCCGATCAAATATTTCAAAAAAAAAACTTTTCTGTTACTTCTTGAAAATATTTCAATATTTAAATTGATAAATTTCACTCCTCTCTGAAGAATTTCCATAATTTAATTAATTTTGATTTCAATTCAAAAATAAAAAAAAAGATGAAAAAGAAAGAAAGAAAAAGTTGGAATTAAGTTTTTTAATGAACATTTCTCGCTTCAAATGTCATTTCTTTAATTGAATAAAAAAAAATTATATATACATATATTGATTTACTTCGTATTTTAATAAAAGCCCGGATTTATATTGAATACAGGCTATTCGAAAGATTATGAGTTATAGGAACGAAAAATTAATTAGATATGTGGATAATTTAATCAAATGCATGGCTTCATTTTTTTTTCAATTGAATATTTTAATTTAAAACCATTTGCTGAAACAACCAAGAACGTTGTTTTGGCAATTCGATTAACACCCTTGGGAAAAATTCAGCTTACCTGCCCCTCTAATTGTCTAACGGAGATCAAATGACGTCGGGTACGCTGGTTTTCTTAGACTTCCCGGCGTCGTTCTAGTTAGAGCATCCCCTTTACATTGAGAAAGGGTGCAAGTGTGAAGGTCGATACACAAGAGGGACAGAGAGAGAGGATGAAAATTGGGAGTAAAGGAGATAGAAGGATCCTCCCTCAAGTTAAGGAAAGACAATAGGCCACACAATCTAGCATTCAGTACTATATTAATAATACTAAACGCTGTTTATTGTTATCCTTCATTGACATTATACGATTGATTGTCTACTACATGATTGATTAAACAGCGAATGATGTATATTCAACGAATCATTTAAATTAGAGATGTTTTAGTAAATATAGCTATTTACTATATAAGTATGAAACATTGTTAATAAAAAACAAGGTTGTCCTCTGCTTGAATATATATATATATATACCAGCTGCAAAGCCCGCCAAAGGCGAGACAGAGTCCAATTCTTGTGAACGACTGTCCTTCCCGAAGCTTCTAGAAGCTTCCGGAAAGTCTACTGTAGATAGAGTATACAGGAGGCGGAGCTTTAAGTGGGCGAAAACGGACAAACCAAGAGACTGCTTACTGCTTTATTATATAGTATTTATTTCTATATATAATCGCGTAATTGAACCCATATGAAATAATAGATAAAATATTTATAATTAAAAGACTGATGATGAAGGCCAAACCTTCGAAACTATATTCTCAAATAAATAAATTATATGGTAAGTATATAAACATATTTATATTTGGATTTATATATTTGCTTCCAGCAACCTCATTGAATTATCTATATATGATCAACGACCCTGCTACTTTTGGCAAAACAAAATCTTTTCAGTTATTTATTTAATAAAAAAATACAAAACTTTATAAAACAATCTGGGAACGTTTATTTTGAAACTAGACTTTTCGGGAGAAATTATCACTTTATCGATAGAAATTTTTTTGAAAAAGCGAAAACATTGAAACATTAGCGAAAACAACTTTTTTTGCTTTTTTCAATTTTTTCAAAAACATTTCTATCGATAAAGCAAGAATTTCTCCTGAAACGTCTAGTTTCAAAATAAACGTTCCCAGATTGTTTTATTAAGATTTTAATTTTTTTATTATATTTAAAAACAATCAATAATTATTTTTTCTTTTCAGTTATTTATTTATTTTAGAATTTTTAAATAAAGTACAAAAAAAAATAAATAAAAAATAGCAAGAAAAATATAGCTAAAATAAAAATAAAATTAAATGAATTCAAATAAGAAATTAGATAATTAAAAAAAAAAATCAAAATATAAATAAATATAAAATGGAACTCACTTCCGGACACCGTCTTCCCTGCGATCTATAACCTACAGCTGTTTTAAGACCCGGATTTACAGATACTCTCGACTCCTACCCAGCCCATAAAATCTCTTCTTCTTTTCACGATGGAGGTGCCTTTGAGGCACCTTCTTGGTGTAATTCCTACTAAGATCACTATCATTAAAAAATAAACTGCAACAGATCGTTGCTAAACTTTATCCAATGTACTATATTATTCTAGGGCAAAGTACTTTAAAATATAATTTTACATAAAACTTTATATGACTTTTTTTGTGGTCCTTGAGGTACTTAATTAAAATATTAAATTTCATCAAAATTGGTTTAGTCATTTTCAAGATATTTAGAAAAAACTAAATAAGTACAGAAATAAAGTATTGATGTTTGTGTGCCGATATGTACGAAAAACTAATCGGCGCTTCATTTCGTTAAAATAATAGTAGGTTTTCAATTTGATTTCAATCGGTTCAATGGTGTGGAAAAAATCGTGAACGAAAATAACGAAAACATCCATACATCCATACATACGCACGCACTAAATGAAAAAATCGCACTTTTTGGCCTGTGGACTAGACCCCATGTACTTTTTGGCAAAACTGTCATGTGCTAAAATTCAACCTAAATGAATACTACAATTTGTGACTTTAATTGAGACCATGGGTTCCGTAGTCTTTACCTGAGGACCCTTTGAAGTCGCGCTTGCCGCGAGACCGATTACAATACTTTACTCATGCTTCGAATTGGATAAAGTAAAAAATCATTAGAATTTTAAAACGCTCCTAGTTGACGTCACCAAATTAGAATCGATGACCCGTCGCTCAACACCGGGGCAATTTTTTTACTTTATCCAATGCGAAGCATGGGTAAAGTATTGTGATCGCTCTCGGGGCAAGCGTGGCTTCAAAGGGTCCTCAGGTAAAGCCTACGGAACCCATTGACTCAATTAAAGTCACAAATTGTAGTATTCAATTAGGTTGAATTTTAGCACGTGACGGTTTTGCCAAAAATTACAAGGGGTCTCGTCGAGAGGCTAAAAAGTGCGATTTTTTCATTTAGTGCGTGCGGATGTATGGATGGATGTATGTTATCGTTTTTTTGGCCCACGATTTTTTCCACACCGTTACACCGATTGAAATGAAATTGAAAACCTACCATTAGTTTTAACAAAATGAAGCGCTGATTAGTTTTTGGTACATATCGGCCCACAAACATTAGTACTTTATTTCAGTACTTTTTTAGTTTTTTCTAAATATCTTGAAAATGGCTTAACCAATTTTGATGAAATTTAATATCCTAATTAAGTACCTTGGGGACCACAAAAAAGGTTAAATAAAGTTTTTAGTAAAATTATATTTTAAAGTACTTTACTCTAGAGTAAGATGGTACTTTTTTTAATTTTTTAAATTCTTTAAAATTTATTAATTTGAAAGTTTTAATATAGCTCATTTAGCCTTGCTTAAGTAAGAATGGATAGGCTTCTCTCTGTGAAATGCTAAAAATTTGGGAGGAATTTTTATGAGTAACCATAGCAACTGCGTTGTTTTCTTATCCGTTATCTTTGCTGAAGACAGAGAAATCGATTTTAAACCAAAAATAGCGATTGATTCTCATCTAGTACTTGAGGAATAATCGTTCTATATTGGATTTTTGACGTTTCGGTTTTTATTAGTAACCATTGCTGAAGACATAGAGAAATCGACTTTAAACCAAAAATAGCGATTGATTCTCATCTAGTACTTGAGGAATAATCATTCTATATTGGATTTTTGACATTTCGGTTTTTATTGGTAACCATTGCTGAAGACATGGAGGAATCGACTTAAAATAAAAATAGACATCGATTCTCATCTAATACTTGAGGAATAACAATTCTACATTAGGTTTTTGACGTTTCGATTATTATTGGTAACCATTGCTGAAGACATGGAGGAATCGACTTAAAATAAAAAATAGACATCGATTCTCATCTAATACTTGAGGAATAACAATTCTACATTAGGTTTTTGACGTTTCGATTATTATTGGTAACCATTGCTGAAGACATGGAGGAATCGACATAAAATCAAAAATAACGATCGATTCTTATCTAATACTAGAGGAATAACCTTATTGCATTCCATTTTTGATGTTTTGACCATTAATGGCAACCTCTATTGAAAACGTGGAAGAATCGACTTAAAATCAAAAAGACTAAATTCTTTATTGGTAAACAACTCAAGTTTGAGTCGATTCCTCTATGTCTTCGGCAATGGTTACAATAATAACCGAAATGTCAAAAATCCAATGTGGAATGGTTATTCCTCGACTCTTAAATGAGAATTATTTTTGAATTAATGTCAATATGAACTACAAATTGCAAGTGATATCTGATTAATAATAAAGGAACAAACATATTAATATTTCAAATGAATTTGGATAAAGTTTAGCAACGATCCGTTGCAGTTTATTTTATAATGATATTGGTACACGAAGAAGTTGCACCAAAAAGAAATAATGAAATGATAGCACTAGAGAACTCCAACCATGCCTTCGGATAGTTCGGCGTCTTCTCTTTCTGGAATCCTGGAATTTTTTTATTCACACTTTAAATATAATTAAGTTGAATCAAACTCGAAAATATTTTTTATTTTGAAATGTTAGCTTTGTCAACGAATATTAAATTTCAATTTAAAATCACTTTATAGAGACATACATAATATATATCGATTTCAAATGAATTGAAATGAAACTAATTTAATATTTCTATTGAATTCATATTATTTGTAAAAATTCAAATATTAATATTTTGATCGACTTCTTGAATCATTTATTCCTGAGTTCATTTTCCCTTTTTTCTCTCTTTTTTTTCATTAATTTCATTCAAGTGGGCTGATTAAGTTGAAGATAAAACGAATATATATCAGACCTGCCTTTTCGTTTTTCTCTTTTTTCTTTTTACTTTCACGTTAAAATATTCCAGAAGTCTTTTAATGTAATTTACACAAGATTTAAAGAAACGAGATAATCATGAGAATTAGTATAATACAGCTTTAAATTCTAATAGTTATATAGGTAGGCATATACAATGACTATTGATTAAACCTCCCAAGGGTTATTTATTTTATTTAAAAAATATTTACTTAAGTATATATGGGGCACACACTGAGATTCAGGGGATTGCTTAGGGGTATATTGGAGGGGGAGGTGGGAAAGAAAGGGGAAGGTCCAGATTAGAATATTTCGACCAAATACGACCTAAATTTAGAGAGGTCAAAGAGCTGGCATGGGACAGAGCCGGGTGGAGACGGGTGGTTGTGTCAAACCAGTCTTAGGACTGTGTACTCAATGATGATAAAGTATATTGCTTTATTTACTAAAAGTTGAATATTTTGAAGAATTTTTTAAAATAAAAGACACAATTTTTTTTTCTTTATTAATAATTTTCATCTGCTTAAAAGTTAAAAGATTTAAAGAGATTTAAACCATAAATAAATGTAAAAAAATGTTAATCTAATGTTATACTGAGTTCGTTTAGTAAATCCCCACTCTACCTCCTTGCACCGCCACATAGCATACAGTCTTTCCAAGCCATCCACTATTGGTGCAAATCAGAGGGATCTAATTACCAGGGAAGTAAATTCATTGCTCTTATGGGAGAATAGATATTGTTCCCCGACAACATTCTACCGCCAGATGTCAGGAATTTCCTATTCTATTACATTTAATTCTACATACTGCGAATAGATATCACCTCTTAACATGATTCTAAGCCAACACCAATGCTATTTGGTATGTAAGCAGGAGCAAGGCCATAGCCAGAAAAGTGTTTCAGGGAGATTAGTTAATTTTGTGGGAAGGTTTAGTTAGCCAGCGAGAGATTAGGGGAGTATGGATATGCTCTTACGAGCAGGAGACATGAGCTTCCTTTTTTATTAGTTTTTTTTTTTAAATTAAATATTTATTGAAAGTTTATTTAAATCATGTAAAATTTCAATGTCAATATATCTTTTAATTTTTTTTTTTTTTGGGGGGGGGAGGGGGTTGTAACACCCAAAACTCCTGCTGGCTACAGCCTTTAGCTAACCGAACAAACGCATTGGCCAATTTGTTTATCCCTATGACTTCTAGAGACTGGAAGTCTCTTCCTCTGGGTGTCTTCCCAGCTACATATAACCTTCAGTCTTTCAAGTCCCGCATCCACAGTTACATTCAACTCCGACCAATTCCCTGATATCTCTTCCTCTTTTCAAGATACATGGATCCACCGCGGACTTCAGAAGCTGTACCTTTTTGGTGCAACTTCTTCTCTATCATTAAAAAAAAAATAAAAAAAGGAGAAAAGTGATCCTATAGATTTTTTCCTCCTCAATCGAATTTCCTATAAAATGATGTAAATTAAGAAAATTGAACACATCGATAATTATACCGTAATATTTTGTTATACTATTTTATTATAAAACAATAACAAAAATATAAGTTATTATTATTTAAAAAATTTTATTAGACACTCAGCTAATGAATTCAAAACCAGTCGAAGAATTGAATATGAGTAGGAGAAATTCAAAATTGATATTTTTGAAATTTAACTTAAAGCCACACTTCATACCCCTCTTTTAAAAAACATCTTAATTTTTTGTATCTCTCATTTTTTTACCATAATCATAAAAAATTCAGCTTTTGATTCCGAATTTTACTCGGCATTTTCGGTAAGCAAGCAGCTTCACAACTTCCGGTTCAAAAATACAGAAAATCAGAAAAACTCGAATAAATAAATATAAAATTATCTAGCAATTTTAGTTATTGGCTAAAGTTTGTCATAAAATGAAATGTGTGAAATATGAAATGTACCTACCTCTTTAGGCCAAGTTTCAACTTTCCAGTTCAAACCAATAGCTCATAAAATATTTCCAATTGCTCACATTTTTCTCCTAATTTTTATATTAAATGTTTTATCATTCGTATCCATATTACATTTCAAAGAAGGAATAAATTAAAACACAGGGCTTTTTATTAAGTGAGTCAGACGTTTGTCAATATATTTTGACTTCCTCAGTGTTTCACTTTTTCAAGGAGTGACAAAGAGTGATAAATTGAGCCACTGAGGAAGTCAAAATAAATTGACGAAACGTCTGGTTCACTTAATAAAGGGCTCTATCTTTTAATTTATCCAATTCATTGCGATTTTTATATTAAATTTTATTAATACTTTTATTATTAAATTTCCGAAGATAAATTATAAGCAACCGGGTAAGTGAAAGTCATGAGAGTCGAAGAATTCACATTTCGATTTTTTTAGGTCAAACTTTAAAATTGTATTGGGCTTTATTGAAAACCCATATTCTAATTCTAAATCAATAAACAATTGCCAGAGATTTATTTTTCTACAAATAAAACAAATTCTAGAAAATAGAATTTTAAATCTCTCACATTATTCAGTTAAAGTGGGTTTTCTATCTATCGGATAATGTAAAGAAATTGGGAATTGAATGTTTCTGGTGAGATCGTTAGGAAATGCCAAATCCGATCCCCAAGCGCTGGGTATTTCCGATATTGCTTCATTTAAAATTATTATTAACCAATAAAATTGATTTGACTCCAATTCGAAAAATCCTAATTCAAGAAATGTAATAGGTTAGATGGGTATATGATAATTTCTAAGTCTCAAAAGGTATAAAATAAAATAATATTTAAAAATTCAAAAACAATTTTTATTTTTTATACTTTCTACGTTTATCATAATTGTAAAATAAACATTCACAAAATACAAGAATTATACTTAAAAACAAACCTAAGGAATATAAAACTAAAGGAAATTTAATTTGTCCAAGAGTAACTTCGTTAAATTCTGCGTCATGTATTTCCACATGTTTCTTGGGCATTAATTTTTTTAAAATTCCAAATTCGGTCATTTTATAAATCCTAAAACAAAAATTATAACTCTTTAAAGAAAACATCCTAATGCATAATAATATTTATAAATATTTATTAAAAAATTTGAACGACTTCCAAAATAATTCCTGGTTTCGACCACTTATTAGTTTTGAAACAATTTGACTAACATCTTTAATGGCAATTTTAGGAAATGATATAAATTATTACTAAAGTTTTTTTGAGCTATCTTACACGAATTAAAGTTGTTCGGCTACAGAACTTCGAGTAAAGTATATTTTGGTGGAACTTTATTTCTACAAGGGCGGCAGACTGGGAGAAGTTTGCACAGAACTTACTAGAACTCTTGACTATAACATTATGTCATTTATGATTTATCAAAAATATTTATTTATACGTTTAAACAAGTAGTTTTCATCTCTTCATAAAGTTCGTCTTTTGTGAAGTCTATATACCTAACCTATGTATTGTGAAAGTCTATATTGATATGTATGAGGATGTGAGGGAAACTTATAAAATCTACGAAAAACTCTAAGAAGTCAGTGGCCGACTCCTCTTATTTCATGTATTTCAAAAATGGTTGAGTTAAATTATTGTTATTGCATTTATCGAAAGTTTATACATCTTCTGCTTAATTTACGATCGTATAGAATATAGATAAATTTGCATACAATTCAGAGTCAGGTCGTTCGGAAATCAAACCAAGAGCTAAAAAGTTATTCGGAACATAGGGAATTCTTTAAAACGAATTCCCTCTGACATCGTATAGTTAGCTTATTTTAATACACTTTCATAGTTGATATTGAATGATTCCAAATTTAACATAATATCGCACCTCATAGAAAATTGACACAACTCAAAAATATGTTGTTTGGACTTAATATCACAATTAGGTGCATAAAGTTGAAGACTATTACTTAGAAAAGAGTCATAAATCTATCTTAAATATTCACCTCTAGAGTAATCTATGAATAAGTAAATTATTTTTTTTCGGCTTTTCTGCAAAACATTATTTTTTATCTGTGTCATATTTCTATGATATACTAGTACATAGTTTAATTAGAATGATTTGAATTTTGAAAAAATAAATAAATATCTAATTATCTAAATTTTTCCTAATCTTGATGAAAATATTTACTTAGTCTTCAGTCTATATTTCGACACTTGGGTTTAATTCCCGATCGAGGCGATAACTCTTCTGACATGTAAATCAATATATCTATATCTTAGTAGATTAAACACAGAACACTCTTTGATTTTCTCTTATATTGCAACTATGCTATTCCGGCAGTAATAGCTTTCTACGACTAATTGAATAATTTTCAACTATGGTCCAATTCCAAAAAAATTACAAATTCATTGATTTTTTTTTTTATTGTTTTGCTTACTTACACTCGATTAATTCCCGTTTTGTAGGGGCTATGTTTCGGCAACCCCATAGTACTAGTCGAACGAACATAATATTCTGGCAATGTCACAATTTGGCAACTAGCAATTGACAGATAGTGTTTGATTTCATGATAGTCAATATGAATGTAGTTTTGGTTGCAAACACGATTGTAAGCTTCTTTAGTTGTCATTGGAAGCTTTGCATCTTCCATCACATTGAGGTAGAGATCGCGGAGTACTCCACTTTTTGCTTCCTTGAACAATATTAACAATGCATGTTTAGTTAGGCAGGGGTTTCCAAAAATATACGCACAACCAATCAGTTGTCTTATTTTAATATATCTATTTTTGATAGAAAAATGTTGAGCTATCCAGTGGTTTTATAATAAAATTAATCTCTTTAAATACTAAGGCTGATTACTACTTATACCTACTTTTATAATGCATCACTAAACTTGAAAAAGGCATTAAAGATGACTTTTTAATTAAGTACCTTCTCACTATTCCTACTTTCTAACATTTACATATAAGATTGATGATTTATAAACATTTTATTAACATTTTTTTAAAACAAAAACAAAATTCAAAGCAGATAAAAATGCTGTTCAACCAAATGACAATCCTTTGAAGCAACTGATTTTGACATACAAAACAAACATATCTAATACCATCCTAGATAACCTTCGAAAACCCTATTTTAGTTTTTGTACTGAATGAAATCTTGGAATTTGACTTCTTCCACAGTAACACTACTTACACTTGATAAAATTAACGTGCTACAATAGAACTGTCTGAATGGATTATATTATACTTACCCAGGTCAATAATAATAATAAAAAAGTCTCACGTTTTAAACAATTTTAACAAATTTTATCAACATTTAAAAAAATCAATAGTTTCGAAAGAACTACTACAGACAAAATTATAAAATAAAATTAGTGGAAAATGATTGGTTGAGAAAATTAAAGGATTAAATACCTATTTAATTTTATCTCAAACTGTTTTTCTATACCTTAAATTCATCGAAGACTTTGCTACCTAAGTAAGTTCCCAAGGAGTAAGTCCGTTGCATCGCTATCTCCTTCATATTCAGAAAAGGAAAATTGGTCTTCTCAATGGCTAAATTGGATATAATCACCCCACCATACGAAGCATAAATAACAACCCCGAATAGGAGACATGTAAAAAGAATGATTCTCGAGGAGATGCTCTCAACAGGACCAGGATAACCTAAAAATTACCCTCATAAGTCAGAAAAATTTCATTATGAATAATGGATTGGATACCTTGCTGGCAATAAATTATAGACAAAAAATAAATGGCCTGTTCGATCCAGTCGAGATGTTTCCCTGTGAAGCACGAAAGAAAGCAAACAAGGAGAAAGATTCCCAGAATACCGAGCCACATATTTAATGGAAGGGGTTCCAAATAATTCCACCAAGACACGTCGTCGATCGATTTACGTTTTCGTAGAAAAAATTCTAACCTATAGAATAAGGATTTTGTTGAAAACAATGAATAAGATATATATATATAGATTGATAAAACTCACGTGCTATACACTAAAGTTGCAGTAAATGTGTAATGTTGAATTCGCTCTGCTGCCATTTCCAATGCGCAAGGAAGAATATCAATTTCCCCCGAATTTAATAACAACAATGCCTTATTTTTTGTGGGACCACTGTATTCCGTTAGGCTCATCCTGTGATTTAATTTGTTTTCGAAAAAGGAAAAGAAATTATACAAAAAGTATCAAAAAAGTGTTCCTGTTTATTTATTATTAGAATCTAAGTATCAACAAAATGAACAAAAAACAGCTTAAAGTATGTACATTATTGGGCTACACTTGCCTTCCGGGCGGCTTTAGTATTAAATTCACTCATTTATTTTATTTGGTCATTAGTGTTTTAAAAACCTGCTTGCAACAGGAGGAAATTTCATGTATGTGTTTATGTGTGTGGATGAGTGAGCAAGTGTAAATTGGTGTAGGGACCTTATGGACCGTTTATTTTGAAAGTGATGTAAGTTCATTTTTTGTTGTTTCGAGAAAATGAAAGGTTCTAATAATCAATCTCTACTCAATTTCTTTAATTGGCCAATTTTAAATTGAGCAAAGTATTGGATTTTTTAAGATATTAAATATTAACTAGTTATACTTGGTAAATAAAAAGCTTAAGCTGAATTAATCACAAATTATGTGATATTTCATTTTTTTTAAATGGAATTACACACTTTCAAAATTTAAATATTAACTAGTTATAAATAAAAAGCTTACACTAAATTAATCACAAATTATGCGATAAATCTTTTTTTTTTTAAATTAACTTACACCACTTTCAAAATTTAAATATTAACTAGATATAAATAAAAAGCTTACACTAAATTATTCCCAAATATGTGATATCTCATTTTTTTAAAAAAAATGGACTTACACCACTTACAACATAAACGGTCCATATTTTAGTCTTTGTCTATGGATCAGAAGGCCCGGGCTCAAACCCAGCTCACTGCTTCGAATTTCAAAGACTAAAAATTAAAAAATAAAGTTATTTTTATTATATATATGCCATAAGTCCCTGGAGTACCGAGCGATGCTCGGTAACTTTTTGCTTCAGTTAAAAGCTATGTATTAATATTATTTCTCGAAGATATTTATGTTAAACAGACCAAATAAATAAATTTTAAAAAATTTAAGAAAAAGTACTTGCTTACTATAGAGTAAAGTACTTTAAAGTAAAATTTTACTAAAAACTTTAAATAAGTTTTTTGGTGGACCTCTAAGGTACTTAAATAGAATATTAAATTTGATCAAAATTTTTGCTTCAGTTAAAAGCTATGTATTAATATTATTTCTCGAAGATATTTATGTTAAACAGACCAAATAAATAAATTTTTAAAAAATTTAAGAAAAAGTACTTGCTTACTATAGAGTAAAGTACTTTAAAGTATAATTTTACTAAAAACTTTATATAAGTTTTTTGGTGGACCTCAAGGTACTTAAATAGAATATTAAATTTGATCAAAATTCGTTAAGCCATTTTCAAGATATTTAGAAAAAACTATAAAAGTACAGTAATAAAGTACTAATATTTGTGTACTGATATGTACCAAAAATTAATCAGAGCTTCATTTTGTTAAAATAATGGTAGGTTTTCAATTTCATATATAAATATATATACAAGAATTGCTCATTTAATAATCTAAGATTCGTGGTTTTATTTTAAAATGTCCTAAAAACTAAAATTCTCCTCTCCGCTCATAAAATTATCATCTTACTCTTGTATTAAAAGTGTGAGCGTTGAAACTTAAATTGAAAGTTTTTCCCGAGAGTAGCAGAATTTTTATATATTGAAGGAGACAATAAAAGAGTGTGTGTCTTCTGCTGGAATTATAAATTTTATTTATTTATAACGAGACTATAGTTTCGAGGGCTTTGCCCTCTTCATCAGTCTATTACCATACAATGGGATTCACAGAAATTAATTTATGAATTCATAAATTAATTCCTAAAAATAAAATTTATAATTCCAGCAGAAGACACACTCTTTTATTGTCTCCTTCAGTTGAAACTTAAAATTTAATTTAAATTGACGTCCATCATGTTTTAATTTTATCATGTGAGAATGGGAATTTTTCGGTTCTTAAAGAACAAATAAATAATTTCTACTGTATTTTGAAATAAAAGTTCAGTTTTTTGTTGTTTTAATAAATTTTTATTTTATTCAATTATCAGAAATATATCTAGATTAAGCTGAGTCATGGGCGCCGACAGGATTATTTTCAGGGGCGTTCATTTGCATTACACACTATATTATTAACTAATAAAATATAATTTATAATAGTGCATCTTTATAATTATAGGTATGCATATAATATTAGACATTTATGTTATGTCAATTAAGTTAATGTCAAATTCAAATCAATTCTTAATCTTTTTCTATCTATTTTCTTTCATGTCAGGGGTGCCAGTGCACCCCTTGCACCCCTGCCAGCGCCCATGAGCTGAGTAGACTAAGAATTAAAGTAGCTCAATTGTCAACATCTAATGTGCTCGGGTGCTTTTGACATACAAGATCGTTGGCAAACATTTTTATAACATATTTAACCCGATTAAAATCTATTCTAGAAATATCTGTATATTATAAATCTGGCCGTGCTTGGACTTTGAATTCGTTAAACGTCAACAGAATGATTGATTTACCTAAAATTCAGTCTCTCCATTAAAACGTCGGCGATGCCGCCGAAATAACCGCCCAGGATGACTTGGTCTGTTTCATTATCATGATCGATCACTACTAGAGGTTTCGACTAAAATAAAATGGATTGATTTAAAACTGTTTATTGGGTATTAAGCCTTAATCACACTATGCAAGTTTTAAAGTCGATTTGCATTCAAAAAGATAATGTTCCACTAATGTTGTCATAAAAGTCTTGTCCCAAGTTTTGAAGTTCTAACAAATTTTCGTTTTATATTTATATTAGCCACCTTATGCTTATATGGCCAATTCTTTATACTCAAAAAAGTATATTATTTGAGTTTCTACCAAAGATAGAGGATCTCTTCATTAGAAATTCCCAGTCGATTACAATGGTACCTATGTAGTCAATAAGTAAATTGCAAGGTAGGTTTCACAAAATAAAACAAATAAATTATTTATATGAAAATTTTTTCAAGGACAATTTTATCAAAGATCTTAGTAGATTATTATGTATCCCTAGTAGCACAATTTTTCAAACTATATAGTAACTATATAGGCTCTATATAGATTCTCGAAATCTATACAGGCACTATATATTTACTATATAGTTTGAAACATTGTGCTACTAGGAATATATTATATGTCAGAAGGTTTCGCCCCTTAGGAGTTAGCATGTTAGCGCTCGGGTTCGATTCCTGAGGGGGAGAATTCTTCTGACATATAATAAAAGTATACATAATAATCTACTAAGATCTTTGATAAAATTGTACTTAAATAAATTCTCATATAATTAAAATACACCTATGAAACCCGGAAGTTGTTCTTTTTTGAAAAAAAACCAACATTTTTCAAAAAGATAAGACACTCAAATTTTCATATCAAAAATATTATATTTTGAGTTTTATCTCGATATATATATTTCGGGTTTTGAGCCCATCATCAGGAGTTAATATGGAAAATATTTTCTATGTTAACTACTGATGATAGGCTCAAAACCCGAAATATACGTATGTCGAAATAAAACTCAAAACATATATTTGTTTTATTTTGTGAAACCTACCTTGAAATTTTACTTAATGATTATTTAAAAATGTTTCACCTTAAACCGACTCCTAACTCTTTAAAAATTAATTAATTAATGGTATGTGTTTTGCACTATCTGGGCTTGGAGACAAATAATTACATTATTACATTTTTATTTAAATACATTTTTTTTAATTTTTTGCGTTTTTAATCACAAGTTGAATATACTAATATAGTAGTGCTTAAATACAAAAACACATACAGTACATTAAACATAGTTTAGTGAGGCCGGTCCGGAAGTCAGGTCTGTTAATAATTTTTTTTATTCGGTCTCACCTGGGGATGTGCCCCCCCTTGCCATCCCCTTTGCGGATTGCTTACTATAAATTAAAAAAAAAAAAACTATTTTCTATATTTTAAAATAAATAAAATAGTAAAGAAAAATCTGTAAGTCATTTTCTGTATTTCCCAAATATATAGTTGCTTACTATAAAAGAATACAAACTATTTTCTATAGAAAATGTATTTTGAAATCAAAGAATACTTGAAAGTATAATATTTTGTTTTATCGAGAGTAGCAGAGTTGTTGATTCATTAATATTGATTCATAAATTATTTTCATAAGCGGAGGACACGCTCATTGATTTCTCTATATAAAAAAATACTTTTTAAAATACCAACATATTTTTAAAAATATATTTGTCATTATGGTTGTAAGATGGCTGATTTTTCATTCCCTTACGATTCCTAGACTTATGACGATTTAGAGACATGTAGGGATTCACTATTTTTTGTTTGAAAATTTCATTGATTCTACTATTCTAACCTTGTAACCCCAATTGCATAGTATAATTAAGGCTTTTATAATTATAACATTTATTTACCAAATATAACGTGTTATTAATTTACCTCGAATACAGCACCAATGAGCATTATACCTTCAAGATTTTTTCGTAATCTTGTTTTCAATTGCAAGCCTCGTTCTTGGGACCAAATTGCATATATATTCTGTCGTATTGGAAGAACTAAAGAAACTCGATATGTTTCTATTAATTTCACATCAGGACTCTACAAAAGATCTAGAGTAACTAGTGCACAGCAAATTATTTACACTTACAGTTCGACAATAAAATTAAAGAATCAAATGTAGTATAATTTGTTGGAAAAAGTAAAATGAAGTTCAAGACTCCGTAAGCTGACTGAAATTTCATTGATTTGTCAGGTTTGAGCCAGTACATACATTGAAATTTGATTTAAATTATAATAAATTAAAAAATGTTTAGCTTATTAATATAAATTTTTGAGTCATTTTTCAGTTCATTGATTCTTGTTGAACCATTTGATTTTTTTGCTTCTGGAATTTCAGAAACAAGAAATCCTAAAATTTAATCAGTAATATTCATTTATTTGGTACAGCTCGAAAATTTAAACATATTTTAAAAAGTGCGTAGAAATAGATGAAAATAGTTCATGACGCTTTTACATCGGTCTTTGCTTAACTAGTGGGCTATAGAACATTATTATTATTATTTTTTAGTTATTATTGTATGTTGTACATCAATCCTTAAAAATATAAGCTATACCTACATTTTACATAATATATTATTTTGCTGTTTGATTTTCTCAATCGATAATTTAATTTAATGCCTAATTCAACAATATTTGAACCTGTGTATTAGATCCTTATTTTAAAATTTAATTTATTAATTGCTGAGTGATTTAAAATACTCGCGTATCAATATTGATACAATCTTATTATACTATGATATCTACCTATTAAAAATATATGAGAAAATAAATTTATATGTCTCGAAATTAAAACTAATTCGAGTGGGAATTTGGAAACTCCCCTTTTTATCTACTAAGAAGAAGTAGGTACAAAATATGTAAATATGGTGAAATCCAAATAAATGAAATTTCAATCTAAATATAATTAACAGCTAGGATCCTATTAACTAACTTTTGATTTAATTATAAATTTAGTGACTGTTTTTTGAAACAATTTACCTTTACATTGCGAGTATTGATTGATATAATTGTGTAAATTGTGCGTATAAAAACATTGAAATAGTAATTCATACCATGTATTTCCGTTACCGTAACTTCATAAAATTTTTTAAGTGTATCTGATTAAGGGCCAGTTTTATGTCGGTTTGTAAAGTCTTTGTTAAGTTGACAAACGGTCAAATCTTAGTATTCACATTGTGCCCGGCCGGATAGCCAATCAGATGAAAGTGGGTGACACCTGATTGGACACAAGTTGATACTAAGGTTTCACCGTTTGTCAACTTAACAAAGACTTTACAAACCGACATACAACTGGCCCTAAGAGTTTCTGATGTAATTTGTAATTGTAATAATAAATTCATTTTTTTATTTTTATTTAGGTTTAGAAATATTTAAGAATTGAGAAAAATTATGTTTTCTTGAAGATTCTATTTTTATTCCATATCTTTGATCTGGTGCCAAAACATTATGCTTGCGAACGAATTAGTTCTTAGGCTAATCTAGCTTCAGAAATATCAGTTGAAAAATGAAAAAAATTGGAAAAAATCAAAATATTAAATTTTTCGAAAAACAAAATCTTTTAAGGTTAGTAATTAAATTAAAGTTTGTTTTCTGAATTTTTAATTATATGTATATAGACATGTCTGAAAAAATCAATTTTTAGGTATGTTCTTTTTCTGTCTTTACTCTAAATGTACAAATTTGTCTCTATTATTCTAAAACTAGTTGTTTCTATTGGAAACGTTTTTTTTATTTCTATACGAAGTTCATTTGGTTAGATTTTGAGCTTTGTATTTTCACGATATCCTGTTGAAAAATACCAAAAAATCAGAAATGAATATGTATTAGGAATCTTAGGGTAAGCTTCTTGGAGTGTGCTTAAAAATTCGGCACGACAATTCTGAGTAATATTCTGCATATTTTTGTCAACTTTGAACTTTCGTATCAAGTTTAGTCTTGTGAAAAAATGTTTGTATTTCCAAAACAAATAATTGATTACATCTCGGGCTTTCTAGTTTCATCAGTTGAAAAATGTAAAAAAAAAATAGAAACATTCAAATTATTATATAGGGATCTATCAAACAGCAAGAGCTGGAATTTCACACTTAATTTTGAATTAGTAAACTGCCAAATTTCAGATATCTAGCTCAAACCGTTCAATGACAAATTGTTTTTCTTAATAATCATACTTTACTGAATACTGTGCCAAATCTTAAACAAGTTTTCACTTTTTCCTCTAATTTTGTATAGTCATTGCTCAAACATTGTATCCCTGATTGGAATAATATATCGATGCTGTCAATGAACCCACGATTTCTGTAAATTCCTTTGATAAATGATGTTACCTGTTTCACTGAATCCACCCAGAGTACCAAATAATCGAACCAGAGCGGCGTTCGAGCGAAGAGTGATTTGTTAGGCATTGGATTAAAGAGAAGCCAAGTAGGATTCCAATTTCCTCTCGGCCAGGATAATATCTATATAAACATCAAAACAATAACAACAACAACAACATTAACAAAACAACAACAGCCCGGAGGGGTGGACTGAAATGAATGAGCTTGAATTCAGGCCAACTACTTGAATAATCCTATCATGATTTATTAAATCGTCATTGACAACAAAAAGCGGCCGGGAACAATCAGTCATCGTAGATGGAATGCCATTGACGGTTTTCGAACACCCGGTGGCGATGGAGAGAACCGAGATGCCGGACAACCCTCGAAACACCCCAACTGCGCTCGACGAGTCTGAAAAACATTTATTGGAAAATAGCCACACATTTTAGTTATATTATATACCAGAGGTGGCCACAACGTGGCTCGCGAGCCGCATGCGGCTCTTCAGTCAATCTCGTGCGGCTCTTGAACCCTCTTGAATAATACTGATTTTAAAAAGTACAGGGTGAGCATAAAGATCTACCACATTTTGAAGAGGTATAAAAAAAATGAAAAAATTTAACTAGGAAAAAACTGAATATATTTGAACATAAAATAATTTATTTTATGTATTTTAAACATTATCAGACAAAGGGGGGGGATGGTTCCAAAATGAAAATTCTAGCCCTTTCGACCAAACTCAACCAAATTTTATATACATATTCTGTCTACTCCCAGAAGGCTAGAAACGCAAAAACTTATACCCAAAATAGGGCGGGGGAGATCAAAAATGAAAATTCTAGTCCTTTCGACCAAACTATGTATACAAAATTTGGTTAGTTTTTGCATTTCTAGCATTCTGGGGATCCACATAATATGTATACAAAATTTGGTTGAGTTTGATCAAAAGGGTTAGAATTTTTTTGACCCCCCCCCCCCTTTTTTTGTCTGATAATGTTAAAAATCCATTAAAAAAATTGGCGCTGCATTAACGCCACCGCAGCTAGATTTGGCGGTTTTGAATTTCGCCAATCTACACCTAAAATTTTTGAGATAAATCATAAAAATATAATAAATCAAGTCATTCTAGTCAAAAACAACTTGAATAGGTTCGGTTTATGATCTCGGTTCGATTAGATTAAAAATGCGTTCCCAAACACAAACCTTGCGGGGGCGTTAATGTACCCGCATTTTTTATAAAATCGAACCGAAATCATAAAGCGAACCTATTCAAGTTGTTTTTTGACAGAGGGGAACTGATTTATTCTATTTTATGATTTATCTAAAAAATTTAGGTGTAGATTGGCGAAATTTAAAAACAGCAAAATTCTATCTCGCCGTGGCGTTAATACGTAAGTACCAAAATTTAATTTATATTCTTTTCAAAAATAATTTTAGTTTTTTTCTAGTTAAATTTTTCATTTTTATATCTCTTCAAAATGTGGTAGATCTTTATGCCACACCCTGTATAATAATTAAATTAAAATAAAGTAAAAATAAAAATACAAAAATTACTTTTGTAATGTTATAAGTAAGTAGAGCAAAAAATATATGTTACTTCATTTATATTTTATAAAATAAAAAAATGTGTCTTTTTTTAATAAAACATTAATTATTAATCTCCAAACAATGTGGCTCTCTTTGAAACAGTTTTATAAATTTGCGGCTCCCAAAGTTAAGGTCAGTGGCCACCCCTGTTATATACAAATGGCTAAACTAGAGTATTTTTTGGGGGGAAGAGTCATATGTTTCACCCTCATTCTCACTATAGATTCACATAAAGTTGAAAAACCATGACCAAGGTTGTAAGGTTTGCATTTCGCAAATTTACTTCTAATCCGGTAACTTTTCGAAAGCTGTAACTTAAGACAAACGTGTAATTTAGAAAAATTGTATAATTCTTGAATTCAATATTTGATTTAAAAATTTTAAGAGTGCCAAATTTTAGTTTGGCATTATCATAGATAGCTATCCATTAAAAAATTATCTTTTTTTTTATTTTATGCATTTTAGAATTAGAAGTTCCTAAGTTAACTAGCCCCCCAAAAAATGGAAACATTTTCAAGACCCGGTACGATCTTTAACATTTTGGAGATTGAGCAAAATAAAATTTTATTTTAACAAATATTATACTTTTATATTTAAATGAGTATTTTGTTTAAAGATGAAAAAATATATCGTTAAAAACCTTAAAATATATTTATATAATATATATTTTTACATCCTCGTCAAGGAGAGAATTTTACAAAGGGTTCCCTTTATGAGTAATTTTTGAGTTTTAGATAGGAAATAAAAATTTTATTTGTACGAAAATTATACTTTTATTTAAATTAGTATTTTGTATAGAGATGAATAAATAAATCTCATTACCAAAATCTCGAAAAAAATATATTATTTTTTCACCCTTCGTAAAAGGAGAAAATTTTTGAAAAAATAAAGAAATAAATTATTGCAAAATACTAGAATGGTATTCGTGTTTCTGTTATCACTAAAGAATTCAATGTATCAAAATCGACTATATTTACAATTATTTAAAACAAAAGCATTTAAGGCTGGCAAAGTGGACGTGAACGTGATATCAAAACAAAGATTTACAATTCTAGATGACTTTGAAAAACTACTAAAACTAATGGATTAATGAAAAGCAACTTACTGACTAGAGTCTTAGTGAAACAATAATCTGTACAGTGCTATTTTGTTAAGTTCACATAATTTGTTGCAGTAATGATAGGTACAAAGTTCTTTCTATATTATCATCAAAGAAAACCCATTTTGCTAGTAATAATAATTTCGGAGGCTAGTGCGGATAGGGTTGCCAGGCCCTAAGTACAAAAGCCGGACTCGGCAATGTATTGGGCCGGACATTTTTCCCTAAAAGCTGACATATCTTTTTTAAAATCCAAATATATCTTTTTAAAGCCGGACATTAATTTTATAACAATAATAAAAAAAAATCGGTTAGGTTCGTATTAAAGTTTATTAATTAGTACTCCCTCCGTCCCAAATTAGTTGCTACATTTGAATATTTTTATACTGATTATTGGTACTGATGAATTTATAATTTGGATTTAATATTTTTCAGAGATTTTAGGTTGATATGGTATCAATCATTAATATTAGCTTGACAAATACTCCCACCTTAAGTAGAGCATCCGTGCCAAATTAGTATCAAAATGTTGCTTCGAAAAATGTGTCCCAAAATAAATGCTACATTTATGAAAAGTAGAAAAAAAAGAAAAAAAAATTGAAATGCAGCATTTAAATTGGAACTCAATTCTCGAACCAAATTTAGAAACTAATTTGGGACGAAGGGAGTATTTATTAATGATTTACACTTTTGTTACAAAATTAGCCATAAAAATCAACAATTAGTCCTATCTATCATCATTTGGTATTTATAACTTTGAAATTGGCTCAGTGAAAAATGTTCAGTCTTCTGTAGACTATAGGTAAGTAAATAAAATTAAAAAAATATAGCTCTCTTCTGACAAAACACAATAAACTAAAAGTTTTCATTAACCAAATCAAACAATATTTCCATTCTTTTGGATAAAAACAAAAATATCTTAATTAAAATTAAAAAGTTACCTGCTTTTTGGCATTTCTAGCAATTAAGTACCTACGAGGAATTTTAAAATCTTAAAAAATAACAATTTAAAATTCGTGAAAAATATCAAAAAGTCTATAATTAAAAGTTTAAAGTTATATTTGACATTTGCACCTACTCTATCAAGAACACCGTTTTCCTTAGAAATGATATTATAAAATTCGTGGATCGGCATGACCAAAATCTGGACATTCCGGACACGACTGTAAAAAGCCAAACATGTCCGGCTAAAGCCTGGCACCTGGCAACCCTAACTGCGGATAAATTATTTAGGGAAAATTGCTTCGGTTAATGAACAGAGTCCCGGAACGGATTAAGTTCGTTAACGGAGGTTCTACTGAATATTAAATTGCCAGTATAAGCAGAGTTTTACCAAATGATAGGTAAATTAAAAACTTGGCTACTTTGTGGCCAACCCTTGTCATTTCAAAGCATGCTTCGGATAATATGAATTACTGAGTTTATACCAACAACTGGTTGGTGTACTCTATAAATCCTTTTTCTCTAGTTTAAATTAAAAAAATAAATTGGTCAATCTACTTACCGCATGTAATAAATAGAATACAATCAGAGACTAAATGCGAATAAACGTCTTCTACAATCTTCCATTTCACTGTTTCTTCCAGCTTTGCCAAAATATTTGTCATTACGTTAAACACAACAACCAAGAAAAAGAAATAAGTCGCTCTCATTTCTTTATACTTTTTTCCGGCTCAATCAATGAAACAAAAATTCGCATCAACCATGAAAATAGCAGAGACGCATTTGTTGGCATCTTTGTTTATTCCACATCTATATTGAAAAATAAAATAAAAAGAATTAGAGTAGTGAAGGGAAATTATAGATTGAGATTAAGATAAACATCCTTTAGAGGTTGGTGGGGTTATCAAATGTGCGCCTGCGTTCGTGTAACCAAAACACCTGAGCAATAGAAACGAAACAACAACATCAAGATCGAAATTTAATTGACCCACCTGGACTGGATTCAATATTTATTCAAGATTACAATCACTTTGAACCCCCTAACAAAAAAATAAATTCCAAGTTATCTTAAGCTCATCCAGGTTAAAGTTGACAACACTTTTCTTCATCGATTAACAACAATAAGTATTATTTTAATTTTTTTTTTTTATTTTTATATACAGGGTGTTTCAGGAGGAATAGTAAATATTTTAGGAGGTGGTAGTACCTATAGACAGATCGCAATAAAAAATGCCATATAACATGTGTCCAATTTTGATTGAGTACAGATACAGCAGAGTTCAATGCATTTTGGTTTCGTGTCTTGGTACACCGGTTGATATGGGTTGCTATAGGCGTATTTATAGAATGTCAGCAGTAGAGTGTTGATGTTCAAGCTGTGAAGTTGTGATTTAGTTAACATTGAAGTTTTCATTGTGATTTGTTGGCCAAGTCTACTATACTGTAGCTTGTAAACATGCCGCACCTATTTACACATGCTGAGTATGCCAATATTGGATTACATACTAACAGCTGTATCTCTGTAGTCAATAAAAATTGGACACATGTTATATGGTATTTTTTATTGCAATTCGTCTATATCTATACTACCACCTCCTAAAATATTTACTATTCCTCCTGAAACACCCTGTATAATTAAAAACAATATAAACACTCGATGACTCTTTTTAAATCGCCATTTACCACGGGTAGTTGCTTCTCCTGCTATATTTCTTACCATTTTTATTTAAATGATTTATCCCTATATATTTTAAGTATGGTCAAGTATTGTAATCGTGCATGAAAAAATTGTTTTTTTTTTTGTTTTTTTTTTGCTCAGTTTTTTCGAAATATCTCAAAAACGGCTTAAACTGTTTTGATTAAAAAAATAGGGCGACACCTTGGCGTTTCGGTCTACAAATAAGCCCTAATAAGTGAACATTGAAAAAATTATATTTTTCGAGCTAATAACTGTTTTGTCAAAATGTCGGTTAGTTAATCGGTTACCAAATTTTTGTGGACGCCCTAACTTAAAAACAAGTATGAATATCAAAAAGAAATTTCACATGTGATTTAGGTTCATTGAGATTAAGAGCTGATTAGATTTTGGTTGTAATCGGGTCCAAAAATAAAAGGGGGAGGGGGTTAAAAATTAAAATTATAAGATTTTAAAACTAAAAAAAACAAGAAAAATGAAATATAGTATAAATTGAACTTATAGTAACTAAAAGATTATTACATTTTTCTGGGTCCAAAATTGGGGTGGGGGAGGGTCAAAAATAAAAATCTAGGTCCTTGGACCAAACTCAACCAAATTTTATACCTATACTTAATCAATGGGCCCCTAGAAGACTAGTTTGGACTCCCCCCATCTAAATGATTATAAATGATTTTATTAAATATTAAATAAATATAAGAGAGGGACCAGGCGTATGTAAAGTCATGTAGATGGCCATATCAGTTTATTTTTTATAATTATTAATTCAATATTAATTCGATTTTGAATAAAATTATTATATTAAATACACAAGCAACATTAAGTTTTTAGAATTTTAAAAAATTTGAATTGTCCAAATTTGACTCGTGACTAGCTAAACTCGATTTTAAATAGGGGCTTATAAAAGTTATCAAAGATCTTATTAAATAAATTTTCCTGAAATCAGAAAACTACCGAACCCAACCCAAGTATCAAAAAAGTTAAGGAGGTTCTTTCGTGACAATCCACACAAAAAGTTTTAGCCTCGTAACCACTCTATAAATATGAACGGTGTTAAAATTTTAGGTTATGTTTTTTTAACGTGACTGTACATTTTACGGTACTACTTTCTATTTATGAATGGATCGTTTCCAAGCCATTGATGTTTTGTCCCCTTCCACTAAAAATAATCGTCCAAATTGTTTTTTTTATCAAAACTACGTGGTAAATAATTTCAATTTTTTTTTAAGTTACTCCGAATATATTATTCTAACAAATATTAGATTTTCATCATGATGGTGAGGGTCCTTCAATGAAAAAAATAAAATAATAATCATTTTTCCACCCTTTCCCTATCTACCATTATGTAAAAAATTTCATATTTAATCGCAATTATTTCATGTGGAATCGGATTAGCCGAGAGCTTAAAGACACTAGCTCTTCTAAGCAGGAGTCCCGGGTTCGAATCCGAGTCCTGCATTGATATTTGACCGGCTATAATCCGATTCCTAGTCACCAATCCGTCTGGCAAGCGTGGTGACTTAATGCCAACCCCCTTCCATTTGATGGAAGAGGCCTATATTCAGCAGTGGATTGTCGCTAGCGACAGGCTGATGATGATGATGATGATGATTTCATGTTTGGTGTGGTCAATCGTCTTCAAATTTTAACAGTGTGTGTATTATGATTTTAATGACTATTATTCCAAGTTTCGAAGACTTATTTAATTTTTGGATTTGTGAAAAACTACTTTAAGCGGATATTTGGGAAAATGCCATATTTTTAAAGAAATTGAGCCTTATCCTTTTTTTTACTCTATTAATCAGAATGTCTATCTGAGTTGAATCTTGTGTACGAATTTTGATCCACTTACTTCTATCTAATTTTTTTTTTTATTTTGCCCATTGACAATACGATAAATTTAATAAATTTCAGGAATTAATTTACAATCATATAATTTAAACTTTAAGAAATATATTGTTAACATTAAAAATAAACCTCAAATCTCATAAGATATTGTATACGAGTAATTAAAATAAAATTTTCTATATCTAAACCTACATATTTAAAATCAATACTTCTGTTTCATTTTTTGAATACTGAAGCAAAAAAAAATACTTATTTAATTCCTAGTGAATTTTTAATAGGATCTTTTGAAATCTTTATTATTTTATTTAATTCCTTAAAAGTGTATTGATATTTTTTTTAGAGCCTTTGATAAAGAATCTCATTTTGCACCATTGGAAATTTCTTTCCATTTATTCGAACTACTTTTGAAAATCAATCTCTATATCTTACATCTTAAAAGGATAGATCAAAAACTTACCATGTTTTCTTGATCTTGTCTAATCTTTACTAGAATATAATTAAAGTGTCTCACTCTATAAGAATTATAATTATTACTTTTCATTTATATCATGGAAAATTATCTAAAATAGTAGACTGCATTATTTATGTTTAATTATTATTATTTATTACCCCTAGTTAGTATACTTATCGTCAAACAAACAAAGATATCGATATTGTAATATTTTCTGATCGATCTTCGAGAGTAATTATTATTTACTGGTATTGCTAATTAGAGTGGGAATACATGAGTTTATATAACTTAAATCTCCTGGAAAGTTAAATGAAGAAAATAATATTTAAGGCAGTTCTTTCACAAATGCAAAAATTCAACAAGTCTTCGAAACTTGGAATATAAGTCATTAAAAGCATAATAAACACACTGTTAAAATTTGAAAACGATTTACCACATCAATCATGAAATAATTGAAATTAAATATGGAAATGTGTGCATATGGTAGCATTGTAAAGGGTGGAAAATGATCATTATTTTATTTTTTTTCATTTAAGGACTTTCACCATCTTGATGAAAAACTAATATTTGAAATTATTTACCTCTTAGTTTTGATAAAAAAAATTAAAAAAAAAACATATTTGGGCGACTATTTTTAGTGGAGGTGATATAAGAACAATCGCTTGGAAACGATCCATTCATAAAGAGGATATAGTAGTGTGAGAAGTACAGTCACGTTAAAAAAACATAACCTAAAATTTTAGTATCTTTCATATGTATAGAGTGGTTAGCGAGGCTAAAACTTTTTGTGTGGATTGCCCTGACTTAACTACCTTAATATCAAAATTAGTTCAATGAAATCGAATTTTTGAGTAAATCCGAATATAGTGCTAAAATATGATATAATATGTAGATTTGATTATAATCATAATAAGTCCCTAAAATCTCAATTTCTCATAAATAACAAATTAATTAAACTCCACTCATGACTATTTATTTCAACTTAAAAACAAGATTTCAGGTTTTTATTATACAGTGCATTATACATATTATGTAGTGCTGTCACCTGCTTTGGGCTCTTAATATTCGGAACATTATTTTACTTTAATTGTTACATTGCCAAAGTTGTCGCAAAAATTAGGTTTTCAAAATTCATTCATAACATTCAATATCTATGAATTTTTTTTTTAAGTTGTTTTAATTTACTGAGATCATAAAATTTGGATAATACAGGGTGAAGCATAAAGATCTACCACATTTTGAAGAGGTATAAAAGGAGAAAAATTTAACTAGAATAAAACTGAATACAGTATATTTTTGAAAAGAATATAAATTTTTTTTAAAATGTGTTTTAAACATTATATCAAACGAAAAAAAGAGGTGGGGTGGGTAAAAATGAAAATTCTAGCCCTTTCGACCAAATTCAGCCAAATTTTGTATACATATTCTGTGGACTCCCAGAAGGCTAGAAATGGAAAAACTAGTTTTAAAACTCTAATGGGTAGAGGGTCGAAAATGAAAATTCTAGTCCTTTTGACCAAAACTCAACCAAAATTTTATATACATAGTTTCGTCGAAAGGGCTAGAATTTTCATTTTTGTCCCTCCCCACCATTTTGGGTGGTTCTATTTTGCATTTCTAGCCTTCTGGGGTCCACAAAATATGTATACAAAATTTGGTTGAATTTGGTCGAAAGGACTAGAATTTCCATGTTCCCCCCCTTTTTTTGTATGATATAATGTTTAAAATATATATATTTTATTTTATTTTCAAAAATGTATTCAGTTTTTTTCTAGTTGAATTTTTTCATTTTTTATACCTTTTTAGAATGTGGTAGATCTTTATGCCCTACCCTGTATTATGCGGGCAAGATATCTCTTCATTTTTCTTTCGACCAATGCAATGAATTGCGAGTATTTATTTATTTATAAAATGTTTATTTTAATAAATGAATAACTTTTAAGGAAATTAAATTTTATTTTCCCATGAAAATCAAAAATAGGGGAGACCCATTATGAAATTTTCTCTTTTGGAGAATTGTGTATACTGTATACTGTATGTATATAGATTATAGATATTCTAATCATTTCTGTATAAAATACTCGTTTGTATAAAAGTATAATATTTTGAAATACAGGATTTACATAGAGAGAAAGCACGCCCAAAGTGTTGGACAGAGTGCACAACTGTGACCTTATTTATGCCTCTGTACTGTGAAATTTATTCATTGACTTACATATATGATTTGATTTAATAATAATATGCTTAAGTTGAGTGAGTTTAGAAAACGATTAAAACCTTTTAAGCACAGACATTGATTCATCATTTATCAAACTCAAAAAAAAAAAACATATTTAAATATATTTTTTTAAAGATTAATCAAAAAACAAATTATAATATCCCTATTTATTTTAATCACACCATCTTGGACACGTTTTCGTTCTGTGGCACGAAATCAAACAGCCAATCTCTAGCTATGATAAACGAACTTTATGAAAAAACAAACCACTTATTTAGTACTACAATTTTCAAGGTTATAATTGATTTATCATTCATCTCACAGTCAATTTGATTGAACATTTTAAATAGGACTTTTTTCACCATCCTAGTAGATACACGAAGCAAATTATAAGTCTGTTCTTATCATTTACTAAAGAATCCAAGCAGGAGGACAATTGTACTTAAAGTAATTTTTAGTAGAACATGCCAAATAATATACTTTAATTATATCTAACACCCATATTTAATCATGATTAAAGTTGTCATAAGTAAAGGTTTTTAATTTATGATTTACTCAATGATGACGTAACATGGCGTAGGACCAATTAAACATCAATGACTTTTCCAATGCACTTTATTAACCTACTGACATATTGTAGACTTAAATTATCTAAAAAAATATATTTTTGCACCATGTATCGAAGGGGAATAGCATGCAAAGTATTCCACTTAACAACATTTATCATTAAAGATTATTTCGATTTTGATAGGAAAATAAAGTTTTATTTTATTTCCACGGAGATTATATTCAAGGAGTAAGGAGATTTGAAAAAAAAATATTATTTCATTAAAACATGCCCAAATATTTCTAAATATTCCGAAATTTTCAATTATAGTCTAAAAATAGATTATTAATCGACGAACAAGTTTAGAAAAATTTAACTCTCTGAATCCCAAAAACTGAAATTAATTTTGTCGATGAATTATTGGCCTTTAGTAAACTAAAATTATATTATCCAACCCAAAATTTGTTATCGAAATTTGATAATCTTAAAACCAAAAAGTGTTAAACTAATCCAGACATTTGTGAATTTATGATGATCTTTTAAACGTTTCTCATAATATATACTGATTATTATTCAAAATTTGACTTTTGTTTCTCTATCTTCCTGTTTGAGTGACAGCCGGTAACTGAATTTAATAAAGGATAAAAGCCAAGCGTATAATCTCGATTTCTGTACATCCTCTCTTTAGTTATATATTAGTAAGGGTGCAATTATTGTTCAAGCCTTTTGTTCAACATTTGCCTATATATAATTCATTGTTTGTTTTTTTTCAATTTATCAAAACATAGTAGATTCGAATTGTTAGTCTTTCTGGTTAAACAGTTCAAAAATAGTCTTTACGCGGTATCTAAAAGTATTCATTAATATACTAATATATAAACAATTCGGGTTTAATTTCACTATTAGAAGTCCGGATTCTCAACTGTATCTATACCAGGGCTGATCAACCTGCCCACATTCGGCTCAGCACAGCAATTAATGCGCCCCGACATAAAATTATAAATTTCCTTAAAACATTGAGATTTTTATGTTACTGGAAAAGATAGATATCTGATACAATTTGATCTGATATTATTTTTTCTAAAATAAGAAGAAATTAGAAAATCTCCCCGAAAGGTTTCGAAGAATAAAAGGCAGTTTTGAATGTGAAAAAATATATCGAGATTTCCGAAAAAAAATCACAATTTTGGCATATTTTGAACCATTTTTATTATATTTAAATGTAAATTTTCTGATTGAATGTATGGCACTGCAATCAGACATTGAACTGAAAGAAATATTTAATAATGTCTCTTTATTAAAATTTCATAAAAATTATCTACCCAGAAACAAATAGTATTCTTCCTGGCTTCACAATAATTATTCACTTTTTAGAAATATGAATTTACATATACCTAGCTAAAGCTATTTTCGAGAATAAAATTCACTAAAAGCAAAATTATAAGCTCAACTATCAGGTGACATAAATAACCAAGCTTAGAATAATTTTAAAATTATTTTCCAACTCATATTTCCATTTTTTTTAATATTTATTATTTCAGTAATTAAAAATAATTAATCTAGAAAAATGACTAAAAAGTACGTGGATAGAATGATCTCTCTTTCTTTATAGTAGCTAAGGTAAGCATTCAAATACAAGTTCAGACCTACAGTGAAAGCAAGGATTCAAATACAAGCCCAGACCTGTTTTAGACTAGTAGAAGTTAATTTCTTAATTTCTATTAGTCTAGGAATGGTCTTTTGACTATTGGACTTGGACTAATTGGATACTCGTTATTATATATAGAGAAAACATTCAATTCATTCAATAATTTGAAAATGTTAAGAAATAATTAAACTTGAGATACATATTTCTAAAAGACTTCAAATTGCTAATAGAAGTAGATAAATGATTTAAGAACTATATTCAGTCAGTTTTTTTTTAATTAAATTTCTTTCTTTTATTCTTAGAATAGTTGAATAGGATATATTTTTTATTACTGAACTTTGACTATTAGAGTTAGATTTATATAAAAACATTTTTACTTCTGGCCCCCATCAAAGGTGCCCGATTAATAATGCTATGATATTTTTCTTTTTTTATCTTGGTGGGTATCATGATTCTAAATTATTAGCTATATTTTTTGATTAACAAATATCAATGGAATTAGTAAATTTTATATGCGGCCCGAGGAATTTGTTTTTCCTTCAAATGCGGCCCCTGTAAGCCAAAAGGTTGGACACCCCTGACCTATACCATTTACTCATTCATTAAGTTGAGACCACTGAATAAGAGTTTTTCTGGTAAAATGGTTCAGAGATTATTCACTTCGCGACACTTATAGCTTTTCATTATTAAATATAAGTGCACCAACTGCTTAAAGATAAAACTGGAAAAAACTTGGTTAATAAATTAATGGATACTATGTTGACTATATTTTTTTGAATTTTATTTTAAAAATTTTATTTTCATGCTGTCACGTTGGCTCCTCTGGTTACATGACTGGCGCCTAGCGGGATTCACTTACACTTTCTATCTTCATTAGGAATTATTTCACAGCTACTTGAAATCGATTCCATCATAATATGGTTTCAAAACGTTGTCCATTATGACGATGTATGTAATGTCAATAACAATAACAGAATTAAGGGGGTTTTAGTTGCAACTTCTGTTTTGACTAAAAGTTTAACCTCGATGACAATTGATTGACTAAAGAAGAGTATGATGAAACGCCAATTGTGCGGATACATGTATCATTTTACCAGGAATAAAACCCAAAACATGAAAGACACATTAAAAATGACTTCAAAAATATCCAAAAGTACATTATCCAAAATATAAAAATCCCTCCTCATTCATAATAAAGTAATAAAAACGGAAATAAATCAAAATGAAAACACAAGAATCATCTTAAATCTATTATGTATTTTATTTTAAAATGGAATAATAAATGCACTCGTTTATTTATTATTAATAATAGTAAATCAAATTCACTTACATAACCATAAAATTTTTACTAAAAATGGATAATAAATCTGGACATATCGGATGATCTAATTTACTATGACATTATAATTTTATACCTACGTATATTATAAAATAATTTATTAACGCTATAACGCCAGGTGAAATCAGATATATTTTTTCGTAAAGAACGTGATTTTTTAACAAAAAAAATAAATATATTTTTCCCCTCTGAATGTTAAAATTTTATTCAAAGATTAAAATTCAAATGATATTTCATGGTGAGCGTGTGTAGATTATTCTTTAATAAATTCCACGGCAAGCGAAATCAAGTTAAAAGAATAAAAAAAAAAAAAAAAATAGGTTTGAAACACGAAATGCGTGAATACAATTTTTAATTCAGAAAAATTTGTCAAGTTAAAATCGATTTTATTTTTCTAATAATTTTATTTTGCGTAAACATTTTTTTGACATAAAATACGTCTATGCCCGAGTTCATATAGAATTTAAATCGAAAAAATATAGAATTTAAATCGAGAAAATATAGAATTTAAATCGAAAAAATATAGAATTTAAATCGAGAAAATATAGAATTTAAATCGAAAAAATATAGAATTTAAATCGAGAAAATATAGAATTTAAATCGAGAAAATAGAGAGTTATATTATTTTGAAACCGTGAAAATTTTATCTTAATAAAAACATTGAAGATTATTATTAAATTTAAATTAGTATAGATAGTAGGGTATTTGATTACCTTGAATTCTAAAGACACTTGCCAAGTCTCTGACGTATTCTACGTATCGGATGTGTCTTTATCAGTGCCGACATGTATTTAATCATTACAGCATAAGAAAGTGCAACACTTTTATAAGCCAAGGTCGATTTTTTCTAAAAAAAGTAGTGGTGAAAGATGGATTCAAAAGTAGATTTTTTTTTAATATAGTAAAAATCGAAGGAGACAATAAAAGAGTGTGTCTTCTCCTGGAATTATAAATTTTTAATTTACTTATAACGCTATAAATAAATTAAAAATTTATAATTCCAACAGAAGACACACTCTTTTATTGTCTCCTTCAATTCATAAAAATTTTGCTACTCTCGGAAAAAAACTTTCAATTTAATAATAAAGATTGTAGTAGTCGAGAAACATGATATCGTGAATGAATTTCAAGTCTTAAAAATTCATAGTGATGATTTTGTTTGATTTGAATTAAATTAATCGGCATCTTCTAAAATCGCTTGAATTGCGCAAATTAAACTTCAGAGGGGAAGAAGAATTGTTCATTATTATAATAAAATCAAATTGAAAAGTGAAAATCGATATTTTTCCAAAACTTTTTACTATTTATCAATGTTTTATCAGCAACAGTTAAGCTAAAGTAAAAACTTGGGACAAAGGTTTAATTAATTAATAAAAACTTGTTTGTCAAATTTCAGGTCATTAGCCATAATCGTTTGATATCTCCCCATTTAACATTTCTATTTTTTTCTGTATTTTTGAACCTCAAATTCCGAATCTAGATAGCCCAATCAATATCGAGGGTGGGGCATTATGATCTAACACATTTTGAAAAGGTATAAAATTTTTAGCCTTCTGGTAGTCCACAGAATATATATACAAAATTTGGTTGAGTTTGTTCGAAAGGGCTAGAATTTTCATTTTTGACCCCCCCCCCCCCCCTCTTTTGTCTGATAATGTTTAAAACATATTAAAAAAAAATTATTTTGTTTTTTTCAAAAATATATTTTCTAGTTAATTTTTTTAATTTTTATACCTCTTCAAAATGTGGTAGATTTATGCCCCACCCTGTATAATCAGTTCTTTGTTTTGTAAAAACAAACATTTTAGCATCCAAGCAAAATTTCTATGAACTTGTCTGTTGTTCTTGAACATCTGAATTCAGACACACTAACATTTCATAATTATTGATCCACTGATCTTCCAGGTAAATTTGTAACACTCACACACACATATAGGGAGAGAAATAGAGAGACACAATTTTGTAGAACTCAAATATTCTTTAAAAACTCAGGATCGAATTTGTTCCCTAAAACAACTCTTTATAGAAACCTCTCTAAACATTTATTTAGGTATTGATATTAACTTGAAAAAGACAGACTTACCTAGAGAGATGATTTTGAAAGAAAAGAAGAATCTTTCCTATAATTATGGGACCAAGCTTAAAGTGAGAAATTATTAACCAATTATTTACCTTGAATTCCAGAAAGCATCTCGTTGAAATTTACATTTACTTATACTCTAGCTAGATCTAGCTAGATTGACTATTAAATATTTAATTATTATTTTGACACTTGTGTCCCCAAGAGCCTATGTAGAAATTTTGATTGAATAAAATGAATAACGATCTTATTACTTATTACTTACTTAAAAGAAAAAATTACAAATTGCAAGATATTCACTATTCTTTACTTTGATGTTTTTTATACGATTTGAGTGATTGCCTTTATATGATTAATAGTTTTGATAGATTCCTATAAAAGTATATACTATATTTCTTTCAAAAAATAATAAATAAAATAAACTAAAAAAATATTTATATGTAGGTATAATAACTTAGTATAAAATTCTCCTTTGATCTTTTCTCAATTTTTCATCTCCTTTAATAAATAAGGAAAATAATTTTATTTTTGAATTATCACATTTATAATAAATTATGGCTATTACTTTTACTGGTATATAAAATTAAATCTAGGTAGCTATATGATTTATGTATTTCATATTCATATAGAATTAGCTATTCTCTTATTTTAATAAAAATATATATGTATAGGATAGAAATTAGTCCGTATAGCCGACAGGACTCGAACACATGCGGGAAAACCCGAAGATACTTTAACAAACTTCCCGCAGGGGGCCAGGTGCCTTTGGGCCGATTCCTGCTGCATTCTGATGAGTTTATCTCGTGAAAAATGTACAATTTAGGTGGTTTCAGACGAAACTTCTCTTTTGATAAACAACTCAACCACCAAAGCATTATACTTGACTTTTTAAACCTTGTATTTTAAAACAATTATTAAATAATTATACAATTCAATATTTTTTTATTTTATTTAATCTTGAATGTTGGCTTGCTATATAAAAAATAAATGCTCCAGTTTATTATTAAAGAATGATAAGTATTTAGGAAAATAAACATATTTTATTCTCAATTATCAACATAATACTATTCTATTTAAAAATGTAAGTATATTTTCTCTATTTTATTATGATCATAAAACGGTCCAGAGAGCGCTTCTCTATCTGTGATCAAATATTGAACGTCATTTTCAAAAGTGGTTCCTGGGTCTGGAAATGGAAGAAGGGGTGGTTATGTTCTTGTAAGCAGAAAGGGATAAGTTCTTGTGGACGGGGGTTGTTCTCTCTTTGAACAGGGCTTGTTATTTATTCTGTTTACACACACTCCTATTTCCCCCGAGGGTCTCTTGTGGCGTTTTGAAGGTTTTTTGGTAGATGCGGGATGAGGGGCGCCCACCCTGTTTGCACCCCGCTCGCCAAGCCAGATACAGGACACAGGTGGTGGTCGCTCGGTTTCGTTATTGTGTTACACAAGCCTTAACAAGTCCTTTGCAACTTTTAACCACCCCACCCCCCCCCCTCAGACCATCGTCTAAATATTTTCTAGTAGAAAATTCTCTTTATGATCACATAACAAAGTATTTATTTAGTGTTCAATTTTTACTTTCACTTAGGTAGAAAAAGTTCATTTCCAACCAAATACAAATATTCTAAAACAAATAAATTCCATACGCATACTTTTGGATAAAAAAACATATTTGATTAAATAACTAAAGGGTATTTTTTCTTTTTTTTTGTAATCTCGAGGCAGAATATGATTATTCAACATTCTGGTTTATCAAATATGCAAGAAGGCCAATCTGGTCATGTCAACAATGTGTGGATTTTAAAATCTTAAAACGCTTTCAATCGATTTGTGAAAATAAGTTCTCGATATAGGTATAGAATTAATAATTACATATAGGAATAAACTATTGAAATAGTTTAATTTCTCTAAAAAGTATATTTCTCTGAAAGCGTATGGATTTTAGAAGTGAAACTTCTTTAGGGAAGTATCTGTTCGAATTTTTTAATTACAATAAATGGGAAATGACTGAATAGAGGGAAAATAAGAGACAAGCCCTGATTTTAAATTAATTATTATTATTATTATTATTATTGCGTTTGGACCCTTGGGATCATGCAAAGCTTGATGTTTCTTTCTGGTTGGACCTTCAACGCCTCTATCTTTTTCCGGAACCTGTTATCAAGTTCCATAGTCAGGTAATTTTTCCTGGCCGGATGAGTGTGTTGATATTAAAGGTGTCCAGGTATGTATGGATTTTTGGTGTTATTCTTCCATTGTTTCTTCCTTGACTTCGTGATGGTCCGGATCCCCCAAAATCTGAATGCTCGGTTGCCACTCGAGGGTGGGTGGATTGGTTACCACCTGGGGTAATGTTGTTTTTGCCTCTCACGATTCATGGTTGCTTGTTACGAAATTTTGTCCTGCGCATGCGCGAGGTTTTGTAGAACCAAAGATTGTCAGTTTCTGGAGCCGAGGGGCCGGTTATTTATTATTTTCAAATAAATTCACTTTGCTTCTTGCTGGGATCGAACTGATGAAGGTTGATGTTCTCCTAATCGGATTAGAAAAGTTGGTGATTTAACCGATTGCGCTACCGACCCCCCATTAATAATTTAAATTTCCTAATTTTGCTAAATTTTATTTTTCATGAACAATTAGTGGTTTTTAAAATAATAATTTTAATTTTCCTGATTTTAATGAATTTCATTTGTCATGAACTATTAGTGGGTTTTAAAATTAAAGTTTAACTTCCCCCGTGACCTTATGTGGATGAAGCTCATACTTTTTTTATCTAAAGTAGTTTCTAGGATAAGGATTTAATGGAGATACACTGAACTTTGATGAATTTTGTCACTCATTTAAACTGAATCATCGCTACTAAAAAATTGTCTTGCATCTGTTAATGGTATCATAATTCTGTAAAAATTTAATCAAAATCGGTGTTTTTTAATTGGGGAATTTTCGTGAACCGCGGCGCCTCTCAAAACTGGTCAAATGTGTCGATAGTTACATTGTTATTTCCGATTGTTATTTCCAGCCCTCAAGATGCGATCGCTACCTGAACATATATATGTAAAATATATTTTAATAATTTTTTCGAACAAAAATAATAAATAATAACTGTTAGGTCGTGGGCAATCCATTAATGAAAGAATAAGACTATAGGTCGGTCTTTGTTAGAAATCACAATGAAAATACGTAAGTAAAAGCGCCTTTTATTCGGCTTTAGAGATTGAAGAGAAAATGAGATAGATGCATACGAAGCAAGGGGTTTTCTTCAATTTAAAGCAAAACGAACTTTGAACGGCTAACTTGACCATCTTTGACACCCTGTTTGTATAAAAAATGTATTTTATTAAATGATAATTATATCATTAGAAAAATTTGTTAAATTTAAATATATATGGTGTTACGTCAATTACATTTGGAGTCATTGATCGTTAGTCTGCAGTTATTTTTGTTAAACATTTTACTCGCTTTTGAGACTTCATCATATTAAGTAGTGAGCATATTAAGACCTATGTACACATTTTATATGTTATATCTTATATAAAATTTTGTGTTTGCTAATACATACAACTTGCACTCATTTTTTAACAAATGTATTGATTTTGCAAATATTAAGAACTAATTTTTAAAGGAACGTGAAAGTTAAATAATGTAATCAATAATTTTCTAAATGTAGAATTAACATAATAAATTATTGATTACATTATTTAACTTTTGCGGTTCAAATTGCTTTAAGAAAAAATTAAAACTAACGTTTAAAAAATATTTGTTTAGAATTTACTAGCTGCGACACCCGTCTTCGGCGGCCCTCTTGCTTGCCCCTGGACCCCCCACACCCCAACCCCATTCCTCCACCGCACCCACCCTGCACCCGCTACGTACCCTTTCCACCCATTCCACCCCCGCCCTACCCCGGTCCCCCTGCACCCCACACCTGCAAACCACCCTCGCACCCAGTTTTTGCAATTCTAGCTCCCTAGAGACCCACAGATTATGTATACAAAATTTGATTGCGTTTGGTCCAAGGGCAGGAATTTTCATTTTTTGACCCTCTCCCCCATTTTGGGTCGTTAGTTTTTACATTTCTAGCCTTCCAGTGGCTATGTATATAAAATTTGGTTCAGTTCAGGGGTTAAATTTCAAAAAAATAAAATAAATCCTTTCCGAGATTTACCATTAATATTCCTACGTACCAATGGTGATGAACAAAGAGAAGCCAAAATAAAAAAAGGTGTAAGACAAGGATGTGTGCTGTCACCCATGATTTTCAACTTATACATAGAAGAAGCGATTAAAAGAATTCAAAGACAAAATTGATACAGGTATAGAAATCCAAGGTCAAAAGATCGCTATGTTAAGATTTGCCGATGACATTGCCCTTCTAGGAAGCAATAAAAAAGAATTAGAGGACGCCTTGAATGGAATTAACCAAATCCTAATAGAAGAAATCAAAATGAAAATAAACAAGAATAAAACCAAGGTCCTAGTATGTACAAAAAAAGAACAAACGAGACAGGAATGCATCAAAATTAACCAAGAAAACCTAGAAGGAGTTAAGGAATTCCGCTACCTAGGAAGTAAAATAACATGGGATGGGAGGAGCAAAAACGAAATTAAATCAAGAATTGCCCAAGCAAAAATGGGGTTTAATTCAAAACAAAAACTACTATGCTCCTCCTCAATCAGCTTAGCAAACAGGAAGTTGCTATTGAAGACATATGTATGGAGCATAGCCATGTACGGGTGTGAAACCTGGACAATTGGAAAAGCGGAGAGAAAGAGATTGGAGGCTTTCGAAATGTGGTGCTACAGAAGAATGATGAATATCAAATGGATGGATAAAATTACAAATGAAGAAGTTCTTGGAAGAATCGGAGAAAGAAGAACCTTGTGGAAGAGTCTGAAGAAGAGAAGAGGTCAGATGATGGGGCACACACTGAGACATGGGGGACTGCTTAGGGATATCTTGGAGGGGAGGTGGAAAGAAAAGGGGAAGGGGAAGACCCAGATTAGAATATTTCAACCAAATAATTGGGGATATGGGATGCCAGACATTTAGAGAGGTTAAACAGCTGGCGGGGGACAGAGTCGAGTGGAGACGGATTGTTGCATCAAACCAGCTCTTAGCAGGGACTGTATACTCAATGACGACGATGACCAATGGTAAAACTTAAAAACTTGAGGAGATAGAGCACTTTAAATATTTCAAAAAATTTACCCCAAAAATGACTAAATCTACCTTCAACATGAAATTGGATAAAAGTCGAACAAGCGCTTTTGCCAACTCTTTTATCCCTATGACCCTCCAGAGACTGGAACTCGCTCCCTGCCACCATCTTTTCCCGCGACTTATAACCTTCAGCATTATTTAAGACCCGTATCCACAGATACCTTCGACCCCCGGCCAACCCATAAAATTCTTTCTTCTTCTTTTCACGATGGAGGGGCCAACCCAGTGCCTTTAGGGGTTGCACCTTCTTGGCGTAACTCCTTCTCTCAATCATTATCACAAAAATAAAGTACTAGGAACTACTCAAATATGCTTTTTGTATTTCAATGCTTCTCCTGTCCAAACTAGACCACATCGATATGAAAGTTTTTTTGCTGAGAGTAGCAGAATTTTTACAGCATTGATGGAGACAATAAAAGAGGGTGTCTTCTGCTGGAATTATAAATTTCCACTTTATTTATAACGAGACTATAGTTTCGAGGGCTTTGCCCCTTTCATCAGTCTATTACAATGGTTTAAGTGATCTTGAAAAACTCTGAAAACACATTTTGGGGCCCTCTCCCCCCTTTAGGGTTCGAATTTCAAAAAATCCCTTCTTAGCACAGCCATAAATCTTATAAAGTATATACACTCCAAATTTAATCTTTCTAGGTCAAGCGGCTTAGGCTGTGCGTTGATAGATGAATGAAACATCTTCTCTTTTTATATATATATTAAGATTATGTTTTCGTATTTATATTCAAACATTTTAGGCTCAGCTCATTAAAACTGAAGATGGCCTTATCTATTTAAAGACCGAAACGTTTTTTATAATTGCGAGTTTTTATTTCGACAGGGGCTTCCTTTAGTGGCAGAATTCCTATCTTTTGTAATTTCTGAACTTAGTTAAATGTTGGTGAAGATTTTGGAATTTTTGGTTTTCAAAATCGTTTACTTGGAATTGCCTAGACCAGGCCACGCTACACTACAGAATATTTTTATTTTAATATAGGTAGGTATTAACTTTTTAGATTTAATTAAAATTGAAGAAAAATAAAAAGTATTTACTTTCTAATGAAATCCATAGTTTGTTTATAGTTCAAACTTTTTCCAATTCATAAAACGATGAAAATTGGATTCCAATGTGAAATTATTAAAAAATGAGGGGGATGGCGAGAACGTTGCAGAGAAAGGAAAGCAGTTAACGAGCATTGATTTCAATTACAGTTGTATCCAATTAGCATTCGCTTTGAGAATTGGTTCATTGATTATTCGATAAGGGAATGCATCGTAAGCCTTCAATGGAATTGATTGTCCGATTATAGGTATTACTAGAAGCCTGAATTTGTTCTGGAGGGGAGTGGCAAATTGACATTTCCAATAATACTCCTAAGATCTTCATTATGTCAATTAACTACTAGGGTATCCGAATATTATTCATACAAAGGATCAGTTGATAGATTTTACTGATCATATAAACAAGTATGGCTTTTGTATTTGTTACAGTGAAAACCTGAAATCAGTTAAAATCAGTCTAGTGGCCTTTTAAAAGCTTAACAAAGCCTTTTCACGAGTACTAGTATTAATTAGCTAATAGTGGGATTTACCATGCATATTAGATAATTTTAGTTTCCTAGATACGATTGAGGGCGGGGGGATTATAATTTATTTTTTATTAAACGCATACTTACCTACTTAAAATTCTTTAATTGAAATCGTAGGGAGTTAAATAAGAAAAATTATAAACAGAGTTTTATGCTTTAGGGTTACTTGTATGTCGGTTGGTAAAGTCTTTGTAAAAGTTGACCAAGGGTAAAACCTTTGAATTCACATTGTACCCGGCCGGATGGCCAATCAGATGACACGCACTTTCAACATACAACTGGCCCTAAATGATAAATTATTGGATAAAAAATGTATCACCAACTACCAACACCAAATTCCTTAAAAACTACTAAAGGATAAAACTATGTTTATAATTTAATTCCTATTGATTAATTCTTAATAATTCTTATTGATGACAAGCATTTTCATCTGATTGGCCATCCCGCCGGGCACAAGCTGAATTCTAAGGTTTTACCCTTTGTCAACTTTTACAAAGACTTTACCAATCGACATACAAATGGTCCTTAATTTGTCAAACGTTTCGTCATTTTATTTTGCACTACTTCATTGGCTCACTAAATAACTCAATTGTCTGATGTTGCTGAAACTATGAGATAAAACATCAATAAATTTAAAATTAATTAAGACAGTTACAATTTTCTTAAATAATTTTAAATTTATTGATATCGTCGCCTTAGAGTGTAAACCTGCAAAATCCATTGTTTATCATAAATGACATATTAATACCGTACGAAAGAAAATGAGATGAGGCATTGTCCAAGTAAAACTGCTACTTAAAATTATGATTGTAAGTTGTAGAAAAAAAAATGTGAAAAATAGTTTCTTTTCATAACAATTATATTAAATGTTATATTGGCTGGCAAAATGGGTTTGTGCCCGATGCCAAGGGAAAATAAAAAAAAAAAAAATATTAAATTTTGATTGTTTTTCTTTGCCCTGTGAAATTTCCTTGTTGTGAGTTAGCAGGTTTGCACTCTAAGGCGACGTTATGTTTTATCTCATAGTTATCTTAGCGACAATTGAGCTATTTAGTGAGCCACTTGAGCATTTCCAAAAAATAAAATGAGACGTTTGGCACATTAAAGGATATAAAAAATACATATCATAGCTTGGTATAGGCGCTGGCAGTCAATCGAGAAACGACGCTGGATCTTGAAACACTTTGCTCCACAGCATCGCTCCAAAGAACAGATATTTCACCATAGTTCGAACGCCTGTTTTTTCTAATAATCTTCTTCAATGCCCGTCTATCAGCATCTGATATTTTGGATTTCGACGCATACCCAGGTTTTGTAGCTATTGTACCCGTTGTTTTATAAACTCGAATAATATTTCTGACAGTAAACTTTGATAAATTAACTAGATCGCCAATTTCCGCGTATGATTTTCCCTTTTTAAATAAATTGATAATAATTGAGCGAATTTTTTCCTTAACAACTTTCCCACGAGTCATTTTTACTAATAATAAACAAAACAAACTTTCTTTTGTTGGAAAAAGGCAAAGCCTACTTGATTATTTCACATATTCAAAGATTCTTAAAAAAAAAAAAATAAATTCGTGAAAAGCAAAGAACTATTTTTTATATAAAAATATGTTTTTAACAATTAAAAATAATTTTAAGTTAAATGTTACAATAAAATGTTTTAAATTGTTTAAAATGTTGTTCCAAATGATAATAAAAATAAATATTTAAATTAAATTTACCGTGAATTAGCATAATTTTATTTAAAATGAAAAAAATATTGGTGGGCCAATTGAGATGGGATGGGGATCGTATAGTGATGAATTGTTTCTTTGACTTATCATATGCACCCCCCCTCCCCATGCAATTATACCATAGTTAATTATACTATGTAATAATAATAAAATTAGGTAAAATTGCGAGGTGGGTTTCACATATTTTATGTATTTTATATGACCCCCCCCCCCCCAATTTTACCTAATTTTTCTATTATTATATAAAAATGTTTTACCTAGAACCAACATTCTTCTTAAAAGTTAATAATTAATTATATGTGATTTCACTAAAAATTCAAATTTTTACAAGTCTGTATGTTTGTATATATATATAAATTATAAATATATTTAACTAAAAAATTTTGCTAGCCCATGGAACAATAAATTTTAAAATTTTTAATTTAGAAGTTATGGCGATATTAACTAGGTCTTTTTTTAGAATAATTAATTTCTACTATTAATATCAGTACGGTATAAAAACAATTACAATTTTTTATAATTTCCTCATCATATAAATAAATAATCCGCGGTGTTTTTTTTATTTTCTATCTTTATCTTTCTATCTGCTTCCTTGTCCCTTTTAATTTTTCTCTTTTCCATTTTTTTCTCCTTCTCCGGAGCTCAATAAATCTTTTTATTGTCTTTAAATTGGAATATAAACTTATATCTAGCCAAAGATAAATTTCATATATAAATAAAAAAGATTATAAATAAATAAAAACACCAAAGGAGCACAATCAAGTTTCACAAACAGCTGAATAAGGTAAAAGTTATGGATTTTTTATTCTGCACTTCTAATATATAGAGAAAATATATTTAAAACGGAAAAAAAAGTTGAATAATGAAGTCAATTTAACAGATAAAAAATGATGCGCTGAATGAAACACATTTATTTAATATAACGATTGTGAGTTTATTTTATTTATTATTTTTTTTTTTTTTAATTGATCAAAGATAATTATTAATCATTTTTCATGATTTTGCTATAAAACCACTCATTCTAAATTTAGAAAATTAATTAAAAATTTCCATGAGATGTTTCGGCTTAGCCGATAACATAACTCAAAAAAAAATCAGTTAAGCTAACAATGAACCATAGTAGAGTTTTATACTCTGATTCTCATGACGTTTTTTGATTTCTAAAAATAAACATAGAAAAGGCCATTGTGATCAATTTTTGAAGGGCCATAAATATGGAAGAGCAATATTTTAAATGAAAAATATTTAGTTTAATTTTCCCATTTGATTTCCAATTTACCTCTTCCTTTTTATCACTCGATTTAGAGCAAAAAACTAAAATTACATTTTTTATCTATGCTTATTATAATTTAAAAAAAATGATGAATTTTTTGCTCTAAATCGTGTTCTAATTGAGCTAAAAACTAGCTGTAACTTGACAATCAAAGATATTAATGAAAAAAAAATTGATTGTAAATATTTCTATTTATATCACTATATCTGTAGCATTTGAAAATAGGTCAAATTCGACTTTTAGGAAGTTTTGACAGAAAATATCCCAAAACACTGAACTGTAAAAAATATAAAAAATGCCATAAAAATTCACTAAGATCCCTTGCTAGGTATTTTAATAAAAATTTCTGTACAGTGTAATTTATAATTGGCTTCAGTAAATTAGAATCTTCAGCCCCCACTAAACTTTGTTTACAATTGACTATTTCTTTTCTTAAGCCTAGAACACACAAGCTGGGCCCCTTAGGTCTACTATAATATGTGAAGTTGCTTTATAACAAATTTTTCGATAATTATGGTATATTCATTTTCTTTTATTAATTAATATCAAGATTTATAAAAATAAATAATAAACCAATACTTTTTATTTAACTGTTTTTTCTGCTTTAATACACAGAAAAATTCAGGGCTTAAGAGGCCCTTCTTGACTTTGTGTTTGTAATTAGGTATATAATTATTTTTTTTGAAAAACCTTTTAAAAATACTTGTATTATGGATTAGTGAAGGAATATTAAAAACTTCGAATTTATGAGACACCTTTTCTGAAAGTTATTGAAAAGAAAAAACATGTGACCGGGACCGACAGGCCCGGGTAATGGGTTTTAGGATTAATTCTTATAATAACTTAGTGAGTGTGTGTTCTCCACATCAGTTAGATTTTGAGGTATATAACCCCTAACAGAGGCGGATCAAATATTTTAATTTCGTGATTGCTCAAATATTCTAGCTCAAAATAAATTAAATGAAAACTCCATCAGCGATTTGTTAATAAAAACTTTCTGAATCATTAAACTTATCTCCAAAATAATAATTTACGTATGTATAAGCCTAATTTCAGAAAATAGATAATTCATTTCAGAGATAATTAATGATAATTTTTGAAGGAATTTTATTTTAATTTTTTTTAACGAAGAGAGAACCGTTAGCGAGAAAAGGGTGGTGGTAAATGGATATTTAATTGGCAAACTCATTACCGGCACCTTTTCGCCCACGCACTTAGAGACCATCCGCTAGCACTTTACACCCTTGCCGTTCGGGTTTCGCTTTTCTCTTTATTTACCTCTAATAATAAAGATAAAAAAATGATAAGAATTTTCTCTTGACATCCTCTCATACATTTTATAGCAAACCATTAATAATTATTTCAACGATTTAATGGAAATATAGGTATAATATTCTTTCAACGATATATGCCAGCTAATCTAGAACAGGTGTCTTCAACCTCAAAACTCAAAATCGCAAGGACATTTTATCCCCCTCCCCCTCCATTGTTATTAATTCAAAATAAAATGATCAAAGAGTAAGACATACTTAATGAAATTTTGGTTGCATAATCAGTTCAAAGCTCATTTTCATCTAGCTTTGGAGTAGGATTATTTTTTAGGGTGAGTCTAGTGCTACTTTTATTTAAATATGAAATATCTGAATTATTTTTTGAATTTATATGGTGAGTATGAAACAGTCTAGGAATAAGCCTTGCTTACCGGCCTCACCAGTAGTTTCGTCTGGTAAAGATTGCTTGAAAGACATCGAACTATTTTTTCTTCCGCGCGGCTATATTCATCTTAACGCACAGTGTTTTTTCTTAACAAATAGCATTTTTCTCTGGACGATTCAATACAAATTTCCTGAACTCGACGTAAGAGTTGTCCTGGAAACCTATATTAATATCAACCGGTCCGGGTCTTTAATACAATTACCATATTTATAATAACCTTTCTCAAATTTCCATAGATATTACCTTAGCTACACGAAAACTATATATTCTGAATTATAGGCTTCATATTTATCTATATTATCATTAGAAGTTATTGAGATTGAAATCATTTAAAGATCAATTAAAAGTTAATTTTTTTCAAAAAAAAAAAATATTTTGATTTTTCTTAAATTTAGTTTGCCACTATTTTAAAAATTTACGTCTTTTGGCTTTTATTTAAATATGGCTTCTCAGGTGTGCGAAACCAAAAAAAATTCTTTGATACATATCATGGCTTTGTGTACTTTTCAAATAGAAAGTAAACATATCGTTCGGGGCTATCTGGTAGGTATTATTCGATTTCTTAAATGAAAATATACTATTGAGAAAAAGAAATATTTTTACATGAAACATATAATAATAATTAAAAAATGAACAATAAAAACAAATAGTCAAATAATTTCATATCTCAATATTAAAAATTTAACATTATTTTATTATTATTTTAGGAGCTAATATTAATTTTCTTTTTCAGATTCGTGATTGGCTCACTGTCGAAGAAGAAATGTTGCGGCAACAGTCAGTGATGGTCGGGAACGTCGAGGATATCCTCCAGGTTCTCGATAAACAGAAGGTAAGAATTCCTTCGGCTTAATAATATTATTATTTTTTATATAGCATGTTTGGATATTTGGACATTCATAATGGGAGGCCTGCAGCAATGTTTGTTGAGGTCTTTAAATTTACAACAGTTTTGGCAATATATCATTTATGCATGGGCTCTTTATTTGCTTGCCTATAGATGTAGTGATCTAAACGTAGTGAATTTGATTAATTGATGCTCCTTATTTTGGATATTTTCGAATATTTAGGCTGACAAGTGCTCAATATGGTTAAAAATAAATAAAAAATAATATTCTCCAAATTTCAAGACTTTATCTCAATTTTAACCTAGTGCTACATAGCTATTAAGTTTCTCATCTAAATAACTTGGGGTTTTTGGCATTGAATGATCAATTTTTTATTCCGGCCAAGGTAATAGTTCAAAAAATTTGAAACTCTCTAGACTTTGTCCTTATAATAGTAGCTATCCTTCAGAATTTTTACAGATTTTTGGCTATTATAATTTTGGAGTTATATCTAGATAAAATACTGCTAAATCTTAATATTAGTAAGTTATGGACTCCAAAATTATTATAGCTAAAAATCTGTAAAAATTCTGAGAGATAGCTACTATTATAAGAATAAAGTGTACAGAGTTTCAATTTTTTTGAAATATTACTTTGGCCGTAATAAAAAATTGATCGTTCAATGCCAAAAACCTACCTCATGTTCTTTAGATGGGAAACTTAATCGCTGTGTAACACTGGGTTAAATTTGAGATAGAGACTTGAAACTTGTGAAATATTTTTTTTATTTATTTCTAACCATATCAGTCGGCGTAAATATTCAAAAATATCCAAAATAAGGAGCACCCTAACATATAATCAATTTTTCGAATTCAAGGTTACTGAAAGATTGGAAAAAACATCGAATTAGAATTTTTTCACGAAAATGAAAAATTAAATATTTTTGATTTGGAAGTTTTATTACTAAATTAAAATAAGGCCGAAACGGATCTATTCAAACCGAACCATTATGATCGTTAATCCGTCTAAGATATCTATCATTTAACAAAATATATTTTATTTGATAAATTAAAGGGTTTATTCAGTCACATAAAATAAATAAATAGAGTAATTTTAGACAATTAACATTATTTATTAGATAGATTTACTAAACAGTTTCGGTCACCCCTGGAAGACCATCTTCAGTAGTACTGAAAATTGAAACATTTTTTTTTATATATTTTTTTTTATTATACAAAATTAAAACCATAAAATTTCACATTCATGATTACAATTTCATTAAAGATTTGGAATTTGTCACTCGCATATATTATAACTCATTTTCAATTTATTAACATGGATAATTCAACAATTTTCAATAAATAAATAATTTATAAACACTAGTCATTGAATTTAGAATCTGATTTGAACTGATGATCAATTAAATTTTTTTCTATATTATTACATTTTATAAACAAATCTCAATTAACTAAATATCTCATTATAATATTGATCTATTCTGACAACACATTAGAAAGTACTAATTTATATTTACATCAATATATAGTTTATATATATCTACCTATATATACAACTTTAATACATTCTTTTTTAATCATCGAAAATAGGCGGACTTTTTGATACTTTTACTCAATAAAAAAAAATAAAACCGACTTCAAAAAAATTAAATGCAACAAATAAAATAATAAGAACTCAAATATCAAATAAAATGCACTAAAAGGTATAAAATAATTATCTTGTTTAGTTACAACTAAACGACGAAATATTAACATGAAATCACTTTTTGAAGTCGGTGCCAAACATATACATTTTATGAATCGAACTCGACGGATCTTACTTAGTACGTTTGGCGGGTGAGGTCGCTTATATAGTTTGTTTAGCACCGACTTCAAAAACTGATTTCATGTTAATATTTCGTCGTTTAGTTGTAACTAAATTGGGTAATTATTTTATACCTTTCAGTGCATTTTATTTGAATCGCTTTTTTTATTTTATTTTTTATAAAAATTATTTTTATTCTTCTCTTTTAGTGGTGTTATTAATAGTGACTTTATGATAAACCTTGCATACATCTCATAAGAGAAAGCGTTGGGCGAATGAATCAGAAAATGATAATAAAATTCAATTCACAAATATAGAAATTCTCCCTAAACGTTTACGGGTTTTAAATGAATGTTTTAAGATTTTTTTATAAAAGATTTTATTTATTATAATTTCGATTATTTGCTCATAAGAATTTCGTCATTGATCATATCATCAGAACTTGATAAAATTAATATGGGACCACCCCTAAGGTACCCCCTTTCCAATAAAAAAAGAATCACCGAAATCGGTCCACGTGACAAAAAGTTATCGCTGAACATAAACCTGCTCTCGCTGAACCTCCTCCTTTTTTGAAGTCGGTTAAAAAATAATCGGAATTTTTGGTTTTTTTGATTATTATTATTTTTTTTGATATACGTTAATCTCACGAATATTAGCTTCTATCATTTAAATTTAAAAGAAAGAACTCTGTCTTTATTAGTTTGTTTTTTATCATAGAAAAGAGGTGGGATTTTTTCCCTTGGCAGAGGTGGGATATCTTTACCAATTATTTTAAACGCTCTTTATTTTGAGTTAATCAGCCATTTGCTTAGACAAGCTGTTATTTTATATGTTTAAACTAGCTCTTATTTCTTTAATTTTAGATTAAACGAGAAGTAATTCAAACTGGTTATATAAATGAATAATTATTTATTAAAAATTAAATTATTTTATACTAAAGTAAATAATGAGCTGGCCTGTTTTAAAACCTACACTTTTCGAAAATTTCGCTGGATAATTATTTTATACTCGATATGGGAAATCCTATATAAGTAATGGAAAGTGTTTAGCAAAGCTGATTTTACGTTGCGATAAATCAACTTAAAATTACTTAAGTCAAAGCCAGGATATAAAGTCTAATAGCTTTGCACCTTTGGATTTCGGTTTCGTACAAACGTAAATCAGATCAACATAAGCACTGTAGATTAACTAAGATACAAATTTAAAAGGTATATTATATGTTAACCCTGAAATCATGAGTCATATTTAAATTGAAAGAAAAAATAAAATGTTTTTTGACTAGCTGTTGGAATTTTTTTTTGTGAGTGAGTAATTTAAGTTTGAATTGGAAAACTTGGCAGGGATATGTAGTACAAATGTAATACAAATATGTGCACTAAATTTCAACTCTTCAGTTATACCCATTCTATATAGTAGATCTCCATTTGACAATTGGATTTTCTTCAGAATTTTCGCTTTTTTTAGGTAGATTTTGAAGAAATATACCTATTGCGCTCACACTCTTGGTGCGAATTCCGGAAAATTTCATCATAGTTTTTCCGATCATGGCCCCTTGACGCTGAGGGCCGCAACGTTCACCCGATTGTAATAAAATTTGTCACAAAATTTATTCATGATGTAAACAAGAACTTATTAGTTTTTAGTGACTTCAGCCCTAAGGGGGTGGAAATAGTGGAGGGTTGAAATCTTAAAAAAATCATAACAACGTTAATATGAATGATACCAGTTGGGTTGCAAATGGCTAATATTCTACTAATTAACCTCTACAACTTGTGTCTGAAAAGTTTTTGATAGGAGCAGTCTAAATGGGGTAGAGCCCCTTCGAAATCTACCTAAGCTAAATACCCCAAAATATAATTAGTTTTTCTGTTTAGAAACACAAATAGTGTTCTGAATTTCTATCTTTGAGTTTTCGTTGGTATCAAATACCGAAAAGATACATAGACAGAAAAAAAAATTCTTGGATATGAATTCCTCTTCCCCACATTCTAATCACGATAAGGAAAATAAATAAATAACTTATTATTAATAATATGATCATTTTAGGAGACGTCCATAAATTACGTCACACGAATTTCAAGATTTTTGGACCCCCCCTTCCCCTGTTTAGTATTCTGTTACATTTTCTTTTAGCCCCCCTTGTATTGTGACGTCACACTATTATAATGCTTGCTTACAATTTTTTGTCTAGATTTATTTTACCAACAATTTCAGGTTGGAATAATAATTGAATTCTAAAAAATATATTTGAAAATTTGTGACATTGCAATCTCTAAGATCCCCTGACACGCCTGTCACATTTTGTCACAAATCTGAGATGACCCTGTGAGACATAATTTATTGACGGCCCCAAATTGAATTTTTTCAGAAATGAAAATTAAAAATATTTTTATTCAGAACTAAAGGATATAATAGTTATGTCTTCTTGAAATAATATAAACCAGAAAAAAATTTCATAACCTATATGTAAATATTTTATTAAAATGAGTCTCCATCATTTAACTTTTGTCTACTATGAATATTTTACACAAATAGTAATCATTAATGTTGAAAACTGGATTGACTTGATAGATTTTAAGCTAGACTATAAAAGCAAATATATTTTTAATTTAAAATCCAATAGTGAATAGTCCTTTAAAATATGTATTTATACTAGACCGAAGTTGTTTAGGTATTATATATGTTAGATACTATTAATATGTAGCTGTTAAAACTTGGATTTTTGTGATTAAATTTATCAAGGATAGAAATTTTGTTTATATCACACATACTAATTATAATTATTTGTGGCTATGTTCAGTAAATAATTAGAATTAATTATTATGTGTGATTTAAACAAAATTTCAACCCTTAACTATAATCTTATCTAACAATACTCTTATTTTCATAATCGTGTGTATTTTTTATATACTTATATTCATATACTTATTAACGTCAATCAATTTGTTTCATTCATTATATATTTTAATTGTAATAAGATATTTTTTAGATAAACTAGGTTGTAAGTACATTTTTCTTTTGAAAACGTATTTCGCTTGCGCTATACTAGAGGGCAGCATCGTTCGACAACCCTCCCAAACATCCCCGAAAAGCAGCTCAGCCTAGTGGAGGATTTTGAAAGTAACTTAAGGGTTGGGGTTGCAACCACTAGCTGGCGTGGGCGTTATTAAATTAATTCCTTGCTCTTATTTTTAGATAAAACAAAAACATTATGTTACATTTTATGAAACAAATACAAATATTTTGATTTTGATAAATTTTTCCTCTAAATTATAAAAAAATAAGGTCATATTTTGAGGACAATATATAATATTCTTTCCATATTTATGATATAATCTCGCTTAAACTTTTCATAGAAATGTGCTAGACAATAATTCAATAGAGGAAAAAGTAATATCGCCGGCTTTTGTCCCCATTGCTTTTTTCGGTCCACTTGCCTGATTCAATTTTCTTTTTATTTATTTCCAACCTTCGAATCGACGGAATTTAATAAAACATTTCCTCTTTGTGCTGTATTTTATTTTTCATTTATTAACTTTGAAATTAAATTAATCAAAAATAAATTTATCTTTTCGTCCTGGATTATATTATATTTAATCAAATTATTTATGAATGATGAAGAAAATATTAAACTCTGCTTTTTCAACATATTTTCTTTGATATTTTGCCTCCTTTACTTAGACACTGGTTCTTTTTGATCATGACATCTGTGGGGATAGTTATTAACCAACTTTTCCTTAAAGACAATTTGATTTATTAGCTACTATTGATATCGTTCATAGATCATTAATATTTTTTAATATAAATATTATTATAAATATGAAATTTTATGTTATTCAAAAAATTAGAGTGACTGAATTTCGTTATCGGTCAGGGTATTTACTCAAATAAAAAAATTACAAAAATATTTTCTTGTCAAAGAGATGATTCACCTTTATAAATTTTATTTTTGCTATTTAAAAAACGGAAATTGGAAATAAAGATAGGGTACGATCACCTGTTTCCAATCTTACATCACCCCTTTTCACCCCACATTTTACAAGATCAGTAACCAACTATTGCCGCCAGTTCAATAAAAACATAATTTGTAAAACTTAATAATTTCAAAGAAACAAATTTTTTGCTATTAAAATTTAAACGAAACACTAAATTTATAAATATATTTATAAGTATATGAAATATTGATTAAATAAATCAATAAATTTGCCATAAATTTCCTTGCAATAATTGCAAGTAATGTTGTCTAATTTCTAGGCGCGAAAATAGAGATTTCCCTGATATTCACTTCGATTCGAATACCCTGAAAATGTGTGACAGCCTATCTATGTTGGGCGTCTCTGTCACATCTGACCTGTCTTGGAATGAACACATCTTCTCTGTGGCGAAATCTGCAGCAAGGAAGATTGGCTTCTTATTCAGGTCCAAGCGATTTTACAAACCCCCACAACTTCTCACCATCTACAAGGCCCAAATCCGCCCCTGTCTCGAATACGGCTCTCATCTGTGGAGAGGAGCCTCAAAATATTCTCTTGCTACCCTTGATGCAATTCAGAAACGAGCCGTCAGGCTAATTGACGATTCTACCCTCACCTGACTCCCTCGACTCGCTAGCTCATCGAAGAGATGTCTCTGCCCTTTCCCTTTTCTATAGATACTATCACAGCAGGTGCTCTGATGAGATAAAATCAATAATTCCCCCAAAGCATGCTTTGCACGCAGCACACGTTTTGCCGACTCCCAACACTCTTTCGCGGTCAAATTGGAAAAGTGCCGGACCACTTCATTCGCGAATACATATATCCCCATGACTTCAAGGAACTGGAACTCTCTCCCAGCCTCTATCTTTCCCAGCACCTATGATCTTCAAACCTTCAAAACCAGGGTGCATAGACACCTACGTCTACACCTCTCTCTTAATCAACTTTCCCTTCTCTTCGGTAATGCAAGGGTCTTTCGAGATCCATAGGGGCTACATCTTTACTGGTGCACCCCTTCTTGCATTCGATTGCATTAAAAAAAAAAAAAAAAAAAAAAGTAAATAAATGTAAATTATCTGATATTTCCAAGAGTCCCCCAATCTCCTCCCAAGCTTCACTGCATACATTTTTTACATACGTTCTATAATCCTTTTCGGATTGATCATATAAAATTGGAAATTTTTTGACATGCTCCATGAGCTCTCTTCTTCCATGACTGCCTGACGTGTTCTGGGAATTTATATTAAGAGCTGACGCGTCAGCGAGTGTGTTATGTCGCGACCCGACACGACACGTCAGTTTAAAGTGCACTCTCCTAATTAAAATAATTTTTTTTTACAATCGTCAGCTGACGTGTTAACACGTGTCGTCGGCGTAGTGTGAATTCGGCTTTAGGGTGCTTTTTAATTATTACTTTTCCTTTATTTTTAATAAAACATACAGAAACTTAATGCCAAGCCTTTGAAACTATAGTCTCTTCAAATAAAATTATATATTTTATAGGTATAGGTATATGTTTAGGGACCGTTCATAAATTACGTCACACGAATTTCAATATTTTTTGACCCTCCCTGTGTCACATTTTCATTGAGCCCCCCTCTGGATTATGACGTCAGACTATCATTTTTATACACTATAATTTAATAATTGTAGAATTTCTTTTTTATAAATTAAACTCAACTAAATTTAGTATATTTTAATTTGACTTTTGTGACATCACAATTTTTGAGATCCCCAGGCCCCCTTGTCACATTTTGTCACACATCTGAGTACTGTGGGACGTAATTTATGGACGTCCTCTTATTTGTATCAAGCAGAAGACACACACAATATTTTCCTCTTAATAATAATATTTAAATAAATAAATTTATCAATAAAAAGAAAAAAAAATACAATTTTACTTAAAATAATGAAATTGTCATTCACGAGATTGGAACTAGCTCTCTTATTCTGAAACGTGTTCTTTAGCTTTTTCTATGAGTAGATCACACCTAAAAATAAAAAAATATTTAATAATTATATCTTTCAATAAATATAAAGAAAATATACATAGTTTTATTATTTTTTATATTTTACTTAAAATAATGAATATTACTCGACCGAGATTCGGTCTAGCTCTCTTTGGATGAAAAGGAAGTCCCTTAGACATTATCCTAGATATTTAATTTAACAGATATAAACAAAAAATATATTTTTTAAAGAAATTTAAAAGGTTTTTTTTATTTTAATAGAATATATTATGTTATGGCCAGGGATAACCGAAAAAAAATTCAGGAGAGGGGGGACAAATATTATTATACATTATTAAATTTTTAAATATTTAATTTTTTGAGTTTTTTTCACAATTTGAAAACACTTATTCAGTAGTGCTTAAATACAAAAACACACACAGTACATTACAAACAAACAAACAAATACAGTACAGTATGTACAGTACAAACATAGTTTAGTGAGTCCAGGCCGAAAGTCAGGGCTGTCACACAATTTTTTACTCGATCCCAGGGGTGGGGCCTCCCTCTGCAGACGCCCATAGTAATAGCTAATCTAATTTGATTAATAACGCTACAAAAGCTTCGGACATCAGTAATCATATTTTTAATTTGCTTGTCCTTTGTGACGATCGCTATAACTTTATTTATTTTGATTTATAGTTTATATGTTTTCTCTTCTATCTATCTCTCTCTCGATATTTTTTTAATGTATAAATAAAAATACTTTGATCTTTTTTAATAAATAAATAAATAAATAAAAACAGATATTTAATTCATTTTCTCTATATCTATTAAATTTATAAATTATTTGGATCACAAAAATAAAAAGGATATAGTGAAACGGGTTGCATACTCTACAGGCGCTCCCAAGAAAATTTATCTTTAAAGCTTAAATCTGAATTTACAAACAATCTATCTAATCTAACTTTCAAATTCATTTTAAATTCTTATTAAAATAATAATAAATTATCCTTTGAATATAATAAAAAAAAAATAAATAAAAATTACTTTATATTTAAAACTTTTCCAATATTCTTTATGCTAGCCAAATCTTGTGATTGGATTATTATTTTTTGCCCGTGAACAGTTTGATCTATAAAGTCAAAACTTGAGACAGAGGCGCAATTTATCAACATATGTGCCAAATTTTAGCTCATTGCCTACAACTGGTCGAAACATCCTCAAAGGCTTTTCTATTTTTCTGCATTTTCGAAACCAAAATACAAACCTACATGGCCTTCCCGTATGGAAATAAATAGATTTTCTAAATATGTTTTTTATATATTTTTTGAAAATATATTAAAATTATAAAAATTTTGTGTTAAATTTATATAAAATTTATACTAGAGCGACATAAAAATAATTTTATTTTAAAAAATATATAGAAAATATAAACTTTATATAAATTTAACACAAAAATTTTATAATTTTAATATGTTTTCAAAAATATATAAAAAACATATTTCGAAAATCTATTTATTTCTATACAGGTTATTAGAAAGAGAAAAATAATTTAATTAAAAATGTACAATTTTAATATTATTTTCAATTTTCGTAACTTTTTTCCAACATTATTTGTCTTGATTAATTAAAATCTGGGTGATTATTTGTGTCTGATTTTCTGGATATTGCTCGAATTCTAACACTGTGCTCCGCATTACTAGGTGTCTAGGAAAATGTTCCGGATTTTTCAATTCATTTAGTTTTGAATGCACATCATGCAATGATTTTAAAAAACAAATAGAAAATATATTAAAAAAAAAATGATAAATATTAATAAAAGAATATAATTTGTTCAAATGAGCAAATTCTATTTTTTATTATTATGATTGTTTATATGATAATAAAATGAAACATAGATATTTTAACTAAACACAATACATCGTTTTTTATAATAAATATAAATTATTTTGTATTTTTTATTATTTGTTGAAATTAAAAAATAATTAAAAAAAAATTAACTTGGGTCAGGTTAGGCCAGCGGTTAGCATACAAGCTGCTAATCAAGTTGATCCGGGTTCGAATCCGACTCGTGGGAACCGGCTAAAAATCTGATCCCTACATAGAAGTCATAATTATATAAATTAAATAGTATCGTAAATTGGCTGATGGCTAGAAGGGCCGAAAAGCCAAAAAAAAATTAACCCCCTGTAATCCGTCCAGGATGAACCGGCGAAAAAATATGGTCCTATGTGTGGTGTGTTGTATATCAGCTTATTTAAAAACAATTTAGCTTAGGATAGGCAGGTAGACTTTAAATAAATTTGTATTTAAATAATAATTCTATTTAATAATGATAGGACAAAGGAGCAAATAATATAAATCCAGACCTCGCACGTCATCAATCACGAAGTTTCACTTTTAATCAAAACAATCAAAAAAACAGGCTCTTGATATTGCTATATATTTTTCGTTATAGATATTAAATGCCTTGCCATTAATTACTGACAGATTTGAATTATGTTATTATGTTGCAAACTGCTTGAAAGGACTTTTGTTTATTTGGTAGTTTGTTTTGTAAGACTTATGAAAGGAATTAATGGCAAGATATTCATTATCTAAAACAAATATTAAGAGCCTGAGGAAGTTTTGATTGAAAACGAAACATCGTGATTGGTAATGTGCTGCATTGATTTTTTTGTTCTTGTGTTAGAATTTTATAATCGTTAATCAAGAAAATTTCATATAACTTAAAAAAAATTATTTAGGTAGAAATTAGGTCATTTGTTTTTACACTATTCTGTCAAAAATTATAAAAGTTTTCTTAAAAAGTATTTATTTATTTATTTATTCTTTTTATTTATAAATTATTGTTTGTATTTCGTTTCCACCTTCTTTAATGTAAAATTCATTAAGTTATCAGATACGTAGGTAAGTAAATAAAAATACTCGAAAACCATTCTTGATTTCGATTTATTACAAAACCTTCATCAGTGCACTGTTTCAGGATTTATTATTTACCTATTTTATTATGACAAATATACATGTTAAATCCTGAATCATTGGACTGATATAGGTTTCATAATAAACCTAAATCTATGCTTCATTTTTGAATTTTATTTACCTAGTCTCATAACATTCATAAGTTATTGAATTTCATTATATATTTAAATTTACTTACACCTTCATAAGGAGAAATCACTGAGGTTGTCCTCTGTTTAATGCCAATAAATATATACGTATATTGTACTATTAGTTTGTTTTCAATAAATAAATATAATCAATTATGTGTAATTTAAATAAAAATTCAAACTTTAATAAAATTAATCACAAAAATAGAAGCTTTAAAAGCTTTATTACTAATAAATATACGTATATATTGAACAAATTATTGATTGTTATAAATAATTAAAATAATATAAATCTTAAAAATACCATCACATCAAACGCTTAATTAAAACCAATATTTATTACCAATTAGTTTTAATTAAACGTTTGATGATTGTTTTTTTTTTAAATTGTATTATTTTTTTACGCGTATTTATAATATACCTATACTTATTATAATCGGCTTTCACGACGCCGAGATAATTTTTTTATTACAAAAACCACTAATAGTTATTGACAAATAAAATGTATTAAAATTAGGAAATTTAAATTATTGTTTTAAAACCCATTACGGAGCCTCATAAGCTTAACTCCCTTGCCAGGAAGAAGCCCTCCGAAGACGGGCTTCGCAGCTAGTATATATATAATTTGCTTATTAGAGACTATAGTTTCGAAGGTTTGACCTTCATCATCAGTCATTTTAATTAGAAGTATTATTGCTGTTATTACTCATGGCTCAGATACCCGATTGGATGTAAGCAAATTAGTTTTATTATAATAGTAAGCTGGTCAATTCACAAAGAAATGCCATGCACTCTCTAACAATTAAATTTTATATATTATATTATATATTATGTTTATTTGCATCAAGCAGAAGACAACCTTAGTGATTTTTCCTCATGAATCAATCACTTTAAATTATTTTCAATTAATTTACATGTGCCCTCAAATCATTTTTTTTTCATTTATTATTAAATAAAATTGAATTGTAATTTATAATAATTATCGGAGAGAAAAACTCATTCTGCTAACTGAATTAACAATTAACAACCAGGAGTGAAAAAAAACGAACAACGGGGAATGATAATTTTTCCCTGGATTAATTTTATTTTATTTTTCATTCTGTCAAATACATATTTCGATTCGAATCCCTTCAATTGATTAATCCAAGGTTTTCATTTTTCGTCGACGACTGTATAAAGGGCTAGACGAGAGGGTTTGGGGATTTGAGGGCTGAAGGTGAGGCAATCGATACCCAGCAGGTTGTCTGAGCCACGTGGGATTCCCCTACTTGCCCCCCATACACCCCGCATTCACATACACCAAGAACACTCAGCAATCGTTGGGAGTTTTATTCAGATATATACGATTTAATTAAATTGGAAATTCGAAGAAAATGTCTTTATTGCGTCTAGAAGAGGGAGCAAAAACCACCCAGAGAACTCAAAAAGGTATATAGGAAAAAAAAACAAAGCTTTTTTCAGGATATTTAATCAAAACTATATTTTTTCATCTTTATATAATAAATAGTACCTGGAGCACCAAGTGATGATCGGTAACTTTTTGCTTCATTTAAAAGAGATATAACTATATTATTTTTAATTTAAAATTCTAGTAATAAGGTCAATTTTTATTTGGATTCACAATTAAATAATAATAATAAAAAAAAATATGTGGAATCCATCCGCGACAAAAGTGAAACTTTTTTCTATTGATATATATACTTTTTACTGGCTGGTATACAAATTTTATTCCTCCATTTGGATTCGCTGGTTTCGGATGGCGATCAGAGTTAGGGGAAGAGAAGCGAGTCCAGAGAACAGGTATAGGGTTGGCGGGGTGAATGGTGATCGAAGGTGGGTCTAAGAGACAAGGATAGGGTCAGTGGTTGAATAGGGATTAGATGAGGTTAGCAAGAGACCCGCCGGCGATTTTTTTACTCGTTTAATAAGAGTATATAATTATTCTTAATTTTATAATGAGAATTAAGGACAAGTTTTTTGTCCGATGTTTTTTTTTTTTTATTTTTCAACCAACTTTTCGTCGACTTTGTCGACTTCTTCAGGGCTTCAAATAGTTACATCACACATTTGTCTAAAATACATTATTTTTTTTTATCTCCGTTACCAATGAAGAACCATCAGAAACTTAAAACTTCAAAAAATTCGTCACGTTCACATACCTAAATACTTTTTCTTTATAATCAAGTAGTGGAGAGGGATTCAGCCAATGGGTAGCCTCTGCTGAATAAAAAACTCCCAATTATGGAAAACGTTTCGGCTTTAATTAAAGCAGAGGCTGAATCCTTCTCCACTACTTAATTATATGCATATACAGCCATCAAAATTGTATCAACTTTTTCTTTATTTACTAACAATTTTATTAGATAAATAGTTTTAGAAATAATATATAGTACCTGGAGCCACCGAGCGATGCACGGTAACCAATTAAAAAAAATACAAATATACATATATATAGTATACGCCCCCTGGACCCCCCTCGAAACCACGGACCTCGCACCCACCACTGCACAATTTTTTTTATTATCCTTGGGCTGGCTTTCTATCACTTACTTTAGAGAAGATTTTGAAAAATTAAAAAAAAAATTTTAAAATTTAAAATATAAAATAGTAGGTAGGTTTCACAAAAATAAAAGATAAGATGCTTGTTTAAATTTTTCAAAATTTTCTTTACTTTATTTAAAATGTTTCCCCAATAACACAAACCATTCTCTCTTAAAAAAATCTTATCAATCGGTTTTTATATTGGAAGTTATCTAACGATTGGACTTAGGTAATGAGCTGAAATTTGGCTCAACAGTTTTTAAAATCAAACAAACATCTAAAAATCTTTTGTTAACAAACATTTCCGTAAGCGGATGGCTTCTTTGGAAAGCTTACGAATATATAATTACTTAATTTCAAAGAAGTAATCTCAGTCTTATTTAATTTATTGATACTTACATCTGTAACGTAACGCCATCTGGTGCATTTTAATGGCCCAGTAAATTGTCGGACGACAAATTCAACTGGGGCTAGATAGTCCAAACACCCTTGATACATACTGTTATATAATATATCAAAATTATCGATTCAATATCTGTGATAATCTATCATGTGTTTGAATACTACCCTATCGAAGTAGAAAATATTCGATCATTTTTCTTTTGACAAATAAATAAATAACTAAAGGGTGAATGTAATAAATAGCAAAACCTATTATTTTTCATTTTTTATTCAACAAGCATTATTTATTTTACATGAGCTTTCATGGTGCGTTTTTACTTTATTTTTATTTTATATTTACTCTCTTTAATCCTAATCCTCTGAAGGGAGAAATGTGTTTTAAAATATGCATATCTATTCTAAAAACTTCACTCTAAAATTATTAAATGAAATCTGTGAGGTTTTTGTAACACATTTAATTGAGGGTAGCTATAGCGACCCTAGAGATAAGAACTTGTGTCACCTTACTATACTTTAATTCAAATTTTTATATGCACTTTAGGAAGGGCTTAAATGTAATGTAAAAAAATAAACAAATAAATTTCTACCTAGAATGTTTATGAAAAAATTATACATGATAAAACTTAAAATTTTGATCCAGAAAAGTGCATTAAGATTATAATACCAAAAAAGAGATGATGAATAAAAATTTGAAATTGAGGTATTTCAACATTGAGGCTTCTCATAAAATAGTAGGAATAAAAGTTTTATCACAGAAAAAAAAATTGCAATATACGAAGACAGGGGAAAAAATGAATAATATGGAAAGGACGAAAATCAAATATTTTTTAATTTCAAAATTGAATTGTGGTAGAAAGATTTTTATCAAGAAAAAAAATTCAAGTTTTAGCTTATTTCGAGGCTTAGCTATACCTACATTACTAACCGCAGCAGCCAATTCACCAATTCGTTTATCCCTATGACTTCTAGAGACAGGAACTCGCTTCCCCTGTCCGTTTTTACCGGCTACATATAACCTTCAGTCTTTCAAGACCCGCATCCACAGATTCAAGGGTTCAGCTTGAACTACAGGGGTTGTACCTTTTTGGTGCAACTTCTTCTTGTATCAATATCATTACAAAAAATAAATGAAATAATAATACAGTGAAACCCCTCAAATCCGAACTAATTTGGGCTGTAGTCTGTTCAGATTTCAATTTGTTCGGATTAGCCGAACAATTGAAGATAACTGATATCAAGTGAAAGATTAAATGATATTTTGTATGTTTCTATTATTATTTCATTGCTTTTGCAAAGTGATTAACCTAAAGAATTTCAATAACCAGTTTTTTAATCCTTGATGGCATAAGTATGTAGACACATTTACACTTTGTTAGGTATGCTAACTGTACTTCTTTGTTAATTTTTCAACTAATTATATAAAATAAGGTTATAATGTAGAATATATACATAATTGTTTTATGACTAAATAAATAAGTGTTTCTTTTTTGCGTTCGGATTTCCGGGGTTCAGATTTGAGAGGTTTCACTGTAATAATAATATGTAAATAGTATACTCTATGCCAATTCGTAAGAAAGATTTTATTAGGTACTTATATTTTTAAGGCAGTTTTAATGTTTTCATCTGACTCTGTCTCGTATATTATTCGAGAATAATGAGGTGATAGAAATTTTAATAATTATTTAATAAAAATAGATGGTAAATAATTCACGTACAAATTATATAATTGAATTTAAATGACATTTCCCTGCCATTCGTGCTGGCCACAATTATCTTCGACTAGTCATGTTCACATGTCTATCAATAAAATAGATTATTGTAGAAGGGAGAACAACTGGTTAGGTGAATGGACAGGGGTAGAAGTGGAGGTAATTAGGCTCGAACACAGAAACGCAATAGCTTGATTTTTTCACCTTTTTCTTTTATTATAAAACAAACATGAAATGAAATGGTAAATAAATAAAACATAACTATTTGTTTTTTTATTTATATGTATATAGGCTTACCATACCTACATCCCGGTTTGAAGGTATGATTCAGCAGTAGCGTAGCGAGAGGGTGCGGGGGGGGGGGTCACTTGCCCCGGGCGGCACTCTGATAGGGGCGGCGGATTTTAGAAAAAATTATAAAAAGTTTTATAACTAGCGCGACTTATCAGTGAACAAACTATTTATTTCACAATTTTCAGTAATTTCAATAATTTTTTTATAATTTTCAACAAATACTAAATACACTTAAATTTATATTTAAATTCAATACTAAATTTCCTTAAGGAGGTTCGTGACAGCTTATCTATCTGTTTGATCTACGAAAAAGTCTTTTATATTTCTGCAGAGTGACAACGTCTGCATATTAAATTTTTTAATAAAAAAAATTGTTAATAATGAGGTTAATTTCGAATAAAAATCTTTGTTTTCATAATATTAATAAAAAGAATATTGAGATAAATTTTTTTTCATTATAAAAACATGTATTTAACACAAAAACGAATTCAAGAAATAGAGTTGGAATTCTACACTAGTGTTTTTGTTATATTCTGTTGGCTGCAAATAACTTTTTATTTTTATATTTATGAATAACTAATTAACTAGACTGTCAAATTTATTGAAAAATGTATCATTTGATTCATACAATTTGAATTATTGATCTGTATAATTTGTTGAAAATGGTATAATTTGTATAGAAGTTGTAGCCCTTTTAAAAGCTCGGTCCATGTTAAAAGAACAATTTTCAATAATTTATTTCTCGGTAATGGGACAGTCGATCAACTTCAAATTTATGGAATAAATATTTAATACATCAATGTTTCGATGGTAAAAATTGAGAATTTTCTTATAAAAATGATAAAAATGATAAACTGTCCCGAACCCCCTAAGGGCCTTCAAATAGAATTCAATTAAATTTTTTATTATTTTGTGTGAGCCTCATCCACATAAGCTTACTGGAGAAATGAAACTTCTTTAGCCGTAGATTTTCTTTGTATAAAATGACCAAAAAGTTTGTCTGCCTTAAAAAATCACACTCCAGAGACATATCTATTAAACTTTAAAATTTATGTAGACTTTTAATTATTTTTTGGTGGTGTTAGATATATAGTCAGGTTGTCTGAGCGGGTAAAGTCCTACAAATCTGCAAGCCCTGGTTCAAGTCCGGCTCTCTGCAAAGACTCGGTCGGCCATTATCACCAATTTACACACACAGACACACATAAATATGAAAATGTCATTCAGGATCTCACTAAAATGAATATTGTTCCCCAAGTCAAGCAAAAATAAATAAATATAGAATTTTAATTATTTTGAGTAGTTATGTCCATCGATTAAATTATTAAAGTTGTTATCGGGAAATAAGGACTATATTTTTTATGCAGATAATTATATTTTATTGCCAACGTTCCATCAACTTTGTTGAGATTCAATCTGATTAATGTTAATGACTTGCCTTGTTATGTTTACTAAGAAAGAATAATTATAAAAATGACAAATATGCAGGGAAGATAACTATTTGAGCCCTGAAGAAGTCAACAAAGTTGATGGAACGTTGGCAATAAAATATAAATTATCTGCATAAAAAATATAATCCTTATTTCCCGATAACAAATTTAATAATAGAATTTTAATATAGATTTTTTTAAAAATATCTTGCATTACCTTGACGTAAAGATTTGATTTAATTTTTCACTTTACCTTCCAATATACCAGTTAAAAACTTTATTGATATCCCCGGATTTTTATATACAATCAGCAACGAATTGACCCATGTATTATAATAAAAATTTTAATTATTTTAGGAAATAATTTCCGCTTCTTAAGTCCCTGTGTATTTATAACATCTGGTATTATGGAAAGCGGATTGTACTGTTTCCTATTCGGGGGAGATGGTCTATATCGGATGGTGAATCCATCTTTTATAACAATCCACGGAAATAGGAGATGATTGAAAATCCAATTAATTATTAATCTACGTCATGGGTAGGTGATCTACGTATTTCAACGATTCGGTTATCAACTGTCAAAGACTAGTAGAGCTCTCTCTGCTGAAACCAGTAGGTTACGAATCATTAAACGTACCCTTTAAAATAGTGATTGTTGGAAATATGGATATTTTTAATCTCAAATCGATTGCCTCAATGTTCAGTGATTCTTCTTAATGACGGTTTGAGCTACATATTTTTAATAGAAACGTTGGTGACTAATTTCATGTTTTCTGCTATAGCTGCTCAAAAGCTCTTCATATAACGATTAGAATTTTAGGGATCCTATTTTTAGAAACTTGCTTGAGTAATTTCATCTTATTAGCCCTATGGCTATTCAAAAGTTCTTCCTATAACGATTATATCTTTTATGGTTTCGCTTGAAAAGTGAAATGTACCTATATTTTTCTTTTTTTAATGAAATTGATGTAAGAAGGAGTTACACCAAAAAAGGCGCATCCCGTAAAGGCCTGGATTGGGCCCTCCATCGTGAAAAGAAGAAGAGGGGCTGGGTAGGGGTCCAAGGTATCTGTGGATGCGGCTCTTAAAAAGCTAAAGGTTATAAGCCGCGGAAGACGGTGACGGGAACTAAGTTCCAGTCTATGGAGGTCTCAGGGATATTTTATCTTTAAAAGAGTTGGCGAACGCGCTTGTTCAATTTGTATCCAATTTGATAGCAAATGAGTGCTGAGCGTTCGAAAACCGCGTGTTTCTAGTAAAGAGGGCCTTAGGAAGGATAATTGATTTTAGCTCGACTGACCAAACACCACGATAATATCTGTAGTACAGAGAAAGTGCATAAACGGTTCTCCGGAGAGTTAGGGAGTCGAGTGGGTTAGTTAGGGCCAGGTCTCCTATTAGTTTAATTGCTCGCTTCTGAATCGCATCCAGTGTGGCAAGAGAATGCTTGGAGGCCCTTCTCCACAGATGAGAGCCATATTCGAGTCAGGGACGAATTTGAGCATTATACAAAGAAAGAAGTCGACTGGGTGTATAATAGCGTCTAGACCTAAATAGGAGACCAAGCTTGCACGCTGCAGCTTTAGCTGTAGTTGAGATATGGTCATTCCAAGAAAGGTCAGACCCTAGAGTGACGTCCAGCATTGAAATTTTATCCCTGAATTATATATCGAAATAAAACTCATAAAATATATTTGTATTATTTATGTGAAACCTACCTAGTATTTTAATTAAATCTTAAGTGAAATGGGACTCTATTAGTGTCACTACAATGTCTATATCAGAGCATTATAGCTCGTAAACTCCGATAAATAAGAGACTATTTTGAAAAACAAAGGTGCCAGAAATCTAGTACTAGACCCTTTGATTTTGGAATTATCGTAGCTACCAGATTCCAGGTATAGAAAATTATACTTGAGAGTGAATCTAATAATCCAGCCCGCTCGGCAAGCTTCGATTTCCAAGCGTACCGAGTAATACATTTTCTATATTCATAAATTCTATTACACATACATTAAACGCTTAATGATTTATTTACTGAACTTAATTCCTAACCAAAACAAAAGCAAAAATTTATAAAGAGAAAATGACAGATTTTAAATTTAATGAATAAAATTAATTCAGCTTTAGTTTTCAGTAGTATTAGTACCTATTACTAGAACAACTATTAAATATTTATTTTTCAAGCTAGAAATGCACTATTTTCGAATCCTATTAATAATTTCGTATTGTGGATCACTCACACACATACCCACACATACAAGTAAATTTAAATAAATTTTGGTTTGATTTATGAACATTTAATTATAAAACATTTATATTATTTTTAAGGTGGGGGGGTGCATTTATGAACATTTAATTTTTTAATATTTATCTTATTTTAAGATGGGGTCGGGGGAGATGCACTCCCCCCCCCCCTTGCATGCCATGGAGACAAAGTTATTTTCTGGATCTCAAAAAATACCACAATTTACTTTGTTATTTAGTAATAACTAATTTTCTCTCTTTTCAGGTAAGTGTCATCTCTTCACTTGTTCAATTCTTCTAACCTAATGAAATAAAAATATTGTTTTAAAAGGTAAGATTTTTAAAAATTTTAAACAGATATAGTTTTTAGTTAAAAAAAAGAATTTAAGGAGCACTATACTATGTTTTATTTATCTATTAATTTTTATGGAAACAAACAAAATTTATACCCACGTAAAAACGACATCTTATACTTTTTTTTAATTAAGATACCCCGAAAAATTCCATTTGACTCGCAATGATATCATTTAGATAAGAGCAAGGGAAATTTCAGAATTCTCTTTCTCATGTTATTTTTATAACTTTGTTCGTAATTTAATGTATTCAAGAAAATATTATCTTTGTTAAAACTCTGTACGTTTTAATATTGCCGTATTTTTATTATATGCATAATTTAAGCAATATCGCCTCTGGGAATAAAATACATTTTCACTTTAATGTTCAATTTGAAATTGTGTTGAAATTAAATAAATGATTAGATAGATGAGGGTTTAATTTGATTATTTAAATATAGAAATTATAAAGAATTAATCTAACGATTTGGATGAAATTCACTGGTTAGGAGGGTTTTGTGTTGGACATTCGATTTGTCACGGTCTCATCTTCGGCTAAGTTGTTTTTGATGGTTTTTTTCTTAATTGAACAATTATTCACAGGTGGTTGTCTCGATAAAAATGTATAATTACATTTTTATTCAATTTCATAAATAATTGGTTTTTTAATTTTATATCACACAATAAGATCATTATAATTATTATTATATATTAAAAGTTGGGAAATTTAATTGATTAAAAATCGAGTTTTAAATCCCACAAATATTAATTTGACAATTTAATTGATGAACTCAAAAATTGTTATTTAATTAAAAAAATAATTATACCGTATTTATTTATATACCTATATATACATACATAATCTGTGGGCCACTGAAGGCTAGAAATGCAAAAACTGGGTGAGTGGGCGGGGGTGGGGGTGCAGGAGGTGGGTTGCAGTGGTGGTGGGGAGTCGGGGGAGGTACGGGGTTTCGGGGCGGGGTGTTGTGGGAGGTAGGGTGGGAGGGTGCAGGAGGTGGGGTGAAGTGGTGGGGGTCCGGGGGGTGAGGGGGGTTTCGGAGATTAATATATATCTATTAACTGAAGCAAAAAGTTACCGAGCATCGCTCGGTGGCCCAGGTACTAGTAATAGATAAACTAGATATGAACTAAATTTTGAGAAATAATGAATTCACAATTTTATAGTTAATTTTCAAAACTAGTAATAATATTAATAAATTTTTAATTAATAATTAAAGGTTAGAATCAAGGATCGTAAAAGATATGTTTGTTTTAAAAGCCAAATTCCCGGAATCTCATTTTAGCACTTACCTAAATTCAATATTTTATCTGTTCTTGTGGGGGCTTCTGACATGATGACTCTAAATTTAAAAGAATCCAAACTTTTGAATTGATATTCTCATTTAATTCTATTTTTTATAGAATGTTTTTGTTAATCACGTTTATTTTCTCGAATGAGAGTATTCAGTTTTAGAATGTGTATAAATCTAATATACATGCAGGAAGGAAATTCTCCTTATTTTGAAGGATGGAAAACAAGCAAAAAGGGTGCGGATAGAAGGTTTGAAGTCCCTGCCTGGTATATCTTCCAGTTCAAGCATGTCAAAGACAAGTCCAGACAAGTTTTAGTGGAATAAAAATTGTTCTCTCTGAGGAACTATTAAAATAGGAATAATAAAAAAAAGGAATAAATAAAGATGATTCGAGAATCTTTAGACTAATCCATTTCTAATAACTCTCAATATATAAGATCGTAAATAACTAAGAGTGCTATAGACAAGCTTATAGCAATATAATTAGGAGAAATTTAAGATTTTCTTATAGAACAGGCTGATTCATTGTGGAAGATGGTCGATTTCCATCTCAGGAACTGTAGATTTAAGTCACAAGGTTTAATTACTGTCTACTATCCTCACTCACACAAAGCAGTATCCATTTGGGGCGAAGGTTCCAAAATATATTTTTAAAAAATCTAATGATGAATCGATGAAATTTGCAAAAGAAAAAGCGAAAATTAAAATAAAATTTCAAAAAATAAAGGGTACTTTTTTGGACAGCATCCTCTGTTTGAAAAGTCACCAACCTCCACTAAAATATATATTTATCAATATCTCTACATAAAATTAATTAATATATAAAATCCCCTGTATGTGGTCGGACTCGCGATTGGTTGGCCTATTTACATATATATTTTTTTTATTAATTGACAAACTTTTCATAAATTTACTGAAAATGAAAAATTACTAAATTTATTTGCTCTTCTTAACTATTCCCCCATTTTTAATTGTATACCTACTTAGTTTATAATTAATATCTGGTTATATTGGAAAACAACTATCGAACTTCAATAGAGATTAAGTCTACCAACTGATTAAACTTAGTAAACATCCTTTTGAGAACCGATTTCCTTCATCCTTCAACCTTAAATTTCAAAGCAAAGGGATTTTGATCATACAAACATGTTATTAGTGAAATGTAATTTCAAGTTATTAATAACGAAGAAGCGAGGATTAACTTGACAATATTTTTTTACACCTACCAAATTCAACATTTAGCCTTTTAGAAATCATTTATTGCAATCAATCGTATCTATGCATAAATAACGCGTCAATCTGTATAAATTGGTGAGTGTCCATTAATGATATCCCAGTGCGTTTGCTTCAAAAATAAAACCCGAAAAATGTATATTCAATTTAGTACTTAAATATTTGATTTAACCCATAACTGCTTGCAATCCGGTCAATTTGACATTTTCAATTTTTAAAATTTATTGTGTTTTATATGAAGACAAAATTTGCATTCATGTTTTTTTTATTGACTCTGTATCTAAATTCAAATATCGCAGATAGAAGCTGCAAAACAGGCAGATTAATTACGTAACAGGAGGATAGCAATGTTCCAATTCTTCCATATTGTATGATTTTTATTTTTAAAAAAATTTATCTATGAAAATATTAATTATTTGTTAGCCCTTTTTACCCCATTTCTCATTTAAATAAAACTGGATTATACATAACACATAAGGTAAATCAATTATGAAAAGTTGCACAAAACATTAGTAAAAATTTAATTTCATTCAAATATGTAGCGTAGATCTTTAAAAAAAACTTTTTATAATATTAATATTATATTATTATAATAATAATAAACAGGATGATTCACGCTCGATGGCAAGTTAGATGTTTATGGAAAACGGAACGTAGGATTTTTCTGAAAATTTAGCACCTTACATTTTCTTACCTGTTCTATCGATTTAAAATATTTTCAGCATTGTGACGTTTCGGCTTCCATCGAAAAGTCGTAGCAATTTAATTTTTTAAATGGAACACCCCGTATATTAACATGTTTATGGAACCGCCCTTTTATTAAAATACGTTTTTGTTAATATTGTCCTATACCAGGGGTCGGCAACCTTTTGAGATGGAAAACTCAAAAGTTACAATTTACAAAATTTCCCAGTTTTTAAAGAGCCACTAACATATTTAATTCAATATTATGGTATTTGATTAGGATTAGATACATATAAATTTGATTTTTGATTTAAAATAAAGCCGCATCTTCACATTGAAATAGCTGCAAGTGGCTCGCGAGCCACGGGTTGCCGACCCATAGAGATAGGTATAGGACCTATACCTATCTCTATGGGTTTTCGAGATAAAAAATAATTTGTGTTAAACATGGTCCAAAACATGGCCCTAATTAAATTTAAATAAATTAGTCCTCTCAATTCATGAAAAGTTGATATTTTGGTGGTAGTTTAGGCAGACCCGAAGTATTTAATTTATGCCGAAAAATCGACTCCATATTATACAGGGCGTGCTAAGATTGCTATTATTTCCGGTATTCATAAAAGGGGTCAAAAGTTCGTTTTAGCTTATGACAGTTTGTTGACTATTTATAATTAACTTATAAACATTTTATTCACGATGTTCAAAAAAATCTCCCGAAATGATCGCAAATATTGATTATTCAAATCTTCTTATGAAATTATTTATTCTGTACTATAAGAAATTCGTTCGAATAATCAATATTTGCGATCATTTTGGGAGATTTTTTTGAACATCGTCAATGAAATGTTTATAAGTTACTTATGAATAGTCAACAAACTGTCATAAGCTTGATATTTCCATGGTTAGTTAAAATTAAATTCATTAAAAAGTAATTTTTCACGAAAAAGCGCCTTTATTAAGAAAATTTGATATTTTAGGTATAGGGACATGATATATCGTCTTGAAGCATTGTTCGTCCTCTTTCAATTTATTGAGTAATATACAGGGGATCTCATTTGAAAAAACGAACTTTTGACTCCTTTTATGAATACCGGAAATAATAGTAATCTTGGCACGCACTGTATAATATGGAGTCGATTTTTCGGCATAAATTAAATACTTCGGGTCTGCCTAAACTACCACCAAAATATCAACTTGTCATGGATTGAGAGCACTAATTTATTTAAGTTTAATTAGGGCATTGTTTTGGACCATATTTGACACAAATTATTTTTTATCTCGAAAACCCATAGATATAGGTATAGGACACTATTAACAAAAACGTATTTTGGTAAAAGGGCGGTTCCATAAACATGTTAATATACGGGGTGTTCTATTTAAAAAAATTAAGTTGCTACTACTTTTCGATGGAAGCCGAAACGTCACAATGCTGAAAATATTTTAAATCGATAGAACAGGTAAGAAAATGTAAGGTGCTAAATTTTCAGAAAAATCCTACGTTCCGTTTTCCATAAACATCTAACTTGCCATCGGCCGTGAATCACCCTGTATAGATTTACAAAAAGCATTTATTTCAATATTTCAAAAACTAAAATAAGACAATTAATTGTTTGTACTAAAAGAAACTAAAAATGTATTAAAAAAGATTCTAAAAAGGTCAACATTTCAAAGAATTTAGTAGAAATAATTTTACATTGCTTATCAGAGGGTTCATCCAATCAGGAGTTGAACCCGAGTATCGACATCCTTTCCGGGAAACTCCTGAGAGAATGAACCTTCTCTGATAAGCAATATAAAATTATTTCTACTAATATGGTACCTTTGATAACTCGCTACAACGGTGAGGCAAGCGAATAAAGAAAGAAAGGCCATAGAAAGTTCGTTCTGGTGTCAGAATGTGCTTATTTCCAATGCTTCATGTTCAAAAATGCAGAAAACTTATTCAAAAAATAAATGTTTATTATTGAAAGCGTACCGACTCTTGAAAAAGTTCTCACTTTTTGTTGCAATTTCTGTATTATATATAAAGTGGTGAAAGAATGCTTGAAGACTCCATTCCAAAGATTTTTTTTGGCTTTTCGGCCTTTCTAGTCATAAGCCAATTTACTCTACTTATTATTATTTTTTTTTAATTTGTCTCTACCCATGGATAAGATTTTAGCCGGATGCCTCGAGTCGGATTCGAACCCAGGTCCATTTGGTTAGCAGGCTGGTAAGCTAATCGCTAGCCTAACCAGACCCCTCATTCCAAAGATGCGAGCTATATTTAAGACAGGGTTCTATTCAATGCATAGAGTATAACTAAACATTCTCGTATAATTATTTATAAATATTATATTTTTTTTAAATAAATAAATATAATTTATTAACTAAAATGGGGTGAATAACCACGATGACAGAATTGTCCCTGTGATTCTTAAAATGGGATTTAAATTTCTTATTTTGTTTGTTTTTTGCTTCCAAAAGGATTTCGATTTCCTTCCCTTTCTCAGGCTATTAGAATAAAAAGGTAGTACTATTATTCTTGAAAGTCGGGCATTCTGGAAAGAGAGAGTGGGTAAGCCTGGAGTGAGGCTCCAGTGCTCCTCCATAGCAACGCCCTCGAGAGTGAAGCTGGCAGACAGCACGACGCCGACGCCTCTGCAGATTCAGCGCGCCCTTGAAATGCTCAGCAGGCTGCCTGCTGGAGAGGTCCCTACTGGCCCTAATCAAGCAGCTCTTTTAGTACGAAATAGATAAAAAAAAAAAACTCCTCAAGCATGAATAGACAGCAAAAAATCAACTCATAAGGAGAAATTAAGAGAAATCAAAGAGGTTGTCCGCTGCTTGCATGCGCGGATCCAGGGGGGGCGATGGGGGCGACCGCCCCCCCCCCCAAAGCATTGGAGATCAATATTTTTTATATGTTTATTTAATTTTTTTTTTATAACATAAAAATTTTAAAATTGAAGAAAATAAAGTTCTATGTGGGGGGGGCGTCTCTGACCCCCCCCCCCGATTGGACAATTCGATCGCGGCACACTTCCGAGATCAAAAGTAAATCTTATATACCGGCGACCGCCCCCCCCCCCCCAAAACAGAGGTCTGGATCCGCGCCTGGCTGCTTGATACTATATATTACTAGCTGCTCCAGGCGGGCAACGCCTCAAGGCTGACAAAAGTTTTTTTTAATATTTATTTAACGCATTGGCTAAGCACGATCGCTATCTGACCAATCAGAATCGTTCTAATAATTTAATACTTTGCCATTGGCTATACACTCGCCAATGAGATCTTTTGGATCATACAAACATATATACATACTTTTCCATTATATATATAGATACTGGGTTCATAATATATATTTCTTTGTATGGTAAATATTAAAAAGGTTAATAAAATGTTAAAATAAAGTCGAGATTTTGGGATGTCAGGATTTTGACATTTATCATTTATTTGTTAGAGAATATAGTTTCATAGTTTCGAAGGTTTGACCTTCATCATGGATTTCGATTTGCTTCTCTTTCTTAGGCTATTAGAATAAAAATATATTTTAATTATAAATATTTTATCTGTTTTATTTCTCATGGCTTCAATTACCTGATTGAATATAGACAAATTCATTTTGTTGTTATCGCAAGCCAGCCAAAGAACAAACGATCATATGACTAGCTTGCTATAACAAAAAAACAATTTTTTCTTTATCCAATCTCGTAAGTTAACCCAGGAGAAATAATAGATAAAATTTTGTAAGTTTATAATAGGAAAATAAGGGCAAACTTTTATGTGGGACTTTTTTTTATTCATCAGCCAACGTTTCGTCTACTTTTCCGACTTTTTCAGGGCTTTAAATATTATAAACTTTCAAATTAATACAAATTATGGACGGAAATGAAAATAATAATAGATAGAATATAGAGAATATTTATAATTAAAAAAGCTGATGATGAATGTCAAACCTTCGAAACTCTACTCTCTAACAAATAAATTATATATACATGTATATGTTCAATAGATGGTCGGATGATATAAAAAGAATATCGACAAACTGAGTAGAAGCTGAAAAGACCGAGAAAACTGGAGACATTTGGAGGAGCTCTATATTAAGCAGTGGACAAAAAAGGGCTGATTGATGATGATGATGATGATGATGTTTGTTTAATTTATTTAAATACTCCTTAAGATGCATGGTCTTGTCGCTTTTTGTGTATAAAAATTTGTTTACAAAAAATCGATTATATTAGCCCTTATCGTACTAGGATTTCGTAAATTCTCTAATCTATTCGGAAGTTAATCCAATATCTAACCACATATTTTATTTTTTCTAAAGTTATTAAATCAATGCCTGTAATAGCCTAAATAAATATAACGGAGTTTCATTAAAATAGATCTAGAGTTTAAATTCATCCTGTATATAAGTATAGATGCATTTTTTATATACTACAAACCGTTATAGATAGAAAGAGGCGGCCATTAATAACGAATGAACTCTTTCTGTTTGATCTTATTGTTAGAATGTTGGATAGTCTAACTGTTCAATGTAATAACGTATGATACTCAGAGTATCTGTTTTAATAATATCTGGATCGCATATTTCATTTACCGTTGAATTAATATATCAAGTAGATATTTAATTAATACCTTGATCAATAGTATTCCTCATTGTTGGTTTAAATACACACACACACACACACACATCGACAGAGACATTTAGTCAATGATCAAAATAAATATTAAGTAAAAAGAGATCGAAATTTATCATTTTTAATTTGAATTTATATTTGAGATTCACTCTTTTATATACTCCGTTGTCCAAAATGACAAATTTTCATTTGAAAAAAGTAAAAAGTTTCTCAAAAATGAATTACTATTTATATCAAGGAGATATTTTAATTACTACCTTGATCAATAGTATTCTATTGTTGGTTTAAATACACACACACACACACACACATCGACAGAGACATTTAGTCAATGATCAAAATAAATATTAAGTAAAAAGAGATCGAAATTTATCATTTTTAATTTGAATTTATATTTGAGTTTCACTCTTTTATATACCCTGTGGTCGAAAATGACAAATTTTCATTTGAAAAAAGTAAAAATTTTATCAAAAATGAATTACTATTTATATCAAGAAGATATTTTAATTACTACCTTGATCAATAGTATTCTATTGTTGGTTTAAATACACACACACACACACACACATCGACAGAGACATTTAGTCAATGATCAAAATAAATATTAAGTAAAAAGAGATCGAAATTTATCATTTTTAATTTGAATTTATATTTGAGTTTCACTTTTATATACCCTGTGGTCGAAAATGACAAATTTTCATTTGAAAAAAGTAAAAATTTTATCAAAAATGAATTACTATTTATATCAAGAAGATATTTTAATTACTACCTTGATCAATAGTATTCTATTGTTGGTTTAAATACACACACACACACACACACATCGACAGAGACATTTAGTCAATGATCAAAATAAATATTAAGTAAAAAGAGATCGAAATTTATCATTTTTAATTTGAGTTTATATTTGAGTTTCACTCTTTTATATACCCTGTGGTCGAAAATGAAAAATTTTCATTTGAAAAAAGTAAAAAGTTTCTCAAAAATGAATTACTATTTATATCAAGGAGATATTTTAATTACTACCTTGATCAATAGTATTCTATTGTTGGTTTAAATACACACACACACACACACACATCGACAGAGACATTTAGTCAATGATCAAAATAAATATTAAGTAAAAAGAGATCGAAATTTATCATTTTTAATTTGAGTTTATATTTGAGTTTCACTCTTTTATATACCCTGTGGTCGAAAATGACAAATTTTCATTTGAAAAAAGTAAAAAGTTTCTCAAAAATGAATTACTATTTATATCAAGGAGATATTTTAATTACTACCTTGATCAATAGTATTCTATTGTTGGTTTAAATACACACACACACACACACACATCGACAGAGACATTTAGTCAATGATCAAAATAAATATTAAGTAAAAAGAGATCGAAATTTATCATTTTTAATTTGAGTTTATATTTGAGATTCACTCTTTTATATACTCCGTTGTCCAAAATGACAAATTTTCATTTGAAAAAAGTAAAAATTTTATCAAAAATGAAATACTATTTATATCAAGAAGATATTTTAATTACTACCTTGATCAATAGTGTTTTATTGTTGGTTTAAATACACACACACACACACACACATCGACAGAGACATTTAGTCAATGATCAAAATAAATATTAAGTAAAAAGAGATCGAAATTTATCATTTTTAATTTGAGTTTATATTTGAGTTTCACTCTTTTATATACCCTGTGGTCGAAAATGACAAATTTTCATTTGAAAAAAGTAAAAAGTTTCTCAAAAATGAATTACTATTTATATCAAGAAGATATTTTAATTACTACCTTGATCAATAGTATTCTATTGTTGGTTTAAATACACACACACACACACACACATCGACAGAGACATTTAGTCAATGATCAAAATAAATATTAAGTAAAAAGAGATCGAAATTTACTTTAATTTGAATTTATATTTGAGTTTCACTTTTTATATACCCTGTGGTCGAAAATGACAAATTTTTATTTGAAAAAATTAAAAATTTTCTCAAAATGTATTAAATACGGCTTATATCAAGGAGATATTTTAATTACTACCTTGATCAATAGTATTCTATTGTTGGTTTAAATACACACACACACACACACACACACATCGACAGAGACATTTAGTCAATGATCAAAATAAATATTAAGTAAAAAGAGATCGAAATTTATCATTTTTAATTTGAATTTATATTTGAGTTTCACTCTTTTATATACCCTGTGGTCGAAAATGACAAATTTTCATTTGAAAAAAAGTAAAAGTTTCTCAAAAATGAATTACTATTTATATCAAGGAGATATTTTAATTACTACCTTGATCAATAGTATTCTATTGTTGGTTTAAATACACACACACACACACACACATCGACAGAGACATTTAGTCAATGATCAAAATAAATATTAAGTAAAAAGAGATCGAAATTTATCATTTTTAATTTGAATTTATATTTGAGATTCACTTCTTTTATATACCCTAAATGAAAATGACAAATTTTCATTTGAAAAAAAGTTAAAAGTTTCTCAAAAATGTAGTACTATTTATATCAAGGAGATATTTTAATTACTACCTTGATCACAGTATTCTATTGTTGGTTTAAATACACACACACACACACACATCGACAGAGACATTTAGTCAATGATCAAAATAAATATTAAGTAAAAAGAGATCGAAATTTATCATTTTTAATTTGAATTTATATTTGAGATTCACTCTTTTATATACCCTGTGGTCGAAAATGACAAATTTTCATTTGAAAAAGTAAAAGTTTCTCAAAAATGAATTACTATTTATATCAAGGAGATATTTTAATTACTACCTTGATCAATAGTATTCTATTGTTGGTTTAAATACACACTCACACACACACACATCGACAGAGACATTTAGTCAATGATCAAAAAAAAAATTAAGTAAAAAGAGATCGAAATTTATCATTTTTAATTTGAATTTATATTTGAGTTTCAATTTCAATTCTGTGGTCGAAAATGACAAATTTTCATTTGAAAAAGTAAAGTTTCTCAAAAATGAATTACTATTTATATCAAGGAGATATTTTAATTACTACCTTGATCAATAGTATTCTATTGTTGGTTTAAATACACACTCACACACACACACACATCGACAGAGACCATTTAGTCAATGATCAAAAATTAAGTAAAAAGAGATCGAAATTTATCATTTTTAATTTGAATTTATATTTGAGTTTCACTCTTTTATATACCCTGTGGTCGAAAATGACAAATTTTTATTTGAAAAAATTAAAAATTTTTCAAAAATGTATTACTATTTATATCAAGGAGATATTTTAATTACTACCTTGATCAATAGTATTCTATTGTTGGTTTAAATACACACACACACACACACACATCGACAGAGACATTTAGTCAATGATCAAAATAAATATTAAGTAAAAAGAGATCGAAATTTATCATTTTTAATTTGAATTTATATTTGAGTTTCACTCTTTTATATACTCCGTTGTCCAAAATGACAAATTTTCATTTGAAAAAAGTAAAAAGTTTCTCAAAAATGAATTACTATTTATATCAGCGGAGATATTTTAATTACTACCTTGATCAATAGTATTCTATTGTTGGTTTAAATACACACACACACACACACACACGACAGAGACATTTAGTCAATGATCAAAATAAATATTAAGTAAAAAGAGATCGAAATTTATCATTTTTAATTTGAATTTATATTTGAGATTCACTCTTTTATATACCCTGTGGTCGAAAATGACAGTAAATTTTCATTTGAAAAGTAAAAGTTTCTCAAAAATGAATTACTATTTATATCAAGGAGATATTTTAATTACTACCTTGATCAATAGTATTCTATTGTTGGTTTAAATACACACTCACACACACACACATCGACAGAGACATTTAGTCAATGATCAAAAAAAAAATTAAGTAAAAAGAGATCGAAATTTATCATTTTTAATTTGAATTTATATTTGAGTTTCACTATATACCCTGTGGTCGAAAATGACAAATTTTTATTTGAAAAAATTAAAAATTTTCTCAAAAATGTATTACTATTTATATCAAGGAGATATTTTAATTACTACCTTGATCAATAGTATTCTATTGTTGGTTTAAATACACACACACACACACACACATCGACAGAGACATTTCTAGCGAATAATGATCAAAATAAATATTAAGTAAAAAGAGATCGAAATTTATCATTTTTAATTTGAATTTATATTTGAGTTTCACTCTTTTATATACTCCGTTGTCCAAAATGACAAATTTTCATTTGAAAAAAGTAAAAAGTTTCTCAAAAATGAATTACTATTTATATCAAGGAGATATTTTAATTACTACCTTGATCAATAGTATTCTATTGTTGGTTTAAATACACACACACACACACACACACATCGACAGAGACATTTAGTCAATGATAAAAATAAATATTAAGTAAAAAGAGATCGAAATTTATCATTTTTAATTTGAATTTATATTTGAGATTCACTCTTTTATATACCCTGTGGTCGAAAATGACAAATTTTCATTTGAAAAAAGTAAAATTTTATCAAAAATGAATTTACTACTATATCAAGGAGATATTTTAATTACTACCTTGATCAATAGTATTCTATTGTTGGTTTAAATACACACTCACAAACACACACATCGACAGAGACATTTAGTCAATGATCAAAATAAATATTAAGTAAAAAGAGATCGAAATTTATCATTTTTAATTTGAATTTATATTTGAGATTCACTCTTTTATATAATCCGTTGTTCAAAATGACAAATTTTCATTTGAAAAAAGTAAAAAGTTTCTCAAAAATGAATTACTATTTATATCAAGGAGATATTTTAATTACTACCTTGATCAATAGTATTCTATTGTTGGTTTAAATACACACACACACACAGACATCGACAGAGACATTTAGTCAATGATCAAAATAAATATTAAGTAAAAAGAGTTCGAAATTTATCATTTTTAATTTGAATTTATATTTGAGATTCACTCTTTTATATACCCTGTGGTCGAAAATGACAAATTTTCATTTTGAAAAAGTGTAATTTTCTCAAAATGAATTACTATTTATATCAAGGAGATATTTTAATTACTACCTTGATCAATAGTATTCTATTGTTGGTTTAAATACACACACACACATCGACAGAGACATTTAGTCAATGATCAAAATAAATATTAAGGTAGTTGTTCCGCCAAATGCGTTTTCGTAGGATTTTTCTGAAATTTAGATATATTATTATTGAAATACTTGTGCATCGATTGGTGGCAAAACGAAATTGATGAACAATACAGTTCCGGAGATATTTAATTTCAAAAATCGATTTTTTCGGCCTCTTTAGCATTGCACTATACGGGATATCGGAAAGTTTACATACATATTTAATTATAATTAAGAAACCCTTCGTACAATTTTTTATAAAAAACTAAAACAACATTAAACAATAACCAATACATATTTTAAGACAAGTTCATTCATAGTTACAACACAGTTTCTGAGATAATAAGGAATAAATAATGAAAATGTATATAAAAAAATTCTCACTAAAAACATTTTGGCAACAGCGCATTTATTAAACCAGCGAAAGAGGGAGCAAAAAAGTAGAAAGCGCGCGTGCGCTAGATTTTTTCAAAATTATAATTTTCATAAGATGTAACGTAGGCGTTGATTACATTTGTTAAAAATAACAAAACGATATTTATAGAAATTTTTGAAAATATTATTATTTTTATTATTATTAGTTCACTCTTTATAGTATATAAGTTTAATTTTTTTTTCCGGATATGGGTATGGCTAATCATTTACTTTTACCATACAGGGTGTATGGTCAAGTATTGTGATCGTGCATGAAATAAGCGTTTTTTACTTCTTTTTTTCGAAATAATAATTGTTTTCTCAAAATGTATGCTAGTCTGTTTGTTAGTCTGTGCGCTACTAAATTTTTGTGGACGAGCTAGTTCAAAAACTAGTGTGAATATCAAAACCAAATTTCACACGTAGTTTTGGTCCATTGACATTAAGAGCTGGTTAGATATTGGTGCATATCGACCCAAAATTAAGGGGGGGGGGGGGGGGGGTTAAAATTTAAAATTATAATCTTTTCAAACTAAAAAAAAAAAAACAAGAAAAATGATATATACAATAAAATAAACCTATAATAATGAAAATATTTTTTTCTGGAGCCAAAATTAATGCTGGGGGGGCGAAATTCAGCCATTTTAGCAAACTCAACCAAATTTTGTACTCATAATCAGCGTACCCCCTAGAAGTTTAAAAATACAAAAACTAACCACCCAAAATGTATGCTTTTTCCAGTACTGACATGAGTTAATGTATAGCAATATTGACATTTTATTGAAAAAATAGAATTCAAACCTAATCGCCTTTCATCAACAATATTTTTTAATAAAATATCTTTCCGACAGTGACAACAGGTTAGGTTATTCGCCAACTCGCCCACTTCAATTATTCGTGCCTACATTAGCACTCTTAGTACACATTTTTTTCGTTTTTTTCCTTCATTCATTACCGCAACAGCTTTTAGTCGTTTATTTAGAGATTTTTGATTAATAAATCGACCTTTAAAATGTATTTTATCATTCATTTTATCTGTCATTTTAATGTCATGTATAAAAATATTCAATCTCTTTCAATGTTGCCAAATTTCTCAAACGAGCACGGGATTGGCTAGATTTGGTACAAAAACAGCAAAAAGTGTTGTCCTTATGAACTATGAATCCTTATTGACTGTTCTATATACTTGAGCATTAACTTTTTGCTGGTATTGTCGCGAAACAACTACCTTAAGTAAAAAATATATTCTGAAATTTATCATTTTTAATTTGAATTTATATTTGAGTTTCACTCTTTTATATACTCCGTTGTCCAAAATGACAAATTTTCATTTGAAAAAAGTAAAAGTTTCTCAAAAATGAATTACTATTTATATCAAGGAGATATTTTAATTACTACCTTGATCAATAGTATTCTATTGTTGGTTTAAATACACACACACACACACACACATCGACAGAGACATTTAGTCAATGATCAAAATAAATATTAAGTAAAAAGAGATCGAAATTTATCATTTTTAATTTGAATTTATATTTGAGTTTCACTCTTTATATACCCTGTATCGAAAATGACAAATTTTCATTTGAAAAAAGTAAAAATTTTATCAAAAATGAATTACTATTTATATCAAGAAGATATTTTAATTACTACCTTGATCAATAGTATTCTATTGTTGGTTTAAATACACACACACACACACACACATCGACAGAGACATTTAGTCAATGATCAAAATAAATATATAAAAAGAGATCGAAATTTATCATTTTTAATTTGAATTTATATTTGAGTTTCACTTTTATATACCCTGTGGTCGAAAATGACAAATTTTCATTGAAAAAAAGTAAAAATTTTATCAAAAATGAATTACTATTTATATCAAGAAGATATTTTAATTACTACCTTGATCAATAGTGTTCTATTGTTGGTTTAAATACACACACACACACACACACACATCGACAGAGACATTTAGTCAATGATCAAAATAAATATTAAGTAAAAAGAGACTGAAATTTACTATTTTTAATTAACTTTATATTTGAGTTTCACTTCTGATATACCCTGTGGTCGAAAATGACAAATTTTCATTTGAAAAAAGTAAAAATTTTATCAAAAATGAATTACTATTTATATCAAGAAGATATTTTAATTACTACCTTGATCAATAGTATTCATTGTTGGTTTAAATACACACACACACACACACATCGATAGAGACATTTAGCCAAATGATCAAAATCAATATTAAGCAAAAAGAGACTGAACTTATCATTTTTACCGAATTATATTCTGAGTTTCTACTTTTATATACCCCGTGGTCGAAAATACAAATTTTCATTTGAAAAAAGAAAATTATCAAAAATGAATTACTATTTATAATAAGTAGTATATTTAATTAATAATTTGATCAATAGTATTCTATTGTTGGTTTAAATACACACACACACACACACACATCGACAGAGAAGGTTTCAGTCACGATCAAAATATTAAGTAAAAAGAGATCGGAAATTTATCATTTTTAAATTTAATTTATATTTGAGTTTCACTTTTACATACCCTGTGGTCGAAAACACAAATTTTCATTTAAAAAAGTAAAATTTTATCAAAAATGAATTACTATTTATATCAAGAAGATATTTTTAATTTCATTTTCACTTAATTCACACAGTATTCTTATTGTTGGTTTAAATACACACACACACACACACACGACAGAGACATTTAGTCAATGATCAAAATAAATATACAAGTAAAAAGATCGAAATTTATAATTTTTAATTTTGAAATTTAGGCTGGAGTTTCACTCTTTTTATATACCCTGTGGTCGAAAATGACAAATTTTCATTTGAAAAAAGAAAAAGTTTTCAAAAATGAATTACTATTTACCAAGAGATATTTTAATTACTACCTTGATCAATAGTACTTTTGCTGCTTAAATACACACACACACACACACACGACAGAGACATTTAGTCAATGATCAAAATAAATATTAAGTAAAAATATTCAATTATTTTAGTTTTTACCGGAATTATATTTGAGTTTCACTTTGAAAATTTCTGTACGAAATATAAATTTGCCTGAAAAAGTAAAAATTTTATTAAAAATATCGATTATTTATATCAAGAAGATATTTTAATTACTACCTTGATCAATAGTATTCTCATTGTTGGTTTAAATACACATAGACACACACATACATTAATGATGAGATGATTAATGTATTTATCTAAAATAAACATATAAAAGAGACGGAAATTTATCATTTTTAATTTGAATTTATATTTGAGTTTTGTACTTTTTTAGGAGAAAAATTTGTGGTTTGAAAATGATAAATTTTCACGAGAAAAAGTAAAATTTATCAAAAATGAATTACTATTTATATCAAATATATTTTAATTAATACCTTGATCAATAGAATTCTATTAAGTTGCTGAAATACACAATGTCAACACATCGACAGAGACATTTAGTCAATGATCAACAATATTGGTAAAAGAGATCGAAATTATTTATTTTTAATTTGAGTTTATATTGAGATTCACTTATATACCTGTATTAGAAACACAAATTTTCATTTGAAAAAGTAAAAAGTTTCTCAAAAATATCATTATTATATCAGATGAGATATTTTAATTACTACCTGATCAAATAGTATTCTTTTGTTGGTTTCATATTAAATACACACAGAATACTACACACATATCGATAGACATTTTAGTCAATGATCAAAAAATAACATAGCAAAGAGATCTAAAATTATCATTTTTAATTTGAATTTATATTTGAGTTTCACTTTTTATATACCCTGTGGTCGAAAATGACAAATTTTCATTTGAAAAAAAGAAAGCTTTCAAAAATGAATTAGTTATTTATATCATAGATATTTTAATTAATACCTTGATCAATAGTATTCTATTGTTGCCTTAAAGGACACACACACATCGATATATATATTAGTCAATGATCAAAATAAATATTATAAAGAGACTGAAATTTATCATTTCTAATTTGTTTATATTTGAGATTCACCTTTAGTATACCCGTTGTCCAAAATGACAAATTTTTACTAAAAAGTAAAAAGTTTTCAAAATGAATTACTATTTATATCAGTTATATATTTTGAATTATCATCAGACTAGCAGTATTCTGCCATAGTTTAAAATACACACACACACACACACACACGCACACATATATTTAGTCAATTATCAAAGAAGATATAAAAAGAGATCGAAAATTTATCATTTTTAATTGAGTTATATTTGAGATTCACTCTTTATATACCTGCTATTCAAAATGATACTACATTTAAAAGTAAAAATTTTATCAAAATGAATTACTATTTATATCAAGAAGATATTTTAATTACTACCTTGATCAATAGTATTCTATTGTTGGTTTAAATACGCTGTATTATACACACACACACACATCGACAGACATATTTATCAATGATCAAAATAAATATTGGTAAAAATAGATCGAAATTTATCATTTCTTTAGTTCTGAGCTTTATATTTGAGATTCACTCTTTTATATACCTGTTGTCCAAAATGACAAATTTTCATTTGAAAAAAGTAAAATTTATCAGCAGACTACTATTTATATCAAGAAGATATTTTTAATACTACCTTGATCAATAGTATCGTATTGTTATGTTTAATACACACACACACACACACACATCGACAGAGACATTTAGTCAATGATCAAAATAAATATTAAGTAAAAAGATCGAAATTTATCATTTAATTTGAATTTATATTTGAGTTTCACTTTTACATGCAATTCCTGTAGAATGAAAAATGACAAATTTTCATATTTTAGAAAAAAGTAAAAGTTTCATAAAATGAATTACTATTTATATCAAGAAGATATTTTAATTACTACCTTGATCAATAGTATTCTATTGTTGGTTTAAAATAATAATATCACTTACACATCGACAGAGACATTTAGTCAATGACTGTAAATATTGGGTACAGAGATCAAATTGTCATTTTACCGAGCTGTATTTGAGATTCACTTTATATACTCCGTTGTCCAAAATGACAATTACTGCGCAAAAGCCAAAATAAATGATTATTTAGTATCAAGGAGATATTTTAATTACTACCTTGATCAATAGTATTCTATTGTTGGTTTAAATACACACACACACACACACACACATCGACAGAGACATTTAGTCAATGATCACAAATATTAAGTAAAAAGAGATCGGAATTTGTCATTTTTAATTTAGTCCATTGAGATTCACTCTTTTATATACCCTGTGGTCGAAAATGACAAATTTTCACGAAAAGTAAAAATTTTCTCAAAAATGAATTACTACTTGCACAAGAGATATTTTACTCACTACCTTGATCAATAGTATTTCATTGTTGGTTTAAATACACATCGACAGACATTTAGTCAATGATCAAAAATAAATATTAAGTAAAGAGATCGAAATTTATTCATTTTTTAAATTTGAGTTTATATTTGGTATTCACTCTTTTATATACTCCGTTGTCCAAAATGACAAATTTTCATTTGAAAAAGTGTGTTTTCAAAAATGAATTACTATTATATCAAGGAGATAGTTTTAATTACCACCTTGATCAATAGTATATCTAATGTTAGTTTAAATACACACACACACACACACACACACTGACAGAGACATTTAGTCAATGATCAAAATAACATATAAAAAGAGATCGAAATTTATTCATTTTTAATTTGAGTTTATATTTGAGATTCACTCTTTTATATACCCGTTGTCCAAAATGACAAATTTTCATTTGAAAAAGTAAAAAGTTTCTCAAAAATGAATTACTATTTATATCAAGGAGATATTTAATTACTACCTTGATCATTATATTCTATTGTTGGTTTAAATATACACACACACACACACACACACGACAGAGATATTTAGTCAATGATCAAAATAAATATTAAGTAAAAAGATCGAAATTTATCATTTTAATTTTAATTTATATTTGAGTTTCACTTTTTATATAATTCTGTGGTCGAAAATGACAAATTTTTCATTTGAAAAAAGTAAAATTTATCAAAAATGAATTACATATATCAAGAAGATATTTTAATTACTACCTTGATCAATAAAATTATTGTTGGCTTCAATACACACACACACACACACACACATCGAAGGAGACATTTAGTGTCAATGATCAAAATAAAGACAAGTAAAAAGAGATCAATTTTATCATTTTTAATTTGAATTTATATTTGAGTTTCACTTTTATATAACTTGTCGAAAATGACAAAATTTACTTGAAAAAGTAAAAATTCTTTATCAAAAATGAATTCAATATTTATATCAAGAAGATATTTTAATTACTACCTTGATCAATAGTATTCTATTTGTTGGTTTAAATACACACACACACACACACACACACACACATCGACAGAGACATTTAGCTCAATATTCCAAAATAATATTAGCAAAAAGAGATCGAAATTTATCATTTTTAATTTGAGTTTATATTTGAGATTCACCTTTGTATACCCTGTGGTCGAAAAAATGACAAATTTTCATTTGAAAAAAGTAAAAAGTTTCTCAAAAATGAATTAATATTTATATCAGAAGATATTTTAATTATTTACCTTTTGATCATAGTGTTCTATTGTTGGTTTAAATACACACACACACACACACACATCGACAGAGACATTTAGTCAATGATCAAAATAAAATATTAAGTAAAAAGAGATCGAAATTTATCATTTTTAATTTGAATTTATATTTGAAGCCACCTTTTTATATGAATTTCCTGTATTTGAAAGGATAAATTTTCGTTTGTGTGAAAAATTTACCAAAATGAATACATGAGACGAAGACAATTGCTTTATCAGTAGTGCGTTCTATTGTTGTTTAAATACACACACACACATCGACAGATATATTTAGCTTTCCCCCCCCCCCCCCCCGCAATAAATATTCAAAATAAGATAAGTAAAAAGAGATCGAAATTTATCATTTTTAATTTGGAATTTGGCATTGAGTTTCAAAATTTTTATATAAATTTTGTCAGAAAATACAAATTTTCATTTGAAAAAAGTAAAAATTTTATCAAAAATGAATTACTATTTATATCAAGCAAGATATTTTAATTACTAATTTTGATCAAATAGTATTCTATTGTTATTTAAATACACACACACACACACACACACACGACAGAGATATTTAGTCAATGATCAAAATAAATATTAAGTAAAAAGAGATTTGAAATTTACTATTTTTAATTTGAGTTTATATTGAGATCTCTACTTTTATATACCCTGTGGTCGAAAATGACAAATTTTCATTTGAAAAAGTAAAAAGTTTCTCAAAATGAATTACTATTTACATTACAGATATTTTAATACACTGAATTACAAAATGTATTGTTGGTTTAAATACACACACACACACACACATCGACAGAGACATTAGTCATACGATCAAAATAAATATTATAAAAAAGATCGAAATTTATCATTTTTAATTTTGAATTTATTTGAGTTTCTACTCTTTATATACTCGGTTTTAGAAAATGACAAATTTTCATTTATGCAAGTAAAATTTTATCAAAATGAATTACTATTTATATCAGAAGATATTTTGATTATTACCTTGATCAATATAGGTCTTATTGGTTTAAATACACACACACACACACACACATCGACAGAGACATTTTGGGTCAATGATCAAAATAAATATTAAGTAAAAAGAGATCGAAATTTATCATTTTTAATTTGAATTTTATATTTGAGTTTCACTCTCGGCAATTCGTTGTCCAAAATGACAATTTTCATTTGAAAAAAGTAAAATTTTAGACGTCAAAAAATGAATTACTATTTATATCAAGAAGATATTTTAATTACTACCTTGATCAATAGCAAGTTCATTGTTGGTTTAAATACACACACACACACACACACATCGACAGAGATATTTAGTCAATGATCAAAATGAAGAGTTACAAAAGATCGAAATTATAATTTTTAATTTTGAAATTTCATTGAGTTCTCACCTTTTTATATACCCTGTGAGTCGAAAATGACAAATTTTCATTTGAAAAAAGTAAAAATTTTATCAAAAATGAATTACCATTATATCAAGAAGATATTTCAATTACTACCTTGATCACAGTATTCTATTGTTGGTTTAAATACACACACATACACACACACACACACATCGATAGAGACAGACGGAATAATGATCAAAATAATAAATATTAAGCAAAAAGAGATCGAAATTTATCATTTTTAATTTGAGTTTATATTTTGAGATTCACTCTTTTATATACCTCGTGTTTGAAAATGACAATTTTCATTTGAAAAAAGTAAAAAGTTTCTCAAAAATAATTAGCTATTTATATCATAGATATTTTAATTACTACCTTGACTACAGTATTCTATTGTTGGGCTGTAAAGACACACACACACACACACACATCGACAGAGACATTTAGTCAATGATCAAAAGCAAATATTATGTAAGAGATCAATTATCATTTTAATTTGAATTTATATTTGAGTTTCACTTTTGTATACCCAGGTCGAAAATGACAAATTTTCATTTGAAAAGTAAAAATTCTTTATCAAAAAAAATGAATTACTATTTATATCAAGAAGATATATTTTAAATTACTTTACCTTAATCGACAGTATTCTATTGTTGGTTTAAATACACACACAAATAACATGGACGGACAGAGAAAGATGAATAAATGATCAAAAAATAAATATTAAGTAAAAAGAGGATTGAAATTTATCATTTTAATTTGTTTATATTTAGATCATACTCTTTTAGTATATCCATTCTGTAGTTTGAAAATGACAAATTTTCATTTGAAAAAGTGTTTCAAAAATGAATTACTATTTATACTGTTGAGATATTTTTAATTACTACCTGATCAATAGTATTCTTGCTGGTTTAAATACACACACACACACACACATCGACAGAGACATTTTAGTCAATGATCAAAATAAATATTAAGCAAAAAGAGATCTGAAATTTATCATTTTTAATTTGAATTTGTTTCTGAGCTCAACTTTTTATATGTCTCCTGTATTCTGAAATGATACCATTTGAAAAAAGTAAAAAGTTTCTCAAAAATGAATTACTATTTATATCAAGGAGATATTTAATTACTACCTTGATCAATAGTATTCTATTGTTGGTTTAAATACACACACACACACGATGAAAATACATTTAGTCAATGATCAAAATAAATATTAAGTAAAAAGAGATCGAAATTTATCATTTTTAATTTGAGTTGTATTTAGGATTCACCTTTTATATACCTGTTGTCCAAAATGACAAATTTTCATTTGAAAAAGTAAAGTTTCTCAAAAAATGAATTACTATTTATATTTCAAGGAGATATTTTACCACACTGATCAATAGTATTCTATTGTTGGTTTAAATACATACACACACACACACACATCGACAGAGATGAATGAAGTCAACAGATCAAAATAAAGATATAAAAGATCAGAAATTCTATCATTTCTTAATTTGAGTTTTGGTATTTGCATTCACTTTAAGAGACTAGTTGTCCAAATGACAATTTTTCATTTGAAAAGTAAAATTTTATCAAAATGAATTGCATTATTTATATCAAGAAGATATTTTAATTACTACCTGATTCAAGAAGACACTTTATTGTTGGGTTTAAATACACACACACACACACACACTGACAGAGACATTTAGTCAATGATCAAAATAAATATTAAGTAAAAGAGACTGAAATTGTATCATTTTTAATTTGAGTTTATATTTGAGATTCACTCTTTATATATCTGCCATTCAAAATGACAAATTTTCATTTGAAAAAGTAAAAATTTCTTCAATAAAAATGAATTACTATTTATATTTGGTACATATTTTAATGACAATTTTGATCAATAGTACCAAATAAGTGCCATTTAAATACACACACACACACACACACACTGACAGAGACATTTAGTCAATGATCAAAATAAATATTAAGTAAAAAGAGATCGAATTTATCATTTTTAATTTGAATTTATATTTGAGTTTCACTCTTTATATACCTAAATGAAATGACAAATTTCATTTTGAAAAGTAAAGTTTTAAAAATGAATTTTACTATTTATATCAAGTAGATATTTTAATTACTACCTTGATCAATAAATATCTGCTGTTGCATGCACACACACACACACACACACACATCGTATATATATGATGAATAATATTCAAAATAAATATTAAGTATGTTAGATCGAATTTATCATTTTTAATTTTGAGTTTATATTTTAGGATTCACTTTTATATACTCCAAGAACAAAATGATAAATTTTCATTTGCAAAGTAAAATGTTAAAATGAATTACTATTCTATCATTAGATATTTTATCCATTTTTATCCTAGATCCAATAGCATTCTATTGTTGGTTTGTAATACACACACACACACATATCGATAGACAGAGACATTTAGTCACGATCAAAATAAAGATAAGTAAAAAGAGATCGGAATTTACTTGTTTTAATTTGAATTTATATTTGAGATTCACCTTTTATATACCCTGTGCTTGAAATGACAAATTTTCATTTGAAAAAGTAAAATTTTCAAAATAATTTACTATTGAGATTTATGAGATATTTAATACTACCTTGATCAATGTATCTTATTGATGAATACACACACACACATCGACAGAGACATATTTAATAAATGATCAAAATAAATATTAAGTAAAAAGAGAATTGAAATTTATTTCATTTTTAATTATTTTGAGTATTTGAGATTCACTTTATATAATTCGTTGTCCAAAATGACAAATTACTTGGCAAAGTAAAAAGTTTCTCAAAATGAATTGTTTCATTATATTTAAGAGATATTTTAATTACACCTTGATTTTCATAGTATCTCATTATACTTGGAAAATGTTGCACACACACACACACACACGATTGAGACATTTGAATAATAGATCAAAATAGCTATTACAGTAGATCGAATGATTATTTTAATTCAAGAGTTTATATTTGAGATTCACCTTTATATACCCTGTTAACTAAAATACAAATTTTCATTTGAAAGTAAAGTTTCTCAAAATGTATCTATTATTTATGGTCAAGATATTTTAATGGCCACCTTTTGATCATATATCATTCATTGTTGGTTTAAATAAGTACACACACACACACACACACTGACAGAGACATTTAGTCAATGATCAAATAAATATTATAAAAAAAAGAGATCGAAATTGTTTCATTTTAATTTGAATTTATATTTGAGTTTCACTCTTTATATACCCTGTATTTCCAAAAATGATAAATTTTCATTTGAAAAAGTAAAAATTTTATCAAAAAATGAATTACTATTTATATCAAGAAGATATTTTACCTACACTTGATCACAGGTTCTATTGTTGGTTTAAATACACACACACACACACACACATCAATGAGAAGACATTGAAGTCAATGATCAAAATAAATATTAAGAAAAAAGAGATCTGAAATTTATCATTTTTAATTTGAATTTATATTGAGCTACCTTTTATATGCACTTTATTTGAAAATACAAATTTTCATTTTGAAAAAGAAAATTTTATCAAAATGAATTACTATTTATAGACTAAGAAGATATTTTAATTACTACCTTGATCATTAGGTATTCTATTGTTATTAAAATATTACGTCAATATTTAACACACATCGACAGAGACATTTTAGTCAATGATCAAAATAAATATTGCTAAAAAGAGATCGAAATTTATCATTTTTAATTTGAATTATATTTGAGTTTCAATTTCTTTTATATAAATTCTGTATCGAAAATGACAAATTTTCATTGAAAAAAGTAAAAAGCTCTTACTGTGTGAATTACTATTTATATCAAGAAGATATTTATTTACTACCTTGATCAGACAGTATCTCATTGTTGGTTTAAATACACACACACACACACACACACACACGACAGAGACATTTAGTCAATGATCAAAATAAATATTAAGTAAAAAGAGATCGAATTAATTATTTCTAACGAGTTTATATTAGTATCTAAATTTTTACATACCCTGTGGTTCAGAAAAAATGACAAATTTTCATTTGAAAAAAAGTAAAAAGTTTCTCAAAAATGAATTACTATTTATATCAAGAAGATATTTTGATCACATTAATTTGATCTATAGTGTTCTTATTGTTATTTAAAATACACACACACACACACACACATTCATTATATGATTAGGTTTTCAATGATCAAAAGAATATTAAGTAAAAGAGATCGAAATTTATCATTTTTAATTTGAATTTATATTGAGTTCAATTTTTATACCTTGTATTCAGAAAATGATAAATTTTCATTTGAAAAAAGTAAAATTTACCAAAAATAGTCTAATATTTAGTGGGTTTTAAAGTATCAAGAAGATATTTTAATTACTACCTGATCAATAGTATTCTATTGTTGGTTTAAATACACACACACACACACACACATGTCGGACAGATAGACATTTAGTCAATGATCAAAATAAAATATTAAGTAAAAAGAGATCGAAATTTATCATTTTTAATTTGAATTTATATTTGAGTTCGCTACCTCGACATAATTCGTTGTCCAAAATGACAAATTTTCATTTGAAAAAGTAAAAATTTTAACAAAATAACGCTACTATTTATATCAAGAAGATATTTTAATTACTACCTGATCAATAGTGTTCTATTGTTAGTTTAAATACACACACACACACACACATCATGTAGATGATTAGCTACTGAGCTCAAATAAATATTAAGTAAAAGAGACTTGAATTCTATCATTTTTAATTTGAATTTATATTTGAGTTTCACTTTTTATATACCCTCAGGTCGAAAATGACAAATTTTCATTTTGAAAGTAAAATTTTATCAAAATGAATTACTATTTATATCAAGAAGATATTTTATTTGTCACTTGATCAAATAGTATTCTATTGTTGGTTTAAATACACACACACACACACACACACACACGATATATATTTAGCTAAATATCTAAAATAAATATTAAGTGTGCAAGTAGGATCGAAATTTATCATTTTTAATTTGAGTTTATATTTCTGAGATTCACTCTTTTATATACCCTGTAAAATAAAAATTAATAAATTTCTACGAAAAAGTAAAAGCCAAAACAATCACTATTATACTATGGAGATATTTTAATTAATAATTTGATCAATAGTATTTCATTGTTTTTTTAGGTTAAAATAAATAAAATAAAATAAGAGAGAGTCTTCTGTTTTTTAAATAAAGTCATTTTTAATTATTTCTAGAGACTATAGTTTCGAAGGCATTGCCTTCATCATCAGTCTATCACAAATATTTCAAATTAGTTACAAATACATTTTATACATAGAAAATTTTAAAATAGAGTAATGTTTTTCTTCATAAGCTTTCTTGTATTTAGAATATAACTTGCTCAATATCTGTGTCAGTTTTCTGTTTAGGCATTTTCTAATGAGTTTTACCTGAATGAATGAATGTTTTAAAAAGTATCAAAGGGTAAAAAAAGGTTGTTTAGCATTTTCAAATGTTTTTGACTTGAATGAATGGAATGTTTTTTAGAAAAGGGTCATTGATAATTTCAGTTTTTCATTTAAAGATTCAATTTGGCTTTTTCTGTTGATTTAAATTTCAATGGATTCTTTTTAAAGAAAGAATTAAGGGGTCATTGAATTTCTTGATCAATTTAATTTTGATTGATCTGAAATCATGATTGTATATTTAAATACTGCAGCCTATTAATTTTCATATTTTAATTTGTATTCTCTGTGTCTATTGATCCTAATGGATAAATTTTCCTGTTTTTCCTTTACATGTTGCATTGCAAT
>JALMQS010000099.1:12174695-12285366 GCA_024734495.1 Forficula auricularia | reverse complement strand
TTTTTATCGATAAAAGCAAAAAAGAAACTACTTTTATAAAATTATCTTAACACCTTTATTTTATTTACAATGATTTATAAAAATATATAATATATAATAATAATAATATACAAAAGAAACAGGTATTTATATGAATAATAATAATAGGCCTTCAATTACGCTCTATCATAGAAACTATAGCTTTATGGTAACTAAAATAAGATATATATATTTGTGATTCGATTTTTAAGCACAAATATCTCGAGAAAACAGCATCGATAGTAGTAAGTACTAAAATTAATTTACAGTTATTAATGGTAATAATAAATTTGTTAAAAATGTATATAATTTTCTCATACCATACCTTGGATCTTTTGCATTTTTTTCTTTTATTCTTTGTCGATACTCTTGATGATACTGCCTCGCTTGTTTTTTTGTTATTTTTCTCCGATACTGAAATTGATTATAAAATCATTAATTTCTCGTCTGATGTCTTACTAACTTTACAGTCGTATTTAAAACTACACTGCAAAAATATTATAATATATATAATATACGGTATATAAATTATATACCGTACCTTGTTTTTTTTTTTTCGTCGCCTCCCCGATACCTTTTGGTAATCTCGGCTTTTTTTTTCGTATTTCTTTCCTTCAAAAGAAAATAAAATAAAAAAATGTTAAAATTAAATCCATGAGTGCTAATCGAGGGAGGGGATGGAGAGGTGGGTACTGAACAAACTTGTTTGGAAGTATTTTGAATTTGAGAAAAACATGTATATGACACTTATACAATGTTTTACTCAGTAGATTATATAAATATCTAACTAATAGATACTCTAATAATAAATAAATAAAATAATCTTAGATATTTTAATAATAATTCATCAAATCCTCGTTGGAAACTTCAAATTCCAAGGAATTTTTTCTTCTTCCTTATAATTTTTATTTCCTTAAAATAGAATAAATAAAATAATAAAATTCAATTCAATTAAACAAATAAATAAATTATAGGAATTAGCTATGTAAAATCAATTAGGGATCCACGGGGATTTTACACATGTACACTCCACGATTAATATACAACGCTTACCTTTAGTAGATTTTTTTTAATTGATTATTTTTCTTCTATTAGCTGGAAATATGTAATAAATAAATTAGTAGAATTATTGCAATATTCTTTTATTTATTTTCATTTCATTTTCATTTATTTATTAATTAAGCTAAGCACACCTTTGTTATTTGTTGCTGAATAATCGAAATGTTCTGAGCTGTTTCTGTCTCTGAATTCGATGCCATTTTATTGAATTCTATTATTCTGTCTATTAAACTAATAAAATTTTTAAAGAGGATTATTTCGATAAATAGAAGCAGAGAGGTAGAGGAGGGTAATTAGCATTAATACCTGTTGAATCGAAAGATCCAACATCGAACAGCATCGATTCCCGACCAGAGCAAGCAAAGCCAGAGGTCCCCGCCCCCAGAGTGGCTGAGCGGATGCGCGCATGAGCATTGCCTCGCTTGTTTTTATTTAAACGCTACGGACACTTTTCTACAGACTAGGGTACCACCCCGAGGCATCCACAAGTTCACTTCGTTCCAAAAAATAAATTTCACTTTTATCTAGTATTTATTTATATACCTATATACACATAATCTGTGGACCACTGAAGGCTAGAAATGCAAAAACTGGGTGCGTGGGCGGGGGTAGATGTGGGGGTGCAGGAGGTGGGGTTCAGTGGTGGGGTCCGGGGGGAGGTACGGGGTTTCGGGGGCGGAGTGGGGTGTGGGTGGGAGGGTGCAGGAGGTGGGGTGAAGTGATGGGGTCCGGGGGGCGAGGAGGGGGTTTCGGGAATTAATATATAGCTATTAACTGAAGCAAAAATTTACCGAGCATCGCTTGGTGGCCAGGTACTTATAAATTAAATAAAGAAGAAATTTTCATTGACTAATTATATCTTTAGATGTATTAGGACATATAGTAAACATATTATTGAAAAATCAGGGTAGCTCCCTAGCTTCATAACTCACCCCCTCAGTTTCATAAAAAGTACCCCACCATTTTATTCACTCACTTCTAAAGAATTAGAAGAACTTTTTATAACCTTTTTTTTGAAGTTATAAGACTTGACTGTTTTTATTTTTACCTAGAAAAGTCGAGCCGTCCACAAATTACGAGGCATCACTCTCTATGTTGATGCGTACAAAGCTTACTTGATGTATTGTTAATCGTTCTATTGTTTATATTTTTATTTATATGTTTGTTGATGTTATTGAAAATAAATGTTTTTGAATAAGATTACGAGTATTAATTAATATGATCGTAATATTGGCGCCCGAAAAATGTGAAAATGATAAGAAAACCTAGTAGACCACTAGTGAAGAGGAATAAGAAAAATGATTTTGCGAATATGGAAATAACGAGGGGGAGATATCGAAGATCAAGGATCATATAAAAAAAGGTGAGCATAGAGTAATGGATTTGGGAGAGGAGGTGAATAAATTAAAAAATGAATTCAAAAAAATAATAAAAAAATTAAAAGATGATTTGGAAGAGGAAAAAAACAAGAGGATAGAGTTGGAGGAAATAATAAAAAGGAAGGAAAATTCGGAAAAGGGAAGTGATTTCGAGATTAATAGGAATATTCAATTAGCAGACGTGGGAAAATTCCTTCCGGTGTTTAGAGCTCTCCCAGAGGAAGATCCGAAGTTATTTTTAAAAAAGGTCGAGAATACTCTATTAAAATATAAAGTACCGGAATATGTTTGGCTCATGGTGGTTTCGGATCAGTTGTTAGATAAGGCCAAGACATGGTGGCGGGTGGTCAATCAATTTCCAGCGTTGGATTGGAAAGATTTTAAAATGAAATTTCTCCGAGAATACGATAGTTTAATCGTAGTCTCAAAGTTAAAGGTTATGTTTTATGAGGAGAAACAGAGAAAAGACGAACCTATAAGGTTATTTATTGAGAATAAGATGGCTTTATATAAGAGAGTTTTTCCGGACGAAGATGCTGGTTCAATCCTGCAAGTTTTAGTGGAGATGATTACTCCACGTATTAGATCGTCCATTAGGGGAATGAAATTCACTGATATTGAAGGGTTTATGCAGACGGTAGAAGAAATAGAAAGGGATTTAAAGGATGTGGATAAAGAAGAGAAGACGAGTCCCACTCAGGATAGAAGTTGCATTCAAGATAGATGTTTTTGTGGATTCTGTAGGCGGGAAGGACATGGGGAAGAGACTTGCTTCAAGAAGGGAAACCAGTGGAGGGGCAAGGAAAAAGGGAGTTCCTTGTCCAAAAAGCAGTAGAATTCCCTAAGAAAGTAAGAATAGAAAGTGATAGTAAGATAGAAGATGATTTAATTCCGTACTGGTTGAAGGAAGTCAAGGAGGATGAGTTGAATATAATGGAAGAGGAGAAACTAGATGCTGGTCAGATGAAATTAAATCAAAATAAGGAAGAGTTACTTCATCAAATAAAATTATATTTAGAAGAATCGATGGATGGAGCAAAAATTATTGAAAATAGTCAAGAAAGGGGAAGGTTAGTTAAATATCATTCGAGTTATTTTAAACCTAGGAAGAAAGAAGAATGATCCTGTGAGAAGCTGCGTCCGCGTTCTAAGGAGGGGAGAATTGATGCGTACAAAGCTTACTTGATGTATTGTTAATCGTTCTATTGTTTATATTTTTATTTATATGTTTGTTGATGTTATTGAAAATAAATGTTTTTGAATGAGATTACGAGTACTTAATTAATATGATCGTAATATTTACATTCTAAGGGGGGGTGAGCAAGTCTCAGATTGGTGTGTTACATAAATATGAAAGGGGGCCGGGGATATTAAAATTGTGATGTACAAAAATAACTACTAATAATAATAATTTTTGAACAATTCAAAAAAAAAATAATAATAATAATTTTTTTGCAACGAAATTTTCTCTGAGAGAGACGGACTGGTAGAAATTTTAATTGAAAGTAATGGAAGGCAGCCCAGAGGTAGTGAGGAAAGAAAAATTAACACATATAAAATAAGGTGTAATTTATTGGAATCCTTCCTCCTTTCCTTTCAAACCGACGTTTCGGAGGATTTTTCCTCCTTCTTCAGGGTTTCAAAGGGTCAATGAATGAAACAAATAAAATGTTTCCTTCTTCTCTCCACAGTAGTGTTCAAAAACTTTCTTCATTTGTAACAAAAGGCATAGAAAGACAAAAAAAATTTTTTTTCCTTCTTTTCTTAATTAGAAAAGAAAAAAATTTTTTGTCTTTCTATGCCTTTTGTTACAAATGAAGAAAGTTTTTGAACACTACTGTGGAGAGAAGAGGAAACATTTTATTTGTTTCATTCATTGACCCTTTGAAACCCTGAAGAAGGAAAAATCCTCCGAAACGTCGGTTTGAAAGGAAAGGAGGAGGATTCCAATAAATTACACCTTATTTTATATGTGTTAATTTTTCTTTCCTCACTACCTCTGGGCTGCCTTCCATTACTTTCAATTAAAATTTCTACCAGTCCGTCTCTCTCCAGAGAAAATTTCGTTTAAAATAAATTTTTTAGATTCCAGGTTATTATTATTCCAGCCTGAAAATATTGATAAAATAAATTTAGATAAAAAATTGTAAGCAAGCAATAACGGTATACAAGTGGAAGTGTGACGTCACAATATAGGAGGTCTCAATGAAAATTTGACGAGAATGTGATGCGAAGGGGGGGGGGGGTTCAAAAATTTTGAAATTCGTGACGTAATTTATGGACTGCCCCTACTGCTAAAATCCAGCAATTTTTCTTGGATTGACCATATGTCCCACTGCTAAATCTGCACCGCGCAAGCTTGGTCTCTTATTTAGGTCTAGTCGCTGTTATACTCCCAATCAACTTCTTATACTGTATGAGGCTCAAATTCGTCCCTGTCTCGAATAGGGCCTCCAAATATTCTCTTGCCACACTGGATGCAATTCAGAAGCGAGCAATTAAACTAATAGGAGACCCGACTCATTCAACTCTCTGGATCATCGAAGAAATGTTTCTGCACTTTCCCTGTATTACAGATACTATCACGGTGTCTGTTCAGTCTAGCTGAAATCAATTATTCCCCCTCTAACCCTCTTTACGGGAAACACGCGAGCTTCAAATTGGATACAAATCGAACAAGCGCTTTCGCCAACTCTTTTATTCCTATGACCTCCAGAGACTGGAACTCGCTCCCAGCCACCGTCTTCCCCTCGAATTATAACCTTCAGCTGTTTAAGACCCGTATCCACAGATACCTTCGACCCCTGCCCAGCCCATAAAATTCCCTCTTCTTCTTCTTTTCACGATGGAGGGGCCAACCCAGGCCTTTAGGGGATACACCTTTTTTAAATTCAACAAATAAAATTATAATAAACTCAAAAATCAAATAAAATGAACTAAAAGATATAAATAATTATTATCTTATTTAGTTAAACGATGAAATATTAACATGGAATCACTTTTTTGAAGTCGGTGCCAAACATATACATTTTATGAATCGCACTCGACGGATCTTACTTAGGGCCGGTTGTATGTCGCAAAGTAAATTATTTTTACCACTAACCAAGGGTAGATGGTAAATGGAGGGACTGGGATGGCCAATCAGATGATAGGCACTGAAAGTTCCTGGAACTCATCTGATCATCTGATTGGCCATCCCAGTCCCTCCATTTACCATCTACCCTTGGTTAGTGGTAAAAATAATTTACTTTGCGACATACATCAAGTATCCGTCAAGTGCGATTCATAAAATGTATATGTTTGGCACCGACTTCAAAGATTCCATGTTAATATTTCATCGTTTAACTAAATAAGATAATAATTATTTTATACTGGTTCATTTTATTTGATTTTTGAGTTTATTATATTTTATTTGTTGAATTTAATTTTTCGAAGTCGGTTTATTTATTTTTTTTTATAAAATTATTTTTTCTATATCTTCTATATAATAAAAATGAATTTCTTTTTCTTTGTAAGCGCAGATCTCTCAAATGCCTGGACCGATTTGGCTAATTTTTTTTTTAAATGTTCGTAATAGTCCAATTCAGGTTAATACGTAAAAAAAAAAATTGGAAAAGTTGCCCGGAAAATTGGAAAATTCAGGAAAAACTAAAAAAAATTCAGGTTAGCCAACATAGCTTGCCAAACAATAAAAGAACTAAACATGTGTTGGCGGCCCTGTTTGTCAGATTTTTGAATGTCATTCATTCTTAATAGCATAGATAATAGAGTTCTAACCACATTATCGTTGAAGAAGAATTTAATAATGCAACAAAGATTTAAAAAAACTATCTATTTTTTTTTAAAGTACATTTAAAAACAAAAATTAAAAAAATAAACTGCAACGGATCGTTGCTAAACTTTATCCAAATTGATTTGAAATATTAATATGTTTATTTCTTTATTATTAATCAGATATCACTTGCAATTTGCAGTTCATGTTGACTTTAATTCAAAAATTACCTGGAGCGCACCGAGCGATGCTCGGTAACTTCTTCCTTCAGTTAAAACCTTTATTTTAATATTATTTTTAATTTAAAATTCTGATAAAAAGGTCGATTTTTATTTGAGAGCCGTTTTCAAATTAAAAAAAATACAAATATATATAGTATTCGCCCACTGTACCCCCCCTCCCCCCAGCTCGCTTGACCCCACCCCCGAAACCTCGCCCTACCCCCGGATTCCCCACCACTGCACCCAACCTCCTGCACCTGTTTTGATTCAACCATATTATTCATTTTTATTCATCCAATTGTTAATAAATAAAACCTATCAAAATGTGTTGTTTTTTCAGAAAGATTGAGACCTGCTTATGCGAAATATATTTTTAAATAAATTCTTGATTATTTTTATTCTATTAAATAAATAAAGTTCTTCATAAAAACAATTATAAAACGTTTATTAATATTTCCTTTGGTTGAACAAAATATGTTAAAATCCACAATCACAATACTTCTTCAAGGCCTTTTAGAACAATGAATTAAGGCAACCCATTGTCTGCCTGGGTACAAAAGGAAAAGAGTAACCTTTTTGAAAACCCTAAGAATGGGATTTGTCTACCTGAGAATATACGAAAAAACCCATTAAAAACAATTTTGTCGAAGATGAGACCGTGACAGATCGAATTGTCACCCCAAAAACCCCCTAACTAGTGAATTTCATCAAAATTGGTAGAGTTGTTTTCAAAATATAACTCAAGATACAAATATATAAACAAATATATATATAAACAAATATACAATTTTTGCTCGTTTAATAAGAGTAGATAATGGTTAAGATAATTTTTTATAAATAGATTGTATATATTTTTTGTGTCTAGAAAAATGATTAATAATTGTAATTTTCAAGTCTTCTTATCTATAATAATACCTACATATAATATAACTTTATTTTTATTTTCCCCTTAATGATAACAAGTGGATTTTTAATACATTTTAAATATTTGTTTCATCTTATTTGTTATGAGTGTATATTGCAGTTAAATAGAATCTCAAATTACATCTATTTAAGACTTTATAATAAAACAATTTAATAAGTTAGTGGAGACTCGTGGAAAGGTCCACAGTGATCTTGTAGCCAAGGTTTCCGTTTGTATATATTATTATTGGTGTAGAATATTAAGGTAGTTCGGAAAAATAAGATACGGATGGTTGGTATGTAGTAAAAAAACTTCTTATGTAGTTTTTGTGTGTAATATCAAAGACAGACCAAGTGTCTGTATAATAACCTCATACAATTTAATAAGTTAGTGGAGACTCGTGGAAAGGTCCACAGTGATCTTGTAGCCAAGGTTTCCGTTTGTATATATTATTACGAGCTTTTCGTGCGTGCCTTCGGCACGCCCTCGAAGTTCGGCCCTCCGAGCTGGTGCCCTGGCGGGCAGCGTCTCGGTCCAAAAATTTTATTCCTATAACTTTTAAGGGAGTTCGGTGTTGGTTCAAGGTGAAACATTTTAATATAATAATAAAACTAAGATACGAGGTAGGTTTCACAAAAAAGAAATAAAACAAAATTGAGTTTTGAGTTCGATATATTTCGGGGGTTAGCCCATCATCAGGAGTCTAAGAAAACTGATTACATATTGGAAAAATAGTTTTACAAGTAAGAATTTTTAAAATTTTTTTTAAAAATGTATGTGGTGGGGGGAATGTAGGGGAAGAGGGGGGTAGTTGTTCTGAGGATTAATATTTTCTATTGAGATTTGAGCTGGGTGAAAGGGATCTATCTATACCTGTTATTATAATAGCGAATGGACAGGTACCTGAGAAGGTACAATTTAAAAGGTATATAAGAGAGTGCAATTACCCTTATAATGTGCAAACAATGAAAGGAATGTTTATTTAATTTATTATAACATATAATCAATAATTGTATTTTTATACACTTCCAATTGATTATTTAAAATATTTGAATTATTAGAGAGGGCTATTTTTATCTCGGTGGATTCCAGGAGGTCCAATTTAAGGCCTTTTCTTTCGAAATGAATGGGGATAGGGTTATTATTAGAGGGTGAATGGTTAGATTCATGTAAGTGAATTGCGAAGGCTGAGGTCGAATCTAAATTAATGTTATCGGATTTGTTGAGGTGGTTAAGGGCTCTTACATGCTCGGAGTAACGTATTTTGAAAGCGCGACCTGTCTGCCCAATATAAAAAGCGTCGCAATCTTGACAAGTTAATTTATACACTCCTGATTTGTCTAATTTATCAATTTTGTCTATTTTATTGTTAATTAATTGAGAGCCTAAATTGTTGTTGTTGTATAAAGCAGGAGTGATTCCATATGATCTAAGGGTATAAGCTAATGGAGATGTCAGATGATTAGAAATGAAGGGTATTCTTCTATATATTTTTTCGGTTCCAGATTCTAATGAGTGTAAGTGTGAGATAGTGAATTTACGTTTGATTTTATTATAAATTTTGTTGATAGTCGAAATGTTATATCCATTATTCAGGGCTATATTCTGAATGATGTTAAGCTCTTTTATTGAAATTTATAGTATTCATAGGTATACTGAGGAGTCTATGAATCATTGAATAGAATGCTGCAAATTTTTGTATTAATGGGGTGATTAGATGAGAAGGGAATGACTGTGTCCGTGAAAGTGGGTTTTCTATATATTTCATAGTGTAATTTTTTTACCTTCTCAGGTACCTGTCCATTCGCTATTATAATAACAGGTATAGATAGATCCCTTTCACCCAGCTCAAATCTCAATAGAAAATATTAATCCTCAGAACAACTACCCCCCCTCTTCCCCTACATTCCCCCACCACATACATTTTTAAAAAAATTTTTAAAAATTCTTACTTGTAAAACTATTTTTCCAATATGTAATCAGTTTTCTTAGACTCCTGATGATGGGCTAACCCCCGAAATATATCGAACTCAAAACTCAATTTTGTTTTATTTTCTTTTTTGTGAAACCTACCTCGTATCTTAGTTTTATTATTAAATTTTATTCCTCTTAAAAAACCACACTCCAAATGTATACCCGTAAACTACGGAAAATACATCGTCTCTTAAAAGTTTCGCCTCTTTAATTTTTGAGTGGCGGGGGGGGGGGAATAATTATGAATATATTTAAAATTTAAATTTAAATTTAATTTTTCCTTTTCAAAACAAAAATAATGAAATGATTTATGAACTGCAAAAAATTCGCAGGCTGAATCATGGAAATTATTCAAATTTACACGGTTCAATTAATTTAATTAATTACAAAAAATATATTTAATGTTTCTTAATTTAAAATGAATTGGAGTCTTTCATTTCAAAATTCGAGTGCAAATTAAAATTATATTTCAAATTTGCCTGGTTAATGAAAATCGATTGGAGCCACCAGTTTAAAATCCGAGCTGACAATTATATTTCAAATTTGCCTCGTTAATTAATACATATTTAATGTTTTTTAATTTAAAATCAATTGGTGTTTTTTCATTTTCATTTCGTGTTCAAATGAATACAATATTATCTCGAAACAAAGTCTAAATCAAAAATATCTAGTTTTAGTAAGAGAAATCATGATAGAAATATTAATGTCCCAATCGCTAGAGCTAATGACCATAGTTCAAGAGGTTCGTCGGTTCGATTCTAGGCAAGAGCATAATTTTTTTAGAGAAATTTCTCTAAGCGTTGTTACAAATTAATCTAGACGAATATTATATAGTATTGGTGTAGAATATTGTGGTATTTCGGAAAAATAAGATACGGATGGTTGGTATGTAGTAAAAAAACTTATTATGTAGTTTTTTTGCGCCACACACAAAAACTACATAAGAAGTTTTTTTACTACCAACTATCCGTATCTATTTTCCGAAATACCTCAATATTCTACACCAATAATAATAAAACAATTATATTTATTCTCTGTTACTAATAAAACATCAATAAAGCAGCCACGTGGGGGTCCGCCGAAGGCGGGCCTTGAAGCTAGTACCTAAATATTTTTAAATATACGTATATAAAAACAAATGATAAAACGCCGCTTTCGTAATGAATGGAGAGAGAGAAGCGTGGGAGGAGAAATAAGCCATATATGTGTATATAAGGAGACAATGTCACTTTTTAGATTAGTAAGTTGCTCTATTACTAACTGCCAATATGTCCAAGTTGGTGTCAGGTTTATTGTTCGGCTTGGCGCTGGTCGCTCTCGGACAGGCTTTCCATCTGCCCAGGTAAAATTTTACCACTTTCGCTTGCTTATACACACCATATTAGTTATTTGAATGCATTTTTCTCGTTGACACCAGGATTTCTTGTGACAGCTATGAGATTTGTTGTGCCTATAGTTTATTAACTTCAAATGCGGACTTTTAAAATATCAAATTCAGGATTTTAAAAATCAAAATCAGCATTTTTCAAATCAAATTCAGAATTTCTATAAAACCATGCATATTTTTAACCGACTTCAAAAAAGGAGGAGATTCTCAATTCGAATGATTTTTTTTTTTTTTTTTTTGTGTCTATGTTACCTCATATCTCCGTCAATTGTGATGTTTTTTTGCATTGGGTTCAGTCTAGTTTCCGATTGGTCCCATTTTTTTTTTCATTAGTATTGGACATTTTTTGATATGTTTGTTCAGGCATAACTAATTTGTTTATGAACCGATTTTAATGATTCTTTTTTTATTGGAAAGAGGGTACCTTAGGGGGGTACACATATTAATTTGGTCAAGTTCTTAAGATATGATCAATGACGAATATTAACGTAAATATCCAATTCTTATGACCAAATAATCGAAATTATAATAAATAAAATCTTTTATAAAAAAATCTTAAAACATTCATTTAAAACCCGCAAACGTTTCGAGAGAATTTCTATATTTATGAATTGAATTTTATTATCATTTTCTGATTCATTCGCCCGACGCTTTCTCTTACGAGATGTATGCAATATTATCTTAAGTCAATATTAATAACATCACTAGAAATAGAAAAATAAAAATAATTTTTAAAAATAAAAGCGACTTCAAAAAAATTAAATGAAACAAATAAAATAATAATAACTTAAAAATCTAATAAAATTCTCTAAAAAGGTATAAAATAATTATTATCTTATTTAGTTACAAACTAAACGACGAAATATTAACATGAAATTACTTTTTGAAGTCGGTGCCAAACAAACTATACCTATAAGCGAGCGTAACCACCAAACGTACTAAGTAAGATCTGTCGAGTGCGATTCATAAAAGGTATATGTTTGACACCGACTTAAAAAGTAATTTCATGTTAATATTTCGTCGTTTAGTTGTAACTAAATAAGATAATAATTATTTTATACCTTTTAGTGTATTTTATTTGTTGCATTTAATTTTTTTGAAGTCGGTTTTATTTTTTTCTTAAAAATTTTTATTTTTCTCTTTTTAGTGATGTTATTAATAGTGATCCTATCATCAGAACTTGACCAAATTAATATTGCACCATCCCTAAGATACCCCCTTTCCAATAAAAAAGGAATCATCGAAATCGGTTCATAAACAAAGAAGTTAGTCCTGAACAAACAAACCTAAAAAGGTCTAATACCTATGAAAAAAATGGGACCAATCGGAAGGTAGACTGGACCCAATGCAAAATTTTTTCAAAATCGGTCCACAATTGGCGGAGATATGAGGTAACATAGGCACAAAAAAAAAAAAAAAATCAGTCGAATAGAGAACCTCCTCCTTTTTTTGAAGTCAGTTAAAAAATAGATGCGCAAATAAAAACCGCATTAACGCCACCTACAGCCAAAAAATAAAACAAGTATAAATGGCAATTCTTAACTCAGCCACGTGAAAAATTTTAACCTACCATTTATAAATTAATTCCTGTGAATCAATTGTAATAATCTGATGAAGAGGCCAAAGCCCTCGAAACTATAGTCTCGTTAAAAATAAATAAAATTTATAATTCCAGCAGAAGACACACTCTTTTATTGTCTCCTTCAATATATAAAATTTCTGCTACCCTCGGCACAAAAACTTTCAATTTTAATAAACTTCTCATTTGTCATTTGTTTTCATAGGTATTACATTCATACATTGCCATTCATTCATATGAATCTTTTTTTCTATGACACATATTCAATTTAATTCTCCAATTCATTTATCCCTATAACTTTTAGAGAGTGAAACTTTTTGCCTACAATCTCCATAACTCTTTTCTTTTCATAAGGGGTCGGTTGCATGTCGCAAAGTAAATGCTTTTTACCACTAACCAAGGAAGATGGTAAATGGAGTGACTGGGATGCCCAATCAGATGACAGGCACTGAAAGTGGCTTTTAGAGAGTGAAACTTTTTGCCTACAATCTCCATAACTCTTTTCTTTTCATAAGGGCCGGTTGCATGTCGCAAAGTAAATGCTTTTTACCACTAACCAAGGAAGATGGTAAATGGAGTGACTGGGATGCCCAATCAGATGACAGGCACTGAAAGTGGCTTTTAGAGAGTGAAACTTTTTGCCTACAATCTCCATAACTCTTTTCTTTTCATAAGGGCCGGTTGCATGTCGCAAAGTAAATGCTTTTTACCACTAACCAAGGTAGATGGTAAATGGAGTGACTGGGATGCCCAATCAGATGACAGGCACTGAAAGTGGCTTTTAGAGAGTGAAACTTTTTGCCTACAATCTCCATAACTCTTTTCTTTTCATAAGGGCCGGTTGCATGTCGCAAAGTAAATGCTTTTTACCACTAACCAAGGTAGATAGTAAATGTGGGGGCTGGGATGGCCAATCAGATGACAGGAACTTTCAATAAAAAGTTTTTGTTTTGCCGAGAGTAGCAGAGTTGTTGATTCACAAAGAGAAACAAAGAGGTTGTCCTCTGCTTGATGCAAATAAACATACACACATATATATCAAGATGATATATCTGTATATATATTATTTATTTGTTTGAGACTATAGTTTCGAAGACTTGGTCTTCATCATCAGTCTTTCTTCAATTATAAATGTTTTTCATGGAGTCAATATCATATGGATATTGAAAACTTGGTGTTCTTAATAAACTTTATTATTTCCTAGCCTTCCAGCAGTGACGAAAGAACACCAAGTTTTCAATATCCATATGATATTGACTCCATGAAAAACATTTATAATTGAAGAAAGACTGATGATGAAGACCAAGTCTTCGAAACTATAGTCTCAAACAAATTAATAATATATATACAGATATATCATCTTTATATATATGTGTGTATGTTTATTTGCATCAAGCAGAGGACAACCTCCTTTTGTTTCTCTTTGTGGAACTTTCAATGCCTGTCATCTGATTGGGCATCCCAGTCACTCCATTTACCATCTACCTTGGTTAGTGGTAAAAAGCATTTACTTTGCGACATGCAACCGGCCCTTATGAAAGAAAAGAGTTATGGAGATTGTAGGCAAAAAGTTTCACTCTCAAAAGCCACTTTCAGTGCCTGTCATCTGATTGGGCATCCCAGTCACTCCATTTACCATCTACCTTGGTTAGTGGTAAAAAGCACTTACTTTGCGACATGCAACCGGCCCTTATGAAAAGAAAAGAGTTATGGAGATTGTAGGCAAAAAGTTTCACTCTCTAAAAGCCACTTTCAGTGCCTGTCATCTGATTGGGCATCCCAGTCACTCCATTTACCATCTTCCTTGGTTAGTGGTAAAAAGCATTTACTTTGCGACATGCAACCGGCCCTAAGTGTTGCACCTTCCTGGTAAACGCTGTATTACATTTATATCCTTAAAAATAGAATGCATTGTGGTATTTGTAGGAAACAAGAAATCCTGATCGTGGACGTGGACGCGGGCGCCGACGACGCTACAGCCCTTTTGACTCTGCTTGGCATGGAGGCCAAAAATAAAAGTCCATACAAAATTGAAGCGATCACCACTGTGAATGGCAACACCCCCATCACAAATGTTATTCCTAACGTTTTGAAAACACTCAAAGCAATTGATCGACTTGATGTAAATATAATATTCTTTATTTTATTCATTTTTTTTTTCGAAAATAATTTCATAATTACATACACCCGATTTTCACATACACAATAGATTATACAGAATAGATAGTTTCCCAAAAAATTGGTAGAAAAAAGACATCGAATCATTTTGGGGGGAAAAAAGAAGAAGATTATTTAAGAACTTAAAAAATTAACCTAAAATAATACAGGGTGGGGGATAAAGATCTACTGAAGAAGAGGTATAAAAAAATTTAACTAGAAAAAAAATGAATATATTTTTGAAAAGAATACAAAATAATTTTTTTTTTAATGAGTGTTTTAAACATAATATCAGACGAAATAAGCTGACATGTTCTGATGTGGCCATCCACTTGACTTTACCATACAACCTGGCCCCTCACTTATATTTAATATTTAAGGGTGTGGGGGGGTTAATTTTGCATTTTTAGACTTCTGAGGTCCTACTGATTATGTATACAAAATTTGGTTGATTTTGGGAAATGGCCAAGATTTTCATTTTTTTGACCCTCCCCCCTCTCCCTCTCCATTTTGGGCGGTTAGTTTTTGCATTTTTAGACTTCTGAGGTCCTGCTGATTATGTATACAAAATTTTGTTGATTTTGGGAAATGGCCAAGAATTTCATTTTTTGACCCTCCATCCCCCCTCATTTTGGGGCGGTTAGTTTTTGCATTTTTAGACTTCTGAGGTCCTACTGATTATGTATACAAAATTTGGTTGATTTTGGGAAATGGCCAAGATTTTCATTTTTTGACCCCCCCCCCTCATTTGGGGCGGTTAGTTTTTGCATTTTTAGACTTCTGAGGTCCTACTGATTATGTATACAAAATTTGGTTGATTTTGGGAAATGGCCAAGATCTTCATTTTTTGACCCTCCATCCCCCCTCATTTGGGGCGGTTAGTTTTTGCATTTTTAGACTTCTGAGGTCCTACTGATTATGTATACAAAATTTGGTTGATTTTGGGAAATGGCCAAGATTTTCATTTTTTGACCCTCCATCCCCCCTCATTTGGGGCGGTTAGTTTTTGCATTTTTAGACTTCTGAGGTCCTACTGATTATGTATACAAAATTTGGTTGATTTTGGGAAATGGCCAAGATCTTCATTTTTTGACCCTCCATCCCCCCTCATTTGGGGCGGTTAGTTTTTGCATTTTTAGACTTCTGAGGTCCTACTGATTATGTATACAAAATTTGGTTGATTTTGGGAAATGGCCAAGATTTTCATTTTTTGACCCTCCATCCCCCCTCATTTGGGGCGGTTAGTTTTTGCATTTTTAGACTTCTGAGGTCCTACTGATTATGTATACAAAATTTGGTTGATTTTGGGAAATGGCCAAGATCTTCATTTTTTGACCCTCCATCCCCCCTCATTTGGGGCGGTTAGTTTTTGCATTTTTAGACTTCTGAGGTCCTACTGATTATGTATACAAAATTTGGTTGATTTTGGGAAATGGCCAAGATCTTCATTTTTTGACCCTCCATCCCCCCTCATTTGGGGCGGTTAGTTTTTGCATTTTTAGACTTCTGAGGTCCTACTGATTATGTATACAAAATTTGGTTGATTTTGGGAAATGGCCAAGATTTTCATTTTTTGACCCTCCATCCCCCCTCATTTGGGGCGGTTAGTTTTTGCATTTTTAGACTTCTGAGGTCCTACTGATTATGTATACAAAATTTGGTTGATTTTGGGAAATGGCCAAGATCTTCATTTTTTGACCCTCCATCCCCCCTCATTTGGGGCGGTTAGTTTTTGCATTTTTAGACTTCTGAGGTCCTACTGATTATGTATACAAAATTTGGTTGATTTTGGGAAATGGCCAAGATCTTCATTTTTTGACCCTCCATCCCCCCTCATTTGGGGCGGTTAGTTTTTGCATTTTTAGACTTCTGAGGTCCTACTGATTATGTATACAAAATTTGGTTGATTTTGGGAAATGGCCAAGATCTTCATTTTTTGACCCTCCATCCCCCCTCATTTGGGGCGGTTAGTTTTTGCATTTTTAGACTTCTGAGGTCCTACTGATTATGTATACAAAATTTGGTTGATTTTGGGAAATGGCCAAGATTTTCATTTTTTGACCCTCCATCCCCCCTCATTTGGGGCGGTTAGTTTTTGCATTTTTAGACTTCTGAGGTCCTACTGATTATGTATACAAAATTTGGTTGATTTTGGGAAATGGCCAAGATCTTCATTTTTTGACCCTCCATCCCCCTCATTTGGGGCGGTTAGTTTTTGCATTTTTAGACTTCTGAGGTCCTACTGATTATGTATACAAAATTTGGTTGATTTTGGGAAATGGCCAAGATCTTCATTTTTTGACCCTCCATCCCCCTCATTTGGGGCGGTTAGTTTTTGCATTTTTAGACTTCTGAGGTCCTACTGATTATGTATACAAAATTTGGTTGATTTTGGGAAATGGCCAAGATCTTCATTTTTTGACCCTCCATCCCCCCTCATTTGGGGCGGTTAGTTTTTGCATTTTTAGACTTCTGAGGTCCTACTGATTATGTATACAAAATTTGGTTGATTTTGGGAAATGGCCAAGATCTTCATTTTTTGACCCTCCATCCCCCCTCATTTGGGGCGGTTAGTTTTTGCATTTTTAGACTTCTGAGGTCCTACTGATTATGTATACAAAATTTGGTTGATTTTGGGAAATGGCCAAGATCTTCATTTTTTGACCCTCCATCGCCCCTCATTTGGGGCGGTTAGTTTTTGCATTTTTAGACTTCTGAGGTCCTACTGATTATGTATACAAAATTTGGTTGATTTTGGGAAATGGCCAAGATCTTCATTTTTTGACCCTCCATCCCCCTCATTTGGGGCGGTTAGTTTTTGCATTTTTAGACTTCTGAGGTCCTACTGATTATGTATACAAAATTTGGTTGATTTTGGGAAATGGCCAAGATTTTCATTTTTTGACCCCCCCCCCCTCATTTGGGGCGGTTAGTTTTTGCATTTTTAGACTTCTGAGGTCCTACTGATTATGTATACAAAATTTGGTTGATTTTGGGAAATGGCCAAGATTTTCATTTTTTGACCCTCCATCCCCCCTCATTTGGGGCGGTTAGTTTTTGCATTTTTAGACTTCTGAGGTCCTACTGATTATGTATACAAAATTTGGTTGATTTTGGGAAATGGCCAAGATTTTCATTTTTTGACCCCCCCCTCATTTCAGGCGGTTAGTTTTTGCATTTTTAGACTTCTGGGGACCCACTGATTATGTATACAAAATTTGATTGAGTTTGCTCAAACGCCCTAATTTTTAATTTTTAACTCCCCCTCCACCCCCCTTAATTTTGGGTCGATATGCACCAAAATCTAATCAGTTCTTAATCTTTAATGGCACCAAAACTACGTGTGAAATTTGGTTTCGATATTCACACTAGTTTTTGAGCTAGCTCGTCTACAAAAATTTGGTAACACACGACTAACTAACAGACATTTTCACAAAACAATTATTATATCGAAAAATATAATTTTTTCGATGTTCACTTATTAGAGCATTTTTGTAGACCGAAATGCCAGGGTTTCGCTCAATTTTTTTAATCGAAATAGTTTCTGGCGTTTTTTAGATATTTTGAAAAAAATAAAAATAAACACTTTTTTAATTTATTTAACCATTTAAATAAATAAATAAATAAATCTTTATTTCTCGACCTGCTTAGAGGCACAAGTCCTCGGTGGCTAGGTCCTCCAAACATCAATACAATCTAGCTACAACAATACATTGTTAATAAACATTTTTTCATGTGCACGATTACAATGCCGGCCATACCCCATGCGCGGATCCCGGGGGGAGCGATGGGGGGCAAAGCATTGGAGATCAACATTTTTTATATGTTTATTTAATTTTTTTTTATAACATTAAATTTTTAAAATTGAAGAAAATAAAGTTCTATGTGTGGGGGGGGGGGCGGCGTCTCTGACCCCCCCCCCCCCGCTTGGACAATTCGATCGCGACACACTTCCGAGATCAAAAGTAGATCTTATATACCGGCCGGCGACCGCCCCTCCCCCAAAACAGAGGTCTGGATATGGTAAAGTAATACTTATTCACGTTTTTTAATTAAACTATCGATTAATTTTGAAAATATTTTATCCACACATTCATTTGATTGAGTAGGTGCTTTAAAGATTTATTTGATAAATTGATATATATCCCCCCCATACATCTCAATAATTATCATTTAATATTGTAAGCTGTATAATAAATTAACACATCCTAGTTTGATATTATTTCCGGTCAAACTCGGAAAAAATAAATAAATTACCTGAAATCATTCTCGATAGTGAATTCTAAAGGTCTATTTTATCTTGATAATTAAATCTCCTTATTATATAATAATTTTATAAAATGTCATTTGCCTACATGTAATTTCGTAATAATAGATGTTTAACGAGATTTTGACATTAAAAAAATCTCAGGAGAGGAAAAGCAAAACATCTAATTTTATATAATATTATCCTTTTCAAAAGTTTCTGCACTCCTGAAGATACGTTTTTCAAAAATAGTCTAGGAAATATACACACATATAATAATTATGATAATAATAATAAGCCTTTTATTATCATAAATATATACAAAAATTTTAATTGAAAAGTTTTTGTTCAGAGTCCATGAAAAACATTTATAATTGAAGAAAGACTGATGATGAAGACCAAGTCTTCGAAACTATAGTCTCAAACAAATAAATAATATTATTGGATAAAAATACTTGGTAGGTTTCACATTAAGATATAAAGGGGGTGTCTTAGGGATGGTGTCATATTAATTTGGTCAAGTTCTGATGATATGATCACTATTAATAACATCACTAAAAAGAGAAAAATAAAAATAATTTTTAAGAAAAAAATAAAACCGACTTCAAAAAATTAAATGCAACAAATAAAATCCACCAAAAGGTATAAAATAATTATTATCTTATTTAGTTACAACTAAACGACGAAATATTAACATGAAATTACTTTTTGAAGTCGGTGCCAAACATATACCTTTTATGAATCGCACTCGACGGATCTTACTTAGTACGTTTGGAGGATATGCTCGCTTATAGGTATAGTTAGTTTGGCACCGACTTCAAAAAGTAATTTCATGTTAATATTTCGTCGTTTACTTGTAACTAAATAAGATAATAATTATTTTATACCTTTTGGTGTATTTTATTTGTTGCATTTAATTTTTTGAAGTCGGTTTTTATTTTTTTCTTAAAAATTATTTTTCTCTAATTATTTTTAACCGATTTCAAAATAGGAGGATGTTCTAAATTCGAATGAATTTTTTTTTGTGTCTAGTTACCTGATATCTTCGCCAATTGTGAACCGATTTTGATGATTTTTTTTTGCATTGGGTTCAGTGTAGTTTCCGATTGGTCCCGTTTTTTTTTCATGGTATTGGGCTTTTTTTGTTTAGGCATAACTTCTTTGTTTATGAACGGATTTTGATAATTCTTTCTGCGTTTGGATCAGTATATCACCAAGATACCTAAGTATTTATTTATTTTATGTATGTTCAGAGCAAGGGCGGATCCAGGAATTTTTTTATGGGGGGGGGGGAGAATGTATATAAGGTGCCCGATGTATATAAGATCTACTTTTTTATCTCGAAAGTGTGTCGCGATCGAAATTGTCCAAGCGCGGGGGGGGGGGGGGGTCAGAGACGCCGCCCCCCACACGCACACATAGAACTTTATTTTAAAATTTTAAGTTTTATTAGTTCCTAGCCCTCCAGCAGTGACGAAGGAACACCAAGTTTTCAATATCCATATGATATTGACTCCATGAAAAACATTTATAATTGAAGAAAGACTGAAGATGAAGACCAAGTCTTCGAAACTATAGTCTCAAACAAATAAATTATATATATATATATATATATACAGATATATCATCTCGATATATATATGTGTGTATGTTTATTTGCATCAAGCAGAGGACAACCTCTTTGTTTCTCTTTGTGAATCAACAGCTCTGCTACTCTCGGCAAAACAAAAACTTTCCAATTTACATTTCTTGTTTTTTTTACAACACGATGAAATTAAGCTTGTGAGGGTGTAATCCATTTCAATGGCAACCCCATAACAATTCTTCCATATTCACCATAAATTAAGACCATTTCAAATCTTTTTTCAACAAAAAAATGCTCCATTTTTATTATGATAATACAATATAACTATCTACTGGATTGACACAAGAAATAAATTTTTTTAAACTCAAGACTTTTAAATAGTTCTATTAAGTAGAAAATAATCTTTTAAATATGAGTATAACGAAGTTTTAATACCATTATAAACACTTATTTTCATTGTTATGACTTTTCGATTTAATAAATATTTATTTAACAATTAATTATTTAATCATTGTTATTTGATAATTAACTTGAATAATTGTTAAAAATAATTATTAGAATTTTTTTTGAAATCTAATTGATTTAATATTTTTTTTTATTTGATCTCGTATAAAAAAATAGTTCTAATAAAAGTTGTTCAGTTTTTTTTTGTAGATTTAGAATATGTACAGAAAAATATATGTTTCTGTTTAAAAAACAGAAGTTGACCTCGAAATACCCTTAAAAGCTTGTTCTAGGTGGACAAACAATTCCGTAGTTTAGTTTCCCCCTCGATATAAATAAACTTTTATTTGAAACTTTTTTTCATATAATGCACTGTTTTTGGGTTATAAGACTGTCTCAAGATAAAAAAAACTCACCCGGTATATAGAAAAAATAGTTTTGTTGTTATAACAAACAATCGTATATTTATATTTATGTTTATTTACATCAAGCAGAAGATAAATTCATATAATCATTTATTTTTTGTTAGATAAATATTTTACTATTTCTTATTTGAGTCACATCCAACAACAGAAAAAAGAGTATTTAAAGTATTTAATTGAAATTGATTTTTTTTTTTTTTTTATTCTCATAGATTAAAGTTTATGAGGGCGCTCATGCTTCTATTTTGGGTGAATCGATCGCGGACAATTTCTTTGGAGAAGATGGATTCGGTGATTTCGATTATCCAAATCCTCCGAAACCACAAGATTATCTTCAGCCAGGATCTGCAGCTGATGCCATGATTGATTTAGTTCATAAGAACCCAGGCAAGAGATTCAATACTTATTTATTAACCGACTTCAAAAAAGGAGGAGGTTCTCTATTCGATTGAATTTTTTTTTTTTTTTTTTTTTTTTTGTGCCTATGTTACCTCATATCTCCGCCAATTGTCAACCGATTTTGAAAATTTTTTTTGCATTGGGTCCAGTCTAGCTTCCGATTGGTCCCATTTTTTTTTCGATTTTTTCATAGGTATTAGACCTTTTTTATTAGGTTTGTTTAGGTTTGTTTAGACCTAACCTCTTTGTTTATGAACCGATTTCGATGGTTCTTTTTTTATCGAAAGGGGTGTCTTAGGGATGGTGTCATATTAATTTGGTCAAGTTCTGATGATATAATCACTATTAATAACATCACTAAAAAGAGAAAAATAAAAATTTTTAAGAAAAAAATAAAAACCGACTTCAAAAAATTAAGTGCAACAAATATAAAAATACACTAAAAGGTATAAAATAATTATTATCTTATTTAGTTACAACTAAACGACGAAATATTAACACGAAATTACTTTTTGAAGTTGGTGCCAAACATATACCTTTTATGAATCGCACTCGACGGATCTTACTTAGTACGTTTGGCAGGTACGCTCGCTTATAGGTATAGTTTGTTTGGCACCGACTTTAAAAAGTAATTTCGTGTTAATATTTCGTCGTTTGGTTGTAACTAAATAAGATAATAATTATTTTATACCTTTTAGTGTATTTTTATATTTGTTGCACTTAATTTTTTGAAGTCGGTTTTTATTTTTTTCTTAAAAATTTTTATTTATTTATAATTGTTAAGGATTCATTAGAGAGTGTGGAAATTCTACGGTAACTGTCGTGCCGCGATCTGACGATGGGTTCTTATAGTACTCACCAAAATAAGACGAAAATGAAGAATATCATTTTTCGAGATTTCGCTCAGTTTAAAAAATACTGTTTTTTGTATTTATTTTATTTTATTTTTCAATTGTTTTTTTATTGAAACCTTGGAAACCATAGTATCACAGGGGATCCTTGTGGCGCCGCTACTGACGTCGGATTCTTTTAGTAAATAAATATTAATTTAAAAATAATTAGTAAATGCCCAAAAAATTCGAATATGTAAAAGTCGCTGCCGGTTCGGTTAAAATATATTCAGTTTGGCTCGTATATTTTCATTTCGGGCTGGCATTTAGTCAATTACTCTCGACCTTGACAAACTGAATAAATGGGGCTCTCAAAATTTAGTTAACTTTAATTCAAACAAGACTCAATGTTGTCTAAATTCTTGGGCGTCTCTGTCGCATCTGACCTGTCTTGGAATGAACACATCTCCTCTGTGGCGAAATCTGCAGCAAGGAAATTGGCTACTTATTCAAATCCAAGCGATTTTACAAACCCCCACAACTTCTCACCATCTACAAGGCCCGAATCCACCGCTGTCTCGAATACGGCTCACATCTATGGAGAGGAGCCTCAAAATATTCTCTTGCTACCCTGGATGCAATTCAGAAACCAGCCGTTGACGATTCTACCCTCACCGACTCCCTCGACTCGCTAGCTCATCGAAGAAATGTCTCCGCCCTTTCCCTTTTCTATAGATACTATCACGGCAGGTGCTCTGATGAGATAAAATCAATAATTCCCCCCCCAAAGCATGCTTTGCACGTAGCACGCGTTTTGCCGACTCCCAACACTCTTTCGCGGTAAAATTAGAAAAGTGCCGGACCACTTCATTCGCCAATACATATATCCCCATGACTTCAAGGAACTGGAACTCTCTCCCAGCCTCCATCTTTCCCAGCAATTATAATCTTCAAACCTTCAAAACCCGAGTGCATAGACACCTACGTCTACACCCTCTCACTTAATCAACTTTCCCTTCTCTTCGGTAATGCAAGGGTCTTTCGAGATCCATAGGGGCTGCATCTTTACTGGTGCACCCCTTCTTGCATTCGATTGCATTAAAAAAAATTACGTTGGCGTTAGACAACCTAATCGCCTAAAAACAAGCCCGAAATGAAGATATACGAGCTGAACTGAATATGTATATCTTAACCGAACCTTTCAAAGTTTGATCGGGAATCCATTTTTTTATATAAATGAACCGAGATTATGAAAAGAACCGAGCCTATGAAAAGTTGTAAAAGTGAAAATTGCTAATTCCCAATGGCGCTCACTTGAGACATCACAGTCCAAAAACTCAATATTAGTTCAAATTTGTAGTTTAAAATTTTATTTTTACTTCCCTAATTATTTTATCTAGTTCTAAAAGAATCCGTCATCAGATAGCGGCGCCACACGGAACGGTTTCCGAGGATTCAATAAAAAACAAATGAAAAATAAAATAAAATAAATACAAAAAAACACTATTTTTTAATATAATAATAAAACTAAGATACGAGGTAGGTTTCACAAAAAAGAAATAAAACAAAATTGAGTTTTGAATTCGATATATTTCGGGGGTTAGCCCATCATCAGGAGTCTAAGAAAACTGATTACATATTGGAAAAATAGTTTTACAAGTAAGAATTTAAAAAAAAATTTTTTTTTAAATTGTATGTGGTGGGGGGAATGTAGGGGAAGAGGGGGGGGGTAGTTGTTCTAAGGATTAATATTTTCTATTGAGATTTGAGCTGGGTGAAAGGGATCTATACCTGCTATTATAATAGCGAATGGACAAGTACCTGAGAAGGTACAACTTAAAAGGTATATAAGAGAGTGCAATTACCCTAGTATAATGTGCAAACAATGAAAGGAATGTTTATTTAATTTATTATAACATATAATCAATAATTGTATTTTTATACACTTCCAATTGATTATTTAAAATATTTGAATTATTAGAGAGGGCTATTTTTATCTCGGTGGATTCCAGGAGGTCCAATTTAAGGCCTTTTCTTTCGAAATGAATGGGGATAGGGTTATTATTAGAGGGTGAATGGTTAGATTCATGTAAGTGAATTGCGAAGGCTGAGGTCGAATCTAAATTAATGTTATCGGATTTGTTGAGGTGATTAAGGGCTCTTACATGCTCGGAGTAACGTATTTTGAAAGCGCGACCTGTCTGCCCAATATAAAAAGCGTCGCAATCTTGACAAGTTAATTTATACACTCCTGATTTGTCTAATTTATCAATTTTGTCTATTTTATTGTTAATTAATTGGGAGCCTAAATTGTTGTTGTTGTATAAAGCAGGAGTGATTCCATATGATCTAAGGGTATAAGCTAATGGAGATGTCAGATGATTAGAAATGAAGGGTATTCTTCTATATATTTTTTCGGTTCCCGATTCTAATGAGTGTAAGTGTGAGATAGTGAATTTACGTTTGATTTTATTATAAATTTTGTTGATAGTCGAAATGTTATATCCATTATTCAGGGCTATATTCTGAATGATGTTAAGCTCTTTATTGAAATTTATAGTATTCATGGGTATACTGAGGAGTCTATGAATCATTGAATAGAATGCTGCAAATTTTGTATTAATGGGGTGATTAGATGAGAAGGGAATGACGGTGTCCGTGAAAGTGGGTTTTCTATATATTTCATAGTGTAATTTTTTAAACTGGATATCTCGAAAACTAAGCGAAATCTCAATAAATGGTATTCTTCATTTTCGTCTTATTTTAGTGAGTACTATAAGAACCAATCGTCAGATCGCTGCGCTACAGTTCCCGAGAGTGTCATCTATTAGATCCGATGGAATGGATTATTTTCAGAATTATGTCAGAAGGGTTGTTTTTCACCCCCTCGAGAATCGACCCAAGTGCCATTAACACCATTTTAGCCTACTCTGTGAGGTGCGAACCCCTCTGACATTTTATAAAGGCGTTAAATATTTTGCTCAATGATTTAAATCTTAATTTGTAAAATTTCGCAATCTAATGATTCTAAATTTAAACATATAGCCAGGCCATATCTATTCTTATTAAACGAGCAAAAATTGTTTGTATATTTATTTATATTTATATAACAAGTCGATGGGGTCCTAACAATCTGTTGAGTGCAGGTTGTAGGTTGCGTGTTCATATAGGGTGTGTGCAGGGGAGGGGCTGCTGGTTGGCATTTGGCCCCTCCAGATTCGAATGTCCGAATCCGTTCGCTCCCCAAGTCGAATCGAGTCGCTTTAATTATAGCATGGGTGATAATATTTCACTCATGCAAAAACGACGCAACGATCCGACTGAGTCATCTAGCGGCCGTGTCTCAAGGCTCGTCGCCATGAGCAAGAGCGGGCCGCTACATATATATATTTGTATCATTGTTCTATTTTGAAAACGGCTTTACCGATTTTGATGAAACGAATTCTATTAACAAGTTTTGAGGATGAGAAAGCGATCTGGCTAGGTCAAATTTCATCTTAATTGATCTTTTCTTAATTAAAGTAATTATTGACAGATGAAAATCTCAATAGAAAAGTTTGTTTACATTTTATTCAATTATGTTTTATTTTTAATTGGTTTTTTAATTTTAAAACCCACTAATAGGTTATAGCAAATATTAATATATTATATTAAAATTAGGAATTTTTTGTTTGTTTTTAATTAACAGGGGTAAATAAAGGGGTTGAAGTGGCTTTTTTATATAACTTGGATACAAATTTTATTTAATTTTATGTTTTTATTTCAGATCCTATACGATTATTTTTTTTATTATTTTATTTTTTATAATGTTTATCAATATGAACGAATGTGGGCAAATTGGTGTACGAGTAAACAAATATACACATAATGTGTGGACCATTAGAAAGCTAGAAATGCAAAAATTGGGTGCGGGGTGGGTTGGATGTGGGAGGTGCAGGAGATGGAGTGGAGTTGTGGGGGATCCGGAGGTGGGGGGGGGGAGTGGTGGGGGCGAGGTGTGTGGTTATCGTGAATCGCTCGGTGGCTCCAGGTACTTATAATTAAATATGCAAGGACTATTGAAAAAAATTTCTACCTATAAAGGACACTTATAAATATGTGTATTCAAAGTTTTAAAAGGATTTCAAGAAAATCGATTTATTAGGGAACGTCCTTAATTCCCATGAGAGAGAATGAAACGATGATTAACCTCTAAGGGCCGGTTGTATGTCGCAAAGTAAATGCTTTTGTCAGTGTCTGGCATCTGATTGAGCATCCCACCCTGTGTTAGTGATAAAAAGCATTTACTGGATAAATGCGGGGTTTAAATTTACTTTAATTTTTTATATGCTTTCTCCAAATTTGAGAAAGATATAGAGAAAAACGAAGGACCGGGTTTATATCTATTGTTTAGCTTAACAACGAGGTTGTAAGGCTCGCAGCGAATAGGTTGTAAATCTATTCCACTAAACAATCGATATCAAATTATAGCTTCGATAAGGACGCTAGGCTCTTTTTAACATATATATACCTGTTCGAACTCTTAAGCTCAAAATTAGTATCTTTAAGGATTGATGTCTAGGAAAGAAATGAAAGATAAATTTCTCTTTAACAAAAACTATATTTTTTAATGTAAAATAATGAATGTGTTGATAAAACCAAAAGATAAAATGAAAACAAAGAAAATTAACTTAGATTGTATATATACGTAGATATATATACACTTTATAACTAAATACTTAAACTTTTAGACATATAATATATTTTATTATATGTCTAATTACAAATGAATGGTTTCAGTGGTGGTAAAGGGCAGCCTCTGAATTATCTTGGAGAGATGAATAGGTGTTCTTTTTGTCTTAGAACCAATGATGAATGCTTTTTGATGGTACCTTAGGTGTACCAAAACTGCAGCAGTGTATAAACTTGCAGTGTTTTATTTTAGGAACCTTTCAGAGAATTGATTGTACCTTCAAAGAATAATAAGAAACAAATTCAAATTGATTATTATTAATTAGAGACCTTTTAATATATATTAGCACAATAAAGAGAAAACGGGTTTACTAACCTTCAAGGCCACTTTTAATGATATGCTTGCTTATTTCAACAAACTAACTTTTATTTAGTTATTAAACTAAATATTTATTGACTATGACGAAAAATATAGTCGAATGAATATACCAGCGTAAAATGTGGTGCGATATTTATTGAGATGTTGACTCGAAGAAATTTGAAATAAGAAGAATGGCAATATACGATATTAGCTTTATTCGTTTTGGAAATTGCGTGTGTGCCTTAAGTTGAGTCAAGTGCACCATCTGGTGTCACTTTTTTCAGCCGGGGCACTTCAGGTGTGCCCTAGTTTGGTTGACTCTAAAACGAATGTATTTTTGACACATGGCTATATTCGAATAACGAAATTTAAAAAAAAAAATATTATTTTTATTCTAGTGTAATAATTAAGAGTGGTAGGTATACATATATAATAGGTTATATATTTATTTATATAATTTATTTATTTAATAATTATTTTAAATAAATAATATAGGTACCTAGTTACAAATAAATAATGGATACTTTTATGGAAAAAAAAATTTCCATTATAAAATTACTTCTCGAAAGTGATTCTGATTGTGAATCTTCATCAAGCTCAGATGATGAACTTCAAATGATCGGAAATTTTTTTATATTATTATTAAAGGAGACAATAAAAAATGTTGTCACCCGTGGGGTAGAAACTTATTTAATAAAAAATAATTAGTATCGTAAATTCGCTAATGGCTAGAAAGGTCGAAAAGTCAAAAAAAAATGTGTCTTCTTCTAGAAAAATAAATTTTGCCCTTTAAACTGTAGTCTCTTTATAAATAAGTTAAAAATGTATTTAATTTTATTTATTTTCTTTCATTATAACCTACTTATTAAAAATGTATTAGTTGAATAAAAGATTTCACTGTCGATGGTAACAGAATTGTTTTTATTTTAGGTTAAAAATAAAATGAGAGTCTTCTGTTTTATTTTTAATAAAATAATTTTTAATTATTTATTTTTTTTAACCAAAAATATTAAAAATTTATTTTTCAGCAGAAGAAACTAATATTCAATGTAATAATAACAAATAAACGACTTAAAAGAATAATTTATATAAATAATTTAATAAAATAATAACTTTCCTGGTCATTCATTATTCTAAATTAAATAACAATAATAAATTCAAGTTTAAAACAGAGTATATAAAAAATCGGTGTTTTGAAATTCAAAATGGTGCGAAGATTAACCAAGAGTGCCCCAAGTGACCATGCTCGATGAGCATGTGTACTTGGTGCACGTATTTGCAGCCTGGGATCAAAAGGGTGCATCTTAGGGTGTTTCTAGGGCACAAAAATCCCTAGTGCCGAGAAACCGAATTGGCGTGGATTTTGAATTTTCTATAAGATTACTTATATTTAACCATTTACTTTGCGACATACAACCGGCCCTAAGAATCGCACTCTGGTCTCAACAGCGGATATATCATTCATTCACCTACCGTATGATTTTGATGATTTTATTATATAATCAAGTTGATTACAAATTTAACAAATTATATCTTTAATTCTCCTTTTGTTTTTCCTGTCTCTGCTCATTACCGATGATGAATGACTGGGTGTGCATTTTATATAATTATGTAGTATTAAAGACATCAAGATTACTATTATATATTTTTTATCTTTTGCAGGTCAAGTGACGATTCTTTGTCTCGGTCCACTCACCAACCTTGCTTTGGCCATTAATTTGAATAACACTTTTTTTGGAAACGTCAAGGAAGTCATCATCATGGGAGGAAGTGTCAGAGGTATTCATATTCCTATTAAGATTTCTCTACTCTAATACCAAGGTTTCATCAAGTCCATTTTGACATTTTTCATAAGAAAAATCAAGCTTTAAAATGAGAAACATTTCACCGGTCTGTTATTTAAAAGTTGTTAGAATAATTTTATGTGGCCACTAACCTTAACTTTGGATGCCGCAAATTTATAAAACTGTTTAAAATCGAGCCACAATGTTTGGAGATTAATTAATGTTTTATTAAAAAATAAGCTGACGTGTTCTGATGTGGCCATCCACTTGACTTTACCATACAACCAGGCCCCTAAAATTATTTATAATCATGTAGGGGGTTAGTTTTTCCATTTTTAGACTTCTGAGGTTCCACTGATTATGTATACAAAATTTGGTTGAGTTTGGTAAATGGCCAAGGTTTTCATTTTTTTTGACCCTCCCCCTCTCCCGCCCCATTTTGGGAGGTTAGTTTTTCCATTTTTAGACTTCTGAGGCCCCACTGATTATGTATACAAAATTTGGTTGAGTTTGGTAAATAGCGAAGGTTTGTATTTTTTGACCCTCCCCCTCTCCCTCCCCATTTTGGGCGGTTAGTTTTTCCATTTTTAGACTTCTGAGGCCCCACTGATTATGTATACAAAATTTGGTTGAGTTTGGTAAATAGCCAAGGTTTTCATTTTTTGACCCTCCCCCTCTCCCTCCCCATTTTGGGCGGTTAGTTTTTCAATTTTTAGACTTCTGAGGCCCCACTGATTATGTATACAAAATTTGGTTGAGTTTGGTAAATAGCCAAGGTTTTCATTTTTTGACCCTCCCCCTCTCCCTCCCCATTTTGGGCGGTTAGTTTTTCAATTTTTAGACTTCTGAGGCCCCACTGATTATGTATACAAAATTTGGTTGAGTTTGGTAAATAGCCAAGGTTTTCATTTTTTGACCCTCCCCCTCTCCCTCCCCATTTTGGGCGGTTAGTTTTTCAATTTTTAGACTTCTGAGGCCCCACTGATTATGTATACAAAATTTGGTTGAGTTTGGTAAATAGCGAAGGTTTTTATTTTTTGACCCTCCCCCCTCTCCCTCCCCATTTTGGGCGGTTAGTTTTTCAATTTTTAGACTTCTGAGGTCCCACTGATTATGTATACAAAATTTGGTTGAGTTTCCTCAAATGGCCTAGATTTTTAATTTTTAACCCCCCTCCACCCCCTTAATTTTAGGTCGATATGCACCAAAATCTAATCAGCTCTTAATCTCAATGGACCAAAACTACGTGTGAAATTTGGTTTCGATATTCACACTAGTTTTTGAGCTAGCGCGTCCACAAAAATTTGAAAACGCACAGACTAACGGACGGACGGACAGACTAACAGACATTTTGACAAAACAGTTATTAATGCCATGGTTTCGCTCAATTTTTCTAATCAAAATAGTTTCAGCCGTTTTTGAGATATTGCGAAAAAAGGAAAGAAAAAAAAACACACTTTTTTCATGCACTATTACAATACTTGACCATACCCTGTATGGTAAAGAAAAAAGACACATTTTTTATTTTATAAAATATAAATGAAGTAACATTTATTTTTTGCTCTACTTACTTATAACATTAGTGTTCAATTACAATAAAAAAAAGAAATTACATTTTACTTTTGAGAAGTGCTTTTACGAGATTTAATTTTTGTATTATTATTTTTTACTTTACCATACTGGGTATGATCAAGTATTGTAATCGTGCATGAAAAAAGTGGTTTTTTTCTTTCTTTTTTTTTCGAAATATCTCAAAAACGGCTGAAACTATTTTGATTGGAAAAATTGCACGAAACCATGGAAATTTCGGTCTACAAAAAAGCCCTAATAAGTGAACAACGAAAAAATTATATTTTTCGAGATAATAATTGTTTTGTCACAATGTCTGTTAGTCTGTTAGTCTGTGCGTTACCAAATTGTTGTGGACGAGCTAGCTCAAAAACTAGTGTGAATATCAAAACCAAATTTCACACGAGGATTTGATGCATTGAGATTAAGAGCTGATTAGATTTTGGTGCATATCGACCTAAAATTAAAGGGGGTTGAGGGGGGGGGGGTTAAAAATTAAAAATATAGGCCCTTGTACCAAACTAAACCAAATTTTGAATACATAATCAATGGGACCGCAGAAGTCTAAAAATGCAAAAACTAACCCCCCCTACATGATTATAAATAATTTTATTAAATATTAAATATAAGTGAGGGGCCAGGTTGTATGGTAAAGTCAAGTGGATGGCCACATCAGAACACGTCAGATTATTTTATTTACAAATGGTACTCCTTACCATAACTTTTCGATTTAAATTGAAAGTTTTTGCCGAGAGTAGCAGAATTTTTATATATTGAAGGAGACAATAAAAGAGTGTGTCTTCTGCTGGAATTATAAATTTTATTTATTTATAACGAGACTATAGTTTCGAGGGCTTTGCCCTCTTCATCAGTCTATTACAATGTATTCACAGAAATTAATTTATGAATGAAAGTTTTACATTTTTCATGTGTTAAGGTTATAAATTACATAATTGTATGCATGTCGCAAAGTAAATGCTTTTTACCACTAACCAAGGTAGATGGTAAATGGAGTGACTGGGATGCCCAATCAGATGACAGGCACTGAAAGTGGCTTTTAGAGAGTGAAACTTTTTGCCTACAATCTCCATAACTCTTTTTCTTTTCATAAGGGCCGGTTGCATGTCGCAAAGTAAATGCTTTTTACCACTAACCAAGGTAGATGGTAAATGGAGTGACTGGGATGCCCAATCAGATGACAGGCACTGAAAGTGGCTTTTAGAGTGAAACTTTTTGCCTACAATCTCCATAACTCTTTTCTTTTCATAAGGGCCGGTTGCATGTCGCAAGTAAATGCTTTTTACCACTAACCAAGGTAGATGGTAAATGGAGTGACTGGGATGCCTAATCAGATGACAGGCACTGAAAGTGGCTTTTAGAGAGTAGAAACTTTTTGCCTACAATCTCCATAACTCTTTTCTTTTCATAAGGGCCGGTTGCATGTCGCAAAGTAAATGCTTTTTACCACTAACCAAGGTAGATGGTAAATGGAGTGACTGGGATGCCCAATCAGATGACAGGCACTGAAAAGTGAGCTTTTAGAGAGTGAACAGCTTTTGCCTACAATCTCCATAACTACTTTCCTTTGCTATGAGGCCGGTACACATATCGCAAAATACAATGCTTTTACCACTAACAGGTAAATCGTAATGGGTGGACTAGGATGACCAATCAGATGACAAGGGACATAATAGAGTTGTAGGCTTTTGCCAGTAGAGTAGCTGTGAATGGTTGAATGTCACAATAGTAGCAAACACAATGGTCAGATTGATGCCAATCATGCTTGATGCAAACTAAATATACTACTACACATAACATGTCAATTTCTGAAACACACCACATCATGGTAGATCGAGTGGAAGGAAGACCGGCACAAGCAAGGGACACTAACAGATTGAGACCTCAAGCAGTGAGGTTCATGTAAAACCTCACTTCAAACACAAGTATACGTATTTGAAAACTAGATACTATATAAATTCATTTCAAATAAACATCATTTACTTAAAGCCCAAATTTCGAGGACCTGGAACTATGAGTTTATTTCAAATCTGAACACATGTACAGCACCCATCCTACCTATAACTCGAAATTTCTCAAACGAGATGTCTACCAGAGTGAGGCTACTTTTGATGAAAGAAGACGTGGATGGTGTTTTAACAAATAATGTAAAAACAATCAAGCTACAAGATGATAGCATAACATATGTCTTTCCGAAGGAATACCAAGGTGAGCAGTCACATATTGAATTAAAACAAATCAGTATTATAAAAATCTGCATATAAAAGTATGACAAAAGATGGTCACTACAGAAACGTAAATATTACTTTACCGAATGAGATAAAGAAATATTACATAGATGAACTAAAATAATTTCATTTTTAAAAACTTTCTATTAGAAGAAGAACAAATTGAAAGCTTAAATGTATCAGAATATCCAGAAATTAGCAATGAAACAAATATAATGTTAAACATTGAAAAAAAATTTAACATAAATAAATTCTATGGCATTCAACAAAATGCTATAGAATGGCTAAAGTCATTTGAAACAGAATGCAAAAGACATAAAGTATCAAATGACAATTTAAAAATTCAAATCATGAACTTCTTTCTGGAAGCCAATGCAAAAGATTGGTACAGAAATAACAAAATAAAAATAGATGATAATAATTGGTCAAAATGGACACATTCTTTTAAATTAGTATACGCAAAAAAAGGCTGGACAGAAATTAATTATGCATACAAATATAAATATATAAATGGATCATTAATCGATTATAGTCTTAGAAAAGAAAAATTATTATTGGAAGCTGAACCCTCCATCTCAGAGGAATCTAAGATAAATCATATAGTTATTAATTTACCAGAAAACGTCCAAAATAATTTAGATAAAGAAGAATTAAATAACACTGACGAATTAATGAACATTCTCAGAAAATATGACATGCAATATTCTAATTATAATAATAAAAACCTAAATAAATATGAATTACAATGTACACATGATAAAAATACTGAAATGTCAGAAGAAAAATTCAAAATTCAAAATGTGTAATAAAATCACCTTGTTATAAATGTGTCAAATTGGGATATCAAAATAGATACCATCCTATTGCAATATGTCGAAATAAAAATTTATATAAAGAAAATTTGAAATTATCATTTGAATGAAAACATTCCTGAATCAAATTTGAATGAAAACACAAAAAACGATCAGAGCCCGAACCAAGTTAATCCATCTAATACAAATTGAAATGTTTTAATCAATAAATTTAAAAAGTAGAGGCTGTTTTAAGCTGGATACAGGCTCTAATTGTTCATTATTGAATCTAACATTGATGAAGGAATTCAAAACAAGAAATAAAAAATGATAACACATATTTAAGACAATAAATGGATTAAACTTTATGAGAAGGTCAGCAAGAATAGAACTAAAAATCAATAAAAATTTCAGATTTTTAGATGTAATATATAATAAAAACAATAATTCTCATATGACATGCTACTAGACGCTTAGATGCCATAAAAAAATTTAAATTAATTCAAAATGAAAAATTAAAATTATTTCAAAAGATTAATAAGACTAAAATAGATGAAATTAAAATAGATATAACAGAAAAATCAGATAAAGAAAGAGAAATATTCTCAGAAATAGATAATAATAAAGAATTAAAAGATAAAGAAATAACTAAACGAATATATTTAAATGAATATATAAAAAATGAAAGATTTATGAAATATTTTTAAATCACCTCGATAATAAAAAAAAAGAAAAAGTACTAAAATTATTAGATAAATTTGAATATATTTTTGCCAAAGATAAATTCGACGTTGGTATTATAAGAGAAAAGCAAAATTAGACTATCAGAATATAAATACATATATAAAAAACCCTACAGATGTTCTTTGCCTGATCAGAAGGAAATCGAAAATCAGATCGCAAATCTTTTAGAAAGAGTTCAATAGAAGAATCAGTTCTCCTTCTGCAGCACCGACAACCATGTGTTTTCAAAAAGGAAGAAGGAAAAAGAACAGGCTGTGAGTTGATTACAAATCTTTGAACGAGCTGGTGGTCCCAGAAACACATCCATTTCCACGAATTGAAGACATAATTGTTAAAGCTTGGAAATTGTGAATGGTTCACAGCACTAGATATAAATTCGGCTTTCTGGTCAATTCCAATAAGAGAAAAAGACAAAGAAAATTTGGCGTTCATAACTCATGAGGGCCACTATAATTGGAATGTGTTACCATTCGGAATGCGAACATCAAGCTCAATATTTCAGAGGATTTTAGAAAACATAATTAGGCAAAATAAATTAAATAAATTTTGCATCAACTATATTGATGACATTCTAATCTTTTCAGAAGATTATGATAGCCACATAAATCATATTGAATTAGTTTTAAATGCGATAAAAAATGAAGGGCTTAAATTAAAATTATCTAAATGCAACTTTGCAAAAAACTCAATAAAATTCTTAGGCATATTATAAAGAAAAATGAAGTAAGGCCCTATAAGGATAATCTAATTTCAATTAAAAATTTTCCAATCCCCAAAAACAAGAAGAACATCAGACAATACCTTGGGAAAATCAACTTCTATCATAAGTATCTCCCAGATGGATCACAAGTATTAGAACCGTTACACAACTTATTGAGAAAAACATTAAGTTCAATTGGGATGAAAAGTGCCAACAAGCATTTAAAAAAGTAAAAAGTTATTTATGCCAAAGTCCCATACTATCTATTTATGATGAACACAAAGAAATATTCATATTCACAGACGCATCAAATTTTGGTTTTGGAGCCATATTGATAGCAACCACAAGAAAATGGAGAACTTCACCCAGTGGCGTACTTCTCGAAGAAATCAAAACCAGCACTACAAAAAAGAAACCAGCAATTTTCTTAGAATGCTTGGCAATAAAAGAGGCTATTCTTTATTGGCAATATTGATTAATCGGAAAAAATTCACAGTCATAACCGACCACAAACCACTAGAAAACTTAAAAGTCAAAGTAAGGACAGACGAACCTCTTGGAGATTTGATACACTACCTATCACAATACAACTTCGACATAAAATATGCTCCTGGAAAGGACAATTTGGAAGCAGATGCTCTTATCCAGGAACCCAGTTCTGGAATCCTTTGAAAATGAAGAAGATGTGCTAAAAACAGTCAATTTAATATCAATAGAAGAAATAAAGGAAGACCAAAGATTAAATGAACATGAAATAAAAAATTCAAAAAAGTAATAAACAGAGGAGATATAAAATTTAAAATAACAAAAAATAGTAAAACCAGAATATTTGTATCCAAACCATTTGGCATGGAACTAATAAAAAAGATCCATGAATTTTACGGTCATATTGGAACGAAACACCTAATTGCCAAAATCAGACCAAACTATTATTTAAAATATGGATAGAGAAATAGAAAAATTCTGCAGAGAATGCAAAATATGTAACGAGAATAAAACGAGATCAATAAGGAAATTAGGACTGACATCAAAACTGGGCCCAGCCACAACACCTTATGAAATAATGTCAATAGATACTATAGGCGGTTTTGGAGGTAATAACTCAACAAAGAAATATCTCCATATCTTAATTGATCATTTCACAAGATTTGTATTCTTCACAACATCCATAGGACAAACAGCAAGAGAATTTATAAAACTAATTGATCCCATCACAAAAGACAATAACATCAAAATAATACTTAGGAGATCAGTACACAGGCATAAACTCCACAGAATTAAAAAATATCTGAAAGAGAAAAATAGAGAACAAATATTTACATGTACTGACTGTCTCTGAATCGAATGGTCTAATTGAGAGGGTAAACCAGTCGATCTCAAACAGAATCAGATGCAAAGCAAATACAGAATAAAAAGATCCTAGCCTAAACTTGCAAAAGAAAGCATAGATGAATACAACAAAACAATACAGAGTATCACAGGATTCTCACCATTGCACTGTACTGTACGGCAAGGATACGAGTATAGTACCAGAGGAATTTATATCTGTAAGAAATCTTGAAGAAGACAGAAAAAAGCATTAGAGAACTCAAATAAAAATTTTATACAAAATAAAACAAGAATAGATAAAAATAAAAAAAATATGAATTCAAGAAAAACGACTTAGTGTATGTAGATACAGGGAGCAAATTAAATAGAAAAAAATTAGACAAGATAAGAAAAGGCCCATTTAAAATACTACAAAGAGTTTCAAATTCAATATACAAAATAAATTACACAAAAAAGGAAGAAATCACACACTTTTCCATGTTAATAAGCTGATACCCTTCTCTCAAAATTCCTCTGCGGGGGGGAGATGTAAGCTCGAAACACCCACACATGAAGACGAGTGGAAGGGGAAGACAAGCACAAGCAAGGGACATAATAGATTGAGACATCAAGCAGTAGAGAGTTAATTTAAAACGCTCACTTCAAACACAATTGTTAATATACAATATTTGAGAACTAGATATTATATAAATTCATTTCAAATAAACATCATTGTTAAAACTAAATAAAGGACCTGAAATTTCGAGTTTCACATTTCAGGTAAATAATATAAAACTCATTGTAAATATCTGTATATATTAATAAACAATTCACATTTCAGTGGAACACGATTTTTATCTACCTCGCACCATCCTACTCTTATATATATAAAGATGATATATTTGTATATATACATTTATTATTTCAGACTATAGTGCTCCTTGGTCTATCATCAGTCTTTCTTCATTATAAATGTTTCAGTCAATCATATGGATATTGAAAACTTGGTGTTCTTTCGTTCTACTTGAAGGCTAGGAAATAATAAAGTTTATTATTTCCTAGCCTTCCAGCAGTGACGAAAGAACACCAAGTTTTCAATATCCATATGATATTGACTCCATGAAAAACATTTATAATTGAAGAAAGACTGATGATGAAGACCAAGTCTTCGAAACTATAGTCTCAAACAAATAAATAACATATATACAGATATATCATCTTGATATATATGTGTGTATGTTTATTTGCATCAAGCAGAGGACAACCTCTTTGTTTCTCTTTGTGGAACTTTCAATGCCTGTCATCTGATTGGGCATCCCAGTCACTCCATTTACCATCTACCTTGGTTAGTGGTAAAAAGCATTTACTTTGCGACATGCAACCGGCCCTTATGAAAAGAAAAGAGTTATGGAGATTGTAGGCAAAAGTTTCACTTCCTATAAAGCCACTTTCAGTGCCTGTCATCTGATTGGGCATCCCAGTCACTCCATTTACCATCTACCTTGGTTAGTGGTAAAAAGCATTTACTTTGCGACATGCAACCGGCCCTTATGAAAAGAAAAGAGTTATGGAGATTGTAGGCAAAAGTTTCACTCTCTAAAAGCCACTTTCAGTGCCTGTCATCTGATTGGGCATCCCAGTCACTCCATTTACCATCTACCTTGGTTAGTGGTAAAAAGCATTTACTTTGCGACATGCAACCGGCCCTTATGAAAAGAAAAAGAGTTATGGAGATTGTAGGCAAAAAGTTTCACTCTCTAAAAGCCACTTTCAGTGCCTGTCATCTGATTGGGCATCCCAGTCACTCCATTTACCATCTACCTTGGTTAGTGGTAAAAGCATTTACTTTGCGACATGCAACCGGCCCTTATGAAAAGAAAAGAGTTATGGAGATTGTAGGCAAAAAGTTTCACTCTCAACAGCCACTTTCAGTGCCTGTCATCTGATTGGGCATCCTAGTCACTCCATTTACCATCTACCTTGGTTAGTGGTAAAAAGCATTTACTTTGCGACATGCAACCGGCCCTTATGAAAAGAAAAGAGTTATGGAGATTGTAGGCAAAAAGTTTCACTCTCTAACAGCCACTTTCAGTGCCTGTCATCTGATTGGGCATCCCAGTCACTCCATTTACCATCTTCCTTGGTTAGTGATAAAAAAGCATTTACTTTGCGACATGCAACCGGCCCTAAGTGTTGCACCTTCCTGGTAAACGCTGTATTACATTTATATCCTTAAAAATAGAATGCATTGTGGTATTTTGTAGGAAACAAGAAATCCTGATCGTGGATGTGGATCTCTTTTATTGTCTTTTTCGATTTAGGTAGGAAAATATAATTGTATTTCCTCTGAAATTACTTTTATTTAAATGTGTATTTTATATAGAAATAAAAAATTTAATTTGGTTAGAACAACCTCGTTTTGCACCCTTCATCAAGGACCCATTTCATTTCTGTGATGCGACAATATTTCCAAAATATGTCTTTCTTGATCAAGAATAACTTACGATTTCCATTTTATTGAAATTCTTATGAAAAAATTTCATTTTTCTTTAAGTTACTTAGAATCCTATAGTGAAATTTATAAAACTTAATTTTAAAATTGGATATTTTTTAGGTGTCGGAAATATTAGTCCAGGAGTGGAATTCAATGCGAGAGTAGATCCTGAAGCCAACAAAATTGTCCTCACAAAGGAACCCAGGCCTAAAATTGTTATTGTCCCATGGGAAGCTGCATCCGAACTTGGAGTCGACATGGTAACTATTACTTTTTAACCGACTTCAAAAAAGGAGGAGGTTCTCTATTCTACTCAATTTTTTTTTGTGCCTATGTTACCTCATATCTCCGCCAATTTTGAAAAAAAAATTGCATTGGGTCCAGTCTAGTTTCCGATTGGTCCCATTTTTTTTTTTCGTTTTTTCAGGTATTAGACCTTTTTTATTAGGTTTGTTTAGACCTAACCTCCTTTGTTTATGAACCGATTCTCGACGGTTCTTTTTTTATCCGAAAGGGGGTGTCTTAGGGATGGTGTCATATTAATTTGGTCAAGTTCTGGCTGATATGATCACTATTAATAACATCACTAAAAAGAGAAAAATACAAATACTTTAAGAAAAAAGAAAAAAAGACTCTCAAAAAATTAAATTGAACAAATAAAAAAATCCACTAAAAGGTATAAAATAATTATTATCTTATTTAGTTACACCCAAACGACGAAACATAACAAAATACTTTGTGAAGTCGGTGCCAAACATATACCTTGTATGAATCGCACTCGACGGATCTTACTTAGTACGTTTGGCGGGTACGCTCGCTTATAGGTATAGTTTGTTTGGTACCGACTTCAAAAATTAATTTCCTCTTAATATTTCGTCGTTTAGTTGTAACTAAATAAGATAATAATTATTTTATACCTTTTAGTGTATTTTATTTGTTGCATTTAATTTTTTGAAGTCGGTTTTTATTTTTTTCTTAAAAATTATTTTTATTAAATGTGAAAAATATCTTGGATCTTTTGTTAAAAGTCGAGGGGTGAACCGAGATCTAGAATAGTGTACACCTACTTTCACTTTCATTTCTAAGGGCCGGTTGTATGTGGCAAAATAAATGCTTTTTACCACTAACAAACGGTAGATGGTAAATGGAGGCACTGGGATGGCCAATCAGATGACAGGCACTGAATACATTAGCAAAGATTTGATTAGAGTTAAATATAAGTATTTAATTGTATTCGGATTTTTAAATGATTTCGTGTTTCGAAATAATAGGTAAAGTTTCTCTTTATTTCGACGATAAAATTATCCAAGTTAGAATTTTCTGATTTAGATCAAATATGCGGCGTTTTGTTCGATAACTTTTTTCCTTTTTGAAGGTAATCGCGTAATTCCGCGATTGAACAAGTCCTCGTCCCTATTGGTAAAAAACTTGACCAGCTCATTTTCACAAGCCTCTTTTGAGGCCAGTTTTGTACCATCAAGAAAATTTTTCAAATGCTTGTAAAGGTGATAATCGTTTGGTGCCAGGTCTGGGCTATACGGTGGGTGCGATATAACCTCCCATCCAAGCTCTCGGAGCTTCTGGCGATGTGTGCGGTCTGGCGTCCACTTGATGGAACCCAACACCCTTCCTATTGGCCAATTCTGGGCGCTTCTCGTCGAACGCCTGCTTCAATCTGGTCAATTGCTGACAGTATTGGTCCTAATTGAGTGATTGGCACGATAGGAGCGCCTCATAGTGGGTGATTCCCTTCCAATCCCACCAAACACACAGTAAAACCATATTGGGCGTTAATCCGAGCTTGGCGCTTGGGCCACGATCTTTTTGCCTGTTGTTCTCGAAGGCGACCCATTTTTCACCGCCAGCCTCCATCTCCATCGGCATCGCCATCGATTCAGCAAAAAATCGCAGGCATCAATTCGGCCCAAAAGTTTCTTTTGCGTCAATTCGTGTGGAATCCATACATCGAGCTTCTTCTTGAGACCATTCTTATACTAATCTTCAGTTCCTGGGCAATGGAATATGTGCTCGCATGCCGGTCCGACTCGAGAATTTCCATGATTTTATCGACATTTTCGAGGATTGGCCTACCAGAGAGTGTCTCATCTTCGACGTCCATATTACCAGAACGGAATCGTTGAAACCACCCCTTTACTGTTGCATTGGATCCATAAACAGCACAAATTTTTTGGTCGCCTGTTACGATTTTTCCCCTTGGTCGTAGTGGTACTGAAGAATGTTTCGAATTTTCTCTATTTTTACCTACAATTTGGAACGCTCTAACACACAAGTGGCTTCACCAAACACAAAACTGTCAAATGACTTTTTTTAAAGTGTTATATCACCTTTAAATCGCAAATAAGAATCACCAGATTCGAAGTATACATCGTGAGATATGGCTCATTAAAGCTTAAACTAGATACTAATCGAACAAACGTTTTCGCCAATTCATTTATCCCTATGACATCTAGAGACTGGAACTCTCTTCCTTCGACCGTCTTTCCAGCAACTTATAACCTTCAATCTTTCAAGACCAGCATCCACAGATACCTTCGACTGTTACCCAATCCCTAATTCTCCCCTTATCTTCACGATACAAGGGTCCACCACGGACTTCAGAGGTTGTGCCTTCTTGGTGCTACTTCTTCTTATCATTATATAAAAAAAAAAATATAACGGAAAAGGGTCAGAACTTTTTACTTCACCCATTACAAATCCCCAGCTCCGATTAGCTTTACCTACAACAATGTAGGCCAGGTGATCATTGAATGTAAGTTTCGAGTCAAAATTAAACAGAATCAGACAACACAGTTTATTGTTGATTGCAAGTGTAATTGTCACTTGTTGTTGACTTACCCCTTGATTAATTAGGCACACAATTTGAACTGCTTGAACTTCAGAAATATCCATTTTTATATATTTTATATTTCTATCAATGATGCTTAATTCAAAATTATTCATTTTATTGATATTTCAAATGGAATTTGATATTTTATTAAAATTTTATTTCAATGTAAAATGATATTGAGAAAGTAGGATAATTTGTTAATTCTACTTATTTTTTTTATAACATAGAACAAATAGAACGGAATCATTGTACTTTTCCATTTCATACATAGAATTATTAAAATGTGATTGGCAACAGAGATAAAGAAAAATAATTTATTTTAAACGAATGTGTGATGTAACTAATTGAAACCCTGAATAAGTTGGGAAAGTCAGTGGCGGATTTACGATTTTGGGGTCCGTAGTCTGAAATATTTTGCCGCCTATTCTCAGGGGCGGAATTAAACTCTTTTGGGCCCTAGGCAAAATCTTTATAAAAACATAAAATATATTTAATACATGAATATAAATAGTTCGAATCAATTGCCTCTTTAGCCTAGGCCAGAAGTCGGCAACCTTTTGGGACGGAAGAGCCAAAAGTTACAATTTACAAAATTTCCCAGTTTTTAAAGAGCCACTAACATTTTTGTTTCAATATTATGGTATTTGATTACAAAATAATAGTGTTACGACAACACTAAGTTTTTGGTTGCAACCCTTCTTGACCAGAGAAAGGTTGGCGATTTGTTGATTTATCTCGAAGATAGCTCCCCGCAGAAAGGTGTCCAAGCGATTCGACCTGTTTAAGCCCTGATGCTGATTGGTGATTTAATTGAAGTAGGAGAGATCGTTCAAAGAAAGAGCATTATTTAATTTGATTATTTTTATTAGTTAATTATAAATACACTTCTCCAAAGCTGATGGCTGGAGAGCTTGAATTCATCTCTTCTCCAAGTGGATTCCAAAATAGAACTGACTTCTCTCAACTGACTCAAAAACTGCTTGAAGAGTCGAAATTTTAAGATTCCTTCTCATAGGCCAAATTCTTAATTAGCGGGGCGTATCTTAAAATCATTGAAACCCGCCTACTTTTCAGAATTTAGCCTCTGGAAAGTTCCCACGCAAAAATGACATTTACACTCAATGAATTTATAATACACATGTGGTGTTAAAAGCCATTTGACAGGCTTTATTTATTAACCCAAATATATATAATATAAAGTCATTTCACATTTATTGAAGGTCCAGGAAGTCGAATTGTAAAGTCCGCTTTCCTATTGTCAAAAAGGGGCCTTCGAGCATCAAAAGGGAGCCGATCGCCAAAATATTGCCCTTAAGAATAATTATATATTTATTTAAGGAAATAAATTCTCGAGGCACAACAATAGTTTATTTATATAATTCTGCTGAGAATGAAATACAATATATTATTGTTACTGCCACTGAAAAGAGGAGACAGAGGGGAATGCCGCATTGGATTTCCTTCACTGACTTTTCAAAACCCTGAAGAAGGAGGGAATATCCTCCGAAACGTCGGTTTTATGAATAAAAAGATAGTGTAAATTATCTTCTTCTTTTTTTGGACTGCCTCATCAATATCCACTTAATTTTTATCTTTATTTCAACCAATGTTGTTCTAACCAATTGAGTACTTGAAAAAGTCTCAAGAGAGACGAAACGTTGTTTTATATAAAAATTGAAGAAGAGCTTCAATAAAAAAACTTTGTCCAATAAACTGAATTTTTAATCAACTAATTATAATGGACATTAATCAACATAATTTGGTATAATGATGGTGTTTTCTATGATTTTCAGGAATGGCGTACTAAAGTATTAGGTTCTTTGAACACTCCTTCAGTAGAATTATTAAATAAAGCCGAAGCTGTTGCCATTAAAAAATCCGGCGACGTTTGGACTTCGGCCGATTCAATCGCTGCTGTTGTTTTGGTACAGCCTGATGCTGCTGAAGATATCGATCATGATTTGGTAAGTCAATTAATTATAAGATGGAACTAATGAGGCTATCTTCTGCTTGATACAAATAAACAATTTTATATAAATATATTTATACAATATGTTTCTAAATTAATGCGAAAAATTTTAAATGTTTCAGCAAAAATTAAGGAGAGTCTTTCATAAAATTTTTTGTTCAAAACCCCTTCCCCTAGCCTTCTAAATTTGGGGGGAAAAAACTGTTTTTATTTAATATATCTACAATGAAAGAATTTAGAAGAATCAAATTTGCTTTGACGATTTTTGTAACCCTAAAATCTTATCGCAAGGGGGTGAAAAAAAATCCTTATAGTTTATTTGAATTTATGTGAAAAGGGTTTTGAGTATTATTATTTTTTTTTTTTTGTAATCAAACAAATAATGTTCTGATGTGGCCATCCACTTGACTTTACCCTACATGTAGGGGGGTTAGTTTTTCCATCAGTCTTCTGGGGCCCCACTGATTATGTATACAAAATTTGGTTGAGTTTGGTCAAATGGCCTAGATATTAATTTTTTGACCCAGCACCCCCCTCCCTTCATTTTGGGCGGTTAGTTTTTGCATTTTTAGACTTCTGGTGTCCCACTGATTATGTATACAAAATTTGGTTGTGTTTGGTCAAATGGCCTAGATTTTTAATTTTTAACCCCCCCCCCCTCCACCCCCTTAAGTTTGGGTCGATATTCACCAAAATCTAATCAGCTCTTAATCTCAATAGACCAAAACTACGTGTAAAATTTGGTTTCGATATTCACACTAGTTTTTGAGCTTGCTCGTCCACAATATTTGGTAACGCACAGACAACCAGACAGACTAACAGATATTTTGACAAAAAAATTATTATCGCGAAAAATATAATTTTTTCGATGTTCACTTATAAGAGCTTTTTTGTAGAGAAAAATGCCATGGTTCTGCTCAATTTTTTTAATCGAAATAGTTTCAGCCGTTTTTGAGATATTTCGAAAAAAAGAAGGAAAAAAACACTTTTTTCATGCACGATTACAATACTTGACTATACTCTGTATGGTAAAGTAAAAAATGGCAGATTGAACTCGTATTTTTAAATAAAGTTTTTAAATTGTAAAATCTAGACGCATTAAAAAGTTTTGATGCAAACTATTATAGTGGTTGATTTTTTTATCCCCTTGTGATAACATTTTAGGGTTATAAAAATCATCAAAAATTTGCAATTTTTTTAGAATCAGTTAACTACTAAATTATTCAAATTCTTCAATAGTCGATATATTAAATAAAAACAATTTTTCACCTAACTTTAGAGGGCTGTAACTTGGAGGGGAAGGCGTTTTGAAAAACAAATTATGAAAGACCCCCCCCCCCCCACCTCCTTAATTTTTGCTGAAAAATCACCCTTTAAAATAGTTATTTCGCATCAATTTAGAAACAGCCTGTATATTGAAAAAAAATTAAATTTAATGTTTAATTATATAAAAATAAATAAATACAAATTATTAAAGGAATCGTAGGGAGTTGGACAAGACTTTAAATTAAATTAAATACAAGTTTTGATTAAATATGCCATACGTTTCGTTGCTGTTTTGCAACTTCTTCAGTGGCTGAAATAGCGAAACAAAGCCATTAAACATCTTTTTATTGATCATTTTTACAAAGTACAATGGTATGTTAGGTTAGTTTTTCTCACCTCATTTATTAAACTTATTTGTCAGGATTTTTTACTACGAGAAAAAACATTTCAAACAGTATTCTTTTTTCTATCAGAATTCATTCAATTCATCAACTAACATAAAATATAAACCTTTTAAACAAAGTAATTGTTTTTTGTCAAAAAACTAAAAGAATCAAATTGAACAAAGAATTTTTTTTTTTTTAAGATGTCATTAAGATGATTATTATGTACTAAGATATTTTTAAGAAGTGCATTTATTCTGGGGGGTGGAATTGGGGTGGGGGTGGAGGGGTGCAGGAGGTGGGGGTCCAGGGGGTGAGGTTGTAGGTTAGTGGCCAGGGGGGTTCGAGGATTAATATATAGCTTTGTGGTGGGGGTGGAGGGGTGCAAGAGGTAGGGGTCCAGGGGGTGAGGTTGTAGGTTAGTGGCCAGGGGGTTCGAGGATTAATATATAGCTTTGTGGTGGGGGTGGAGGGGTGCAAGAGGTAGGGGTCCAGGGGGTGAGGTTGTAGGTTAGTGGCCAGGGGGGTTCGAGGATTAATATATAGCTTTGTGGTGGGGGTGGAGGGGTGCAAGAGGTAGGGGTCCAGGGGGTGAGGTTGTAGGTTAGTGGCCAGGAGGGTTCGAGGATTAATATATAGCTTTGTGGTGGGGGTGGAGGGGTGCAGGAGGTGGGGGTCCAGGGGGTGAGGTTGTAGGTTAGTGGCCAGGGGGGTTCGAGGATTAATATATATCTTTTAACTGAAGCAAAAAGTTACCCAGCATCGCTCGGTGGCCAGGTACTAATATAATTATACGTATTAATAATTCTTATATGATTTCTCAGGTGTTGGCGGAGACTCAAGGCGAATACGGACGAGGAGCTTTCTTTGTGAAATACACTGCCAACGTAGACCAACCACCAAACGCTTATATCGTTCAAAAAGTGAATATCGAAACATACAAAAGTGTACTGCTAGAAAATTTAGCTTAAAATTGACGAAATGATTTTTTTATAGCGAATTTAACTTTCATTTGTATTTTTATGGCAAATAAAATGTGAAAACTTGTATTAGACTGTTCATCACGTGGGTGTCTTAATTTCCTGCATTACCAAAACGTCCTCTTATCTAATTTGATGCAAATTAAATGAATGAATATTTTCTCTTTTAAGCTATTAATAATCTACCGGTAGCCAAGACATCTTAAGAGGAAATAGAAAATATAGAAATAGAATTATAGAAAATTATTTGAGAAAGAGAAGCCAGCTCTTTTCAAACTAGTTTTATTATTTTATTAACCGACTTCAAAAAAGGAGGAGATTCTCAATTCGACTGAATTTTTTACTTTATCCAATGCGAAGCATGGGGAAAGTATTGCAATCGGTCTCGAGGCAAGCGTGGCTTCAAAGGGTCCTCAGGTAAAGACTACGGAACCCATGGACTCAATTAAAGTCACAAATTGTAGTATTCAATTAGGTTGAATTTTAGCACGTGACGGTTTTGCCAAAAATTACATGGGGTCTCGTCGAGAGGCCAAAAAGTGCCATTTTTTCATTTAGTGCGTGCGTATGGATGTATGGATGAATGGATGGATGTATGTATCTATGTTATCGTTTATTTGGTCCACGATTTTTTCCACACCGTTGCACCGATTGAAATGAAATTGTAAACCTACCATTTGTTTAACAAAATGAAGCGCTGATAAGTTGTTGCTACATATCGGCCTTCAAACATTAGTACTTTATTTCAGTACTTTTTTAGTTTTTTCTAAATATCTTGAAAATGACTTAACCAATTTTGATGAAATTTAATATCCTAATTAAATAACTAGCGGACCACAAAAAAGTTTAAATAAAGTTTTTAGTAAAATTATATTTTAAAGTACTTTACTCTAGAGTAAGATAGTACTTATTTAATTTCTTTAAAAAAAATTTTTTGTGTCCATTTTACCTCATATCTCCGCCAATTTTGAACTGATTTTAATGATTCTTTTTTTATTGGAAAGAGGGGGTACCTTAGGAGTGGTACCATATTAATTTGGCCAAGTTCTGATGATATGATCAATGACGAAATAACGTAAATCTCCAATTCTCATGTTCAAATATTCGAAATTATAATAAATAAAATCTTAAAAACAATAATTTAAAACCCGCAAAAGTTTCTAAAAAATTTCCTATATTTATGAATTGAATTTTATTATCATTTTCTGATTCATTCGACCGACGCTTTCTCTTACGAGATGCATGCATATAAAGTCACTATTAATAACATCACTAAAAAGAGAAAAATAAAAATAATTTTTAGAAAATCAAACCGACTTCAAACAAATTAAATGCAACACATAAAATAATAATAACTAATAGGTATAAAATAATTATCTAATTTAGTTACAACTAAACGACGAAATATTAACATGAAATTACTTTTTGAAGTCGGTGCCAAACAAACTATATAAGAGAGCTTACCCTCCAAACGTACTAAGTAATATCCTTCGAGTTCGATTCATAAAATGTAAATGTTTGGCACCGACTTCAAAAAGTGATTTCATGTTAATATTTCGTCGTTTAGTTGTAACTAAATTAGAGATAATTATTTTATACCTTTTAGTGGATTTTATTTTATTTTTAAGTTATTATTATTTTATTTGTTACATTTAATTTTTTTGAAGTCGCTTTTATTTATTTTTTTATAAAAATTTTTTATTCTGATTAAAATTAAGTAAAGAAATTGATTAAGTGATTTGATTAAAAGCCTTTAACTATGCGCTCAAGAGCAAAACAATTATTCTGGTTTAGATTCAAATTTTCATTTGATATGATTTTAAAGAAATGGTTGAGGTATTAAGTGAAAGTCGAGTGTTTTTAGTTTATTCAATGAGAAACAATTTTTTGGCATATTATTGAATTATCTATATATATAAAATTAAGATTTTTGTCTGTACATTGCTCCAAATCACGCCAAATTTTGGTTGCACACGTTTCAAGCAAAGTTATGAACGAAAACACCCTCTACAAAATTCCTGTCTGTCTGTATGTATGTATGTATGTATGTATCCGTGGGTTCCGCGAAAATTTGCTCACGATTCAAGGGATTATTATGAAATTTCATATTTACATCAGATGTCTTCTAATTTACGTTTTTAGCTATATAATGTTTAGATATTTTGACCCCAGAAGGGGTTTGGGGGGGGGGGTCGCACGTTTGAAAATTATCAAATAACTCCTAAACTATTAACCTTACGGCAAATTTTATGATAAGCAAAGTTGTAGGGGATGTGATTTCTGACAGCTTTTGTTTAAAAAAATTTCCCCGAAAACCCACTCAAAAAAAAGGGGTGGGGGGGGAGTGTGAAAAATGTAAATTCTTGCCCTCGGTGCAAACTCAACTAAATTTTGCATATATATTATCTCTGGGCCTCTAGAGAGCTAGAAATGGAAAAACTAACAACCCAAAATGGGGGGGGGGTCAGAAAATGAAAATTCTTTCTCTTGGACCAAACTCAACCAAATTTTGTATACATAATCTGTGGGCCACTAGAAGGATAGAAATTCAAAAACTGGGTGCGGAGGGTGGGTGCAGGGGCTCTGCGGGGTGTGGTGCGCAGGGTTGGAGGGCACGGGGTGGGGTCCGAGGTGGGTGGGGTGCGGGTGCGGGTAGGGGGGTGTAAGGGTTTGGTTAGTGGGTTAGGAATCGAGTGTTGGAGTGGTGGTTTGGGGTTGGGGGTTGGGGGTGCTGGGTGGGTTTCGGGGAGTGTGGTGGGTGGGAGTGAGGGTGGGGTTCGAGGACTGTGAGTCCAGTGGGAGTGCCCCCTGGCTAGTAAGAGGGCCGCCGAAGGCGGGCCTTGGAGCTAGTTAAATATAAATAAATAACTGTGCTAATTAAAATCCCCAAAATGTAGTCTAAATTTGAATTTGATTTAAGATATTGGTGCGCCTGTATTTAGGCAACCAATTTCGCGCAGAAGAATGAAAGCTGCGTAGGAGCTAGGCGAGTCCGGTCGTTGATGGAATGCTCCTGAGTGTATTTATTGCATGTTAAGCCATCTAGGATGTATGAAAGGATAATTTTTAATTTATCCAATGCGAAGCATGGCTAAAGTATTTTAATCGGTCTCGCGGCAAGCGCGACTTCAAAGGGTCCTCAGGTAAAGACTACGGAACCCATGGACTCAATTATGTTCACAAATTGTAGTATTTAATTAGGTTGAATTTTAGCACGTGACGGTTTTGCCAAAAATTACATGGGGTCTCGACGAGAGGCCAAAAAGTGCCCACGATTTTTTACACACCGTTGTACTGATTGAAATGAAATTGAAAACCTACCATTAGTTTAACAAAATGAAGCGCTGATTAGTTTTTGGTACATATCGGCCCACAAATATTACTACTTTTTTAGTTTTTTCCAAATATCTTGAAAATGACATGATGAAATTTAATATCCTAATTAAGTACCTTGGGGAGCACAAAAAATCTTAAATAAAGTTTTTAGTAAAATTATATTTTAAAGTACTTTAGTCTAGAGTAAGAGAGTACTTTTTTAAATTCTTTAAAATTTTTTCATTTGATCGTTTTAATATAGCTCATTTAGCCTTGCTTAAATAAGAATGGATAGGCTTCTCTCTGTGAAATGCTAAAAATTTGGGAGGAAATTTTATAAGTAACCATAGCAACTGCGTTGTTTTTTTATCTGTTACCTTTGCTGAAGATATGGAGGTATCGATTTAAAATCAAAAATAACTATCGATTATACTAGAGGACTAACCTTATTGCATTCCATTTTTGATGTTTTGACTATTAATGGCAACCTCTACTGAAAATGTGGAGGAATCGACTTAAAATCAAAAAGTTATTTTCTGTACTTCCTGAAGATGTGTTGATAGCCCGAAATATATATATATTGAAAAAAAAATTTACATCTTTTAATTTTTTAATTTTAATGTGAAATAAGTGACCAAGAATCCTTAACTCATAGTAAATCAATATTAAATATAAAATTTATTTACTTTTATCTTTAGGAATATAGATTTGAGTGTTTTAAGACTTTCAGATAAGTATTTTTTTTCTTTATGATAATGATGAGAGAAGGAGTTACACCAAAAAGGTGCAACCCCTAAAGGCCTGGGGTTGGCCCCTCCATCGTGAAAAGAAGAAGAAATAATTTTATGGGTTGGGCGGGGGTCGAAGGTATCTGTGGATACGGGTCTTAAATAGCTGAAGGTTTTAAGTCGCGGGAAAGATGGTGGCAGGGAGCGAGTTCCAGTCTCAGGAGGTCATAGGGATAAAAGAGTTGACGAAAGCGCTTGTTCGACTTTTATCCAATTTGACAGCGAAAGGGTGCTGAGCGTTAGAAAACCGCGTGTTTCTCGTAAAGAGGGCATTAGGGGGGATAATTGATTTCAGCTCGACTGAACAGACACCGTGATAGTATCTGTAGTACATGGAAAGGGCAGAAACGGTTCTTCGGTGAGCCAGGGAGTCGAGTGAGTTGGTTAGAGCCGAGTCGGAGAGATTGAGAGGGGGAAATGAGCTAGTAAAATTTCTTTTTACATACTTATCAAGTGACCAGAATTGGTTTGAACTGCTGGGGCAAGCTGCTAGCCGGTCAGCTTTTTTCTGAATGAAGGACTTCATCGCATTATCGATTGTTTTTTTACAGTGGGCGCGGGCTTTTGTGAGGAGAACCGCGATTGTACTCTGATAGTGTCGAAAACCAATTATAGAAAGCATGATTTTTTTTCTTGTTTGACTGCTTCGGAGCAAGACTTATTGAACCAGGGCTTGGAGTCCTGTTTTCCAATTACCCGTTTGAAAGGCACATGCCCATTTGTATCACTTCAGAGAATGCAGAGGCACATTCGGTGGCATTTTTGTTTTTTGTAGGTGATATGATTTCTGATAACTTTTGTTTAAAAAAAATTCGCCAAAAAGGGGGGGGAGGGTGAAAAAACGTAAATTCTTGCCCTTGGAGCAAACTCAACCAAATTTTGTATACATAATCTCCGGGCCTCTAGAGAGATAGAAATTTAAAAACTAACCACCAAAAATGTGGGGGGAGGGTCAAAAAATGAAAATTCTTTCTCTTGGACCAAACTCAACCAAATTTTGTATACATAATCTATGGGTCACTAGAAGGCTAGAAATGCAAAAACTGGGTGCGGAGAGTGGGTGCGGGGGTGGAATGGAGTAGGGATGGGTTAGGATATCGCGTGCGCGGGGTGGAATGGGGGTGGTGCGGGATGGAGTCCAGGGGGTTAGGTTGGAAGCCACATGGTTGGGTTAAGTGTGGATGGGATGGGTGGTGGTTTGGGGGCTGGGGTTGGGCACGGGTGCATGGTGCGGAGGGTGGGGGTGCTCTAGTGGTTTCGGGGGGGTGCGGTGGGTGGGGTTCGTGGAGCTGGGGGTCCAGGGGGTGTGCCCCTGGCTAGCAAGAGGGCCGTCTTAGCCTGTTTATAATATGTTTACAAACTCTTGTAGTCTTCCTGCAAAATGATAAAACTAAAATGAGGGTGTAATTACATGGGCAAATAATAAAAACCATATTTATAATAAAAATTTGTAAAATATAATTTTTCTCATATTTATACATAGAATATAAACAATATATTAATAATATAATCTGATATTTATATATATCTTCGTATATAATTACCAGTAAATCATATTTTTGGCCATCTTTATTTATTTATTCAATTTGCAATAGGCTCTATGATGAGATCCTTTAGACTAGAAATAAAAATCAATATAATAAAAAAAAAATCTTACCGCTAATTCTGCTACAAATTTATTATAAGCCTTTTTACAAACATATATCGTTGAATTTGTACATTCTTTCTAGCGTAGTGGCAGATGGCAGGTTAGGTCAATAGATAGCGCTAATATAAGTGTCCGACTACGGCCATTTTGTCTTGAAACTTAGCTTTTATCTACTCTTATTAAACGAGCAAAAATTGTATATTTATTTATTTATATATTTGTATCTTGGTTCTATTTTGAAAACGGCCCTACCGATTTTGATGAAACAAAATCTATTAACAAGTTTTGAGGATGAAAAAACCATCTGGCTAGGTCTGGACCTCATCAAAATTCATCTTAATTGATTTTTTCTTAATTAAAGTAATTATTGATAGATGAAAATCTCAATAAAAAAAAAATTGATTCGGCGGAAGTCGTACTAGAACCTGGGACCTCTTGCACTCGAGGTCGAGATTCTACGATTGGACCAATGAACTATTTTAAAAATCCTTGCTTTTTACTTTTACTAAAATGAATATTAAACGAGCAAAAATTGTATATTTGTTTATATACATATTTGTTTATTTATATATTTGTATCTTAGTTCTATTTTGAAAACGGCTCTACCGATTTTGATGAATTTCACGGCTTAGGGGGTTTTCGGGATGACAATTCGATCTGTCACGGTCTCATCTTCGGTAAAATTGTTTTTGATGGGTTTTTTGGTAATCAAATTAATTATTCTCAGGTAGACAGATCCAAATCTTGGAGTTTAAAAAAGGTTTTCCTTTTATTATTGTACCCAGACAGGCAATGGGTTGGGCTAATTGTTCTCAAAGGCCTTGAAAAACTATTGTGATTGTGGTGTGTTGTTGTCAAGCTAAACCCGAACAAAGATCGGTCTTCCAGGAATATATATTTAAGTATTTGTATTTTTATTTTTTATTTTAAAAACGGCTCTAACGATTTTGATGAAACAAACTCTATTAACAAGTTTTGAGGATTAGAAAGCAATCTTGGTGCGGAGCGGGGGTGCATGTGGTGGATGTGGGGGGTGCAGAAGGTGGGGGCAGTGGTGGTGGGATCCGGGGTAGGGCGAGGTTTCGGGGGTGGGGTCGAGCAGTGTGGAGGTGGGGGGTACAGTGGTCGAATACTATATAGATATATTTGTATTTTTTTAATTTGAAAACGGCTCTCAAATAAAAATCGACCTTTTTATCAGAATTTTAAATTAAAAATAATATTAAAATAAAGATTTTAACTGAAGGAAGAAGATACCGAGCATCGCTCGGTGCCTCCAGGTACTCTACTCTTATTAAACGATAAAAAATTGTATATTTGTTTATATATATATATGTTTTTTTATATATTTGTATCTTAGTTCTATTTTGAAAACGGCTCTACCGATTTTGTTGAAATTCACGGCTTAGGGAGTTTTCGGGATGACAATTCGATCTGTCACGGTCTCATCTTCGACAAAATTGTTTTTGATGGGTTTTTTGGTAATCAAATTAATTATTCTCAGGTAGAAAATAAAAATTTTAACTGAAGGAAGGAGTTACCGAGCATCGCTCGGTGCCTCCAGGTACTATTTTTATTAAGCGAGTTGACACCGTACACTCACTACCAAAAATTTGAGACAGAACGGCCTTTATTTTTCCCCTCCTCAAAGCGAAAACTTCATATGTGGCTGTTAAGTGTGCCTAACCAGCAAGACACGCATACATATGCAAAATCCGTGTCTATGTACAAATGAAACACTTGTCAACGCCGCGGTACAGCGCATGCGCAATTGATATATTTGAATATAAATACACTAGCATATTTATTTCTAATTATTTATTTTATGTAATTCCAGAGTTGTGTTCTTCTATTTAAAATTTCAACCCATTTTCATTGTTATTAAGTATACATTTTTTATAATTCGATCACAATAAGTTGAAATATAGTGTGGCGACAGGCCGATGACCTTTGGAACAAATACGACAAACCCATTTGTAACGACGTGCCAGTGACCTGCTGACAACAACAAATGCATTCAATAGGTATTGTTCCCTCACACATTAAGACACCAAAAAAGGCTACCTACTACTGTCCGCCTCCGTGGTCTAATGGTCAGAGTAACTGACTGGCAACCCGGAGGTCTCGGGTTCGATTCCCGGCTATACCCAGACATTTTTCTGTAAGTATAGGGTCTGGTAATAAAAATTAAGTGGGAGATAAATTTAACCGAATTTATCGCGCGGAGAATTTACCACTGCTCGAAGCCCCTAAAACCTTAGTAAATTGGATATTGAATTGTATCTAAGTTTCTGAGATTGGCCCGTGATCCCGGCTTCTTTTCCTTCTGCTCTGTTCTTTTCACGATGGAGGGGCCAGCCCATACTGGCCTTTAGGGGATCCACCTTCTGTTTATCTCCTTCTCACATCAATATCATTAAAAAAAAAAAAGCCTTTCACCCACAGGCACATTGTTCCCTTCCTCAAACGCAATTAACAGGAAGCTCATTTGCCCTCATGCAGAGACACAAAGGATTCCCATTTAAAGGAGCCCAAACAATCGACCAACCAAAACAATAGAAGGCCAGTGACCTCCTCACGACTTCAAGCAGAGTCCCTGGGAAAAGCAACACGCTTCCAAATCTTCGTCATTGGCTGAGACCAGTACCAGGGCAGCCAATGAGGAATCAGAATCCTCCTTTTTTCTCTAGTTGCAGCGACCAATGAGATTCACCCCTGCCAAAGAAACGCCCTCTGACGTCCGCTAGGTCCGTATAAAAACGCCAGGCGCGGATCTCCAGATCAGTTAATAGTTACCAGACCAGTTCAAAAAGTTAAAAAAACCTGATTGTAATCGTTTAGGGCAGTGTTACGCAAACTTTTTGTGTTCAAGGTACACCTACCAAATCAAGAAATTTTAGAGGTACACCATAGAAAAAAACAATGTTAATTTATTGAAGGAGACAATAAAAGAGTGTGTCTTCTGCTGGAATTATAAATCCTATTTATAACGAAACTATGGTTTCGTGCTCTTTGTCCTCTTCATCAGTCTATTACTATTGATTTACAGGAATTAATGTATAGTCTCGTTATAAATAAAATTTATAATTCCAGCAGAAGACACTTTTATTGTCTTTAAATTTTATGTTTATTTAATTTATTATTAAAATCAATTTAATATGAAAAGAAGTTAAATGAGAAATGTGAGCCTGTTTAATTGAGCACAGGGGATCAAAATTTGGAGGAATCGTTGATAAGGCTGCTCGTATAACTCTCAGCTATGTGTAGGTCAATTATCTTGACAAAACTTGACATTTTTCCGCGGCACACCAACTAATGACCACGGTACACCAGTGTGCCGCGGCACACACTTTGCGGAACACTGGTTTAGGGTGTCAACTCCCTTAAATAAAACAAAAGTTAAAATTATCAATTTGAGGAAAATATAATATATATATGTAAAACGATTGTTTTATTGGAGATCCGAGATAGCCATCTAGTGGTAATTGTTTTAAACACAATGATATTCGCGTTTTTAAATTTTCAAAATTTCATTCCAAGGCTGTTTTTGTGATAGAGCGTTAAAATCGTGGCTCTTTTTTTTGAAACAGTCTGTGTTTATATTTTGCCAATTATTTTGATTTAGCCGTAACACACATATATAATAGCCCGATTGATCGATTAACCACTCCTGCCATCTGTTAGTGAAATCTCTAATCTCACTAATTTGTTTATTTTTATTCCATAGATAGAGTAGAAAGAGTGGAAACTACTGCCGGGTAGTTCGCTAAATTGCCTAAAAACATTATATTATTTATATTAAACGGAAACAAATTCAAATTGCTTGCATTTCGACGAGGCCTTTTTTTTATAAATTTCACGTGAAAGTGGGATACCACACAATATACCATACACAATACAATTTTCTTAGAAAAAACAAGTTATTCAATATATAGGCAGTGGCGGATTTAGTACTTGAGAGGAGGCGGTAGACCTAAATCAATTTTGAGGCCCCCTTCTAAATATTTTCACTACAATTACGCCCCACAGTGGGCATTCTATGCGCATGTTTTGGATTGACACTCTACCGGTGTGCCAAAAAAAGTGGGACATAGGGAAATAACTTAGCCAGATTGTACCGGGCCATCTGCTTGCCCGGTTATTCAGCCAATTAAATTTGTTTTATAATACTTTTTAAATCTTTCCGATTATCCAGGTCACCCGAATTATCTGGGTTATCTAGATTATGCGTTTAATTGAATTATCTTAGTTATCCGGATTATACGGGTCATTTCTCTAACAAACCAATTAACATATAAAATTACAACTTCCTGTTTGTATTTAAAATGTTACTGATACACAGATTGTATTAATTATGAAAATTGAAACTTCACAAAAATTAAACAAAAATTTGTTGCCGTAAACATAACAATGGATTCCAGTAGAGTTTTCTAGGCTGATTCTCATGCACTTTTCCGATTTTTTACAACAACAGGTCAGAGTTTTGAGATATTATCGGTCAAAACGACCAAAAATGGCATTTTGACCTTATTTTTGAGTCCCATTAGATATTAAACAACAATATTTGAAATCAAAATATTTTGTTGACGTAACAGAAAACAGCCTCCTCTTTGATTTTCAAATTACCACTTGGTTTTAGCGCAATTAGAACTCTAGTTATAACTAAAAAACTAAAACTACGTGATTATAAACGATATTAAATATTAGATAAAAACATATGGTCTTAGTTTTTTAATTATAACTCAAGTTGTAATTGAGCTGTAAACAAGTGGTAAATTGAAAATCAAAGAGGAAGCCGTTTTCTATTACGCCAACAAAATATTTTGACGTCAAATATTGCTGTTTAATATCTAAGCACCTGGCCACTAAATTTTTGCTTCAGTTAAAAGCTAGATATTAATTCCACCCAGACCCCACCACTTCACCCCCCCCCCCTCCTGCACCCCCCATCAATTTTTGAGTTCATCAATTAAATTGCCAAATTCTAATACAGAAAAATACGCTTGTGGGATTTTAAAATTCGATTTTTAATCAATTTAATTATAAATTTTATTAAACCAATTATTTTACATGAATTTATGCATACATTGTATTTGAGCTTCGATTCCGGAGATTACTTCTCCACCATCGACTGTCCTTGATCATCTTTTAGTCCTTGTTTTTAATAAGAGGAAAAAACTAATTAAAGAAAAAAACCTCTTTTTTTTATTCCAATTCCATATTAATTCCCAATTCAATCAATTAAATTTTCAAACTTTTAATATATATAATAATAAATATAATGATCTTATTGTGGGATATAAAATTAAAAAACCAATTATTTATTAAAAGGAAATTGAATAAAAATGTAAATATACATTTTTATCGAGACAACCACCTGTGAATAATTGTTTTAATTAACAAAAAACCCATCAAAAACAACTTAGCTGAAGATGAGACCGTGACAGATCGAATGTCCAACACAAAACCCTTCTAACCAGTGAATTTTATCCAAATCGTTAGAGCCGTTTTCGAGAACCCGACCGGATATATATATAAACCGGATATATATATATAAATTATGTTGATTAATGTCCATTATAATTAGTAGATTAAAAATTCAGTTTATTGGATTGAAGTTTTTTATTGAAGCTCTTCTTCAATTGTTATACAACGTTTCGTCTCTCTCGAGACTTTTCAAGCTATCTCAATTGGTTAGAACAACACTAGTTGAAATAAAGATAAAAATAACTGAGACATAGTAGAATTTTTTTCTTTTTTTTTTTAGAAAGGAAAAATTCTACTATGTCTCAGTTATTTTTATCTTTATTTCAACCAATGTTGTTCTAACCAATTGAGTACTTGAAAAAAGTCTCGAGAGAAACGAAACGTTGTACAAAAATTGAAGAAGAGCTTTAATAAAAAAAAACTTTGTCCAATAAACTGAATTTTTAATCTATATATATAAACATTGCTAAGATAAGATGTGACTCGAAAATAAGGTCAAACTAATCGATAATATCTCAAAACTATGACCTGTTGTAAAAAATCGGAAAATTGCATGAGAATCAGCCTAGAAAACTCTACTGGAATCCATTGTTAGGTTTACGGATATAAATTTTTGTCATTGATTATAAGTATAAGAATTATTAAGTAAAAATATATGTAAAAATTGTTAAAAACAAAAAATATCTTATATGTATAAGTAATCCATGGATATAAAAAATAATTTATTTCTAAATTTAGTACTTACTAAGATTGGAGTAATTTTTGAAGACGGACTGATAAGTGAATTAAGTGGATATTGATGAGGCAGTCCAAAAAAAGAAGAAGATAATTTACACTATCTTTTCATTCATAAAACCGACGTTTCGGAGGATATTCCCTCCTTCTTCAGGGCCTTGAAAAGTCAGTGAAGGAAATCCAATGCGGCATTCCCCTCTGTCTCCTCTTTCAGTGGCAGTAACAATAATATCTTGTATTTCATTCTCAGCAGAATTATAATGTAATATTATTGTTACTGCCACTGAAAGAGGAGACAGAGGGAATGCCACCGGATTTCCTTCACTGACTTTCAAAACCCTGAAGAAGGAGGGAATAGCCTCCGAAACGTCGGTTTTATGAATAAAAAGATAGTGTAAATTATCTTCTTCTTTTTTGGACTGCCTCATCAATATCCACTTAGTACTTACTGATTTATATTTCAAAATAATTTACGATTCATAAAAATATATTTGTAAATTATTATAATAGATTTCACTATTTTGTTTGGTAAATAATGGAGTATACAAAGTATATTTTGATTACATATTTGTTATAATGAATTACATTTCAAATCAAAACTAAATTTTGAGGCTCCCTTAATTTAATTTAATTGAGGCCACAAGCGCGAGCTTACTCAAAATCCGCCACTATAGGATGTCTCAAAAGTAAAACAACAATGTTTTTACAAGATTTTATTTATTATTGCTCTTCTCTCCATCTTGTAATCGAATTAAGACTTATATCTACTAAACCGATTTTCTTGAAACGTTTTTTTTTAATATATCAATTTTTCAAAGGAAATGGAACAATAGTACTAACTGTTACAATACCGACGTTTCGCTGTTTTATATCTATTTATTATATGTTTATAGAGCCTGAAGAAGCTGTAATAGAATGGCGAAACGTTGCTATTGATTGTTTAATATAGAACATGGTATTAAGCCGCATTCACAATACGCTGACGACACGTGTTAACACATCAGCTGACGAGTGCAGAAAAATTAATCAATTATTTTAATTATGAGCGTGTAGATTAGGATGACGTTTCGGGTCGCAACATAATACGCTCGCTGACGCGTCAGCTCTTAATAGAAATTGAAGAAGAGCTCATCGAGCATGTCAAAAAATTTCCGATTTTGTATGATCAATCCAATATGGATTACAGAAATAAAATACAATAAATTATTAATATTAGAACTCCTAAACTATCAATTCTACGGCAAATTTTGTTATGAGCAAAGTTATAGGCTAAGTGATTTTTCTCACTTCTTTTGTTTAAAGAATTCCTCTCCAAAAAAGAGGGGGGGGGGGGGGTCAAAAATGAAAATTCTTGCCCTTGGAGCAAACTCAAAAATATTTTGGGTACATAATTTTTAAATAATTTAACAACAATTTCTTCAAACCCACTGACATTTTCTAACTATTTATTGTTTGTTTTATTTATTTGATTATTTATTTATTGCTTGACGACATGCGGTATTTCCTTTTTTGTTATTATTATTATTTTATTCTTGGTCACACCGTTCTGCTGTGGCCACACCCTGAGCCACTCAACCGGATCCTGAGTGGGAGGATCGGAGGGCTATAAGGGGAGATGTGGAGGCTCTACAAAATAATCCTCCGGCCTCTAGAGAACTAGAATCTCATTCATTCTCATATTTGAATTCCAATCCCCCTTCCCCTGCACCAAATCAATGTATTTATTCGTCATCCTCATCTAAATCAGTGGTCCCCAAGTGGGCGATTTGGGTTATCAGGGGGCGATAATTGAGTAGGGGGCGATTGGGGGGCGATGAGTATTCAAAGAAGGAAAAATTAAAATACACTCACATGCAAAGAAATGAAATCACTTTCCTTGTGAGTTGTTAAATGTAATTTTCATTCTCAAATATAAAAAATGTTATATTAATATTTTTTAGAAAAAATATTCAAATTTCTAATAAATTACAAAGAAACATACTGTTGTTAACGCGGCATTTAGAGTATTTTTTTCTTGATAATAATATAATTCTTTATAATGGTAATATTTTGGAGTAGCAGGCGGTATGTCCTTTGATGCTGGAATATGCCTTATTTGACAATAGAATGGTGGGACTTTACAATTCTCACTTTTTGAATCTCAATAAATTTAATTTATGTTTGTCATATTTTTGGGTTAAGAGATTAAGTCCTGTCGGAAGGCTTTTTAACTGAAGGAAACACCAGATGTCAATAATAAATTCATTGATTGGAGTTTTTCTAAATTTCGACTTTGCGTGGGAATTTTCCAAGAGAGTAATTTCTAGAAAATAGGCACGGTTCAATATTTCGAACCGAATAAAACTGCTTTGGTTTTTTTTATATGCGATAATAAAATTGTTTAAAATAATACAACTGCTTTATTATTTACACTTTAGGCATACATTGAAAATGAAAAGGGGGCGATAGGTGTTAGTAAACCTCCAGAAAGGGGCGATGGGCCACAAAAGGTTGGGAACCACTGATCTAAATCATCCAAAACCCGACTAGAAATTATATTGTCAGGCCTTCCGGGAACCCACTGAGTTTTCCAGTTGGGCCTGTAGCGGCCCGTATTGCTTTGGCTACGAGCTTTTAGACACGGCCGCTAGATGACTCAGTCAGATCGTTGCGACACTTTTGCATGACTGATAATATTTCAGTCATGTTATAAGTGGAGCAATTCAATCTCGACTGATCATCGAAGGAGGGGCCATCCACCAACTAGTAGCTCCTCACCCACTAACTAAGCGGTTGGCGCCCAGCCCGGACACGCACCACGCACTCAACCGAGGCCCTAACAGGCTCCTTCATTGGGTTCTAACGCTAACATTACTTGGAATCTAACAATAATGTTCCAATTGGGTAACACCTTGAAAATTTATTGTAAGCCCTCTTCTGGGAACCCACTAGTTTTCGATCCATTCCGTAACGATGTATTCCGGTCTGTATAAGCAGCTAAAGAATAACTGACGAGTTAACACCTCAGCGTAGTGTGTACACCCCGCCTGAAGCTGACGTGTTAACACACGCCGACGAGAACGTCAGTTGACGTATTAACACGTGTCGTCAGCGAAGTGTAAATGCAGTTTTAGTGTTCCCTTTCCTCTGAAAAATTGATATATCTAAAGCTGAATAACAAAAATGTTTTTTTTTTAACGTAATCCGTTTCAAATACCACATTTAAAAAAATCCCACCTTCACGTCTTATTGGTTCATTTACTATTATTATTATTCATAATAATAGTATTGTCAGGCCTGTGAGATTGTCTGTCACATGAATTATTATTGAAATTTCTAAAATTATTATTATAATTTACCCCTTATATGATATAGGTATTTATATACACATACAATAATATATAATATGTAGAGACATATATAATTTAATATAAAGAGAACTATTATTTATATGGTATATATGTTTATGTTTTATTTGCATCAAGCTATCAATCAAGCAGAGGAGAACCTCAGTGATTTCATCAACTCTGCTACTCTCTCGGCATAAAACAAAATCATTTCAATTAAAAACAATACTTTTTCAATACATACCGGGTGAGTTTTTTATCTTGAGACAGTCCTACAACTCAAAAACAGTGCATTATATGGAAAAAAGTTTCAAATAAAAGTTTATTTATATCAAGGGGGAAACTAAACCACGCTATTGTTGTCGACGCAGAACAAGCTTTCAAGGTTATTTCGTGGTAAAGTTCTATTCTTTAAATGGAACCCTATAATCTTCATTACACCACCATATTCTACAAAAAAAAACTGAACAACTTTCATAAGAACTATTCTTCTATACAACATCAAATAAACAAAATATATGAATTAATTAGATCTCAAAAATTTTTTATTAATTATTTTTAACAATTATTAAACTTAATTATCACATAATAATGATTAAATAATTAATTATTAAATAAATAATTATTAAATTTAAAAGTGACAACAATGAAAATAAATGTTTATAATGATATTAAAACTACGTTATACTCAGATTTAAGAGATTGTTTTCTACTTAATAGAACTATTTAAAATTCTTGAGTTTAAAAAAGTTTATTTCTCGTGTCAATCCAGTAGATGGTTATATTGTATTACTATAATAAAAATGGAGCATTTTGTTGTTGAAGACAGAATTGAAATGGTCTTAATTTATGGTGAATGTGGAAGAAGTGTTATGGAGATGCCATTGAAATGGATGCCGAGCGTTTTCCTGATAGGAATATACCCTCACAAGCTTCATTTTATCGTGTTGTAAATCTGTTAAAAAAAAATAAGGAAATTGGAACTGGAATTCATCCAGAAGAATTGCGATACACTCTGGTATGTCACCGAACATTGTCGCAAAATTATTAAATTATTAATTATTATTAAATTATTTATTTAATAATTAAATATTTGATCATTATTATTTGATAATTAAGTTGAATAATTGTTAAAAATAATTATTATTTGGATTTTTTTTTAGATCTAATTGATTTAATATTTTAATTGAAAAGTTTTTGTTTTGCCGAGAGTAGCAGAGTTGTTGAATCACAAAGAGAAACAAAGAGGCCGTCCTCTGCCTGATGCAAACAAACATACACACATATATATCGAGATAGATATATATATATATATATATATATATATATATATATTATTTATTTGTTTGAGACTATAGTTTCGAAGACTTGGTCTTCATCATCAGTCTCTTTTAATTATAAATGTTGCCCTTCATGAAGTCAATATCGTATGGATATAGAATTCTAAGCTGCCAACCAGTAAAAGAACATCACATTTTCAATATCCATACGATATTGACTCCATGAAAAACAACATTTATAATTAAAAAAGACTGATGATGAAGACCAAGTCTTCGAAACTATAGTCCCAAACAAACAAATAATATATATATATATACAGATATATCATCTCGATATATATGTGTGTATGTCCACTTGCATCAAGCAGAGGACAACCTCTTTGCCTCTCTTTGTGATTTAATATTTTATTTATTTGATGTCGGATAGAAAAATAGTTCTTATGAAAGTTGTTCAATTTTTTTTGTAGATGTAGGCAATGAAAAGAAAAATATAGGTTTCCATTTAAAAAACAGAAGCCAACCTTGAAATACCCTTGAAAGCTTGTTCTATGACGACAAACAATAGCTCGGTTTAGTTTCCCCCTCGATATAAATAAACATTTATTTGAAACTTTTTTCATATAATGCACTGTTTTTGAGTTATAAGACTGTCTCAAGATAAAAAAACTCACCCGGTATATATATGTATCTATTATATATGTATGTACATATCTCGTAGAATGTATTTTATGTAAATTCATCTGTGCTTTTTTTATCATATAAAATTTCTAACAAATAATTGAAGATATTTTTGTTTGTTTTTTTATCAAAATTTCCGGAAAATCATTCATTTCTGATTTATAATTGAAAAACAACAACAACAATTTTACATTCACAATCAGAATATCCACTAACGAAAAAAAATTACATTGAAAAATACAAAAAAATCACATATCGGGATAATAATGTATTGGCTTTGACAACTAAGTACTCGCCGTTTTTTAAAAATGTTATAGTTACAAAAACGGCGGGTTCTTAGTTGACAACCAAGTTTCACGCCGTTTTTTAAAGACATTTTAGTTAAAAAAACGGCGGGATCTTAGTTGACAACCTAATAGAATATGTAGAGTAGACAATATGAGCTAGGCCCTAAATATAATTAAGTCTTACTGTATTTTTTCGAAGTAGTCAGGATTGATTAAAAAAAAAATAATAATAATAATAAATATACCTATATTATATTGAAATATGAAGGTATTAACATTTTGTTAAAATTCATCTTCTTCAAGGGATATACGATATGTAAATCTATCTATTCTACTTATTATAATCGGCTTGAATGACGATGCTGACGTGATATTTTTATTTTTAAAACCCAATAATAGTTCATGACAAATAAAAAAATATTAAAATTAGAAAATTTAAATTATTATTTTGAAACCCAGAAATATCCATTGCGGAGTCCAGGGGTCGTAGCTTTTGTGTATATTTTAAACTCTGAATTTATTTATTAGCTGTATTATGTGTATTGAAGAAAATTTCAAATTTTATATAATTTTTTTCTCGGTTTGAACATCCTTAGAAATAAGTGTCAAAAACGTCGTGCATTCTGATGAGTTTATCTCATTATAATGTGTAATTCAAGTACTTTCCAGCAAAAACATTATTTCTAACAATTTTATACGATTTCAGAAAGTGTATAAATTTTAATAATACAAATACGTGACGTCACCATACTAATAATAATAAAGGGTCATTTTCAGAATCAAATATTTGGCCGTTTCATTAAACAAACTAATAAATAAATCAATTAAAAATAATAAATAAATATTCGAAAATTGGTTTTTATATCAGAAATGTAAATAATTGGATTGTGATTTTTTGGTTTAGTTTAACAATTTTATCAATTACCCTGTGGAAGTGAAACACACACACACACACAGACACATACATTCATATTTATTCGTTATTACTAAATACTTAAAATTAGATAAGGAACTTTTACGTTTTCTACTTTTAGGGGTATATACCATATATATATATATATATTTATATATATATAATTCAATTATCTACATATATTATTCACATTCGTTATCATTTACTATTTTCTAGCTAAAATTTGTTGATAAGCACGAGCGTAATCAACGTTACAAAGCCAGCAAGATGCTTCCATCTCTATCTCTCTTTTAGTCAAAATTTTGAAAAATATAAAAATAAAAACTTAAAATAAGGGAGAAAATTATTATTAAAATAGCCTTAAGAGAAGCTCTAGTTCGAAGGGACTGTCCGCTTATTTCAAAGCAATTGGACTAAGCTGCACTTGTGGCCACGTCTACTTTAATCTGATTACAGGACAGTCCCTCTAGCTAGAATTTTCTCTATAGCGTATTAAGTTAATAACAAACATTATTATGCAGGTGGAAAGCTTTTGTTCACGGGTATCTATATCTACCCTATATTTCAGGATTGAATTTGCATTGATTTTAGTTACTTTAATCAATTGAATAAAAATTGAATTAATACAACAATGAAATAAAATATTGTTGTACGACATATTGTACAATAATATATATTAAAAAATATAATACAAATTTAAATTTATTTATTTTTTTGAATTTCAAATAAATAAAACTTGTAGTCTAATAGAAAAAGAAAGCGATATATTTTTTATAAATTAAAAAAAAAATCAAATCCGACTTACTAATGTATAGTAATAAATAAATAAATACAAGTTTAAGTATGTTGTATCTTTGTCCTTCTACTTCAGTCTATTTTATATCAACAGTAAATATCAAAAAAGATTAGAAATATTATAATTAGGTAGAGAATAATTTTAAAGGCATGAAAGATTTCAAAATTAACTGTTTAATAATAATTATTATTAAATAATACACAATGTAAAGAGCAAACTGTACGAGAGTTATTTGAACTTCGCGGCTAAGACTATATCTATCGGCTATTTTGGAAACTAATAATCAGCGCGAAGTTCAATCACATTTCGGATAGTTTGTTTTTCACTTGGTGTATGATTTTCAATATGTTGTTGAAATTAATTAAATTTACAGATTGTTTGAAATATTTCACGAACTTTATAACTACTTTGCCCGGTTGTATAGCTGTACTTACTGTATTATATATGTATATACAATAAAATGTAAATATTGTAATAAAATTAATTAAAGAAATATTATAAATATAATTTTGAGATCAGTGTAGATTAAATTTACAAAATTACGATACGATTTTTAAAGAAAAATTGTATCTGATTGCATGATTTATTTGTTTATTATTATTTGTCATTAGATGTGATGTTTTATGTACACAGGTTGTTTCAAAAAGATGAACCTAATTTCAAATTGCTAAATCTTTACAACTACGAATAAATCCTGTCAATTTTGACGATACATTAAGTCAGTGTTCTGAGATTTGGTATACCAGGAACAAATTAATTTTTCTGAATGTGCTTCTGTTTGATATTTTCTACTGTCACAACTGAACCACATTTGGCGACTTCTAATTATTTTTTGGATAATAGACCCTTAAGACATCCAGAATTTCAGAATGTCTAAATGATACCGTCTGTTCCAACAAATTTTTAATATAATAAAGACGTCGTAGTACGTCCAACCCATACAGCTGAAACAAGATCTGACACTGGCAAAACTAGGCAAATATTGGAAACTACAGAAATGAAGACCTTAAGAAGAATTATTAATAAAATTAGGTTGGATAAAATCAGAAATCAGGATATCCGGGCGAAATACAAAATATCGGCGACTGTGTTCAGAGGGGTGGATGAATACAGAACTGTCAGAAGAAGCCGGGATCGTATAATGAAAAGATGGAGGGTCAATCTAGAAAATACATAAAAGGTAGAAGAGGATGAACTAATTATTGTTCCCCAGTACAGTATGTTTCAAAAGAATGACCTGATTTTAAAACTCCATATTTATTGATAAAAACATTCCACACAAATAGGATAAATTGCAAAGTACTCACAAAATCTTAAAGTTTTAGTTATGCTATTACAAATGCACCGTGTGTCCACCAGCAGCAGCACGAACAATATCTAGACGATAGCTAAATTCGTTATAAACTTTACACAATAAATCTGCGTTTAGAGAAATTATGGCTGCTGTTATCTGTTCTTTAGTTCTTCTATGTCACGAGGTAAAGGAGGGACGAACACACTTTCCTCCAGAAAAAATCACGACTGGCGATCTTGGAGTCCAAGAATGCAGGGTCTCGGGGTTGAGGCAGAGTGTTATTGAGAAACTGACGTACGTTGTTGTGCCAGTGCGGTAGAGCTCCCTCCTGTTGGAGTCCTCCCGAAGTTGTGGAAAAAGTCAATTCTGCACCATTTGAAGATAGCTCATTCCAGAAAATTTGTTTTCCTCAAAAAAGAAGGGACCTTAGACGCTGCTAGTGGTGGACACATAGCATAACTAAAACTTTAAGATTTTCCCAGTACTTTGCAATTTATCCCATTTTTGTGGTATGTTTTTATCAATAAATATGGAATTTCCAAATCAGGTCATTCTTTTTGAAACATACTGTATTAGAGTTTTGTTTTGAGTGCCCTCTAGCGGACAAATTAACAAGTACACCATGGTGTTTATCACAAATAGAACTTGAATAGATCCTCTATCCACAGATCTGTTCATTATAGTTGTTGAACTAAAACCGAAACTCCAGAGGAACTTATGAATCATATTGTACATATACAGGATGAGTCACGGAAAACAGGAGTTTTTCAGGAAAGAGCAACTCTGCAGATTTTTCAAAATAAAATATTTTATTTTCATAGGAAGAATCACCAAACTATGCCATTATTGAATGATAATGAGCGAAAAATTATGTCTGACAAATGATGGCCATTTTCACGAACACAAATTCGAAGGCGCTCTCCAAAGTTTCTTCAAAGCACGAATTTTACACAAAGACCTAGGGCTTCACGCGTATAAAATTACGATAGTTCAACAGTTGAATGAGCGAGATTACCAACAACGTCTCACTTTATGCCAAACAATCCCTGGCATGTTTGAAGAAAATGAGGATTGAAGCTCATTTTTATCCAGAGCGGCTTCGAATCTGTGTTCGTGAAAATGACCATCATTTGTGAGACAGAATTTTTCGCTCATAAGCATTCAACAATGGCATAGTTTAGTGATTGTTTCTATGAAAAAAAATATTTTATTTTGAAAAATCTGCAGAGTTATGCCTTCCTAAAAAACATCCGTTTCCCGTGACCCACTCTCTATATTATTAATTCTAAGGAATCTGTAGTTACAAACAAAGATATAGCGATTTGAATTCGGCTTCATCACTTTGAAACGTCATTTATGTATTAGAATAAGTTGAATATGTAAAAAACAATATTAATAGTAGTATTAACGACTGGTATATTCTGATTGTGCTAGTTGAATTTAGAAGGTGAATGAGAACGATTTAACGAGTGCGGGGAAGAGGAGGAGGGGGGGGGTAATTCGATATTATTTTTTCTCTTCTTTTGTTCAGTGGAGGCCGATTAAATACAAAACAAAAAAATATTTATGCTTTCTGTTTTACGTAGGCCTACTTGGCGACCTCGAGAATTATGGATATCTGTTCGGGCGCTGTCATTCCGGCTGGATGTTGTGGCGAATTGTAATTGGAGTTGAGGATCCGATGTTTCTCCTCAGAGTGGATAGAGGGCGGCATTAGAACGTCGCCCATTGGTCGGCTGAAAAAACAAAAACAAAATAGATTAGAAATGTAGCTGTTAACCCTGTATAGTGCATAGTGTTGCATATCTGCAACATGATTCTTTTTAGTGTTTAGCGAACTGTGTTGAAGGTCAATTGGACTAAAACTTAAGAGTAAATAAATATTATATTTAATATGGATTTACTATGAGTTAAGGATACTAGGTCACTTATTTCACATTAAAATTAAAAAATTAAAAGATATAAAATTTTGGAAAAGTTATAGTTATTTAAAAAAAGCTATTTTTTTCAAAAATTCCTAACTTCTTTTGGGTTGGGTGAAAAAATTTGAAAAAATTCTAAAACCCGTCTTTAATAGGGTAGAAAAAAATAAAAAAGTTTCAGCCAAATCCCATTCTTAGGGTTTTAAAAAAGGTTTCCCTTTTTCTTTTGTACCCAGGCAGACAATGTGTTGCCTTAATTCATTATTCTAAAAGGCCTTGAAGAAATATTGTGATTGTGGATTTTAACATATTTTGTTCTCCATAAACGTTAGAAATATGAATAAACTTTTTATAATTGTTTTTATAAAGAATTTATATATTTAATAGAATAAAAAATAATCAAGAATTTATTTAAAAATATATTTCGCATAAGCAGAACTCAATTTTCTGAAAAAACAACACATTTTGATAGGTTTTATTTATTAACAATTGGATGAATAAACATGAATCATATGGTTGAATCAAAACAGGTGCAGGAGGTGGGGGATCCGGGGGTAGGGCGAGGTTTCGGGGGTGGGGTCAAGCGGGGTGGGGGCACAGTGGCCGAATACTTATATATATTTGTATTTTTTTTTTAATTTGAAAACGGCTCTCAAATAAAAATTGACCTTTTTATCAGAATTTTAAATTAAAAATAATATTAAAATAAAGGTTTTAACTGAAGGAAGAAGTTACCTCCAGGGTGCCTCCAGGTACTCTACATTATGAAAACAACGGCTTAAAAACTCATTAAAATCTTCCAAAAAAATGACCATTCTTTATTTTTTTTTTTTCAGAAAAATAAAATTACTGCTAAGAGAATCCACTACATTCTATTTTTTTAGTAATGGAAATAAAGAAAAAAATATATATATATTCAAATTCTCCCATTCTCGTATTTAGATAAAGAGTCAATTCAGCAGTTAACGTTAACGAGGCTAATATTTACCTTGTCGAAAGAAAAACAACAAAAATAACAAAAAAAAACAAACGCTTTTCCAGTTCGTTAGCTTTGTTCAGATCAAACTCTCTTACTGGCTGTTAACCAAACAGTTTTATTTTATCAGTATATGTACATAAGTAAAGCACTTTACTAGATCTAGCTACTCTTTTTTTGGGGGGAAATTAATAAAATTTTGAAGGAGACAATAAAAGAGTGTGTCTTCTGCCGGAATTATAAATTTTATTTATTTATAACGAGACTATAGTTTGGAGGGCTTTGCCCTCTTCATCAGTCTATTACAATGTATTCACAGGAATTAATTTATGAATGAAAGTTTAAAATCTTTCATGTGGTTAGGTTAAGAAAATATACATTGTGGGCAAGTTCAGAATTGAAATTTATACTTGTTTTATTATTTTGGCTGTAGGTGGCGTTCGTGAAGTTTATATTCTCTCCGAGAAACATTGTTTTCCAGATGAATCAAATATTAAATTAATTAGATCAGAATTAGATCGCTTAAAAATTAGTATTTTCGAATCGTTGGAAATTTTAAAATTATACAATAATTACCCAAAAAAATTCTTAAATCGGAAAACAGAAATTCCCGAAAGCTTTATTTTAAAAATAGCCGCTAAAATATAAACTTCAAGAACGCCACCTACAGTCAAAATAATAAAACAAGTATAGATTTCAATTCTTGACTTGCGCACCCTGTATAATTTCTTAACCTATCCACATGAAAGATGTTAACCTTTCATTCATAAATTAATTCCTGTGAACCCATTGTAATAGACTGATGAAGAGGGCAAAGCCCTCGAAACTATAGTCTCGTTATAAATAAATAAAATTTATAATTCCAGCAGAAGACACACTCTTTTATTGTCTCCTTCAATATATAAAAATTCTGCTACTCTCGGCAAAAACTTTCAATTTAATAATAAAATTTTGTTCGGATTTAATATAAAGTAATATTACATACAACAACGTTTTTATCTGATTGGTAATTTTTATAACATTTTTTATTTTTTGATATCTTAAGTAAGTTTTGACCTCATTACAACGGCTTAAAATCTCATTAAAACCATTCATAAAATGACATTTTCTTCATTTTTAACCGACTTCAAAAAAAGGAGGAGGTTCTCTATTCGACTGAATTTTTTTTTGTGTCTCTGTTACCTCATATCTCCGCCAATTGTGAACCGATTTTGATGATTTTTTTTTGCATTGGGTTCAGTCTAGCTTCCGATTGCTCCCGTTTTTTTTCATTGGTATTAGACCTTTTTTGCTATGTTTGTTCAGGCATAACTTCTTTGTTTATGAACCGATTTCGATGATTCTTTTTTTATTGGAATGAGGGTATCTTAGGGATGATCCCATATTAATTTGGTCAAGTTCTGATGATATGATCAACGGCGAAATAACGTAAATCTTCAATTCTTATGAGCAAATATTCGAAATTATAATAAATAAAATCTTTTATAAAAAAACTTATAACATTCATTTAAAACCCGCAAACGTTTTGAGAGAATTTCTATATTTATGAATTGAATTTTATTATCATTTTTGGATTCATTCGCCTGACGCTTTCTCTTACGAGATGCATGCAAGGTATTATATTAAGTCACTATTAATAACATCACTAAAAAGAGAAAAATAAAAATAATTTTTATAAAAAAAAAATAAAACCGACTTCAAAAAAATTAAATGCAACAAAATAATAATAACTTAAAAATAAAATAAAATCCACTAAAAGGTATAAAATAATTATCTTATTTAGTTACAACCAAACGACGAAATATTTACATGAAATTACTTTTTGAAGTCGGTGCCAAACAAACTATACCTATAAGCGAGCGTACCCGCCAAACGTACTAAGTATGATCCGTCGAGTTTGATTCATAAAATGTTTATGTTTGGTACCGACTTCAAAAAGTAATTTCATGTTAATATTTCGTCGTTTTGTTGTAACTAAATAAGATTATATCTTTTATTTTATTTTATTTTTGAGTTCTTATTATTTTATTAATTTTTTTGAAGTCGCTTTTATTTTTTTTATAAAAATTATTGATATCTCAAGTAAGTTTTGACCTCATTACAACGGCTTAAAATCTCATTAAAACCATTCATAAAATGACATCTTCTGCATTTTTGAATTGAAATTTCTAAATTTAGAGAACCTAAAACCTCTATTTAGTTTCTTCACAAATGAAAATATTTTACTATCGCAGAACTAGTTTTCTATGAGAGTGTTTTGGAATCCACACGTGCACACAGACAGGAGGGAAAAAAAATCATGGATTAATAAAATTTTTCTCCACGTTTCAGACATTTTTATACACATTGATGAAAACAATATTTCCAGTGAATTGAATATTACACTTTTTCAGAAAATCATTATAAGTATTATAGGTATTGTTAGGGCTCTCGTGAGGTGAGTGCTGTGTGGTGCTTTGTGCGCCCCCCATCAAGTCGATGGGGTCCTAACAATCTATTGAGTGCAGGTTGTAGGTTGCGTGTTCATATAGGGTGTGTGCAGGGGAGGGGCTGCTGGTTGGCGTTTGGCCCCTCCAGATTCGAATGTCCGAATCCGTTCGCTTCCCAATCGAATCGAGTCGCTTTAATATAGCATGGGTGATAATATTTCACTCATGCTAAACGACGCCACGATCCGACTGAGTCATCTAGCGGCCGTGTCTCAAGGCTCGAGGCACAGGAGCAAGAACGGGCCGCTACATTGTATTTCACAATTCTCAATTAAATAAGAGATAATCACAATTGAATTTCATAAATAACAATTCAATTTCAAAACATCAGAATTGTATTTCAGAATTCTCAATTGAATAATCACAAATGTATTTCAAAAATCTCAATTCACTTTCAGAAAATTTAACTTATGTTTTAGAAAATCTTCATTGTTTAGTTAGTTGTTAATATCTGTAAGTATATGTGTTTATTTTCTGAAATAAAATTGAAATTTTCTGAAATACAACTTAGATTTTATGAATAGAATTGAGATTTCTAAAATAAAATTGTTTCTGAAATACAATTTGGAGTTTTCTGAAATTGAATTGAAATTTCTGAAATACAATTGTGATTGTCTATTATTCAAGTGAGAATTTAGAAATAGGTATCTACAATAATTGGAGTTTTTTTTTTTAAATTGAACTGAAATTTATTAAATAAATTTGTTTCTGAAATACAAGTTATAGATTTTCTGAAATTGAATTGAGATTTAAAAAATAAATTTTTTTTTCTAAAATACAAGTTAGATTTTCTGAAATTAAATTGAGATTTCAGAAATAAAATTGTTTCGGAACGTTAGATTTTCTGAAATTGAATTGAGATCTCTGAAATACAATTTTGATTTTCTATTATTCAGTTAAGAATTCTGAATTACAATAATTGGGGTTTTCTGAAATTGAATTGAGATTTATGAAATAAAAATTGTTTCTGAAATACAATTTGGGGTTTTCTGAAATTGAATTTAAATTTCTGAAATACAATTGTGACTGTCTAGGTATTATTCAAATGTCGCGGTCGTAAATTCGCGATATAAACTTTCGACAATTTAAATTATAATGTTTAGAAATTTAATATATATTCGGTGAATTGGGAAGCATTTTTCTTTTATAATAAAATATTTGTTAAGGGTCATATTTTGCTGGGACAGATGACTAACTGAGGCATTTCCTTCTCTTATTATAAAGGGGGAGGTGTGTTGTGCCCCTCGAGAATTATTTCCTTAAATAAATATATTATTCTTAAGGGTAATATTTTGGCAATCGGCTTCCCTTTTTGATCCTCGAATATGACCATTTCACAATGGGTAAGGGATTTTACAACTTCCTGGACCTAAATGTCAAATGGCTCTTAAACACATGTCGATTGTAAATGTCATTTTTGCGTGGGAAATTTCTAGAGAGTAAATTTCTAGAAATGGGAGGAATGATTTTAAGATACGCCCCGCTAATTAAGAATTTGGCCTATGAGAAGTAATCTTAAAATTTCGACTCTTGAGTCAGTCAGTTAGTAGAGAGTGAGCAGCGAGTTAGCATGTAGACAGTAATTGAATTGAATCTAAAAATTGTACTACCCCATTTACACTAAAATAAAACTACGTAAAAAAATATGTGTTCTATTTAAACCCTTGCCTAGAGTAGCGAACCTTTTTCCATCAACAGGACACACATCTTCCAGCAAACGGCGTGCGAGACAAAGAACTCACGATCTACGAGGTTCGCATTACCCTTAGTAGGCATTCATAATCTTTCGGAACTATGAAAGGCCCGCTATAAATAAAACAAATAATGTGTTCTCGCCCTTAAACCACTGGAGCGCGACACAAGTGAGAATTCTGAAATAGGTATCTACAATAATTGGAGTTTTTTTTTTTAATTGAATTGAAATTTATTAAATAAATTTGTTTAGTTAAGAATTTTCTGAAATTGAATTGAGATCTCTGAAATACAATTATGATTTTCTATTATTCAATTGAGAATTCTGAATTACAATAATTGGGGTTTTCTGAAATTGAATTGAGATTTCTGAAATATAATTTAGATTTTCTGAAATTAACTTGATTTTTTCTGAAATAAAATTGGAAAAGATGTCCGCCCTCGGAGGGCTTTATATCATGTTGAATGTTGGCTGTGTACCTGATGGTGCCGTCGACTTGCTCCGTGATGATGGCGACAGGGCTTGGGGTGTGGCTGCTGACGTCATCAGGCGGCATCGGTACCGAAGGACTCGCCACCGGCGGAGAGTTGCTCTTGCCTACTAGATAATACGTCATCAGTTGGCCCTTGCCCTTCACGGAGACCAGGCCTCGTTGCTCGAACACGTACCCGAAATGTTTCAGGATATACGTTGTCTCGTCAGTCACCTGGCCAGGTTAAAAACGAAAACAACAAGGTTAATTTTTAAAGTAAATATATCGTCGCCACATCACCACATCGCCACGTCTCCATCCCAACAGTCAATCTTGACCCTCCGCATTATATGTTTCACACCAAAAAGTACCTACTAGTCCAGTCATTTGGTTCTAGAATTGAATATCTCCAGGCGTGCCTTCGCCACGCCCTCTACAGCTCGGGCCTCCGCGCAGGTGGCCCTGGCGGGCGGCGTCTCGGCATGTGATTATTAGGTCTGTAATATATATTTGTAATATTTTGCCCCCTCTTTCGCCCCCACGCACTTATTTTGGCTATTGATTTTTACAGCATACATTTTATATAGTCTTAAAAACTAACATTACAAAATTTGATCTATATCGGAGAGAGTATTAATTTTTTGCCCCCATTCACATTTTGGAAGGTTGAAATTATTTTTTAGATATTTGCAAATAAATAATTCTCAGTTTTCTAAAGAGTAAATGTAATAAAAAGCTATAAATTTCTATAATTTACCCCCCCCCACCCTCCTCGGCCCCATACAGTCAATTTTGATAGTTGATTTTTACAGGAATAGTTTCTTAAAGTAATAAAGAATAACTCTACAAAAATTTGATCAAGATAGGAGAGAGTTTTAATTTTTGCCACCCACTCACATATTGGATAGTTAAGGGGGGTGGGGGTTGGATTACAAAAATCTTGAAATTATTTTTTAGATATTTGCAAATAAATAATCCACAGTTTCTAAAAAGATTAAATGTAATAAAAAGCTAAAAAATTCTATATTTTGACCCCACCCCCTTCACCCCCATACAGTCAATTTTGATAGTTGATTTTTACAGGAATAGTTTCTTAAAGTAATAAAGAATAACTCAATTTTACTTATGGAAAGTGGTGTAGGTTTTAGGTGAAACATGATGTTAGTTAATAGAGTAAAGGGTGTGTAGTTTCACAGTGAATGAAATAAAACTCAAAGAGGTTTATACAAACTCAATATTAATACTATTATTAACTTGTAAACTCCTGATGATGGACTAATAATCCGAAATATATTGAGTTTGTATAAACCTCTTTGAGTTTTATTTCATTCACTGTGAAACTGCACACCCTTTACTCTATTAACCAAAGAATAACTCTACAAAATTTGATCAAGATAGGACAAGATAGGAGAGAGTTTTAATTTTTGCCCCACTCACATATTGGATAAGTTGGGAGTCGAATTTCAAAAAATCTTGAAATTACTTTTTAGATATTTGTATTTAGAATTTTATTGAGTAAAAATCAAGTAGATATCTTATCGTTCTTAATTGAAAATGCATAATTAGTGTAGATATTTTGCCCCTTTTGACCCCTTTAGAGGTCGAATTTCAAAAAATCCTGAAATTCGTTTTTAGATATTTAAATTTCTTATTTTCATAAATAAAAACCAACTAGTTATTTTATCGTCCTTAAGAGATATCGCATAATCAGTGAATACACACTTTGCCCCCTTTGACCCCCTTAGGGGTCGAATTTCAAAAAATCCTTTCTTAGTGAGTCCCTATGTCATAGATGTAATATCCTCTCCAAATTGCATGTTTCTATGTCCAGTGGTTCTGGCTGTTTTGATAAGTGAGTGGGTGAGTGTATCGGGCAAAGAATTTTATATATATAGATATCCTACATTTTCAGGACAAGATATAATCCAAATCTTCAAAAGCGTCATATACATTTTCAGCTAGAAATAATTATTTTTTGATTTTTGATTTATATTTTTAAATATTATTTTTTTTACTTTATTTTTTATTTTTTGTAAATTAATTTTTATAAGATTAGAAGCAGATTTATTAAAGTCAGTGAATTCTAATTTTATGTACAAAGAGGGACACTGAGTTGACACCACCCGAGATATAAGACAACAAAAAGGTTTGATATTTACACTTAAACACTTAAACATATATACCTAAATCTTATTTAATGAGCAATTCATTTATATGCAATACCGTCTTCACCATAAGGGCACACGGGGACCGTGCCCAGGGCCCCCATTCTCAGGGGGCCCCGAAGGACAGACAATTTCTCTCACACATTTATTCTCAAAACATTTTTGTCGTGCACATTACACTTGACACATTAAATACACATTTAAAAAAACGTTCGGCAGCATACCAAGACATTGATAGTCGATTTAGCTTTATTTGTCAGTTAACAAAAATCGAATCTGGTGAGTTGACCAAAAAATGCAAAGAATTTGCAGAATTTTATCATGAAGATATTAATGCAGATGAGTTCAAAATAGATGTTTTCATTTAAGCCAATATTTAAAAAACATAGCAAAGCAATCAGCGGATTTAAATATCTCAACCTTAAATAATCTAATAAAATCAGATAAATTGGAAGAAACTTTTCCAAACGTAGAAATTGCTACAAGAATATTCCTTTTCCTAATGGTTACCAATTGTTTTTTTTTTTTTTTTTTTTTTTTAATGCAATCGAATGCAAGAAGGGGTGCACCAGTAAAGATGTAGCCCCTATGGATCTCGAAAGACCCTCTCATTACCGAAGAGAAGGAAAGTTGATTAAGTGAGAGGTGTGTAGACGTAGGTGTCTATGCACCCTGGTTTTGAAGGTTTGAAGATCATAGGTGCTGGGAAAGATAGAGGCTGGGAGAGAGTTCCAGTTCCTTGAAGTCATGGGGATATATGTATTCGCGAATGAAGTGGTCCGGCACTTTTCTAATTTGACCGCGAAAGAGTGTTGGGAGTCGGCAAAACGCGTGCTGAGTGCAGAGCATGCTTTGGGGGGAATTATTGATTTTATCTCATCAGAGCACCTGCCGTGATAGTATCTTATAGAAAAGGGAAAGGGCAGAGACATCTCTTCGATGAGCCAGCGAGTCGAGGAGTCGGAGAGGGTAGAATCGTCAATTAGCCTGACGGCTCGTTTCTGAATTGCATCAAGGGTAGCAAGAGAATATTTTGAGGCTCCTCTCCACAGATGAGAGCCGTATTCGAGACAGGGGCGGATTTGGGCCTTGTAGATGGTGAGAAGTTGTGGGTGTTTGTAAAATCGCTTGGACCTGAATAAGAAGCCAATCTTCCTTGCTGCAGATTTCGCCACAGAGGAGATGTGTTCATTCCAAGACAGGTCAGATGCGACAGAGACGCCCAACATGGATAGGCTGTCACACATTTTCAGGGTATTCGAATCGAAGTGAATATCAGGGAAATCTCTATTTTCGCGCCTAGAAATTAGACAACATTGAGTCTTATTTGAATTAAAGTTAACTAAATTTTGAGAGCCCCATTTATTCAGTTTATATATTGTAGCGGAGAGCGGTCATTTTCGCAGCTTAAGAGAATAAAAAAATGAATTGCGAACTACAATGTTACAAGAACGACTGAGTAATTTGTCAATTATGTGCATAGAAAGTGATATCCTTCAAAAAATTGACTTTAAAGATAGAATAGAAGATTTTTGCTCAACAGAAATCCCGAAAGAAACCGTTATCGTAATCGGAACCAAAACCAGCAGCATTCTAATATCATTAATGACATAATTAAGTAATGGAGAGGATTCAGCCAATGGGTAGCCTCTGCTGAATAACAAAAAGCTCCCAATTATAGAAAACGTTTCGGCCTTAATTAAATAATGCCATCATCAGTTCCTAAGAGTTGATGAGTCCTTGAAGACGAGCTCCATATTTGTGTATTAAGGTGTCCGAGCATGATGATATTCCTCAATGGTTATAAAGTTGATACAATTTGATGGCTGTATATGTATATAATTAAGTAATGGAGAGGGTTTTTTTATTCAGCAGAGGCTACCCATTGGCTGAATCCCTCTCCATTACTTAAGTATATACATATACAGCCATCAAATTGTATCATTAATGACATATTATATCATACTGTATTTGATTGAACCTATAATAAATCGTCATACCCAGTAAAAAAATGTTATTATAATTCGCTTTTACTTTCCAAAAGGGCCCCAGCCTAGTTTAAGACGGCCCTGGGTATATGACTAAAAATGTTTAAGTGGATTCTCGTTAACTAATTATTTACTCAATAAATTTTACAATAATAAAAAACCTAAGAGTATAAATCTTAATAGAAATATTATTAAATTGCGATATCAGAGGGGATTCATCCCCCCAGGAGTCGAACCTGAGAACCAACTTGCTTTCCAGGCAGTTAGCTCACACCCTCGAGACAAAAAACTCCCTCTGAATCGCAATATTTGATGTAAGCATAGAAATCTTTCACTCCATTAATATATAACGGAAATTAAATTAAATTTTTTGTCTCGAGGGTGTGAGCTAACTGCCCGGAAAGCAAGTTGGTTCTCAGGTTCGACTCCTGGGGGATGAATCCCCTCTGATATCACAATTTAATAATATTTCTATTAAAATCTTAGATTCTGTCCTAAAAATTAAATTCTTTCTAGTTTAAAATTGATTTGTTAATCTGAACCCGAGCTCATTTTTGAAAAACATTCCAACTCTTTTTAACCGACTTCAAAAAAGGAGGAGGTTCTCTATTCGACTGATTTTTTTTTTTTTTGTGCCTATGTTACCTCATATCTCCGCCAATTGTCAACCGATTTTGAAAAAAAATTTTGCATTGGGTCCAGTCTAGCTTCCGATTGGTCCCATTTTTTTCGTATTTTTTTCATAGGTATTAGACCTTTTTTATTAGGTTTGTTTAGACCTAACCTCTTTGTTTATGAACCGATTTCGATGGTTCTTTTTTTATCCGATAGGGGGTGTCTTAGGGATGGTGTCATATTAATTTGGTCAAGTTCTGATAATATGATCACTATTAATAACATCACTAAAAAGAGAAAAATAAAAATAATTTTTAAGAAAAAATAAAAACCGACTTCAAAAAATTAAATGTAACAAATAAAATACACTAAAAGGTATAAAATAATTATTATCTTATTTAGTTACAACTAAACGACGAAATATTAACATGAAATTACTTTTTGAAGTCGGTGCCAAACATATACCTTTTATGAATCACACTCGACGGATCTTACTAAGTACGTTTGGCGGGTACGCTCGTTTATATGTATAGTTTGTTTGGTACCGACTTCAAAAAGTAATTTCCTGTTAATATTTCGTAGTTTAGTTGTAACTAAATAAAATAATAATTATTTTATACCTTTTAGTGAAGTTTTTTGAAGTCGGTTTTTATTTTTTTCTTATAAAAAATAAGATGCTCAAATCTTTACTTTTATAAATCTTAATATCACATCAAATCCCCCTTTTAAGATTTATATCTTTAACATTTTATTTTTTTGTACACAATAGTTAAATTTGTCTTTATATAAAGTTTTTGTCAAAAAAATCTGCATCCATTTCTTCAGATTTTACATTCTCTAGTTTAATATTTTCTTTCATAATTTCATCCTTAACAAAATAGTATTTTCTATCTATATGTTTTATTCTTGATGTATTCTTCAATGATTTTATCCAGTTGATAGCAGCAATACTGTCTGTTCTAAGCGTGACTGGAGAAATATTCAAACTTTTCAAATTTAATTCACTTAACAAATTCTGAATCCATTTCACATCGTATATGCCTTCTGAAAGTGCTATCAATTCTGCCTCACACGTAGATAAAGCAACTAAATTCTGTTTTTTTACTTTTCCAATTGATTAAACAATCAGCTATTTTCACAGTAAAACCAGAATATGATTTCGCCTCTTTTGTACTATTCCAGCTTGCATACATTGTTTTTGAGCTTCGATACCGGAGATTACTTCTCCACCATCGTCTATCCTTGTTTTTAATAAGAGGAAAAAACTGATTAAAGAAAAAAACCTCTTTTCCGATAATTATTCCAATTCAATATTTTCCCAATATCATTCATTCAATTAGTTCTATATATAATTGAAAGTAATGGAAGGCAGCCAGAGGTAGTGAGGAAAGAAAAAATTAACACATATAAAATAAGGTGTAATTTATTGGAATCCTTCCTCCTTCCTTTCAAACCGACGTTTCGGAGGATTTTCCTCCTTCTTCAGGGTTTCAAGGTCAATGAATGAAACAAATAAATGTTTCCTCTCTCCACAGTAGTGTTCAAAAACTTTCTTCATTTGTAACAAAAGGCATAGAAAGACAAATTTTTTTTCTTCTTTTCTTAATTAGAAGAAAAAAAATTTTTTTTGTCTTTCTATGCCTTTTGTTACAAATGAAGAAAGTTTTTGAACACTACTGTGGAGAGAAGAAGGAAACATTTTATTTGTTTCATTCATTGACCCTTTGAAACCCTGAAGAAGGAGGGAAAAATCCTCCGAAACGTCGGTTTGAAAGGAAAGGAGGAAGGATTCCAATAAATTACACCTTATTTTATGTGTTAATTTTTTCTTTCCTCACTACCTCTGGGCTGCCTTCCATTACTTTCAATTAAAATTTCTACCAGTCCGTATCTCTCCAGAGAAAATTTCGTTGCAAAAAAGTTCTATATAATTTGATAATTCAATTGAGATTTCTTTTATAAAATTTTCACTTGTTCCTGCTATGATAATATCATCAACGTATAAACCAATTATAGCAAATTCATTATTTTTCTCAATTTTATACACACAAGGATTACTATCCATTCTTTTAAATTTGATATACTATATATATTTGTCTAGATTAATTTGCCGCAACACAGACTAATGCTGCCGAGAGAGAGCGCCATCAGTATATTTGCGGCAAATTTGAAATATAATCGTAATTTGACTCAAATTTCGAAATGAAAGACTCCAATTGATTTTAAATTAAGAAACATTAAATATATTGATAATTATTTCCCCCCCCCACCTTTACCACTCAAAAATTCAATTCGCTTTTTCTTTGGGCACAGAAAAGAAATCAATCACATCTTATTTGATATTATATATTATTTGTTTATTTTTTAATAATTTGCCAGTTTTTTATAATTTTTTAAAAATATAAATTTTGTTATTCTTATTTTTTGATTTTACAAAATTAAACGACTTAAGACACGCATGCCCATATGAGTTTCTCATTGCAATACTGGATAGAGCAGCCTGTCATACAAACAACACCTGATCTCTTTTAAATATTTGGAGCCTTATATCGATTATCGATCCCAAATTTTAAAAAAATGATATAATATAATTCCCCTCCTCACACGATACCAATTATTTAAAAGAATCTATTTCCACACAAAAAATATCACAATGTTGTAGATTATAGAAAAAAAAAATACTTCCAGATTCATATCTAGAGCCTCTGGTGCTAGCAAATTGAACTCTCGAAATATTCCTTTTCGAAATTCACCGCCGCGTCGAATTCCACTATAGGTGGTGCTGGACGTTGAATTTGAGGGACTATTTTCCATCCTTTTCTCTTTACTTCCATGCTTTGGTGTCCATAAAAAGGCTTGAACCATAAATTTCGTCCCCTTTTATTTTAAACCTACGCATAGAGCGTTTAGTATATGAACTTTTGAGAGTGCTCGAAATTCATGTTAATAGCAGATAGATCGTAAGCATATATTTATTTATTTTTACATCAATTGAGATTGATTAGAATTTTTCTATTTGTTTAGTTGATTTACAACCAACTAAACAATTAGATTAAATTGTGTTGAACGCTTCACGGTTATCTGGCTATATATTTAGCAATTTGGGCTAAAAACGCGATTGGCGTTATTTGATTAATTTTTAATAAAATTGAACTGGTTTCTCAAGTCCCTCCAAGGTATTTATCATCTTAATTTTCTTTGAATCATGTTTCTGTAGTCTTGCATAAGCTAATAAATTATATGTCTTTTATTTTTTCTGTTATCCAAGAATTCTCCAAGGTTTATTGAAAACCAAAATATTACTTGATTGGATAAGGAGTCCAAGTGAACGACGAGCATTTCGTCCATTTTCTTCATCTTAAGTAGAATTACTTGCATTATTATTTTAATTTATATATATATTTATTATATATATAAAAATTGGCGTATATTTTTGCGCATATTTGTATTTTGCAATTAGCTGAATTTTTAACATTCATTTTTTAAACCTTTTATCTGTATTTATAGTTTTAAGTTATTCATAACATCAATTATTTGTATTCAATTTCAACATTCATATTTTATAATCCAAAAATTTATATTAAATTCCATTTAAACCTACTTACAGTCCATTTTCTTATCGATAATTAATTTTTTATTTTCTTAATATTAAAATTAATATTCCCAGCTGCAGTGAGCGGCACCAGCCTCTATTTCTGTAGCTGCGTCAGGACGAAAATGAGGCGAAACTTTTAAAAGACTTTGTATTTTCGGGAGTTTACAGGTATACATTTGGAGTGTGTTTTTTTAAGAGGAATACAATTTTTGGACCGAGACGCCGCCCGCCAGGGCACCATCGGCACGCCCTCGAAGCTCGTCTTTTAATATTTGATCTTTAATTCAATTCAAATTTTTGTGTATATTTATGATAAATAAAAGGCTTATTATTATTATCATATGTATAAGTATAATCGGTTTCTCGAAAACGGCTCTAACGATTTCAAGCAGGTTAAGTTGACTGGCTGACAATTGGGTGAATCCCAGAAGGCAAATGGCAAAGTGTCGTTGACAGTAACAGGCAGGCATAAGGCATATGTCAAGTGCTGACCTACAGGTATCGATTGCGTGGGCATTACGCAGCACCCCAGGTTACAATGTTAGAAGAACTGAACTGCCTTGCACCTTTTATTGATTTACTCGCACTCTCTTAGGTCTTGGGGTACAAAACAAGCAAATTAAACACAAACAACCACCTGCAGCCTGCCCTCTCTCTCTTAACTTAATATTATTAATTTAATTATTTATTAAAACAAAACCCTATAATATTCGCGCAATATTAAACGAACTAATATATAGGTACCGGGTGAGTTTTTTTATCTTGAGACAGTCTTATAACTCAAAAACAGTTCATTATATGAAATAGTTTTAAATAAAAGTTTATCTATATCAAGGGGAAAATAAACTACTCTATTGTTTGTTGACCTAGAACAAGTTTTCATGGGTATTTCAAGATCAAAATTCTGTTTTTTAAATAGAAACCTATATATTTCTGTACATATTCATAATTTAGAAAAAAAACTTAACAACTTGCATTAGAACTATTTTTTTTATAAAAATATTATATCTCATAAAAATTATAATAATTATTTTTAACAATCATTCAAACTAATTATCAAATAATAATGATCAAATATTAAATATATAATTTAATAATAATTAATAGTTTAATAATGTTGCTCTCAGGAGCTTCATTTTATCGTGGTGTAAATCTATTTAAAAAAAAAAAAACATGAAATGTAAAGGCTACTAAGAAACTTAAAAAACCAAAATAACGAAATTAGAACTAGAATTCCTCCAGAAGACTTGCAATATACTCTGGAATGTCACAGAACAGTGTCGGAAAATTATTAAATTATTTATTTAATAATTATATATTTAATAATTATTATTTGATAACTAGTCACTAAGGGCCGCCGAAGGCGGCCTTTACTTATTCAAGGGCGAAGCCCCCTGAACCCCCACGTGGCTGCTTTATTGATGTTTTATTAGTTACAGAGAATAAATATATTATATATATTGTGATAAACCTGGACTTGTAAAATAATTTATTGTTTATTTTACTTCGCCCAGTTTGCGCTCTGACCAAGCTACCCCTGCACTTCTCCTCAATATTGAAGATGAGACAATATTGAGTAGGTTGCAACAATAAAATGGTTTACGAGCAGGGTGTACTTAGGGAGAGAATCTGCTATGCTTAGACGCTCTATAAATTATATTAAAAGGCGCAATGCTGAATTTAAAGGTGTTATTGTATCTTATCTGCTTCGCTGGGTTGCGCCCTTTTAGTCTAACTGATGTTATTATGATTAGCCCCCGTTACTTAAGTGAAATATTGATGAGGCTAAAGATGCTGCACAGGGAAGTACCTTATGGAACAGATACTTAAAAAATTTAATTAAAAATTAACCTGGTAGAAAATTTTCCTTATAATTGAGGGTAAAACGGACTGGAGTGATCAGTTACCTGGAATTGGAAGCTGAAAAGAGAAAAAAAAATCTTATTGTCTATAGACGGATTGATAATAGAACCAGGTAAATTAATTCAATTCAAATAACTGGAATTTGTTTATATTAAAAATATTGTTTATTTATAATAATTGAAATTGTGACTTTACTAAGTTTACCTTGTAAACAAAAGTTATCAATTATAAGTTTGTCGGTAATTTAAGGTAAGTAATTATAATTAACAATAACAATAATGAAATAATTTATCACGATATTTTAATGGTGAACAATTAATTCTTCACTTGAGAAAAATCAAGAATTGAAGTTAAAATGTTATTGTAAACAATCTATTCAAAATTGGTTCTAATAATACATTAATTAAATGTAAACAATGAATTATCGATTGGTACAACCCAATTGACTGGAAATTTAAATTTTATATAAAATAATTTATTCAAATTAATTATCACTATTAAATTAATCAAAACTGTACGGAATTGATTGTTCACTTGAGAAAATAATTAATTGGGAAGTCAGTATTAATAAAAATTAATATTCAAAAGCCCTAATTCCTTCAGTCAAATTTTGACAGGTGAGTTATAATATTTAGTTTTATTTAATTTTTTAAATTTGGTATAAATAGTTTTATTATCTAATTATATGCAATTAGCAGTCTTTATCAGTTAATTTAATCTATATGTAATTATTTAGTTTTGGTTTATTTGATTTAACCATTCATTAATGTTGATGACATGGTTTGTTTATTTACATGTTTTTTGACAGTTGTCAAAAACTATTTGTTTTGACAGATGTCACTCTTTTCTCTGATTCATTTGACGTCAAATATGTTTCCTGATTACAGTTCAATCAGGTGTTTAACTCTTTCAAAAGTTTCACATAAATCTTAATGGAATTAATTAATTTAAACAATTTCAACCTTTTTTGGTCTTAATCATATGTTTCTTATAATATTATTAATTGGAATTTTAATGTAAATTTTTCCTATAAATGTTTTATTATAATTTTGTAATTACCTGCAACAACACATCCACTAAACAATTATTGTGATTATTTACTTTAACGTTTTATGAATAACTGGTATTGGTTTAAATTTATTGTAAAGAGTGGATCGGAATTTTGTCTGTGTTTTGTGTCACTATTTTCTTAGCCACAAGGTAGGTTCTATAGAAATGGAATTGTCAACTGATTCGGATATTACCGACCCATTTGGGAACTATACATTTAATATAAGTTAAACTTGATTTGTTTACTTTTCTTTGCTAATAGTTCAGTGACAATTCTCAGAATTTCGTTCCTCCCGCGGTTTTCAATGTTCTGATCACATGACACAGCGTGGGTCCGCCATCTTTCTTTTCGTAATTTTCAATTACCAGCTAATTTAATTTAAATATTAAAATATTGCTTTTAATTCAAAGTTTTGTTTTAATTTAATTTTTTTTTCGAATGTTTTATTGCAGTTAACTTACTTGAATTTAAGGTTGGATTTTTCTTTAATTTAATGTGATTAATTACTGTTTGAGATGACCGGGAGAATTGAAAGTGTTTGCTTTAATTAATTATTTAAACTTAAAGTTAATTATAATTCAGTGAAAAATTCATAAAAATTTATTTTTAAATTGTTAATTCTAAATATTTTAAGCGTTTAAGTTCAAGAGTTTTTACAAAATTGAATGGGACATCAGAGATTTAGATATGACGCTACGCGTGGACCTTGGTTCGCGTTGGATATTGTCTCGAACCGGTAGCGAATTTATGCTCGATTGTATATTGAAAAAAACAAGTTCGTAGGGAGTTTGATAATTCAGTTGAATTCACTTCAATGTTTTACTTAGCTGTTGCTTCCATGAGTGATGGGCACGTGTCTATGGACCCCACGCCAAAGATGCAAGGTGTGCGTCGATGTCCGAATTTTGCCGGTAAATGTGGCAAATATTCTTTTCCCTCTGTAGAATCACACTCAACAGGTGCACGGACACATTCACAAATCCTAATTGTAATAAGATTAGGTGGATGCACAAAGATTTTTGCTAACACATGGAATTCACTGGGACTATTAAGACTGAGGTGTTATCACTTTGGCGGCCAACATACAAGAGAGCGATTGTTTCCGCTCACCGAGTCAGCTTGACCCAGCACGTGGCTCTAATTACTCACTAACACATTGAGGGCGCCATCAATCAATGCTAATTTTAGGCTAATCAGTTTATCACCGCTAGAGGCCGTCTGCTTACTGTCCACGGCAATCAATTTGCCAAATTATGAATTTCATTCATCTTAAAAGTAACTTACAATTTTAATTATACATTGTTATGATTAATTCAGATATTGAGATTACAAAACCAAAAAAAATAAAATTAGACGCTGTATCGTCACATTCCCCCCCTTCAGAAATCAAATAAACTTCTATTGGATTTCTGAACTTGACTGAAGTTATTTGGACTCTGATTTTATTGGTTCACTTTTTGGTGTTACCAGTTTACTTAAAGCTAAATTGGCTTTTCCGCCTTAATTATATAAATAAACAAAATTTTATATCCAGGGTGATTTTCCCTTTATACCCGCAATGATATTACCCCCAACCCCTTTCTATTTTGTTCCTAACCCAATTATTCATTAATAAATTTATCCCCAATCTTCCATTTCCAGGTCCGATCGCTCACTGTCACTCCCAATCATGATCCGTCAGGTTGTTTTAATTCTGTATCTAACCAACACACTACCATTCCTTACGTGAAACCTACCAGCACTATCCCAGTTCAAACGGCGTTAGCCTATTACACAAAATAACCATTCAGGCTGGTCATCTCGGCCAATCCCACACTAACACAGAATCGTTACTGCTACTTTTTTGGATTGATCATTCAGTTTAGGGTCGTAACCCAGTATTTCCTTAGAAACCACAACATTTAATTCCTTTTCTCTTTTCAATTCGTTTTCATTTCTCTGCTACTAGCTAGTGGCACTGAATGTCACCTACTGCTTCACTATTCCCTATCAATGCTGGACCAGGGTACCGCGCACTAAACAGATCATTTCATATCTTCAGCCTCCACAATTCACACTAAAGACAATTCGGAGATTCTCACTAGCGACACCAAACCATAGATAATCTATTTGGTATTTGTAGATGATGGTCTATATCCTAGGTGGTACTGTTACGACTTGGCGATCTGTGACACAATTTATCATTAGGTGTTTGGATCCTACTGAGCTTTTCAAGTTGTTAATTTTAAGACCTGTGTTTTGGGTTTTTAATAAACCCCCCCCCAATTATTATTAATTGTTTCATGGCAAAACCTTTTTCCCCCCAATCCCAATTAATGCAATGTTTGCTAATGATTCTACTTTTTGTTTCCCCCAAATAATTCGAACTTTCGTCCGAAGGTCATTTTGTCTGTCGTTCTGGTCCGGTGTAACATTAAGGGCTTCCTTTTCTAATAGATGGAGTTATTAGTTGCTTAGTACCTAGATTAGTATGAACGCGCTTATTCTATGTTATCTTATAACTAAGGTTAGTAATAATAACGCATTTACAAGTTTTAGTAGTTAGTAACTTAGGTCTAAGGTTTAGTACGAACGAACTTAGGCTAAATTAAGGGTAAGTACTTAATCTAGTGTTAGTACGAACGTATTTACAAATCTCTTCACCTTTGTTACACTTTCACAGAACATGTCCGTTTGTCGTTTTTAGGTCAAATTTAGTCATTCAATAGGGACGATCGTCTGTCACGTCTCGTTCTAATAAGGTGTTATTACTTATGATACTCAAAGGAATGTGAAGTTGGGGCTGAGCCTCCCCTTTAATCTAAAGACCACATTCAACTATTAATTTAATTCAGTTATTGGTGAATGATATGGTTTTAAGCTCCTAACATTGAACGTCCCTATTTGTCTCCCACTCTCATGTTCTAGTCTGTAGGCGTTTTGTAACACCTCGGCTACCCTATATGGACCCCGATACAGTAGGAATAGCTTCCTTGTCTCTTTCCCTGTTTTCGGGAATTCTAAAGCCTTGGTTAATACCAAGTCACCTTTTTTAAATTGTGTCACAGTTCTCCTGGCATACCTCTTTTGTCTTTTCTTTAATTTTAATCTATCGCCTTTTTGTATCTTGGCTTGAATACTACTTCGATTTTCGCGAAGATTATTTCCTAAATTGTGATACCGTTGGGCTCGACTAATTAAATTGGTGGGAGTTTGATTATGAACTAATTGTGGGGTATTCGACAGGCATTCATTATAACAGTTATTTATCAAAAATTCAATATCTGGAATCTCTTGATCCCAATCCTTTTGATCGGAATAGACCCGGGATCGTAAATGTCGGAGTATTTCCTTCATCTGTCGCTCAACCGGGTTAGATTGAGGGTTCCTCTTGGATGTTAGTCGTCCTTTAATTTTATTCCGCCTCAAATGCTGTTTCCATCTGAGACTTGTAAAGATTCTTCCCTGATCGGTGAGTATCTCCTTGGGTTTTTCCTCGGTGTCCAGATATTGCTGTAGGGCTCGAAGAGCCTCCTTGGTGTTTTGCTTGGCAAGTAGGAATAACCTAACGTACTTAGTGTAGTTATCCAAGAAGACTAACACAAACCGATTACCTCTGGTTGTTCGAGGTAAGGGCCCTAATACATCCGCTGATATTAATTCACCTTTTGAAGGACTGATGACATTCAAGGGTTTCCCAGTTAAATTTTGATTCGGATACTTCGAACGTTGACAATTCTCGCAACCTTGGATTACCTTCTGGATGTCGCTATACATTCCCTTCCAGTAAAATTCACGGCTAATGGCCTGGTAGGTTTTCCTCACACCATAGTGACCAATGATTTTATGAAATTCTTGGATTATTGGCAATCTCAATTCACAACTCAAATACAAATATTTGACCCTAGGGTCGATGACATCGGTCTTCACCAACAAATCGTTGTATACTTGAAGTTGTTTGTAAGTTCTACCATCCCTTATTTCCAATATAATCCGATGAAGATTAGGGTCGTTTCTCTGCCAATATCGAATACTTTCCAATCTTTGTTCCAGATCCGGATTCAATGCACGGAAACCGATAGGTGCTATCAAAAATTCGGTCTTACTTTTCTGCTTAACTTGTCCCATTCGACTCAAATAATCTGCCAACTGGTTCCTCTCTCCCTGGATATATTGCACCTCGAAGTCATATTCTTGTAACTTCATCACCCATCTTGTTAGACGTTGGTTGATGAAGTTAGCGGACTTGAGGTATGTAAGCGCCTGGTGGTCGGTCTTAATAATGAATGGTCTGCCTAATAGCCATATGTTATATTTTTTTAACATGAATATTATAGCTAGACATTCAATTTCAGTTGTTGTGTATAACTGTTCATGCTCGTTCAGGGTACGACTGGCGAATGTTATCACTCGTTCGTACCCTTCTGAGTCCTGTTGGCAAATAGCGCCCCCAATTCCCTTTTGACTGCCATCCGTGTAGACTATGAGTGGTTGTTGAAAATTTAGGTTGGTTAGTTCCATTTCGGTAATTAGTTGTTCTTTGACTTCGGATAATCGCCTCTCATGATAATCTTCCCATGACCAGGCGACTCCCTTTTTTAATAACTGGTAAAATGGGTGCATTAGGGTTGAATAGTTTGGTATAAAATTCCGGTAGTAACCGACTGCCCCCAAAAACCCTTTCAGTTGTGTTTTGTTTTTCGGTGCAGGCCATTTCTTTAATTCGTTGACTAGTTCGGTTGCCATTTTAATCCCCTTTTCTCCAATAACATGCCCTAAGAATGTTATTTCACTGACAGCAAACTGGCTTTTATTGATGCTCAAAGTGGCACCGTTTTCCTGTAGCCGAAATAGTACTCTGTCTAAGTGTTCTAGATGTTCTTCAAAGTTGTTAGAATAGATCAAGATATCATCTACATAGTATACCACATATGAGTGGAATTCTTCACCTAGAATAAAAGACAGGGCCCTGGTGAAAGAGGCGACACTAGTGGCTAGTCCAAACGGCAGCACATTGAAAAGGTACGTCTGATTCCGAAATTGAAAGGCTGTGAATTTCCTACTATCTGGATGGAGGGTAATCTGCCAATATGAAGCGGTTAAATCTATAGCCGAAAATACCCTGGCCATCCTTTCGGGCTGGTGTAAAATCTCGTTTGGTGGTGGTGGACACTCCAAGTCCTTTTCCATTTTTTGGTTAAGTTCGCGAGCATCTAGGCACAATCGGATCCCGCTGTTCTTTTTTTTAACTACGACTAAGGGGAGCGAGTATTCACTGTGGCCTCTGGAGATAACACCCCATTGTTCCCATTTCCTGAGTTCGCTACTCACTTGTTCGCGATAGATGTAAGGTATGGGGTATTGTTTCACCCGGATCGGTTGTTCATCTTTCATAATGATTTGATGTTGATAATCCTTTATTCGACCGGGTTGCTCGGAGAACATGGCCTCATATTTGTTTACCAATTGTGTTAATTGGGCCTTTTGTTCCCGGCTAAGAGGCAATTGATTGTGCACGTTTTGATTGAATACTATCGCAACTATTTTGGTTGCTTCCTCTACGCTGTCGTTTGTCATAGGATACTCTTGACCTGTCATAATTATTCCTTTATTAACACCGGTATCGATTACAACCCCGAAATGACTGCACCAGTCTATACCCAGTATACAGTCTATTGGTAATTGTTCTGCGATCAGGAAATTCCACTCGAATTGATGATTACCATATTGGAAGCGTAGTCGGGCCTGCCGATTGACCTTTTGTGTTCTATTATCGCCGATTACCCCTTTCAATATGCAAGTTATCGACGGTAGGATACCGACTATTTCTTCCGCTGTTAGCTGTCCTTTAATTATTGCTCCCTTTATTAAAGATATTTCACTGCCCGTATCGACTAAAGCCCAGATTGTTCGGTGTTTTCCTTGTAACGGTAACCAGATACAATTTGGGGCTGGATGTTCCTTTTCATCAGGTGTTACTCGATATGTTGTTGCGGTCAGTCGGGAGATCGGTAAACCTTCCTCACTTTTGTTCAATCGGCGTTTTTTTTTTTGTCTAATGATTGTTTGCTCCGTCTCGATAAACTCATCCTCTTCCGAGGATGAGTTTTGCCCGATTGCCTCGATTTTTTCCGGTCGCTTCCTTTTCAGTATAATTCGTACCCTTTCCGATTCCGTTGGTGGGATCGTCATACTGTAGGTCGCTTCCTTCGGATTTTCTAGGATTCTGGTGTCCTTCGGAGGTCGATCTGACATGGCTACCGTTTCGTGCACGGTTACTTTGGTAACCTCAGGTGGTCGAGGCTCCCTTGTTTCTGTTGGCTTCTTCCTTCTCTCTGGTTTTGTCGATCTTCCAGTTGTGGGTTCTATCACTCTTTCCCTTTGCCCACTTTGGCTAGTTGTTACCCGGGTTTCAGTGGTGGCCCTAAATTGGATCTTTTTAATTTCCACTTCCCGGCTATCTTTATTGTATTTTGTCGTTTCTTTTGTGGCTTGTTTATTTTCAACAATCCGTTTCATTATTTTCCCTTGTTCCTCTTCGTTCTTTTGGAAAGTGGCGGCTATTAACGGTTCTGCAAAAGTTGTTATCTTCCCCGTTAATAGGCCTCCTTTTTGTTTCTTCGGTGTTCTCTCAAAGGGAATGGATTGTTGTTCTCGTTTGCTCCAGTTGTTCTCCTCTCTTTTCCCATACTGTGATTGCTATGGTGGTGGGTTACTTGTACCACTTTGTCTTTGGTGGTCAGGAATTGTATTCCGATTAGGGTTCCGTTGGTTAAAGTGATTCCCTGGTACCGCATTCCGGTTCGGATTTCGTCTATTAAAGTTGTTGACATTGCGGTGGTCATTCGAGGCAATGTTGAAATTGAGCCGCTCTATCGGTTTTCGGGAGTCGGTCTCTATGAGCACTTGCTCCATTGCCTGACGGTTTCCCGCTGCGGCTAGATACATGTACTCTTCTGGGAAGTGCTTTATCAATTTTAAGAGCACTTCACTCTCTTTCAATTCATATAAGGTGAAATATTTGGCCCACCGTAGCCATCGGTAGAAATGCTGTATTCTCGACTCTCCGTGCCTGGCTTGAAAGCCTGATCCGCAGAGTCGAGCCAGCATCTCCCCTGGGCGGTGGCGCTCCAATATTCATTCATAAAAGCTGTTTTGAGTTCTTGGATGGTTTGAACCTGGTAATGGTGTGCTCTATGCCATTCCAAGGCCTCGCTGGTGAGGCACAGTTGAAAGAAAAAGATTTTCTCTGTTTCCGAGAACATGGCATGCTGTATAGTTTCTTCATAATGCTCCCATGCCTCTTTTGGATGGGTGACCCAATCCTTGTGCCCCCAATAATGTTTCCGCATATTCAGCCGGGTCTTCAATTCCGTTACCGTTTGAATAGAATAGCCCATTGGGCTCGTTAGTGTCCTGATGTTCGGGACCTTTTGATTCATCTCTTCTTTCATTGTCTGAATTTGCCCTTGTAATGCTTGGTTGTATACCTGTGTAGAGTCTTTGAGTTGTTCCACCTTATTATTTATAGTGGCGACTTCTACTTGATTTTCTTGCTGGGCCTTTATTAAATGTTGTTCTATTGTCGCGGTTCTATTTAGGACTAGTTCTTGGACCTCCTTTATTGCTTGGTCCTTGTCCAAATTGTTTAGCCGACATCTTTCGTCTAGATAAAGATCTTGTTGTTTCAGTTTTTCGATTTCGATTCGGTGTTCGGAATCGATTTTTTCAACTTGGCTCTTTACTCCCTTGACTTCTGTCTGGAGTTTATCTTGTCCTTGAACCAATCGCGTAACCGTCGTTTCAACCTTCCTTATTTCTTGAAGCTGACTGCTCAGCTTCCTGTCTATGGTTTGATTTTGTTGTTGGAACTTCTCATCCACTACGGTTCGGAAGTTTTCTTTTATATCTTTGAAATTCGTTTGCATCATTTGTAATAATTGTTGCATACCTCCTGGCGCCATTGGTTCATTGTTTGGTGGGATATGCACATCTTTGTTTTCTTGTGCCGAATCTCCTGCCATTTGGACTGAATTTTCTTGTTCAGCCGTTTCCTCTTGGTCGCTTATTTTTAGCTGGTTGTTCACAGCTATTCTTAGGCTGGTTATTGCCGTTCCTTCTTCTTGGTCTAATTGTTGTGTGTTTTCTCCCCCTTCTTCCTGATATTCCTCCTCCAGGTCTACTTCCTCACTCTCATCTTTTGACTCTTCCGGTGTATATGGGACTTCTTTTGATTCCCGATATTGTAAATTTTCTTTCTCCATTTTTTCTTGGTTGTCTGCCATTTCGTTGTTTGCTAGTTCTAATTTGCCTACTATGCAATTTCTTGCCTGCTGGCTTAATCCCAGCTATCCTACACCAAATGTGACAAACCTGGACTTGTAAAATAATTTATTGTTTATTTTACTTCGCCCAGTTTGCGCTCTGACCAAGCTACCCTTGCACTTCTCCTCAATATTGAAGATGAGACAATATTGAGTAGGTTGCAACAATAAAATGGTTTACGAGCAGGGTGTACTCAGGGAGATAATCTGCTATGCTTAGACGCTCTATCAATTATATTAAAAGGCGCAATGCTGAATTTAAAGGTGTTATTGTATCTTATCTGCTTCGCTGGGTTGCGCCCTTTTTAGTCTAACTGATGTTATTATGATTAGCCCCCCGTTACTTAAGTGAAATATTGATGAGGCTAAAGATGCTGCACAGGGAAGTACCTTATGGAACAGATACTTAAAAAAATTTAAGTAAAAATTAACCTGGTAGAAAATTTTCCTTATAATTGAGGGTAAAACGGACTGGAGTGATCAATTACCTGGAATTGGAAGCTGAAAAGAGAAAAAAAATCTTATTGTCTATAGACGGATTGATAATAGAACCAGGTAAATTAATTCAATTCAAATAACTGGAATTTGTTTATATTAAAAATATTGTTTATTTATAATAATTGAAATTGTGACTTTACTAAGTTTACCTTGTAAACAAAAGTTATCAATTATAAGTTTGTCGGTAATTTAAGGTAAGTAATTATAATTAACAATAACAATAATAAAATTAATTTATCACGATATTTCAACGGTGAACAATTAATTCTTCACTTGAGGAAAATCAAGAATTGAAGTTAAAATGTTATTGTAAACAATCTATTCAAAATTGGTTCTAATAATACATTAATTAAATGTAAACAATGAATTATCGATTGGTACAACCCAATTGACTGGAAATTTAAATTTTATATAAAATAATTTATTCAAATTAATTATCACTATTAAATTAATCAAAACTGTACGGAATTGATTGTTCACTTGAGAAAATAATTAATTGGGAAGTCAGTATTAATAAAAATTAATATTCAAAAGCCCTAATTCCTTCAGTCAAATTTTGACAGGTGAGTTATAATATTTAGTTTTATTTAATTTTTTAAATTTGGTATAAATAGTTTTATTATCTAATTATATGCAATTAGCAGTCTTTATCAGTTAATTTAATCTATAAGTAATTATTTAGTTTTGGTTTATTTGATTTAACCATTCATTAATGTTAATGACATGGTTTGTTTATTTACATGTTTTTTGACAGTTGTCAAAAACTATTTGTTTTGACAGATGTCACTCTTTTCTCTGATTCATTTGACGTCAAATATGTTTCCTGATTACAGTTCAATCAGGTGTTTAACTCTTTCAAAAGTTTCACATAAATCTTAATGGAATTAATTAAATCAAACAATTTCAACCTTTTTGGTCTTAATCATATATTTCTTATAATATTATTAATTGGAATTTTAATGTAAATTTTTCCTATAAATGTTTTATTATAATTTTGTAATTACCTGCAACAACACATCCACTAAACAATTATTGTGATTATTTACTTTAACGTTTTATGAATAACTGGTATTGGTTCAAATTTATTGTAAAGAGTGGATCGGAATTTTGTCTGTGTTTTGTGTCACTATTTTCTTAGCCACAAGGTAGGTTCTATAGAAATGGAATTGTCAACTGATTCGGATATTACCGACCCATTTGGGAACTATACATTTAATATAAGTTAAACTTGATTTGTTTACTTTTCTTTGCTAATAGTTCAGTGACAATTCTCAGAATTTCGTTCCTCCCGCGGTTTTCAATGTTTTGATCACATGACACAGCGTGGGTCCGCCATCTTTCTTTTCGTAATTTTCAATTACCAGCTAATTTAATTTAAATATTAAAATATTGCTTTTAATTCAAGGTTTTGTTTTAGTTTAAATTTTTTTTTCGAATGTTTTATTGCAGTCAAATTACTAGAATTTAATGTTAGATTTTTTTTTAATTTAATGTGATTAATTACTGTTTGAGATGACCGGGAGAATTGAAAGTGTTTGCTTTAATTAATTATTTAAACTTAAAGTTAATTATAATTCCATACAAAATTCATAAAATTTATTTTAAATTGTTAATTCCAAATATTTTAAGCGTTTAAGTTCAAGAGTTTTTACAAAATTGAATGGGACATCAGAGAGTTAGATATGGCGCTACGCGTGGACCTTGGTTCGCGTTGGATCTTGTCCCGAACCGGTAGCGAATTTATGCTCGATTGTATATTGAAAAAAACAAGTTCGTAGGGAGTTTGATAATTCAGTTGAATTCACTTCAATGTTTTACTTAGCTGTTGCTTCCATGAGTGATGGGCACGTGTCTATGGACCCCACGCCAAAGATGCAAGGGTGCGTCGATGTCCGAATTTTGCCGGTAAATGTGGCAAATATTCTTTTCCCTCTGTAGAATCACACTCAACAGGTGCACGGACACATTCACAAATCCAAATTGTGATAAGATTGGGTGGATGCACAAAGATTTTTGCTAACACATGGAATTCACTGGGACTATTAAGACTGAGGTGTTATCACTTTGGCGGCCAACATACAAGAGATCGGTCTTTCTGCTCCGGGTCAAGGCGTCGGCCTTGCCACGTGGCCTTAATTACCTGCTTACCCATGGAGGGCGACACAAATCAATGCTAATTTTAGGCTAATCAGTTTATCACCGCTAGAGGCCGTCTGCTTACTGTCCACGGCAATCAATTTGCCAAATTATGAATTTCATTCATCTTAAAAGTAACTTACAATTTTAATTATACATTGTTATGATTAATTCAGATATTGAGATTACAAAACCAAAAAAATAAAATTAGACGCTGTATCGTCACAATATATATAATATATATTTGGTTTTAATTCTTAAAATATATTTTTAAAGAAATTCCAAAAGCTAATTAATTTCTTTCAGTTAGTTTAGTTAGTATAGTTTCAATAATCCTTTATAATTAACTTTGAAATAAATAAATAATATTGAAATGAATGAATGAGCTCGAATACAAAAGCCAAAAGGCTTAGTTCTTTTGAAATGGCTGAGGGTCTTAAATACAATAGAAAAAAGATGAGGTGAGATTCCCAAGGGTATTTTTAAGAAAAATGATTTTTAAATAACATATTTTATTTTAAATTAAATATTTTTCATCTATATATATAATCAAAAGCTTGGCTGAAACTTTTTTTATTTTTTTCTACCCTATTAAAGACGGTTTTCAGAATTTTTTAAAAAATTTTCACCCAACCCAAAAGAAGTTAGGAATTTTTGAAAAAAATAGCTTTTTTTAAATAACCATAACTTTTTCAAAAATTTAGTTATCATGACGTTTTTTTTTAATTTACTTTAAAAAAAATAGATAGTTTTTTTAAATCTTTGTTGCAATATTAAATTCTTCTTCAACGATAATGTAGTTAGAACTATTGAGAATGAATGACACTCAAAAATCTTACAAACAGGGCCGCCAACACTTGTTTTTTTGCTAGTTTAGTTCTTTTATTGTTTGGCAAGCTATGTTGGCTAACCTGAATTTTTTTTCGTTTTTCCTGAATTTTTCAATTTTCCGGGCAACTTTTCCAATTTTTTTTTACGTATTAACCTGAATTGGACTATTACGAACATTTAAAAAAAATTAGCCAAATCGGTCCAGGCATTTGAGAGATCTGCGCTTACAAAGAAACAGAAATTCATTTTTATTATATAGATTATGTTGAATGATTGTTAAAAATAATTTTTAGGATTTTTTTTGAGATCTAATCGATTTAATTTTTTTTATTTGATGTCGTATAAAAAAATAGTTTTAATAAAATTTGTTCAGTTTTTATTCTAGATTAAGAATATGTACAGAAACAAATAGGTTTCCGTTTAAAAAACAGAACTTGACCTTGAAATACCTTTGAAAGCTTGTTCTAGGTCGATACAAACAATAGGGTAGTTTAGTTTCCCCCTCTGATATAAATAAACTTTTATTTGAAAATTTTTATGTACTGTTTTTGAGTTATAACACTGTCTCAAGATAAAAAAAACTCCCCTGTATATATAAATAATGGGCGATAGTGTACCCAGAGAAGTAAACACAAATATTAATTTTGTATTTTGTATCGAAAATACTTATTTTCAATGTAATCTGTATACATACGGTTAAGCGCTTCCCTCACTTCGCTCTCTATCTCGAGAACGGTTAATTGCAAAATAAGACTCAATGTTGTCTAATTTCTAGGCGCGAAAATAGAGATTTCCCTGATATTCACTTCGATTCGAATACCCTGAAAATGTGTGACAGCCTATCCATGTTGGGCGTCTCTGTCGCATCTGACCTGTCTTGGAATGAACACATCTCCTCTGTGGCGAAATCTGCAGCAAGGAAGATTGGCTTCTTATTCAGGTCCAAGCGATTTTACAAACCCCCACAACTTCTCACCATCTACAAGGCCCAAATCCGCCCCTATCTCGAATACTGCTCTCATCTGTGGAGAGGAGCCTCAAAATATTCTCTTGCTACCCTTGATGCAATTCAGAAACGAGCCGTCAGGCTAATTGACGATTCTACCCTCACCGACTCCCTCGACTCGTTGGCTCATCGAAGAGATGTCTCTGCCCTTTCCCTTTTCTATAGATACTATCACGGCAGATGCTCTGATGAGATAAAATCAATAATTCCCCCCAAAGCATACTTTGCACGCAGCACACGTTTTGCCGACTCCCAACACTCTTTTGCGGTCAAATTGGAAAAGTGCCGGACCACTTCATTCGCGAATACATATATCCCCATGACTTCAAGGAACTGGAACTCTCTCCCAGCCTCTATCTTTCCCAGCACCTATGATCTTCAAACCTTCAAAACCAGGGTGCATAGACACCTACGTCTACACCCTCTCACTTAATCAACTTTCCTTCTCTTCGGTAATGCAAGGGTCTTTCGAGATCCATAGGGGCTACACCTTTACTGGTGCACCCCTTCTTGCATTCGATTGCATTAAAAAAAAAAAAAAAAATATTGCCTAAAACCAAGTAGAGAACCAACATTTTTTGACGCAATGTGAGCACTTAAATTCGAAAGAATTAGTTTTAACTTACTGAAAGGTCGCTCTTAACTTGTGATGATATTGTAATCGGAAGATAATCTGAATTGAAATGGGCAAATTCGGAAAGACTCTCTCATCTCCGTATACTGAACAACGAATTCTTATTATAGTGATGATTTATTTAAATTTTTAAATTTAACAATATACGAATTTTGCGCCCCCCCCTTTGAATGGCGCCCAGGGCAAGTCACCTATCTATTTGCCCCAACCAAGTATTTAAAATAACTGTATGTGCATCAAAATTAATCCCTCCCAATATCACAAAATGAAATCTGATCTTTCGATTTAAAGATTTTATTTCGATTGAAAGTTATTTAATTTATTTTAAACTAGCTGACGCCCGGGCCTTCGGCCCGGCGTCCCCTAGCCCCTGGCGGGGAGCGTCTCATTTTTTATGGTTAAAATTTATATAGATAATAGCTGACCTACCACGCGTTGCTGTGACTAACTCTTATGCTTCACGCCTAAACCACTGGACGTATCGAAACTATATTCGCAACATATGTCCGTTTGGTGCTCTGATTGGTATATCTAAATTTTGGGCCAGGTTTATAATTAATTAAGTAAAATAATTAAATAATATATAATTAATATTTAATGGGAGAGGAAGAAGAAATTTAAATATATTTAAAAATAATAATAATTTTGAAAATAAATTGAAAATGCAAATAATTATAGAATAGGTATTAAAACAGTAAATGAATTATATATTATTTGTCAAAATTGTTTCCTTAACCAAAAATAATATTGACAGTTGAAAGATTTCCAAAAAGCTATTATCGGCCATCTTGTTTGTTTGCTTTTACCCCCAAAGAGGCGCTGGCGTTGTTTCCTCGAAGAAAAAATATTTTTTTACATGCCCCAGGTGTGATATCTATAAAAACACTCGTGTATTTGAATGGAATGTTGTGTGAAAAATTTAAAGAAATCGGTGAAGAACTTTCGAAGATCCTTCAACGTATCACTTAAGCGTAACAGTACATTTTTATTTATATAGATACTTGTAACAAAATCTCTTAAATTTAATGCAACCAGTATTTATAATAAAACCAAGTATATTCGATGTTGGTGTACCTGAATGCAGCCGGCTTTTCCGGTGCTCTCCATCCGGGAGGCGACGTTCACCGAATTGCCCCAAATGTCGTAGTGAGGTTTGCGTGCTCCAATCACGCCGGCTGTGATCGGACCATGGTTGATTCCTGCAAGTGGAAAAGATATCTATTTTAGTACAAGAATTTGAAGAAAAAAAAATAATAAAGTTAACATATAACATATCCTCCTGGAACTAAAAGTTCACTTTTTATGAATTACACCGCTTAATTGACCCCCCAGAAGTATATGTTTCTAATTTCAAGTCAATCAGTTGAGCAGTTTAACCTAGAGGTCGGTGAACATAGAGATATAGAATCTCAAAATTATCATATTATATTGATTTAGTTTTTAATTTTTCAGGGTTTTGGTCTTAAAATGTTGGCCCCTAGAAACGATACTCCCAAAGAATCATCGGCGAATCCAGTAAGTACCGCGAGATGGGCTCTAAAAGATAAACGGCCCTTTTTGCTTACGACGATCTCTATAAAGATAGAAGAAATAACCTCCTCCAATAAGTTTTATTAGTTATATAACTCGAGTTCTAATTGAGCTAAAAACAAGTGGTAATTTGAAAATCAAAGAGAAAGCTGTTTTCTATTATGTCAACGAAATATTTTGATTTCTAATATTGCTGTTTAATATCTAATGGGACTCAAAAATAACGTCAAAATTTGCCATTTTTCGTCGTTTTGACCGATAATACAGGGGTGGGGCAAGTTCTACAATATTTTGAAGAGGTATAAAAAAAATGAAAAATTTAAGTAGAAAAAATTGAATATATTTTTGAAAAAGAACATTTTTTTTAATGTGTTTTAAACATTATCAGACAAAAGAGAGGGGGGGGGGGATCAAAAATGAAAAATTCTAGCCCTTTTTCGACCAAATCTCAACCAAATTGCTTGCCGAAGGCACGCACGAAAAGCTCGTAATAATAGAGTTTCGAAGTGGAGTCTCTGCTTTTACTGAACAAAAGAGGAACCGGTCCAGATGATCTCCGCCCTTAATAAATTCCCTTGCTCTCTTTGTGAACTGCGTTAAAAGGAATTATACTCTATCAATGGAGAATAGGACTGTTCATTAAAACGTCCTTTAATATTTAACTTTACGATTATTGGATTTGCTGACGACGCAATTATAATTGTGGAGGCGCTAGAGGAACACGTCTTGGAAGTAAAAATGGAAGAAAGTATCACTATAATTAATAAACTGCAACGGATCGTTGCTAAACTTTATCCAAATTCATTTGAAATATTAATATGTTTGTTCCTTTATTATTAATCAGATATCACTTGCAATTTGTAGAAGTTCATATTGACATTAATTCAAAAATAATTCTCATTTAATAGTCGAGGAATAACCATTCTACATTGGATTTTTGACATTTCGGTTATTATTGTAACTTACTGCTGAAGACATGGATGAATCGACTTAAAATCAAAAATAGCCATCGATTCTCATCTAATACTTGAGGAATAACAATTCTACATTAGCTTGAGTTGTTTACCAAAAAGAATTTAGTCTTTTTGATTTTAAGTCTATTCTTCCACGTTTTCAGTAGAGGTTGCCATTAATAGTCAAAACATCAAAAATGGAATGCAATATGGTTATTCCTCTAGTATTAGATAAGAATCGATCGTTATTTTTGATTTTAAGTCGATTCCTCATGTCTTCAGCAATGGTTACCAATAAAAACCGAAACGTCAAAAATGCAATATAGAATGGTTATTCCTCAAGTATTAGATGAGAATCAATCGCTATTTTTGGCTTAAAGTCGATTCCTCTATGTCTTCAGCAAAGGTAAGTGATAAGAAAACAACGCAGTTGCTATGGTTACTTATAAAATTTCCTCCCAAATTTTTATCATTTTACAGAGAGTAGCCTATCCATTCTTATTTAAGCAAGGCTAAATGAGCTATATTAAAACGTTCAAATGAATAAATTTTAAAGAATTTAAAAAATTAAAAAAGTACTATCTTACTTTGGAGTAAAGTACTTTAAAATATAATTTTACTAAAAACTTTATTTAACCTTTTTTGTGGTCCTCAAGGTACTTAATTAGGATATTAACTTTCATCAAAATTGGTTAAGTCATTTTCAAGATATTTAGAAAAAACTAAAAAAGTACTGAAATAAAGTACTAATGTTTGTGGGCCGATATGTACCAAAAACTAATCAGCGCTTCATTTTGTTAAAACGAATGCTAGGTTTTCAATTTCATTTCAATCGGTGCAACGTTGTGGAAAAAATCGTGGGCCAAAAACGATAACACACATCCATCCATACATATGGTACATCCATCCATCCGCACGCACTAAATGAAAAAATCGCACTTTTTTGGCCTCTCGACGAGACCCCTTGTAATTTTTGGCAAAACCGTCACGTGCTAAAATTCAACCTAATTGAATACTACAATTTGTGACATTAATTGAATCCATGGGTTCCGTAGTCTTTACCTGAGGACCCTTTGAAGCCACGCTTGCCCCGAGAGCGATTACAATACTTTACCCATGCTTTGCATTGGATAAAGTAAAAAATAGTAGAGTTTCTAAGTGAGTCTCTGGTTACTGAACAAAAGGGGAAACGGTCCAGATGATCTCCGCCCTTAATAAATTCCCTTGCTCACTTTGCAAACTGCCTTAAAAGGAATTATATATTTATCAATGGAGAATAGGGCTGTTCATTAAAACGTCCTTTAATATTTAACTTTCACTTTAGTCGACCCCTAGGAGGACAGATGTTGCATTTCATTCTCGGGATAAAAGGGCTTTCACGAAATAATTTTACTTGAAGGGCTTAATTTCTAAAAAATAAGCTGACGTGTTCTGATGTGGGCATCGACTTCACTTTATCATACAACCTGGTCCCTCACTTATATTAAATCTATATACAAATTTTATTTTCTCATTAATATATCAAAGAATAATTGATACGTCAAGGAGAATTATTTTGACCGCGCTGATTTGAAAAAAAAATATTTTTATCTCGCGAGACTACTGCGGATTACGCTATTGGAGCTAAGTGGATCAGACCTTTTTCTCTCTTGGTCCAGACTTAATATCTCCGCAGACTCCAATAGCGTAATCCGCAGTAGTCTCGCGAGATAAAAATATTTTTTTCAAATCAGCGCGGTCAAAATAATTTCGTTGACGTATCAATTATTCTTTGATATATTAATGAGAAAATAAAATTTATTTAATATCATTATTTCAAGTTAAAAATATATAAGTTCAAATATTATTTTCACTCAATATTTGACAAAAATTCCCTACATTAGATTCGCGATTGAATCAAATGTAGAAAACATTCCGTTAAATCTATATATACAGGGTGCTTCAAAAAAATGTATACACACTTTGAACTTCCATAGAAAATTTATTTACCGTTCTACAAAGTTAAATTTCAGGAAAATAGAAAGCTGAAAGTCCAATGTAAATGAAACATAAATAACAAATGTTAATACTGTTCAAATTGGTGACCTGCAGCATCAATACAATTCTGAGTACGAGTCACCACTGATTCTGTACATCGTATCAAAACGTCCAATGAGATTTCTCTACACACTGCTTGAATCTCATTCCAAAGAATGTCTAGGTTACGTGGTTTACGTTTGTACACCTCATCTTTTACTGTGCCCCACAAGAAGAAATCCAGTGGTGTAAGGTCTGGAGAGCGTGCTGGAAACTCGATTGGCCCCCTGCGTCCTATCCACTGGCCCGACAAATTTTGATCCAGGTAAGCTCGTACGTCCCTGTGATAGTGCGGCGGGGCACCATCTTGTTGAAAATAAAAATCATCATTACCGTATAATGCACGAATGGCAGGAAATATGGAATCAGCAAGCATTGTTAGGTAATTAATACCAGTTACAGTGCCTTCAAATCGAAAAGGTCCAATGAGTCCCCTTGAAGACAAACCGCACCACACATTTACACCAGGCAAATTTACAGCTTTTTCAATTGTAATGTGAGGATTACAAACGTAAACCACGTAACCTAGACATTCTTTGGAATGAGATTCAAGCAGTGTGTAGAGAAATCTCATTGGACGTTTTGATACGATGTACAGAATCAGTGGTGACTCGTACTCAGAATTGTATTGATGCTGCAGGTCACCAATTTGAACAGTATTAACATTTGTTATTTATGTTTCATTTACATTGGACTTTCAGCTTTCTATTTTCCTGAAATTTAACTTTGTAGAACGGTAAATAAATTTTCTATGGAAGTTCAAAGTGTGTATACATTTTTTTGAAGCACCCTGTATATATATATAAAATTTAGGTTTTGTCTGTACATTGATCCAAATCACGCCAAATTTTGGTTGCACACGTTTCAAGCAACGTTATGAACAAAAACACCCTCAACAAAATTCCTGTTTATCTGTCTGTCTGTCTGTCTGTCTGTCTGTTTCAGTGGTTTCCGAAAAGTTGCTCACGATTCACGTCAAAACAGCTGAAGGGATTATTGTGAAATTTCATATTTGTATCAGATGTCTTCTAACTTAAGTTTATAGCTATATAACGTTTTGATATTTTGACCCCATAAAGGGGTTTTGGGGAGCGCACGAATAAAAATTATCAAATAACTCCTAAAGTATTAACTCAACGGAAAATTTTATAATGAGCAAAGTTGTAGGGGATGTGATTTCTGACAACTTTTTTTCAGAGGCGTGGTGGGGGTGGGGGCGGTGGTTGGGAACGGGTGCATGGTGCGTAGGGTGGGGGTGTTAGGTGGGTTTCGGGGGATGGGGTGGGGTAGTAGGGGGAGTGGGTGTTCGTGGGATAGGGGTCCAGGGGGCGTGCCTTGATGCTAGTATTTAATAAAATTACTTATAATCATGTAGGGGAGGGGGGCTAGTTTTTGCATTTTTAGACTTCTGTGATCCCACTGATTATGTATACAAAATTTGGTTGAGTTTCCTCAAACAGCCTAGATTTTTAATTTTTAACCACCCCTCCACGCCCCTTAATCTTTTGTCGATATTCACCAAAATCTAATCAATTCTTAATCTAAATGGATCAAAACTTCGTGTGAAATTTGGTTTCGATATTCACACTAGTTTTTGAGCTAGCTCGTCCACAAAAAATTGGTAACGCACAGACTAACAGACATTTTAACAAAACAATTATTATCTCGAAAAATATAATTTGTTCGATGTTTACTTATTAGGGCTTTTTTGTAGAGCAAATATGCCATGGTTTCGCCAAATTTTTTTAATCAAAATAGTTTCAGCCGTTTTTGAGATATTTCGAAAAAAATAAACACTTTTTTTATGCACGATTATAATATTTGACCATACCCTGTAAGGTCAAGTAAGAAGAACCGAAACGCTTGTATAAATTAGCGTTATTTCATATTCATTAGCACTTGACCGACTAATAATGAACCGAAACGCCGTTCTAACTTAAATTGCCATCTAGCGGATTTATAACTTACTAATCAGAGATCAATTTAGCGAATTTATAATTTAATTAGTTGGCCCCACTGGAGCGAATTCTTTCTTCTTTGCTTTCTTAATATGTCTGTTTCTCCATCTTGTATAATAATTATATACAAAGATTTTATAATTTATTTAACTAAATCTTTTAAATCAGTTAATAATATTTATTAAATAAATATTTTGAATCAATTTATTTGAATCAATAATTTAATATATTATATTACTATGGCTGAAATTTCGGACCAAGATTCCAAAAATCCTATCTATCATAAAGGTTAGTAAGTTAGAGATATCTGAATGCAGGTAGAGATGGTCTAAATACATCAAAACTTGTATTTTCGATACAAAATACAAAATAGAATTTTTAATATACTTTTCAAAATACAAAATACATAAAGATTTATATAATACTAGCTGCAAGGCACGCCCCCTGGACCCCCAACCCACGAACCTCACTCTCACAGCCCACTCCCATCCACCCCCCCCCCCCCCCCGAAACCCACCCAGCACGCCCGCCCCCACACTACCACCCAAACACTGCATCCTGCACCCCACCCACCTCGGACCCGCACCCCCGTACCACCCCACTACTCCACTGGACCCTCACCTGAACCCTGCCTACTCCATCTACCCTGCACCACCACCCCGTGCCCTAACCCCCTACCCCCACCCCTGCACCATCACTCCACCCCCGTACCCACCCTCCGCATCCAGTTTTTGCATTTCTAGCCTTCTATTGACCCACAGATTATGTATACAACATTTAGTTGAGTTGAGTGCTCCAAGGGCAAGAATTTACATATTTTTCACCCTCCTCTCCTTTTTGTGTTTTGATGAAATTTTTTAAACAAAAGTTGTCAGAAATCACATCCCCTACAACTTTGCTCGTTATAAAATTTGCCGTAGAGTTAATAGTTTAGGAGTTATTTGATAATTTTCAAGTGCGCTCCCTCAAACCCCTTTTGGGGTCAAAATATCAAAACGTTATATAGCTATAAACGTAAGTTAGAAGACATCTGATACAAATATGAAATTTCATACTAATCCCTTGAGTCTTTCGCGGAAACCACGGAAACACAGACGAAAGAAGACAAATGAAGCGCTGATTAGTTTTTGGTATATATTGGTCTAAAAACATTAGAAGTTTGTTCCAGTTAATTATTTAATTGTTTCTAAATATCTTGAAAATGACTTTACCAATTTCGATCAAATTTAATATACAATTTAAGTAGCTTGAAGACTGCAGTAAAATAATATTTTATAGTACTTTATTCTAGAGCAAAATATAATTTTTTACATTTTTTTAAATTTATTTATTTATTTATTTTATTTAATTTATTATAAATAAATAAATAAAAATAAATCTCTGGCTCGACAACCCTTCATGGGTCTTGGCCTACTGAATTGGTTGCTGTCCTAATTGGAAACAGTACCGAGGGGTCAAGTGGTTAGCTCAACGCACATCTACAACCTTCGTTTCAGTTTTCTTAACCGAGATTCGCTACTTCTCAATCAAGCAGCTGAGTGAACCCCGTTCCAGACCCTATACTTACAGAAAAATTTCTGAGCATAGCCGGGAATCGAACCCGGGACCTCCGGGTTGCCAGTCAGTTACTCTGACCATTAGACCACGGAGGCGGTTTTAATTTAATAATGTTTTAAATTCCGTGACTAGTTAGTTTGTAATTAATTTATTTTATTTATTTAACTTTTAACATTTTGACTGTTCCGTTTTTGGACATATCTAATTTATTTGCATTTTAATTTTCTTGACTACCAATTTTTTATTTGGTATATTTAATATAGTTTATTTATTTAATTTATTTATTTGGTTTTTAATCTTTGACTATTTCTTCTAACTTATTTATTTATTTATTTTAACTTTCGCGACTGTTCAATTCAATTATTTAAGTTTCATTAGTTCTATTTTAATTTATAGTATTTTGTGTCTGAATGAATTTTTGAGATTGAGTGGGAAAGAGAAGAGAAATTGTTTTGGTTCGCGAATCGCCCAATAGGAGCGATGACGCTTTAATTTATAATAATAGTTTTTTATATAAATAGATATTTATTTTTGAATTGAAAATCCTTTCTTTGTCTGTTTAAAAGTAAAAACAACATATTTTTTGTGAAAAATTTTGATTTAAAGTTTTTAATTGTTCAAGTGTAAAAAAGTTCAAGATTCTTGAGCAATTGAGGCCTAAGCCAACAATGTATTGTAGTTAAAATAATAAAAAAGATTAAAGGATGTTTCGTCGCGTAGTGGAATTGTCTTTTGACAAAGAGTGATAGAATGAGGTATTTGAGTCTTTCTATGTAATCAATTTATATTTATAATAAGTTTTTTTCTGATTTCCTATTCATTCTAGCCACTGAGGAAGTCGAAATTAATCGACGAAACGTCTGGCCCATTCAATAAAAACTGTTTTTAATTTTTGTCCAATTCCCTGCTATTTCTGTTAATTTATTTATTTATATTTCTTAATATAAAATATAATTTCAACTATTTTTTTTTTTCAGTCAGTGGTCGTCAGGTAACTAATAAAAGATATATGCATGACCGTCAATCAAGAGAGAAACTATTCATTTGTGACCATTGCAAAAAACATTTTTCTCAAAAGAAGGAATTCATTGAGCATATGCGGATCCATACTGGAGAGAAGCCATTCGGCTGTGATCAGTGCAAGAAATATTTCTCAAACAGACAATATCTCAAACGCCATTTGCGATTGCATTCTGAAGTTAAGCCTTTTGGCTGTGATAAATGCGATAAGAAATATTTTCATAAGAACAGCCTTAAATATCATTTGCTTACCCATTCTGGGGTTAAGCCTTTTGGCTGTGCTCACTGTGAAATGCGCTTTTCACAAAAAGCCCCTCTGAAACGGCATATGCTTACTCATACTGATGTCAAGCCTTTTGGCTGTGCTCACTGTGAGAAGCGCTTTTCACAAAAGGGCAATCTGAAACGTCATTTGCTTACTCATTCTGGTGCAAAAGCTTTTTGCTGTGCTCACTGTGAAATGCGCTTTTCACAAAAAGCCCCTCTGAAAACTGCATATGCTTACTCATTCTGGGGTTAAGCCTTTTGGCTGTGCTCACTGTGAAATGCGCTTTTCACAAAAAGTCCATCTGAAACAACATTTGATTACTCATTCTGGGTTAAGCCTTTTGGCTGTGCTCACTGTGAGAAGCGCTTTTCACAAAGGGCAATCTGAAACAACATTTGCTTACTCATTCTGGCGCAAAAGCTTTTTGTTGTGCTCACTGTGAAATGCGCTTTTCACTTAAGAGTAATCTGAAACGGCATATGCTTACTCATACTGAGGTTAAGCCTTTTGGCTGTGCTCACTGTGAAATGCGCTTTTCACTTAAGAGTAATCTGAAACGGCATATGCTTACTCATACTGATGTCAAGCCTTTTGGCTGTGCTCACTGTGAAATGCGCTTTTCACAAAAAGCCCCTCTGAAACAACATTATGATTACTCATTCTGGGGTTAAGCCTTTTGGCTGTGCTCACTGTGAAATGCGCTTTTCACAAAAAGTCTATCTGAAACAACATTTGCTTACTCATTCTGGGGTTAAGCTTTTTGGCTGTGCTCACTGTGAAATGCGCTTTTCACAAAAGAGTCAATCTGAAACAACATTTGATTACTCATTCTGGGGTTAAGCCTTTTGGCTGTGCTCACTGTGAAATGCGCTTTTCACAAAAAGTCTATCTGAAACAACATTTGATTACTCATTCTGGGGTTAAGCCTTTTGGCTGTGCTCACTGTGAAATGCGCTTTTCACAAAAAGTCTATCTGAAACAACATTTGATTACTCATTCTGGGGAAGTCTTTTGGCTGTGCTCACTGTGAAATGCGCTTTTCACAAAAAGTCTATCTGAAACAACATTTGATTACTCATTCTCCCAAGATTTTGGCTGTGCTCACTGTGAAATGCGCTTTACAAAAAGTCTATCTGAAACAACATTTGATTACTCATTCTGGGGTTAAGCCTTTCGGCTGTGCTCACTGTGAAATGCGCTTTTCACAAAAAGTTCATCTGAAACAACATTTGATTACTCATTCTGGGGTTAAGCCTTTTTGGCTGTGCTCACTGTGAAATGCGCTTTTCACAAAAAGTCTATCTGAAACAACATTTGATTACTCATTCTGGGGTTAAGCCTTTTGGCTGTGCTCACTGTGAAATGCGCTTTTCACAAAAAGTCCATCTGAAACAGCATATGCTTACTCATTCTGGTGCTCAAGCTTTTTGGCTGTGCTCACTGTGAAATGCGCTTTTCACTAAAAAGTCTATCTGAAACAACATTTGATGACTCATTTTGATGTCAAGCCTTTTGGCTGTGCTCACTGTGAAAAGCGATTTTCACAAAAGTGCAATCTGAATCTGCATTTATTCACTCATTCTGGTGTTAAGCCTTACGGTTGTGCTCATTGTGTGAAGCGTTTCACCCTAAAAACATCTCTCATTCATCATTTGAGTAAACACTTAAACTTAACTACCTAATCTATGTACTATAATAAGCTGTTCATTTCTTAATAGTTTATTAAAAAAAAAAAAAAAAAAACTGCCTGCAATGGTCTCATCCGTCTTTATAATAATATAATGATAATGTATTATTTTATATTTTATTCTACCTTTTCTAAATAAAAATTAAAAGAATTCAAATGAAATTATTTAAAGCCCCTAATTTAAAATAACCAGTTCTTAAAGTGTAATTTTTTCTATTATAAAGTTTACTTTTCAGCAAACTTAGACCCTTAGATAATATTATATACGAGCAGTACCGGGCGTGCCGTACGGCACGCTCGGCACCTGGCTAGTGGCCCTGGCGGGCAGCGTCTCGAGATGTGATTATT
>JALMQS010000099.1:11914437-12174595 GCA_024734495.1 Forficula auricularia | reverse complement strand
CGGGAACCTATGCTTGTTAAAAAAAATACATAAAACCCTGAGGTCCAAGTCTGGGCTTTCTTGCAACGAAGAGAGTGTTTCTGCTCATCAAATTCTTTTATTTTGAAGAACAGAGACAAAAACAGCAAACATCACCATACCCACACTGGGAAGAATATTTAAAACGCTGTTGGTCAGGGGAAGGTTAAGATAGCAATGTCAGTATCATTAAATGGTCTGGCAGGGGGAACACAGCAAAGTCAAAGGTCTGCTGAATGGGTGAAATGAAGAAAAGAGATCAGGTCAGTGGTCTGCAGCAGCCACAGTGGCCAGGGCTGCATGGGGCATGAACGGCCTGTAAACAGTTGCCAGTCCTCTGTAGAATAATGTAACATAGAAGCGGGGCAGGTGGCTGTAACGGGGCACGGTAGCAAGAAGGTGTTGGTGTTTGTCAGCGAACAGTGTCGGAACAGGCCAGTGCATCAGTGGGAGGGTCCTGTCCAAAGGAGCCAGGTGCTGGTGGGTGGTGCCCAACAGGGTCCGTGGCATGCAGAACAGTGGGCCATGTGACAGGGTGGGGGTCTTTCTGGCAGAGCAGAAACACACACACAAAGAAAGAGAGACAAGTGATGCCTACCATCAGTATTTTTTTTTTTTTGTTTGTTGTTCAACACATTTACACACTGTTGCAGATTATTTTTAACAGATCTGATATTGCACACACTGAGGCCACCTGAACACAACAACTGGGAAATCACACAGAAAGTTCTTCTGAGAATATATCATCATATTCAACAAACACACACACCAATGTGTAATAAACAAAATAAAATTTAGAGAGACATTCCAGCAGAAGACAGACACACTATTGGCCTTCAATATGACTGTTCTGGCAGTAAGATTGCAGTTGTTGAACAACTTCTGAGTTCATGAACCATCTGCTCAGTTGTTCTTTCTTGCATCCTGGAGTGCTGAAAATTAGTTGTAGAAGTCCATACCTGGGAGAATACAAGGTGATGTAACTGTTGGTGGCAGGTTTTCCAGTGTGCCGCCATCATGCCGTGTCGCCGGCAACCATGTCCCACACCAGGCCGAAAATATACTACTTCTCCAGCAACAGCGAGTGCTTTCCCGCCAACACATGGTTAGTGCCACCTGTGTATCTGTTGATTTGACGCAGTTTTGACACCGTCGGCTATAGTTTTTGTTATTTTCTGTTGTTGTATGAAGAGTTTTAATAAATGGTAAATGCTATCCAGCACAGCTATGGGAAGCAGTTCACATGAATAAATAAGTTATCCAGCACCAGTTTTTTTTTTTTTTAATGACAGTTTGAGAGAGTGATACACCCATATGGAACAGTATATCCATTACATGAATGCAAAGAGAAATACTTGGCACCATGATATCCTTCACTTAATAAAAGAACTGTTATCAAACGAGGTTTGTAATTGTCACCATCCACACAAACACACAGAAACGTGGGAATGGTAAAAGAAAGCAAGGGAGTCCACCCTTGTCATAATGTATGTTTATCTCCTGCAGTCCATTTTGCTGTCAAATTATCAGAAGAACATGTAATGCAAAATGTAAATATTAAATGTGTTTAAATTACAAATGAAATTGTTAGGTTAGCTGTCGGTTGAAGGGAGACAAACAGGTTTGGTTATAAACGTGTTATTTGTGAGTTGTTATGTGTGTTGTCGATGTAGGGACATGAAGCGAATGTGTGGTGGTCGTGCAGGTTGTCACATAGAACACTGCAAACGTGTGTGTTAGCCAGGTATAGATTGTCAAATAAGTCCAGTTTGTAGATATCTTCCTGGTAGAATATGCCAGCAGGTTGAATACCGGGGGGGAACGCCCACATGGGGCGGTGGCAGGGGGGTGTTTCCTTCTCGGCCGCGCGCGCGCGCGTGCAGGGGGGGAGTCAGGCGGCAGAGATGATGCAGCATGTGTCGCAGGCGGGGGGGGGCGGCCGGGGGTCAAGGGGGCCAGAGACGGCGGGGGGGACACATATAACATTTTTTTTTGTTGTTGTGAGTTAGCTGTGTGTAATGCAAAGTTAAAATGCATGTATTGTTTAAATAAGAGCATCCCATGTTTTTTTATAGCTGAAACGTGTAGCTGCAACTAGGGAACACCAGCTGCATGCTAGCCAATGTGAATGTGTCGATTCCTGTAAATGTGAATGGGTAAGTTTGAAGCATTTTCAGCTTTCTGTCAAAGACTGAGTGTCAGCTGCAAAGAGTGGGCTATTTTTTATTGAAGAACCAAGTCCCATTCTGTAAAGAACTGTCAGGTGAATCAGTGAGTGTTATTAACACACACACACTTATATTGTCACACAAACATAAATGGTGTTGTAAATGCGTTTAGCTGTTTGTCATAGGTGTAAGGAGTTTCCCAGTTTGGAGGCGTTCATATGGGGTTTTATATGGGTTGTCACACCAGTTTGTTTGTCCAGTCAAAGAACGTCAAGGGACATGAATGGGTGAGTGCAAACGTGCAGCGCCCACTGTCGGCCGGTGCGGGGCGGGGAATGCATGGGGCGCTTGTCGACCGCTGGGTGCACGTGTGTGTGCACACACACACGAACGAGCAAAATGTGTGTCTGCACGCGCGCGTGTGTGTGTGTGCGTGTGTACGGAGCGAGAGGCACCGCATTCTCGGCACGGGCGGGGGGGGGGGAGAGAGACACGGTGGCGCTTTCTGTCGGCAGGCGGGAGCAGAACGGCAGGTGAGAAAGAGGTTATCTAAAAGCACCAAAAGGGGGACCCACTTTACAAAGAACATGAAAAGCAACAAAAATGTTTGTAAAGGGAATGGAAGAATAAACAAATGGGATTTTAAATTATGAGAGACACATAAAAGCAAAAGGTAAAGAGAGAAGGAAGAGGGGTACATATACAGAAGAAATGTAAAAAAAAAAAAGGCAAAGCACATACACAAAAGGGGTAAAGGGAAATTAAATTTACCAAGTCAGAATTGAAAGTCAAATTTGAACCATAGCCCTAAAACAAAATAAATATATATACAGACATATCTTTTCGATATATAGGTGTGTATGTTTATTTACACCACATGCGGCAACCCTTTGTTTCCTCTGTATACACCATAGTAGAACACGTTAAAATACCTAGAAGCCATGTTGGGTATGGAAGACACATTTGTGTATACACCATATATAAATACCATGCACATATGTTTATGTATACCATATGTAGCAAGACAAGATGACACAGAAGAACACATATCATATATATTTGAATGAGTATTTTGTAAATATATATGCATCACTGATAGAGAGAAACACAGAAGGAAGAGAAGATCACATAAACAGAAACATTGTAGAAGAAGGTTGTTTCACGCTATTTTTCAAAAGGAATCTGTTGAAATAATATTCATATAAATGCAAGACAATCTTTCACCACAAAATGCAAACATTTACACAGCAGCATCGCCTTCAACTGATAGCTGTTGTAACGTTTGTAGAATACAATCAAACATCAGAAGCTATGTGTAAATATTTGTATGTCACAGAATGTTTATGCACCATGGAGTTTAATAGTATCTGTTCTGTTGGAAACATACATATTAATATGGAAATTGATTGTTCTTTGAAGAATCAACAAGTAGACATACAGGTTAAAAGTAGACAGGTAGAATATTTGTGTTGACATCCCACACAGGAAGCAAATACAAATGGGCAGCAAACATTCATGGTAGAAAGGTGTATATTAGTAGACATGATGATGATAGTAATCATGGTGAAAAGGAAAAGGATAAAAGGTACAAGTAGACAAACTGCGAGTGATGGCAGAAACGATGCGTAGAATGGATGAGTGGTGATAGTATTTGTTGGTGCTAACAGAGGTCGTGATGGCACAATTGCACATGGGGACACACAGCACAGGGGATGATGCAGCAGAAGAATAGAACCAGAAGGTTTCAACAACAAAAGGACGGAAAACAAACGTAATACAACACACCAGAAGGCAACGGAAGCAAAAGCCTCAGCAAAAAGGCAAAACAAAGACAGCAAAAGGTCAGAGGAAGACGAGCAGACAAAAGAAGGGGTAAGAGAAGAAGAAACACACAGAAGAAACAAGAGACGTGATGGAGACAAATAAAGTTTAAACGATGGCAGGGAACAGATTGAAATGAGAGAAGAAGCTCAGCAAAAGTGGGATATCAATAGATTGATGCTCTGAAGACATAGACACATGGTGTGTGCTCAGTGTAGTATATGGAAAGAGGCTTACAGAAGCCATATGTGCAGCAGAAGCTGGAACAAACACATATCTGTTGCACACAAGAGATGGGGTAAAAATAGACACAGCCAGCACAGAATGGCACACGAGCTGGCACACACACCAACAGACACATAAAGACAAAAAGAGAAGAAGGCCTCACCAAAGGAAGGCAAAAGAGAAGAAAACTACACAGCAAAAGAAAGGTCAACGGCAAGCAAAATGATAGACCAAATTTATACTTTAACAATAAAGAATAAAAGAAATGTAAGTAGAATGTTGAAATAAAATCATTCATCGGTGAAGGTACAGAAAACGAATGAAAAAAACTTGTGCTTATACCAAAATGGTAATACAAGGGGAATTTAAAATATCAAACACCTATCTTTTAATAAAATAAATTTAATTTCATTTTTTATGCATAAAAATAATTTTAAATGGCAAATTGATAAAAATTAAAGTATCCCATGCAATTTTATCCGTCGTCAGGTTTGATATTCTTTCAGTTTCCTGATTTTTCTAGAATCAAATAAAGTATTATTTTATGAAGTTATTCTTTAGATATCATTTCAATTAAATATTAAAAAATGTTATAGTCTATTTCATCGATTTTTATTATTTTGTATCCAAGAGCTATATACACATTTTTGTTAGATTTGACCCAATCCAAATAATGCGTAATAGTACCGTCTATGATAGTTGTACAAGAACAACAATGGCTGAATAAGCAGGTGGACCGAAATGCACGGTGGTATGAGTGCGGTAAAAATATATGTATAAAAATATTTTGAATCATACCACCGAAATTATAAAAATTATAATTCGAATAATACGAAAACATAATATATTCACTCCAGACCACTTGAGGGGACGTGGAACCAGGACGTCGCAGTTGGTATAGCACATCTAGAATAGACACACATCCAGACACACACACATAGAACACATACACACACTGGATTAATGCAACAAAGATAAAATTACTTTTTCTTCTATATATACTATTGAATGTTTTTTCAATATAAAATTCTATATATACACACACACACTGCTGCAAAGGTAATATTCAAGGTAAAGGTTACAGCACTACCTACACACTGAGGGGAGACATCAGAGATGCTGAAAAGAAAAAAAGGTAAAAATACAAAAAAGAAAGAACAACCACATGTTTTCTTCTGTCAAACACAAGAACAGAGAAGAACACAACAACGTTAGGGGTTGGTGGAAAACAACAACTCATGGTAAAGGCAAGAGCTGGCAATAACAGAAGCCATAAAGGTATACAAAATGTTAGAATGTTTGTCAAGTCAGAGAAGAACAGAGAAGAGCCCAGCAGACAGAAGAGCTAACAATAAAATTGACATAGACGCAACCTGAACATCCAGGACAAGGATAGACAGATCAATAAAATGCCCACAGGCAGAATGGGAACACCATTTAATACAAGAAGCTGAGAAGCACACAACATATACAACATCTGCAAGAGCTGATCAATATTTTTAAAGAAATGAGAGAGAGTCACAGCACATGACACAGGACTAACAAAACTAAAATAAAACACAGAGATTTTTCAACATGTGTTTTCAAATACAAAATGTTATCAACGTGTTTGGAAGAACAGACACTTTAAACAAGTGTCCTTGGGACGCCACATTCAGCTCATCAAGTCTATGTTGTCAAAGTAACAGCCTAGATGTCCAGATGAGGTTTGAAGTCGAGGGATAAAAGTAGTGTGACATAATAGAACACTGGAAAATGTTGAGTTCTGATGTCTTTCAGTTATTTGAACCCATGACAACAAAATTAGTAATTTGATGGCATGAGTCTGATTGCAGACGAACATATACTACCTGTGAACAGAAGAACCAATCAATATATCACACTGGCCCAGCCACAAGTGGAGCAGACCATAGCCATGAAGTATATCAAAGTGGGGCAGGCATATCTCTGCTGTGGGGCCCTGGGGCAGAAAGCAGAGACTGTGGGGAGTGGGGGACAATAAATAATGGGAGAACATTGTCCAGTGAACGTGGGAAATGGGGTAGACACACAGCACACAGAAAAGACACTTTGCTGAAAGGATCAGTGCGTGGTGGAATAGGGGGGAAGACACAGACACTTTTTTTTTTTTTTTTTTTTTTTTTTTGGGGGGGGGAACGCGCGGGGGGGCAGGTTTTTTTTTTTTTTTTTTTTTTTTTTCAAAAAAAAAAAAAAAACACGAAATCTTTTGTTATTTTAATGGTAATTTGAGAAGATCAGTACGGGAACCCAACAAAAATATTTTTTCTGCTTAAGTATATTTTTTTAATTTATTATAATAATAAATACTTCAAAGAAAATTTATTTATTTAAATTTTAAATTAAAATCTTTAATAAGAATTAGTTGCAAACGAATTTAACATATAAGAAATAAAAAGAAATCGGGGAAATAGAAAAGTGGTTAAAAATATAAAAGAACAAAGATTCTGAACAAACCTACAAATGTTGAGCTGGTACAGAATGGAAAGTGTGAAAGGACCACTGAGAATAGTATGAACGGAAAAATTGATCCAACTAATTTTTTCCACTCGCAAAGAAATGCGCGAATGAGCTGATTTTCTTTGAAGGAAAGGTTGTCTTTTTTCATTTCAATGGAATATTGCTACGTTCTCCACTTTGAAAATCTGGATTTAAATTATAAGACAAAAAAATTGAAAACAGACAGTTTGAAATATAATATGCTTGGGAAATAAATATTTTGTCTATATATGATTAAATTGGAATTTAAAGATTGGACATCACAAACGTTAGCGGCCGTTTATATTTCGAAAGAACAAAGGAAAAAAACCACTTTTTTCATGCTCGATTACAATACTTGACCATACCCTGAATGGTAAAGTAAAAAGCAATATATGTATTTTAATATTATTTTAGACTTTGAATTTAGGTAAAAAATTCGAATAATTTTTTTCAATGTTTTGACCCACTCCTTCATCAAGAGATCGCTATGAATTAAAATTAAATCCAATTAAAAATAATATTAATAAACAGGTAGGTTTCTACTTTGACCATTTAAACCCTGAAGAAGGAGGAACGATCCTCCGAATCGCACGATTTTTTAAGAGGATGAAAATGACCTCCTAATAAATTTTTTAATTCGAAAATTGTGGTTTTCATTATCATTATGATTTAATTTAATCATAAAATGGAAAATAAATTTTCCTTTCTAGAAATTCAATGTTATTGACTAAACTTTTAGATTTTGATAGTGTCTTTAAGTCCCAATTTCCCAATATATATCGAGCAAATATTTATTTCCCAGCAATATATTTTCAAACAATATTTTCTATTGTTTTTTTTTTTTTTATCTTTCTATTCCGTCGATTTTCAAAAGTGGAAACAATAACATAGTATTAAATGAAAATAAGAAAAAAGAGCAAACAGCACATACAAAAGAGAAATAAAACAATTTACTTTTGTTTCTTTTGTGAAGTGGAAAGAATTGATTGGGTCAATTTTTCACGATTTCCCTTTTCTTCTAGTGGTCTAAAAACTCACACTTTCCAATTTCTAGCCCTTATAGCCTCCAACATTTCTTGATTTGTTCGAATGTTTTGTTCTTTTTTATATTTTGTTTCCTTTTCTATTTCCCAGTTTCTTTTTATTTCTTATATCGTAAAGTTAATTTTTAATAGTCTTATTAAAATTTCATTACAAAATTTACAAATATTAATTTTCTTTGAAATTATTTACATTATTATAATAAATTAAAAAAAATAACATAAAAACAGAAAAAAATATTTTTTATTGGATTGTACTAGTCTTCTCAAGTATTAAAACAACAAAAGATTTCATTTTTGCTTTCCGCTAACAATTATTAACAAAAAAAAAACTTAAATTCATAAAGACAAGCAAAGAGGTTGTCCTCTGCTTGATGCAAATAAACATACACACATATATATCGAAATAATATATTTTATTTATTTGTTTGAGACTATAATTTTCGAAGAATTGGCCTTCATCATCAGTATTTTTTAATTATAAATATTATTTTTCACGGGGTTAATATCGTATGAACTATAGTTTCAAACAAATGAATAATATATATACAGATATATAATTTCGATATATATGTGTGATATGTTTATTTCATCAAGCAGAGGGACAACCTCTTTGTTTCTTTTTATGAATCAACAACTCTGCTATTCTTGGCAAAACAACAACTTTTCAATTATAATAAAAACTTTTAAAGCATTTTGAGGACCCACTCTTTTTCTTTTGCAAATGTAAGAGAGAAGATGAAGCTATAAATAACTATAATGTATCTTCATAGACACTATCCGAACGATTCCAACGCCTAATCATTGATTATGATTTCAAAATCCCAGATTATTAATAGAAAAAACTGCTTTTGAAATGAAAGAATGCGAGGAATCGGTGCGTGGAATGTCAAATTGGAATTGGTGTTCTGCTAATCCTAGAGTATCGTATATCATTCCAAATCGCCATAATCCGGAGCTATTATATAATCAAATTAGCGCTAATTTTTGTTGTAAACTGGGTCAAAATAACCCAAAAGGAACATCAGAATAACATTTTCCAGAGTGTTCTGTGTACTACTTTTGTCTCAGGAAAACTTCCAAGAGCATGTATGGACATTACAAGAGCCAGTACCAACGCACAGGGCTAATGCGTCTCAACAATTCCACAGAACAAGAAGTATCAATTAAACAGTTGAATATTACAAAAGAGTTATTTTCCCAGAGCCTGTATAAAAGAATAATCAATGAGAGTGTTCTCTGCATAATTTGAGATACTAAAGCAGCCACTTCAAGTGTTCCGCGAAAAAATCAATTACATATTTAAAAATGGTTGCAAAAGAAAAATCTATACAATGTGAAATAATTTTTGTATTTTAGAACGGATTGTTTTTGTATAATAAGAATACAATCATAAATACAACTAGCAAGTACTTTGTTGACCTCCTCTGGTTTAAAGTTTATGTACTAATGTAAGTGTACCGCGCAAAAAATTGTTACGAGTTTAGTGTTCCCTACTATACTAGAGATAATTTTTATTACTTATCACGAACAGCTGTCCCGGAATCGAACAAGTGTCAAAAGGCTATTCAATCGGTTGGCAAAATGGACTCAAATTTATTAGCTGGTTATGTATGTCAGAGAGATTTCGTCTCGAAAGACCACCAAGGTTAAATTACTACACAGTTATATCAAATATTAAAATGGACTTAGTTATTTCTGAAATTACGAATTCATAATATAATAATGTACATCTTACACGTTTGATGTAGGTTCGATTGAGGCAAATACGATTTACCAGGCTGACCAGCTCACCACATTAACTAAGAACTCTTAACTTCAGAACTTCTTTTGACTCATAAAATAAATTAAAATAACGTCTCATAAACAGTGTCATAAATTTCAATTATGAGCAACATTTTATTATAAAACTGTGGACTTGTGCACAAACACATGGCATTCATTTTGGTTACAACTTTATAACACCATAGTAGAACAAGTGTCATCCTTCAATTACCTCGGCATTCAGATTACCAGCTCCGAAAGCGTTAGCGAGGAAGTCAGGCTCCAATCTATTAAGGCGTCCAAAATATCAGGATGCCTGAATGAAACGGTTTGGTCAAACAAGTTTCTGGGAACGGAAGCAAAAGTTCTGCATCTATAAGACCGTTGTGCGACCAATTTTGACATATGCGGCCGAAACAAGAACAGACACCGCAAAAACAAGAAAAATATTGGAAGTTTGTGAAATGAAATCGCTACGCAGAATTGCGGGTAAAACAAGGATGGACAGGGTCAAAAATGAAGATATTAGGGAAAAGTGCAATATACAAAATGTCAGCGTATGGGTCCAAAGGAGAAGAACAGAATGGAGGGCACACGTATTGCGAATGAATGAAGACCGGCTGGTGAGGAAGTACATGACAACATCCCTACCGGGAAAAAGAAGACGGGGCCGTCCAAGAAAACGTTAGAAAGACGCTCTAGAGTAAACAGGCTTTTAGCCTAACAATAAGAAGAAGAAGAAGAAGAAGACGACAGGGGCCAGATTTTTTATCATGGAGTGTGACGATGTGAGATATCCTTGTAAAGATCTTAATAAGTAACGTATTATACTAATTTAATAAAAATATTCAATATTATTATATACATACTATTTAATATATTAAAATTCAAAGATGTTTCAACTAAAATCACTTAGATATGTAGCTATAATAATTGATTAATAAATTTATGGATGGTATTTTTTTACATGTTGTAAAAATACACTTTGGGCGGTCTGGTTCCACGTCCCACCACTCAAATGGTCTGGAGTGAATATATTATGTTTATAATTGACTATAAATTATAATTTTTATAATTTCATTGTGGGTCAAAAATATTTTTTAACACATATGTATTTTTTACCGCACTCATACCATGCGCAGTACCTGGTCCACCTGCTTAAACCAGCCAGACTGGCCATTCCTTGTACAACTATCATAGACGGTACTATTACGCATTATTTCTAGTTGGGTCAAATCCGTACTCAAAAATGTGTCACCAGCTCTTGGACTATAAGAAATAAAATCGGAAAATGGAAATAGACTATAACATTTTTTAATATTTAATTGAAATGATATCTAAAGAATAACTTCATAAAATAATACTTTATTTGATTCTAGAAAAATCAGGAAACGGAAAAAGAATATCAAACCTGACGACTGAGGATAAAATTGCATGGGATACTTCCAATTTTTTTTTTTTATCAATTTGCCATTTAAAATTATTTTTATGCATAAAAAATAGAATTAAATTTAACTGTTTATTTAAATCTAAAAAAAGGATGAGGATGGTAGAAGAATCGATAACCACTGCGAGAGATATATATAATACAATAAAATATATAATTTTCCAAGGAGCAATAAAAACAAGAAGTTTTTTTTATTTATAACCCCTCAAGTCAGAACATTTCTATTTCAATAGTCGCTTTAATATTATTATGATCCGATTCGAGATGTGTCCATTTAATGGCTCAACTGCTCGTTCGATTTTGTATTAACATAACCATTTCCAAAAAATATCAATTTCCATTCGGCTTCCCGTTCTCGTTTTAAAGAGGTATCAGAAGTTTTCGGATGGTATTTGAGGAGGGCCATCATTTTCCTGACGACACCGCACGTATACATTCGCGGTTCCCTTTTTGTAGCTTTCGTCCCAATGAAATAGCACTTTCAATGGCATTTACTAGTTTTGTAATGAATGGTTATGTGTTTTCAAGATGAAGAGAATTGGCTCTTATATATATTTTAACGGGTTTTTATTTTTCCTTTTACTACACCTTCTGAATAAATGTACTTTTAATGATTAATTGCTCGAGTAAGGTTTGAATTATAAATCGAAAAGCAGACAAAACAAAGCATATTTATTGGCTATTACAACAAAGAAAATAGGTTGGAAAACTTAGAATATATTAAAAGATATTTTGTTATTCCCCTTGAGTAATAAAATATTATCTGAACTGAACCAACCAGTATGCTTTTGAGCATTAACGGTATGATCAATCACTCTAAAAATATTAATCATTGATTTAAGAGAGCTGAAAGATATAATTTAAATCTGCGAAAATGGAACTGAGTCTTGAAAACTTTCTCTTGTTTGTGTTTATTTTATATCTCTCTGCTCTTAAAAACAATTCTTAATAATAAATAAAAAATATGGTGTGGTCACACATTCTTACGTTCGTAAACATCAACTTCCTGTTTTTCTATTTTAGCTAAAATTTTGCTATACTTCGTGTAGCCTCTAGATAGCTTAAGTTTCAAATTTCAAGGCTCTGCGACTTTACGAAGACGAGATATGACCGATTAAAATATTTATTTTACACAACTAATAACTCATGACACTTGATAAATACCTACACTAATTTAAAAAAAAATCGATATAGCCGTTTTTGAGAAAATAAAAATTAAAACTAAAAATCTTTTATGTAAATGTCTACTTCCGGTTTTCCGATTCTAACCAAAGGCTTTCTGTACTCTCTTCTAGCCTATATCGAGCTTAAATTTCGAATTTCGTAGCTCTGAGACTTATGGTTGCGAAATCCATGGGGGTAAGTACATACGTACATAGGCACTGATCAATGGATTTTTGGCCCCTTTTTGGCCTCAGGGGAGCACAATATCAGGTTTCCAACTATTAAGAATTAGGTAATTATTATCTTTGGATTGTTTTTATAAAGAAGTGTATTTATTTCATTTGATAAATTATTAGATATAGTGTATAATTTGTTTTTGATCAAAAATTTGTATTAAGTTTTGAGTATTTTTTCAAAAGAATCTCATTAGCTGCAATCAATATACCTGCTATATACTATATATATATATTCGTATTCTATTAGATTAATGAATTCTAAACGTAGATTATTGAACATTAATGAATCTTTTAGAGCGTGTCAAGTGTCATTTGTAGTTCAATAAAACTAGGCTTTTATGTGTTATTCCAACATAAGCATAATATAGAACGACTATCTCCATTATACCCATAATGAGATTTTCACTGTTTACGGCTGTAATAGACTATTCATTTAGTTAGAGCCTCTTTTTTCAAGCCCCATTTCATTTTTATATAAATATATCCCACTAGACAGAAATAGCCTGAGTAATAAACTTTATAGATTACTTTCAATAAAGTTTAAAATAAAAAAGCGTGCCATGAATGTCCGGTACGACAATTAAAATATAATCCGTTGATAAAGGCTCAGATGGACAGATTCCAGACATTCAAAGAACATCAGAACCGAGGCGCTTTTGTCTCAACACTCTGATAAAGCCTACTTGAAAGGATGGAACAGAGTAAGCATTTGAATGGCGAGATCCATTTAAAACATAAAATTTTCCTCATTCAACGGCAATACGGACGGCTATTTATTGTTATGTAGGTAGAATAGAAGTGTATTATAAAGCCTTGGGTAAAGTTCATTTCAAAAGAAAAAATACAAAAATCAAATATCATCATCGAAGAAAAAATAAATTTAGAAATAAATCAATAAATAAATGATTTAGAAATTTGAGGATATTATCTAAAAATGTGCATTCAAAGATTTGATTGTAATTGTAATAGTTCAAAATAGTTAATAATAAAATTAAAATTTTATATAATACAATAAAAATGTTATGCTCGGAGTCTGATCAGAGTTCGGGTAAGAGGAGAGAGTCCAGAGGACACATACAAGGTTGGCAGAGTGGATGATGATCAGAGGTGAGTCCAGAGGTGAATGATGAGGTACTGCTGGTGGGATAGAAGGAGATTATAGGAGGCTAGCAATAGGCCCGTCCAGCGCAGAATTGAATTATTATATAATAGAGATATTAATTTTGAAAAAAATGTGAGCAGGTCGATAAATAATTCATTCCTATATTGATTGTTATAATGGTGTTGAATTAACCAGCAAACAATTTGACAACTTTTTACTTCTCTTTCTCTCTTGAGTTTTAAAATGGCCTATAAATATTATCAACCGGATGATGTTTTTGCTTAATGGACTACGCTCTCAAAAATTAACATCAGACATTAATTGCAACATCGTATATTATACCATTGATATAAAAAATGTTTTATTATGTGAATTATTATGTTAAAAAAATAATCAAATTATTATAAATCATTTATTGCTTCATCTTAATAGAGAATTTGGTTCTTTGTGCATTGGAAAGTAAAACCCGTTAAATTTATATCCATACGAGTATTGTATTATACTTTTTAAATTGATAGATTGTGCATTATTTCTGAAACTTTTAAACCTACTAAAGCGATATAATTGCTATCTAAGCGGAAAAGTAAATATTATTACATATATAATAAAGCTATACAAAGAGAAACAAAGAGGTTGCCTTCTGCTTGATGTAAATAAACATACACACCTATATATCGAAAAGATATATCTGTATATATATATTATTTATTTGTTTGAGACTATAGTTTCCAAGGCTTGGCCCTCATCATCAGTCTTTTTAATTATAAATATTATTTTTTTCATTAAAACAGCATCTCGTGGATGTTGAAATTTTTTTTTTCTTCTCAACTGAATAGCCAGGTAGAATAGAATTATATATTATTCGATATTATTTCGATATATAGGTGTGAATGTTTATTTGCATCAAGCAGAAGACAACCTCTTTGTTTCTCTTTGTGATTCAACAACTCTGCTACTCTCGGCAAAACAAAAACGTTTCAATTAAAACAAAGCTATACGACTGCAGAGCCTGTAGAAATCATACATTTCTTAATTAAATATTTCGAAAACATTTTTCATGCATGATTACAATATTTGACCACGCTCCGAATAATAAGTTAATACTTGACCAAACCTCTGATAGTAAAGTAACATACTTATTAGATTCTTTTTGTCACAAATAAAATCCTGTGCGAGCCTATCAACTCTCGTTAAATATGTTGTTGCTTATTATTTGTATTTTATTTATTTTTTAAATGACAATTTGAATACGAAACATTTGACAACTTTTATTTTATGTTTATCTTTCTATAAATATATGAAAGCGAATTCATTTTTATTGCTCAGAAGCTCAAGAAAATAAAGTTTTCATTCAACATTTACAATTGCAAACAAAGAATAACAGAAGACCGAGGAAACATTATGAGTAAGAAAAACATCTTTATTATCATCCGATTCTAGTTTCGTAGGTAGGCTAAATGAAGAAAACGTTGAGTAGTAAAAAAATTATTTTATAATTGATTGTTTTAATAAGTATTCAATCATTTTTTAGACACGGTCGCAGATGCAGCTGAAGAATTCGACCTTATTAGAAGATGATGTGGACGGTACAAGATGAATAAGACAAATGGCGCCTTACAATATCCACCACAGGAGATATAATACTCGGTAGTTAGTGTATAAAGTCAAGACTTGATGCTATTAGCTATAGGTAAAGTTAAAAATCTGTCGAAATTTAAATAATTTCTGCATTTTTTTCATCTGAATGTTTTGAAGCAAAAAATCGAAAAAACCAATAAAGCCAATTTTCCGTACCTATTGAAAATTCTATAATTTTATCATAAGATCAAATTTTATAGAACCTTAACAGAAATAAATAATCATAGTAGAAGATCCTGACCAAGGTCGACCTTCACCTATCGAGTTTCCTAATGAAATTAATATTTTGATAATATAATGTCTTAATAAAAAAAACTTGATAGGGTCGACATCCAATTTCCCTGCAAAGCTATTTTATGTAATTTATTAGATTTATTAATTTTTATTTTATTATATTTTTTTAATTATCTACATTTTCATATATAACAATAAAGGAAACTCTATAACTACAAAATACTAATTCCAAGTTAAAAATATTTTTTTCACATTGCATATGTGAAAATTTTGAGAATTTCCAAAATGAAAATTTTTAAGCTCCTAATTATTTTAAATGGTAAGCCATTCATCAGAGAGATTTACTTTTAATGAGCTATCTTAGAGAGCACCTACTTAATTAGATACAAAATTTTATTTCCGTTTTTAAAATAAAACCAAGAGATTATCCACTAGATAGATAATTTTATTAGCTGACCAGGGCTTATTAGCCCTCTTGGAATTTTACAATCATCTTTTTTTACATGAAAGATTACAGTAAATGAAAATGAGGCGATAAGAGAGATGACTTATCACCTAAAATTGGCTTATGAGGATGGTAGTATATATCTTTTGTAAATACTTTTTTTGTGTTCCCTGCCACTCCTAATGTTTGTTGAGGGAATTATGAAACAACATCTATAATAGTAATAATTCCAGACACCTGTGCTTGTCAAGATGTCTTCTGGTTGAGGAAGGTTATAATATTTCAAAGTGCCTTTGGGAACGTATACCGCGGCAACCAGATATATATAAGAATATATAATTGGTATAAAAACAAATTAAATTAACATTTTAGTGGGTTGGTTAAGAATCATTTATTAATTGAATAAAAGATTTCACTGTCGATGGTAACAGAATTGTTTTTATTTTAGGTTAAAAATAAAATGAGAGTTCTGTTTTTTAAATAAAATAATTTTTATTTATTAATGGCAACATTTAATAATAAAATAGCTGAATTGTCGAACAAGCTATATAAAAATTAATCAAATGTTAATCACATTTAAATAGGGAATAAAATCAAAAAGAAAATATCGTGTGATTGAAAATTATTCTAAATTTTTTATTGTCCATTTCAATTTCACCGGCAAATAAAATAACGGTTATTTGATGTTGCATTCGTGTACTCAAATTATTATTGAAACGAAGAATTTATAGAAAAAATAAAAATAAAAAATTGGGAACGATATCCGCTGTCGAGAATTTCTAAAGCAGCGAAGCTTGAATAGGGCAGAGGACAAATAAATGTATGCAACTGTAAGCATCTTTGTGAATTCTACCTGTAGGTTTTTATCAACATGATATGGACTTTCCGGCTAAACAGGGATCACAAACGGAACAGCGAATTGTCAAGTCATCCGGATGGATTTAGAATGAAAAAGCGAGTTCGAAAGAGCATGCAGGGATCTTGAAACATGAGAATAAAAGAAGGTTAATCAAGGATTTATAAGAGTATTCGCATTTTGTAGGTTAATATGAGGTTGTCATCTGATATATCTAAGCGGGGTAATGAAAATAAAATATTGGAGAAAACAAAACAGAAAGAAAAGAGAATGAAACATTAAAATTAAACTTATATTTAATGCAAGTTATATATTTAATTAAAAATTGTAGAAAAAAGTAAAAACTTTATATATATAATTAAACCTTATTATAAATTGTTTATTTATGCTTATATTATAAAAGACATCGCCTTAAAATATCAATAAAACCATTCAAAAAATTACATTTTCTCCATTTGTGACCCGGAAGTTCTAAATGTAGAGAGCCTAAAATCTAACAGATGCCCGCATTAGCGTAGTTAGGGCGAGGGGCGAGTGACCCCCTACAACTCATTGTACACCCTAGAAAAATCCATTATGTTACTTCCAAAATTTGTCAATTCTACTAAAAAGTTAGTTGATCTCTAATCGGATTACCGAAATTTAAACCTTGTGGTGGCTAATCAGCTGGCCGGCTGCCCCCTTCGGAAAACTCCTAACTACGCCAATGATTGCTTGATTTGAAAATACAAACATTTTATCACAAGAATGAACTTACCTACAACTAATTTTCGTACTCACAGGATATAAAAGAAAAAGTTTCTTCAGAGCAGATGGATTCATGAACTCGAGTAGTTAACAACTTCACAGCTCTTATACTTAAGAACAGTCATATTGAAGGAGACAATAAAAGAGTGTGTCTGTCTTCTGCTGGAATTATTATAAATTTTATTTATTTATTTATAACGATTTATAACGATATAAGGATAGAGACAGATTGAAAACCAATCGACTTGATTGGGGAATAATGGAATTGAAATAATTATCGGAAAAAGAGGTTTTTTTATCTAATTAGATTTTTCCTCTTATTAAAAACAAGGACTAAAGATGAATAAGGACACTCGATGGTGGAGAAGTAATCTCCGGAATCGAAGCAAAAATACAATGTATACATTAATTAATGTAAAATAATTGGTTTAATAAAATTTATAAAAAAAATAAAAAAATAACGATTATAAGACACACTCTTTTATTGTCTCCTTCAATATATAAAAATTCTGCTACTCTCGGCAAAAACTTTCATTTTAATAAGAACAGTCATAATTCCAGCTTTCTTATGAAAGCAAATTCTGCTGCCATGAAAAGTATTTGGCTTAAACGTATGTAGCAATAAAGCATTATATCCCTGTTGCAATAGCTCATCTTTCTCCTAAAAAGCTATTATTCAATGACTAGCTGAAAGGCCCGCCTTCGGTGGGGTTCTTGCTAGCCAAGGGGCTTCGCCCACTGGACCCCCCGTCACTTGAACACTCCCTCTCCTCCATCTCCAACCCACCGACCCTCTCCCCAACCCCGGAACTTATCCCACGCCTCTGATCACCCTTCAACCCAGTAAACCTCCTGGACACCCTCCCATGGACACCGCATCCCCTGGACCCCCACCTTTCCCTTAAATCCAAACCGTCAGAGCTAGACCCCACCTCCTAACCCCACATAGGTATATATATAGGTACAGATATAGGCACAAATCCCCTTAGTGGCTCCCTGGACCTCCACTCCCCTGACTCCCGATCTTTGGACCCCAACTCTCACCCCTGGGGTGACGGACATACAAATATAGAAACATAGGTACATACAGAGACAGGGACAAATGCCCTTTAGTAGTATGTGAAATATATTGTACTATAATAGATGAAAGGCCCGTCTTCGGCGGTCCACTTGCTAGCTGAGGAGCTACTCCCCTTGGACCTCCACCTTCGACCCCTAAATCCTCTCACCCCATCGGTCATCCATCTCCAACCATTCTCCATTTCAAGAACCCTCTCTCCGAGCCCGGAACTCCTTCCCCCGCCTCCAATCAGTCTTCACCCCGCTATATTAAGGAGAAAATAAGATTTTTAATGAGAGAATTGTGTTTACATAAATAGAAAAAAATAATTTATCCATTTTTTCCTACCTACTCTTGTAGTCAATTTTAGTTGATTTTTAAAAATAAATAGTATTTTTTTATTTTTATAGAGGAAAGTTTGCAGAATTTAACAAAATGAAATGTTTTTAATTTTTATATAATTTCATTTAAAAGCAAAGAATTTGAGTAAACAAAAACACTCCTCTTCGTTACCAAAGAAGAAGGCTTGAACGGAACCCTCAGGGTTTTATCATGTTTTTTTTTAATAGCCTTAGGTTCCATTATGGCCATTGGGTGTTTGTGTGTGTGTGAGGAAGTGTGTGTAAATTAGTGTAGGGGTCAGATTATAGCAGGTCAAATATTTGCAGCGAGTCGGTTTTGAACCTTCGCTAGCTTGATTATAGAAGGTATGCTCTATTACCACTCGGTCAACCTGACGACCATCAGGAAGTTATATAGCCTAGAGTCTTAATCAATAAACGGGATATCTAATGCAAAAAGTATTTTTCAAATCGGATTATTATTTCCTGAGATTATCCTCCACAAGTAACCAACAGACCAACAAACTTGTCAGCTTTATTGTATATTAGTATAGATATATGGTATATTATAATTATCAAAATATCATCTCACATTTACATTTCAGACTCAAATATACGAGAAGTAAATAAAAACTTCAGAATGATTTAACAAGGTTCAACATGAAATTTTCATTAATTAAATTAAACAACAAATTTTCATTTTGAAATTAAATAAATTTATAATTATCAAGTTGGCTATTATGTATTTTTCTTTTAGATGGTAATTAATATCGACAATGTTTTGTGTACTATAAAATTATCTTTTAATTAAATGAACAGAGAATTTAAAACTTTATAGTCAATAAATTCAATAACCTATAGTTAAAATGTAACAAATATGAATGTATGTTAAGTAGATTATTTTTGCCAAAATCACTAATCATAATTTGGTCTTAGAGATGATCCTCAATTAAAATAAATTTAGATTCAGGTAGTTTCAACACGAAAGATTCAAAATTGAAACAAAAGATCATCTATGTAATTCTTTATTAGTCGATAACTTTTTACTTTATACAATGCGAAGCATGGTGAAAGTATTGTGATCGGTCTCGCGGCAAGCGCGACTTCAAAGGGTCCTCAGGTAAAGACTACGGAACCCATGGTCTCAGTTAAGGTGACAAATTGTAGTATTGAATTAGGTTGAATTTTAGCACGTGACGGTTTTTCCAAAAATTACATGGGGTCAAAAAGTGCCATTTTTTTGGAAGTGCGTGCGGATGGATGAATGTTTTTTTCGTCCACAATTTTTTCCACACCTTTGCACAGATTAATGAAGCGCTGATTAGTTTTTGGTACATATCGGCCCACAAACATTAGTACTTTATTTCGGTACTTTTTTAGTTTTTTCTAAATATCTTGAAAATGTCTTAACCAATTTTGATGAAATTTAATATCCTAATTAAGTACCTTGTGGACTAACAAAAAGGTTAAATAAAGTTTTTAGAAAAAGTATATTTTAAAGTAATTTACTCTAGAGTAAGATAGTACTTTTTTTAAATTCCTTATTTTACCAAAAATTCTTTGAAATTAATTCATTTGATCGGTTTAATATAGCTCATTTAACCTTGCTTAAGTAACAATGGATATGCTTCTCGCTGTGAAATGATAAAAATTTGGGAGGAAATTAACCATAGCAACTGCGTTGTTTTTTATCCGTTAACTTTGCTGAAAAACATAGAGGAATCGATTTAAAATCAAATTGATTGATTGATTCTCATCTATTACTTGAGGAATAACAATTCTAAATTAGGTTTTTGACGTTTCGATTATTATTGGTATCCATTGCTGAAGACATGGAGGAATCGGCTTAAAATTAAAAATAACGATCGATTCTTATCTAATACTAGAGGAATAACCTTATTGCACTCCATTTTTGATGTTTTGACTATTAATGGCAACCTCTACTGATAACGTGGAAGAATCGACTTAAAATCAAAAAGAGTAAATTCTTTTTTGGTAAACAACTCAAGCTTGAAAAGTTAATTTCACTTTTTGACTTCTCGGTGGAAGAAATAAATGCCCTTAATAGTTTGAGACCTGATTTAGAACATAAAACCAGATATTGTGGCCAGGGTCGGCGCAAGGCAGGTTCAGCGCGTTCGCCGGAACCCAGCCCGGCGTTCTACGAAAATTACCCAATTAAAAAACACCGATTTTGAATGAACTTGTTATAGAATGATGATATTTAATATTTATTTATTTACCAGTTATAGATGCAAGTCTTCATAGAATTTATTTCATTGGTTCATTTTAGAATAATATTTTTTTTTACTGTTCAATTAAATATATAAAATATTAAAAATAACCAAGAAAAATATTACATTCATTCAAAAAAATGTATATATTTTCGCGAAATGTTTTCAGGTATAGAGCTAAAATTTAGTAGAGTGTAATGTGAAAATACATAGATTCGAATCGAGTTTCATTAGATAAAATTATTTAAGAGGTGTAATTTATACTCACAGGAAACGTTTTCAGATATAAAGCTAAAATTTGGTTCATTAAAATGTAAAAATATATAGTTGCGCACCAAGTTTCAGTTTATTAAATAAAACCATTCTATATTGACAATTCATATTCTCGGGAAAGATTTTCAGATATATAGCTAAAATGTGGTGCATTGTAACATAGTTACTTACCAATTTTTAGCTCATTAACTAAAATCATTCAAGATTGGAATTTTGTACTTTCAGGAAACGTTTTCAGGGATAAGATTATTTTTAGTAAATTGCAATGTGAAAATACATATTTGTGTACCAATTTTCAGCTCATTAACTGCAACCATTGAAGATTGACATTTTGTATTCTCAGGAAACGTTTTCATGTAAAAAGCTAAAATTAAGTGCATTGTAACATAGGTGCGTAACAATTTTCATCTCATTAACTCAGCACATTCAAAATAGACATTTTGTATTTTCAGGAAACGTTCTCAGGTATAAGGTAAAAATATGGAGATTTGTTATGTGAAAATACATATTTGCGCACCAACTTTCACCTCATTAGGTATAACTAAAAGCATTTATACCAAATGAAATTAATTTGTATCTTATATAGGCATCAAATTTTTTTTTACATAATTGATATTTTTCATCAGAGAAAATGAATAAATTCCAATATTGGAGAAAACTTTTTTTTGCAAACTCATTCGCCAACACGTCTCAACTTGTCCATGCGTGTCTCGACTCGTTTGAAATACACTCGAGTTTTCATCATTTAAAATCTATTCAATATTTGTAATTGGAAATAAGCAAAACGGGCAATTCTAGAGCAATTGAGTACTGGATACTATCTAATAGTTGACTTCTTGACAAAATTGACTTTATTTATTTATTTATTTATATTATAAAAACACAAAAATATCCTTCGATGCCTTCTTTTAATTATTACGAGTGTTTACAGTTTATTTGCCAATAAAGTTAGAAGAGAGAGGGAATGCATTATATCGCTCTCTCTTCCCACTATGATTTGGATTTTATATGAATACTAGCCGCAAGGTCCGCCTTCGGCGACCCTCTTGCTAGCCAGGGGGCGCTCTCCCTTGAACCCCAACCCACGAACCCCACCTTCATACCCCATTCCCACCCACCGATTATGTATATAAAACTTGGTTAAGTTGGCTCTAAGGGTAAGAATTTTCATTTTTCACCCTTCCCCCTCCCAGATTTTGGGTGATTAGTTTTTGAATTTCTAGTGTTCTAGGGACCCAAGATTATGTATACAAAATTTGGTTGAGTTTGGTCCAAGAGCAAGAATTTTCATATTTTGACCCCCCCCCCCTTTTTTTGGGTGGTTTTTGGGGGGAATTTTTTTAAACAAAAGTTGTCAGAAATCACATCCCCTACTACTTTGCTCATAGGGTTAATAGTTTAGGAGTTATTTGATAATTTTCATTCGTGCATCCCCCAAACACCCTTTTGGGGTCAAAATATCAAAACGTTATATAGCTATAAACGTAAGTTAAAAGACATCTGATGCAAATATGAAATTTAATAATAATCCCTTCAGCCGCTTTTACGTGAATCTATATTCTATTCCACCCACGCAACCACCCTCCGCACCCAGTTTTCGCATTTCTAGCCTTCTAGGGACCCACAGATTATGTATACAAAATTTGGTTGAGTTTGGTCCAAGAGCAAGAATTTTCATTTTTTGACACCCCACCCATTTTGGGTAGTTAGTTTTTGCATTTCTAGGTCTCTAGAGGCCCACCGATTATGTATACAAAATTTGGTGGAGTTTGCTCCAAGGGCAAGAATTTACATTTTTTAACACCCCCCCCCCCCTTTGGGTGGTTTTTTGGGGGAATTTTTTTAAACAAAAGTTGTCAGAAATCACACCCCCTACAACTTTGCTCATAATAAAATTTGGCTTAGAGTTAATAGATTAGGAGTTATTTGATAATTTTCATTCGTGCGCCCCCAAACCGCCTTCTGGGTTCAAAATATCAAAAGGTTATATAGCTAAAAACGTAAGTTAGAAGACATCTGATGTAAATATGAAATTTCATAATATTCCCTTCAGCCGTTTTTACATGAATCGTGAGCAACTTTTCGGAAACGATGGAAACATACAGACATACAGACATACATACAGGAATTTTGTTGAGGGTGTTTTCGTTCATAACTTTGCTTGAAACGTGTGCAACCAAAATTTGGCGTGATTTGGAGCAATGTACAGACAAAACCTTAATTTTATATAGATAGATAGATAGATAGATAGATAAACAAGGCCGGCGCAAGGCGAGTTCAGCGCATTTACCGGAAAGTATAAATAAAAAACGCAATTTTAATATTATTGTCAGAAAAATAAAAAATCATTACTCCAAAATCTGAAGTTTTTCATGCTATTTTTTTGTTCCAGATTTTATTAATTTTTCTATTATAAACCTTATTTTTTAAAAAAAGTATTCAAGTAAATCCCTAGTGTACCTGTATAATAGGAAACTACTCTTAAAATGCAAAAATTTGTTATTCATTGACTAATGGCTAGTAATTAACTCATCTTAATTTTGGGATAATTCAATTATTCCTTTACAAATTAATTTTTTATTTCTAATAAAAATATCCTTTTCATAAAGTAGTGAATGCATATTTTAAAATTATCTGATTTTAAGTATAACTCAAAATATCAGATTAAATGAAAATTAACAGATTTTTGTGGTCTTTGTTATTTTTCAAGCTCTCGAAAATGTTGGAATAATTAAGCCAGCTTGTCTGATTAGAAAGACGGCGTCGCCTGCATTTGCTAGGGCATGCATTCAAATAGATCGCTCTGTGCAGGAGGTTGCATCAGCAGGAGCATTCAATATTCATTAATTTCGGAGATTATAATAAAAACATTTTTTATTTTAATCGTTCATATCTAGTCTACGGTAAGTCACAGAGCTTGAGATCAGAAACTTAAGCTATAGATTAGTTCATGTTGACTTGAAGTTTTTAGATATTTGCAATTTCGTTTTTTTTTCGATTTTCTCAAAACGGCTTGGGAGGAAACCCCAAGTGAAGTAATTTGAATGGAGTAAATTGGTATAATGATTTCAAATAAGGGAAAAACTAATGTGAAAGTCGTGTGGTCCCCATACCAGTTGATTTTTAATTGAGTTCAAAAGCCAATGCAGTAAAGTATCTATGTTGCAGTAAAAACCGGCTTTTATTAAGTAAGTTCTTACTAGTTAAAACTCCTTTCACTGAATACTTTTGTACCAACTAGAATTTACTGATATTGGTTGAGTTTGGTCCAAAGGTCTAGAATGTTCATTTTTGAACTTCCGTCTCATTTTGGGTGTTTATTTTCAAAAATTTTAAACGAACATGTCAAAAATTATACCCTCTACAACTTTGCTTCTAAAGAAGATGTAATTTTTGACATTTTCGTTTAAAAAAAGTTTTGAAAATAAACACTCAAAGTGAGGCGGAAGATCAAATATGAAGATTCTTGATAAAGGGTGTCCAACCTTTTGGCCTATCATTTGAAGAAATAAAATTCTATTCTATTGATATTTGCTAATTAAAAAAAAAGTTAATAATGTAGAATAATGATTTTCATCATGACAAAGAAGCAACAATGGTGTAGCATAACAATCTTTGAGTTCTTTCTTTTCCTTCAGGATTTTGTTTTTAAATCAATTAGCACTTAAAAAATTTTAATTACTGAACTAATAAATACGAATATTTTAGTAAATAGAAATATCAGATGAAGAATAATTTTTAAATATTCGAAACTTCATTATTTTTTTACCTGATGGTTGAGCTTATAATTTGCTTTTAGTGAATTTGATTCTTGAAAATAGCTTCACCTACGTACCAATATATAAATACATATTTCTAAAAGGGGAATAAATATTGTGAAGACAGGAGTATTTGTTTCTGGTTAGATAATTTTTGCAAAGGAAAAATTTGTCTATTAAAACATTCCTAATATAATGATGAAATAATGAATCAACTCACCTGACGTGTCTACAGGGATGAAAAGCTGCAGGATTATCCTGATTTGAAAAACGAGGGAGAGACCCTTGTAACATGACCAGACGAAAAACAAGCAGGATGCTGAACTGCAACACAAGAGTAAACATTGATTTAAACATTGATTTAATCAAATAGAATTTTCAACATTGTCCCCAATTCTTTATGTACAGTTTACTTTTCACTTAAGTAGCTGAGAGACTTCTGGGAGTACGTGGCGAGCCAATTTTTTAATATGCAACTCAGTTTTTATAATATACTAGTATATCAAAGTATGAAGGAATTTTTTTGATAAAATAGTACAATATTAATACCTGTGTTTGTAAAGATTTTTTAAATGTGCGTAAAATTTGTGGAAAACTCGAATTAGAATTTCTCGTTTTTTAGTAATCTTAGGGAGACGAGAACTTTGCGCTGGCGATTTATGACCCTTTTTGACACCCTTCCAATGTTTGAACACATATAGTACCTATAGCTAATTTAACAAACAAATAAATTATATTTAAAAAAACTACACATTATATCTAAAAAGTACACAATAATGTAATAAACAAAAAGTGTGGGGCGCAGAAACATGTACTTTTTATTAATTTCGACATAGTGCTCCACGATTTTTGATTATTACATTATTTTGTACTTTTTAGAAGCGTGTTTTTTAGTTTTGTTTTAATATAATTTATTTGTTTATTACTTTTTAGTCTTAATATTAAACCAACCAGCATTGCATGTATAAACTATTCCTACCGTGACCGATCAAATGAGCAGTCTTTGAAATTACTTTTACCTCTTAATATAAAATGAAGATAATAATTATTTAGGCTGATATAGGCACACAAATAATGAAATAAAAACTAAAAAAATGTGGTTCGTTGAAAGAGTAATTTATAACACTAAATTTATAAAATATAATAGGCCGCAACTGTTTGTTCAAGTTACAAGATTATACTGAAGTCGGCTCTGCAATCATTTCTAGATTTCAATCATAGTAGTAGATAAGCCGATGAAAGAGACCGAAATAAATACATTTTTCTTACTTATTATCTTTTATTTGTATCTATTTTATAAATTCAGAATTGTGTTTTCGAGAGTATTCTATTACAAAAACATATAAATAGTTCAGCCGGTCAAATGACCGGTCGTGGTAGTTAAAACAGACTACATATTTTTCTCAAAAATCAAATAATCGGAAAAGTTGTAAATATTAAAAAAAAACAATTGTATGTATATTTTAAGAAAATTCATGAAGTTTAATAGCGGTATAATAAAGTGGCTAGAAAATTTTAAACAAAATTTAAAAACGGTCATTTGACCGGTCGTGGTAGGTTTAGTTACAAAGTAGTTAGTTATTTTAGTTAGTTTTTATTATACGCTTTATATTAGCTTCACCTGTATGTATGTATGTATGTATCTATATCTATGTAAGTATGTGACTTTTGTTCTGTTAAATTCCGCAAACATTTATCTATAAAAATAATTGTTTACTAACTCAATTTAAATGAAATTATATAAAAATAAATACATTTTATTCTTTTAAATTCCGCAAACTTTTCACTATAAAAATAATTAAGATTGAAAAGTAAAAAATAAATTATATTTTAAAAAAACTAAAAAATAACAAAATAATATAATACTTAATCAAAAAGCTTAGGGCACTTTGTCGAAATTAATTAAAACTTTCTGCGTCCCACACTTTTTGATTAAGTATTACATTATTGTGTACTTTTTAGAAGAGTGTTTTTTAGTTTTTTTAAAATATTTTTATTATTTTAATATGATTTCATGGGAGTCGGGTAGCTCATTCAGCTAACGCACTGAATTCGCTTCGGCATCGATCGATTATGACGATGTTGAAGTGGAGGTCCGGGGTTCGATCCTAGCTGGCAAATAAAAATTTCTACGGGCTGAAAACTCGGCTCCCTCACTAACCCTACTAACACTCTACTTATGTGCTGTCTAAATGGGCTTTGTTCCCGGTGACATTAAATAAATAAAAAAAATATATATATATGATTTCATATAAATTGAGTAGCTAAACAATTATTTTTTTAAAGAAATGTTTGCAGAATTTAACAGAACAAAAGTCAAATTGATACATTCATAGATAAATACATACAGGTGAAGCTATTATAAAGCGTGTAAAATATTCTGCAATTTGACCTGTGGTGAAAAACCTATCCTTAAAGTATCAATTATAACTTTATTACTAGCGCTTTTGTATGAAGGAAGAAATCCCCTTGGAATCGAATTTTTTCTGAAGATTGATAGATTAGAGAGCGATGCAAAAAGTATTCCATTTGGGTCAAGATGAGAGGAAATAAAATCAATATCGAAGTGAGTCATCTTGGCGGTAAGGACTAAGGATTAAGGATCGTGTCAATTCAAGCTGAGCGCTAATAGGAAATTCATTAGAAAAAGGGCGTCCGTTTTCAAATATGTTTTTGAAAGGAAAGTGAAATTCTATGTATATTTTTAATTGATTTTTTTAAGAGAATTTTTTTTTAGTGATACATCATTTTCTGACGAGCAGGACACGTGCTGTTACGCCAAATCTTTTTTTTTATTTTTTTTTTGTAAGCTAAAAATATCGATAAAGGATTTCACTTGAAAAAGAACATAATTAAAGTATATGTGACAAAGCCCATGAGAGTTGTTCATTCAAGTTGAGCAATTAACTTTTCCGCTATTTCTCGTTTTCTCATAATAGGAAGACAATCGCTGCAGGTCAATAGAATTGAATGATAGGGCTCGGGATTTTTTGCCTCACTGAGAAGAGAGCCTCTTCTAATTATGAACTTTTACTTTTTTTTTATTTTTTTATCCACATTTGTTTGTTTTATTATTATTATTTTTGTTTTTGTTTTTTTGTCAAATTATTCCATTGCAATTGACCGTTTCCAATTTATTGTTTTGATTAAATGAAAAAAAAAATTCTAGTTGAATAAAATGACCATTTTTTCGGGAAATAATTAAAATATTATTTATTGTAAACAGTTTCGATTGACCTAATAAAAAACAAAAAAAAAAATGCGAAATAATAAATCTAATTAAACAATTTTTTGGTACAGGTTGAAATTTTAGAGAATTCTTCTCTCCTTCTTCAGGGTTTCAAAGGGTCAATGAAGGAAACAAATAAAATGTTTCCTTCCTCTCGCCATAGCAGTGTTTAAAACATTCTTCTTCCTTAGCAGAAGCATTAAAATAAAAATAAATAAAAATTCTCTTTTTTTCCTAAACACTGCTATGGAGAGATGAAGGAAACATTTTGTTTGTTTCCTTTATTGACCCTTTGAAACGCTGAAGAAGGAGAGAAGAATCCTCCGAAACGTCGATTTGAAAGGAAAGGAGGAAAGAATCCAATAAATTAAACCTTATTTGGATATGTGTTAATTTTTTCTTCCTTCCCCTGGGCTGCCTTCCATTACTTTCAGTTAAAATTTCTACCAGTCCGTCTCTCTCCAGAGAAAATTTCTGTAGAAATAGTTAATGATTTTTAAAAAAATGAAAAAAAGAAAGTATTTTAACAATAAGGCAAAAAATAGAATAAAATTTTTGTATTTTATTTTTTCTATTCGTCAAGGCGTCAAGGAATAGCTAACATCGAGGGGTGAACGGCGGTTGGAATTAGGTGTACACGTCTTTGGAATTATGTGGAATTATTTTGGAATTCATTAGATAATGCCCCTTCATCTATTGTCTTCTAGTTGGAAATGAACGTAGAAGTGGAAGTAGGCGTACACGATTTTAGGTCGCGGTTCACTCCTTGGATAACATTAAAAAAATCTAAAAAAAAAAACGATTTAACAGTATATATTTTTGCAGTCTAAAATAGGAGTGCTGCAGTTTCAATCATCAAATCTCCAAAAACTTACTCACAAATTAAGATTTTTAGTATTTTCTTTTTTTATAATTCAATGCGCCAATAAATAGATTTGATTGTAAAAAAATTAAAATAAAATAAGCTGACGTGTTCTGATGTGGCCATCCACTTGACTTTACCATACAACCTGGCCACTCACTTATATTTAATATTTAATAAAATTATTTATAATCATGTAGGGGGGGGGGGTTAGTTTTTAGACTCCTGGGGGCCCACTGCATTATGTATACAAAATTTGGTTGAGTTTTGTACAAGAGCCTATATTTTCATTTTTTGACCCTACACCCCCTCCCCACTTTGGGCGGATAGTTTTTTCATTTTTAGACTTCTGGGGCCCCATTGATTATGTATACAAAATTTGGTTGAGTTTTCTCAAATGGCCTAGATTTTAAATTTTAACCTCCCCCCCCCCCCTTAATTTTGGATTCGATTTCAACCAAAATCTAATCAGCTCTTAATCTCAATTCACCAAAACTACATACATGTGCAATTTTGTTTAGATATTTATACTAGTTTTTGAGCTAGCTCGTCCACCAAAATTTAGATAGATTAACAACGAGACATTTTGACAAATCAATTATTATCTCGAAAAATATAATTTTTTCGATGTTTACTTATTAGAGCTTTTTTGTAGAGCGAAATGCCATGGTTTTGCTCAATTTTTTTTAATAAAAATAGTTTCAGCTTTTTTTGAGATATTTCGAAAAAAAGAAGGAAAAAACCACTTTCTAATAACTGCTTTATATATAAAATTTATATTCAAATAATTTTTATTGTTAGAAAACCGAATAGAGAGCATTGGAAATTGGATTTCGCATCGAGACTGTTGTCAATGTTTGAGACCGATCTGTTTCGAGTCCACGGGCTGTGAATTTAGTGATTAAATTTTTGTTTCTGTGGCTTTGAGTCTTTAAGTGTGGATTCTGTTTTTGTTTAAGTTGAGCTTTTCTTAACAAAACTTAGAAAACAAGAAGTTGCTATTGAAGACATATGTATGGAGCATAGCCATGTACGGGTGTGAAACCTGGACAATTAGAGAAGCGGAGAGAAAGAGATTAGAGGCTTTCGAAATGTGGTGCTACAGAAGAATGATGAATATCAAATGGATAGATAAAATTACAAATGAAGAAGTTCTTGGAAGAATCGGAGAAAGTAGAACCTTGTGGAAGAGTCTGAAGAAGAGAAGAGGTCAGATGATGGGGCACACACTGAGACATGGGGGAGTGCTTAGGGATATCTTGGGGGGAGGTGGGAAAGAAAAGGGGAAGGGGAAGACCCAGATTAGAATATTTCAAATAATTGGGGATATGGGATGCCAGACATTTAGAGAGGTCAAACAGCTGGCGGGGGACAGAGTCGAGTGGAGACGGATTGTTGCATCAAACCAGTCTTAGGACTGTATACTCAATGATGATGATTTCTTAAATGTGGTGTCTGTTTATTTATTATTAGTTAACGGGGAAGTAAATGTTTTGTTCTTAAGGGAGAATAGAAATTGTTCCCCCGATAACTTTCTGCCACTTAAAGAGGTGCATTCGTTATTCCATTACATGTAATTATTAATTCAATATAGGTGGAAGAGATGTCAAGCCTATCGTGAAGTTTCCTCAATGAATGTAATGTAAATATTATTAAAAGGACATTTCTATCCGTATATTGTATGAAATAAATAAATAAATATGTACATTAGCTAAACACAGGTAATATAAATTTACTTTTTATTTGAGGGATGTCAAAACAAGTATTAAGAAATCTTTTTTCGCAATGGTAAGTAGACTCGAAACCTTTTCCTTTGTAGTACGATTCATAACAACATGAATAAAGAGGTGTATTGTACCTATGGAACATTATTGGCATACTCTCGTGAATGCCTTACCCGATTTTTTCAGTCTATAATAAACGAAAAAAAACTTAGAATAATTTATTCTCCTTTCAAGTTAAATATAATAAATGAATACCATAATTCGCAAGGAAATAATTCCTAAGATAAAAAAAATTTAAATAAAGAAATAAATATCTAAAAAAAATGTTTATGAGTATTTGAATTTTATCCATCATCTCAAACGATTTCCATAACTTTCTTTGATTTCAAATGAATATTTCTTCCTTTCTATATGTTTTAAAGAGCAGAATATTTTGTAAAAGCTTTGAAGGAGACTTAAAATGAATCGTGTGATGTGCTTTTATTTCGATTCCAAACAGACCGTCTAGGCTACTTGAAATTAAAATCCCTTTTCTGTAGAGAAAACACTTGAATAGAATTCACATAGAATGTATTGAATTTCTATTGGCTGGCTTAACATATATGAACTCGGAATACAATAATATGAGTATCAATTTTCCTAAAAGTTTGCAGGTCTGGAAATTAAAACTCTAAATTTAAATAGCCTCCCTTTTGAATCGCTTATTATATTGGATTTTCACATTCATCGATTTTTATATTGTTTATGGCAACAGCTTGGGGCGCTCGTTAACGAAGATTAAAAAAAAACAAACAAACATATTCTTATGGGGGAATATTTTGTTTCTCACCGTTAGAGTGCCTTTTGGTAAAATCAGAGGCACTAGGTAAAGGGGAAGTAAATGTCTTATTCTTATGGAAGAATAGAGTTTGTTTCCCATAACATCGCCTTAGGTTAGAGTATAAGCATGCTAAATCCATTTTTAATAATATATGACATACATGTATTAATACCGTTCGAAAGAAAAAGAGAGCATCGTTTAAATAAAACTGCTACTTAAAATTAAGATTGTAAGTTGTAGAAAAAAAATGTGAAAATAACAACAATATTAAATTTTGTTATTTTTTTCTCTGCCCTGTAAAATTTTCTTGTTGTGAGTTAGCGGGTTTACACTCTAAGGAGAAGATATATATTTCTGCCAATAGATGTCAGGAGAGGTGAATTTGCTTTTACATTAAATGTAATTATTAATTCTAAATATCTCGAAAAGATGTCAGATGTGCACCTAACGTAATTTTGGCAACGAGTTGTTGCTGATTTTTACCAATAATTTGACTTAAAAAATCCAATTATTATAATTCAATATTTATCATGCTTAAAATTCAACACATTAAAACGCTATAGGGTTTTGTTTTACTCATGTATGTTATGAATTATTTATCGTTCTACTCTATTTTCAATGCCCACTAATTTGTAACGCCTCTCTATCCCTTCTAACCCTGTTATTTTAAATTTAAACTTTCCTAAATATTTTTGTTTGTTTATTTTTAGCAGGTGGACAAATTATAATAATAAAATAGATGGTGTAACAAATTTAGTTGTAGTTTTTTGTCAAATTAACAAGAGACCGAATTTTCGGTCTCGACTTTGAAAGTATTTGTCTCAACGTTCTCGGGATCTAAAGATTTAACTTAAAGCTATTTTTATAACATGCCTAATCTACTCCTCTTCCAGTTTTTAATATAATGAACTGGTGTGTTCACCACACGACTTTCACATTTTCATTTATTCGAAGTCATCGCGACACTACTAACTTACACCACTCCCTTTATTTCGTTTTTTTTTATTTTCTCAAAAACGCCTCGAATGATTTTTTTTAAATTAGTGTATTTATCAAGTGTCATGATTTAATAGTTGTGTAAAATTTTTAATCGGATTGAATTAAAGGAAGGGGTTGTAAATTAGGAGTGTCGTAAAATAAATATTTTAATCGCTCATATCTCTTCTTCGGAAAGTCGCAGAGCCTTGAAATTTGAAACTTAAGCTATCTAGAGGCTATAAGAAGTATAACAAGATTTTCGCTAAAATAGAAAAACTGGAAGATGATGTTTACGTACGTAAGAATTTACCTCCCTTGCGTTTCGCAACCATAAGTCTCAGAGATACGAAATTCGAAACCTAAGCTTGATATAGGCTAGAAGGAGTACATCAAGCTTCATCAGGTTGGGGAGGGGTGGAGGCAGGGGGACCCATTGTCACCATTTCTCTTCAACTTGGCTGCTAAATACATCTTAGACCGATTGTCCCCTCATGTCGGTTACGACTTACGAGGCGTACGTGTTGGCTCTTTGGCTTTTGCGGACGACGCTGTCCTTAGGCATCGACGGCCGTGGGCCTTAGGGTTAGGATACGCGACTTTGAGGTCGGCGCCGCCATGTTCGGGATGAAGGCTAATGCGGCCAAGTCTGCGACTCTCTGCAGCTGGTTCCCTCCGGTGGCGAAGAGAACGATACCGCGAGGGTGGGCAGATCACGGCGTTAGCCGTTGGTCGAAGTCCTTTTCCTACCTTGGAGTCCGTGTGGGCACCTCGGGACCGGGCATCCTCGGAGTGGCCGCCAGCGAAGACGTTGGCCAGGGTGGGGCCGCTCCCCTGAAGGCCTCGCAAAAGATGGAGATCTTGAGACTTCATGTTCTTCCCACAGGTATCCATCCCCTGGTGTTAGGCGGCGTTACGGTGGGCGACCTCATCACCATCGATCGCCGGGTGCGGGCATTCATTAGAAAAACCATTAATTTGCCTCGCGACACTCCAGAGGGTTTCTTCCACGCCAGGATAAGGGACGGGGGTTTGGGGGTTCCTTCCTTTAGTTGGCACGTGCCACTTCTGACACATGCTCGTATAAGCCGAATGTCATCTTCGAGCTTTGATGCAGCGAGAGCTGCATCTGAGACGTATCATGTAATCAGAAGGATTAATTGGGCCACCGATGCCCTCCGAAAATTTGGCGGCGTGGAGGGAGCCGGGGAATACTGGGCCCGCCGGTTGTATGACAGTGTTGACGGTAAGGACTTGGGACTTTGTGCGAGGGCTACCCCGTCGTACTCCTGGGTGAACTACCCTGGTCTGCTGAGCAACGGCACGTTTAAGGACCTCTGCCGCCTCCGATCCGGCTCTCTCCCTTCTGCTGTCCGCACTAGTCGCGGTAGGCGGGAGGGGGTGTCCCGGGGTGTAGGGCCGGGTGCCCCAAAACGGAGACGACGGCCCATATTATCCAGGGCTGTGGGCGGACACACGACGGGAGGATCAAAAGGCACGACGCCGTTGTCCGATGTCTGGCGGACGATTTAAAAAAAGATCTCCTAGGATGGAGCTGGAGTATTTATACTCCAGTGCCGCCGGAAATCGTAAGCCAGACATCGTGATGGCAGGGCCGGAAGATCGGGTGACGGTCATTGATGTCCAGGTGGTCTCCGCGCTTGCCGGACTGGAGGTTGCTAACAAGAACAAAATTAATTATTATAGCTGCAACTCCAGTCTGGTCGGGAATATCGCGGAGAGGTTCGGAGTCGCCGCCGGTGCTGTTACCGTTTTGGCGGCGACAATATCGTGGAAGGGGGTGTGGTGTCCCCGGTCCTTCAGGGACCTGCGCGCCCTGGGTGTCCCCAAAACTACATTAAACAAAATGACACTCAGGGCGATGCTAGGTTCCCTTTTTAACTTTTCCAGTTTTATGAGGCGGACTTTCAGGACGGGGCCCGGCCTTAATTGAATACAAATATAACTTTAGATTTATGTGCATTGCTGGGCTGGCCATCTTCGACAAATGACCTTTCTGCAGTGGCCAGTCCATTTTAAACTAATTTTAATGATTTCTTTAGCATTTAATGTTAAATTTTATTTATAGATATTTTTTGTTTTGTTTTTTTGATTGTAATATTTATTTATTTCTTTGTTGATAGCTTTGCACAGTTGTGGGGCGCTTTTTGCGCTCCCAACACTCTGGCCTCGGTTCTAGATTTGTGTCATAGTCGCCTGTATATGTATTTTAATCATAAATAGCCACAACATCTGGCATTATTGTTTGGACGGCTGATGAGAAGTTGTACTCTGATATGTAAAAAAAAATCTGTTTTCTTTTGTAAAGGGCTGCCCCCTCTGCGTGGCACAATAAATCAGTCAATTGAAATCGAGAAGACCGGAAGTGGATATTTACATGAAAGATTTTTCGTTTTTTTTTAATTTACTCAAAAACGGCTCTAACGATTTTTTTTAAAATTAGTATATTTATCAATTGCCTTGAAAAATTTAATTGGGAAAAACATTTTGAAATCAGTGACATCAATCTAAGATATACCAAGTCTATAGTTATTTCATTCTAGTACAAGGAGACAAAGAATTGCGGTTTTCTAGAACAATCAAAATTAATTAATAATTTCTCTCCTGGACTTTAACTTGTCCGGACTTGTTTTTTAGATCTTTGTACGTTCTTACATGTCAATAGATAATGGATAGCCAGGGATTATTATATTCGTGGCCCTTTTAAAAAATAAACAAGGAATTGGGGTCTTCTAGAACAATCAAAATTAATTGATCATTTCTATCTTGGACTAAAATTTGTCAGGACGTGTCTTTTAGATCTTTGCACGTTCTTAGCTAATGGATAGTCAGTGATTATTATGTCCATGACCCTTTTAAAAAATACATTATCATTCCTCATATCTTTCTTTAATCCCATTCGATTTAAACCAAGCCTTTCCAGGCCGTGGCCCTAAAGTCATAAAATTCCTTAAAACATTGAGATTTCTATGTAGATACTGGAAAACACAACAATCTGGACTGATAATTTTTTTTTCTCTAAAATAAGAAATCTAAAAAATCTACTGTGAAGTTTTGAAAAATAAAAGTGTTAAATTTAAATTTTGAATCTGAACCTAGATTTCAAGATTTTCGAAAAAATAATCATCATTTTGGTTTATTTTCGACTGCATTTTCATTAATAACATGCCTAATCTACTCCTCTTCCAGTTTACAATATGACAAATATGGAAAACATTGTAAAAAATTTAATTTGGAAAAACATTTTGAAATCAGTGTCATCAATCGAAGATATCTATCAATTTAGTTAGATTCACTTTAACAATAAATTAAGTTATATTTTTACAAGTGTAATTTAAAGGCAGGCTTATTAATTATTTATTTCATTCTCTTCTACTACTCGAGATAGTAAAGAAACTTTCCCCTGAGAATTTACTTGCGCTATAAAGGTAAGCTATATTTCAGACCAATGAAGGTGAATGGATTGTTTTAATGCCACCGTAAAGTACAGTTTCTGGTCAGAGGGGATTGAGAGAGGGAGATTTAAAGTTAATCGAATTGTGCACCTACTCCATACTTACTGATTAACTCAAGGCGGACCAAGTAAATATTCGTCTGTTTGCTTGTCGACTTTAATTAAATTATCTGCGGTAAGTTGTTGTTTTTTTAAGTTAATTTTCTATCCAATTTAATCATGGTTTGGTTTACATGGCAAAAATGTATTTAATATATACCTAGCTACATATAAAAATAATTAGAAAATAACAAATAAATATGCAAATTAAAAATATAAATACATAGGATCCATGAGAAATATTTATTTCATCTGAATAAATATGAGAAATTAAAACAATATTTATTATATAAAAAATATAAAATAAATATCCTATAAAGCTATATGAATTTTGTTCTTTAAAATTAATACATTTTACATTGTATATTTAAATTTTAAAAAATATTGTTAAACCCATCCAATCCTTTGCTCTGGCTATATCCGTCATTTAATAATAATAATAAATATCACTAAATAAATCCCTTTAATCTATCTATCTGCATTTCCGAATCATTAAGTTATCAAATCCCACTGAATTATATATTAAAAAAAAAAAAAAAAAAATAGAATAACAAGTTTATTACCGAATATGACATTCATATTAAATTGAAATTAATATTGTTATTTTTCATCAAATTTAGAAATATATTTTTTGCGAAATATTTAATACACTTAGATTAAAGACTCAATAATTAAGAGTTCAAACATCTTTTGAGGTCAAAATTAGGAGTAAAGGGAACAAACAGATTTCCCAATTTGTTTATTCCTATGACCTATTGAGTGCCTGGAAGGCCGTTTTACGACCAAGGTAGCATGAGTCAGTCTTTAGACTGAAACTTAATTCCCAAAACTTACAATCCTTCATGATCAACGTTTTTGTATTAATTTAATTTTTAAATTGGGGAAAATAATGAAAACCCGATATGCTTTATCAAATTTTGGTAATAGGCAAGCGAAATTAGGAGTAAAGGGGCAGTTTATAGATATAATCCTGTGTGCTGTGCTAAATTTCATCTCATTAGATACATAACAAACTTAATCCGCTTGATTAACAATTTTTTCCTGGATTCATAAATTAATTCCTGTGAATCAATTGTAATAGACTGATGAAGAGGGCAAAGCCCTCGAAACTATAGTCTCGTTATAAATAAATAAAATTTATAATTCCAGCAGAAGACACACTCTTTTATTGTCTCCTTCAATTTTTCCTGGATTTTTGAACCGGAAGTTGTAAAGCTAGAAAGTCAAAAAACTAAATAATTCTTCTTTCTTGAAATGAAAAATTTTAAAATCAAAATCATCTATTTATGAACCGAATTAATAGTGAGTATCGGAATTTCAAATTAGGAACAAAATTTGTATTAATAAGCTGTATCTTTTTTTTAATGATATTGATGTGAGAAGGAGATACACCAGAAGGTCCATCCCCTAAAGGCCTGTATGGGCTGGCCCCTCCATCGTGAAAAGAACAGGGTAGAAGGAAAAGAAGCCCGGATCACGAGCCAAATCTCAGAAAGTTAGATATAGTCCAATTTACTAAGTTTTTAGGGCTTCGAGCAGTGGTAAATTATCCGCGCGATAAATTAGGTTAAATTTATCTCCCACTTAATTTTTATTACCAGACCCTATACTTACAGAAATATGTCTGGGTATAGCCGGGAATAGAACCCGAGACCTCCGGATTGCCAGCCAGTTATTCTGACCATTACACCAGGGAGGCGGACATCCACTTGACTTTATTATATACCCTAGCCCCTCTATTATATTTAATATTTAATAAAATTATTGATAATCATGTAAAGGGGTTGTTTTTACATATTTAGACTACTGGGGGCACATTGATTATGTATACAAAAATTGGTTGAGTTTGGAACAAGAGCCTAGAATTTCGCCCCCTTCCACATTTTGGGCGGTTAGTTTTTGCATTTTTAGACTTCTGAGGGCCTCCTGAATATGTATACAAAATTTGGTTGAGTTTGGTACAAGGACCTAATTATCATTTTTGCCCCCCTCCCCCATTTTTTGCATTTTTAGTCTTCTGGGGTCCACTGATTATGTATACAAAATTTTGTTGTGTTTGGTACAAGGGCCTATTCTCATTTTTGACCCCCCTCCCCCCCACTTAATTTTTGGGTCGATATCCACCAAAATCTAATCAGCTCTTCTTGTTAGTGGAGGCCCCCACCTGTGTGGCCCAATAAACGAAAAATCAATGCATCAAAACAACATCTGAAATTTGGTTTTGATATTCACACTAGTTTTTGAGCTAACTCGACCACAAAAATTTGGCAACGCCCAGACTTGGGACGATATCCACCAAAATCTAATCAGCTCTTAATCTCAATGCATCAAAATTACATGTGAAATTTGGTTTTGATATTCACACTAGTTTTTGAGCTAACTCGTCCACAAAAATTTGGCAACGCACAGACTAACAGACAACTAACTAACAGAATAACTAACAGACATTTTGACAAAACAGTTGTTATCTCGAAAAATTTAATTTTTTCGATGTTCACTTATTAGGGCTTTTTTGTAGACCGAAATGCCATGATTTCACCAAATATTTTTAATCAAAATAGTTACACCCGTTTTTGAGATATGTCAAAAAAAAAGAAGCAAAAAAAAACACATTTTTTATGAACGATTACAATACTTGATCATACCCTGAATGGTAAAGTAAAAAGTTATCAAATCACCAAATTACCAAGCTTTGAAAAAAAAATCATTCCTCCAATTTAATAATATCACTTTTTATAGATAGGTGGGTTGCTGTTCATCTTCTTTTGTGCATTTCTTGATAAGAAAAAGTGGGCGTGTCTTGATGAAAAACTCAGCTCGGAAGTTATAATTGAAAATTCTTTTAAAATTAAGATTCTTAATTAATAGTGGATTGTCATTTGAATGTCCATTATTCTTTCATTAGGGTGGGATTATTACGTGCCGACGTAGTTTTTTCCCCTAGAGCTATTAGCTTAATGACTTCAACTTGGTGGTTAATAGAGGCATCGATCATGTTGATGTTCACACGAACAGATACTATTATTAAATCAAATCATGTATGAAAACGAGTTTTCTTCTCATTCTAAGGGGATGGTGCTATTTGTTATTTTAAGGTAGAAAGATGTGGTTATTGAATCTCAATGTCAATAAAAACTATTATCAATTGTTTCAACAAATTATCTTAGAATTGAAAGGAATCAGGATTGGATAATTCTTTTGTTACTGTGAGTAGGTGGGAGGGAATATTATTATTTTTCATAAATTTTACGATTTATTCAGGATACAACATTTTTTTAAATATACCTAGGTATTTCAATTCTTTTTTTTTTTTAATCAATTTTAAATTCATGGGCTTTCCAACTTATATAAAACTTTTCTTTTAAGAAGTCACAGTTAAAACTGCTGTTAGATCATCTCGGTTAAGAAAGTATGTACATAAACATTAAACATTTCGACATGTTCAATGATCTAGTTCTTAAAGAATTTCTTAAGTTTTGCAAACAAATGGGCATTATTTCAGATATAGGTGACTGTCTACACTATACAGACCCTGAGAATTGAGACATATATACAGCTTATCAGTCCCAGTTGTATTGTGAGTATCCTAATGAATTTGTTTGGGGTGACTTAAGAGAAGGGTTGTTATATTATATATAGGTGAAAAATAAAAATACATAATTTCAAATTCGACAATAAATTATATAGGTATATATATATATACCGGGTGAGTTTTTTTATCTTGAGAAAGTCTTAAAATTCAAAAACAGTGCATTATATGGAAAAAGTTCCAAATAAAAGTTTATTTATATCGAGGGGAAACTAAATTACCCTATTGTTTGTTGACGTAGAACAAGCTTTCAACGGTATTTCTAGGTCAAGTTGTTTTTTTTAAATGGAACACTATATTTTTAATTACGTCTACTTAATCTTAAAAAAACTGAACAACTTTCATGAGAACTAATTTTTTAAACGACATCAAATAAACAAAATACATGAATCAATTAGATCTTAAAAAAATCATAATAATTATTCTTAACAATTATTTAACTTAATTATCAAATAATAATGATCAAATCATTTATTATTAAGTAAATAATTATTAAATCGAAAAGTTACAACAATGAAAATAAAGGTTTATAATGATCTTAAAACTTCATTAAATACTCAGATTTAAGAGATTATTTTCCACCTATTAGAACTACTTAAAATTCTTGAGTTTAAAAAAAGTTTATTTCTCATGTCAATCCAGTAGATAGGTAAATATTGTATTACCATAATAAAAATGGAGCATTTTTTTGTTGAAGAAAGAATTGAAATGGTTTTAATTTATGGTGAATGTGGAAGAAGTGTTATGGATGCCGAGCGTTTTCCTGATAGGAATACACTCCGCCCAAGCTTCATTTCATCGTGTTGTAAATCTGTTTAAAAAAACAAGAAGTATAAACGCTACGATGAAACTACAACAGGCCAAAATAACGAAATTGGAACTGGAATTCATCCAGAAGACTTGCGATACACTCTGGAATTTTTCAGAAAAGTGTCGAAAAATTATTAATTATTATTAAATTATTTAATAATTAAATATTTGATCATTATTATTTGATAATTAAGTTGAATGATTATTAAAAATAATTATTATAAATTTTTTTGAGATCTAATTTATCTAATATTTTTTTATTTGATATCGGATAAAAAAATAGTTCTTATGAAAGTTGTTCAGTTTTTTTTTGAAAATTAAGGATCCGTAAAGAAATATATAGGTTCCTATTTAAAAAACAGAAGTTGAGCTTGAAATACCCTTGAAAGCTTGTTCTGCGTCGACAAACAATAGCGTAGTTTAGTTTCCCCTCGATATAAATAAACTTTTATTTGAAACTTTTTTTTCATATAATGCGCTATTTTTGAGTTATAAGACTGTCTGAAAATAAAAAACTCACCCGGTATATAATCGTATACATTCCACGCCAAATCGGACGGTTTGAAAAATTTTAATTTTTCATTCCTTCATTTTTCGACATTTTTTAGTATCCATCAAACTCTTCCTGGTAAATTTTGAAATTTTTTTGATCGAACACCGTTTTAAAAAAATTTAATTTCGGTTTTTCGCTCATAATTTCTTAAAAATGGTCCAAATTCAATTTTTTTTTTAATGTTTGTTTTTTTACATGCTTTTTAGAAAAAATTATTTAAAGTGTTATTATATGCGATTTTTGAGTTTGAAAATTTTAATCTTGTTTTTGGAACTGTATGTACCTACTCTTCGATTTTTTTGATAACTTTTTATTTTAAACTTCTATTCATTCTACAAATTTTTAAGAGGTCCTGACTAATAATTACTAATTTTTTTCGATTTTCGATTTTTGATTTTGATTTTCTTTCAACAAACTGAAATACTAATTATTTATTTTAAACACCTGTTAACGATAAAAATTAATTCAAAATAACTAAAAAAAGAGAAATCAATATCAAAAAGTGGTTTTTATAATAGATAATAGGGAATAAAATATTTTCGAAATTTTCAAAAATCAGAAAAATATAGCAATTATCATAGGACCACTAGCAACCTGGTCTTAAAATTTGTAGAATGAATAGAAGTTTAAAGTAAAAATTATCAAAAAACTCGAAGAGTACATTCAGTTTCAAAAACAAGATTAAAATATTCAAAACTCAAAAATCTTATATAAAAACACTTTAAATAATTTTTTGTATTTTTTTTTAAAAGTATGTAAACAAATTAAAAAAAAAATAAAAAAAAATAGAAAAAAATTGAATTTGGACCATTTTTGAAGAAGTTATGATATAAAAATCGAAATTCAATATCTTTTAAACCAGTGGTCAAAAAAATTTTAAATTTACCAGGAAAAGTTTTTTGATGGTACTAAAAAATGTCAAAAAATGAAGGAAATCAAAAATTAAAATGTTGGTCCAATTTCGTGGAATGCCACATATCGTATATAATATATTTAACAATAACATAACATAAACTTATATTTGAGATCTCCAAATAAAGTTGACATTCAAAAAATGTAAGCTTAGTAATCTCTGGTGTGTGTTTTTTAAGGGGAATAATCTTTTTGGCCCGAAACGCTGCCTGACCACCTAGGCCCGCCCTCGAAGCTAGTTAAAAATAAATATAGGTTAGGATTCCATGTTTTTAAGACAAGTCAACCCTTCCCATATACTTAAGTAGTATTAAATAAAAGTAAATAATAGTATACCTGCAATTATTAATTCACTATAACTATAGTTTTCGACAAGATTTTTTATTTGATTAAGTTTGTCCTATGACCATAAACGTATACTCGTGACTGTACAAAGTCCGAATTACGCATTTTGCACAGGGTTGTTAGCAATTTATTTAAGTGGAACAACATTCCAAAAGATTGAGAACAGGATTTAGTGAACCTCTAATCAAGCTTTGAATGTTTCGAAACAAATGTATATTCTATGCCAAAATAATTGAAAATGAAAACAATTAGAACACGCATAATAATTTTGCTTTGATGCGGAGATGAACATGAAGAATTCCTTGAATGACCAACCTGCCTCATTGAATTTTGTTAAGCAGAGAGTTAAATTTAATTTTAGTAATGAATGAACAAAGGTTAACTCTTCAGGGGCAGATCAAAACACTCCACTAGCAATTAATATTATCGGGTACTATCAGGTATGTGTGGAAGTCTAACTAACAAAACCATTTGAGCTGGCAATCGAATAGACAGAAAGAAAGACGAGTCGTTTGTCTAATGTTTCATTTATTTGTGTGGCAATTTGGGTGCAGTGTGGCAGCCGTTTAATGAAAGACACGATCATTAATAACCGGTGGAAAGGACCGGAAAGTTATAGAAGAGCTTCGGGGCTGGCTAGGGTTTCAAATGAAGAACAGCCAGATCCAATTAATCAATCGTCTGATGTTGCGATTTAAACCAAGAGCCAAATCGGGTAGGAGATGGATTGAGAAGGGGATTAGCGTCAATCGAGTTCCACCTCCTCAATGGTTACTGATTAACGTTGCCAGGAAAAGGCCCAGTAGTTACGTGTTTAGTAGCAATCTCCTTTACATTATATTCATATCAATGGAAGGATAGATTATTACTGAATTAATTATTATTCAAATTTACGTTATATTAATTAGAATTAGAAAGGTTACTTGGAAATGATTAATTATTCATTTTAAAGGATATTTTCGGGTTGTTTGGAGAAAATGGTGCTCGGGTCAATGTGTTAATAATTTCGATAGGGCAAAAATCACCATGCGTTTCTTTGGATTTGGATTTAAATTATTTGAAAACTTTTCTTTTATTACTAGAATTAAGGAATCAAAAAGATATATTAAACTGAATTACTTAAGAGAATAACAATTCTTTGATTTCTAAAAATAAAACGATTGTAAATTTTTATTTGACACTTTATCAAGTCCTACAGCCATAAATAATACAGTCGACTCTCGATAATTTGAAAACCTCGATAATTCGAATTTTTAGATAAATCGAACTCTTCAGCTGTTAACTTTGGTAAATCGAAAAAATGCTGTGTATACGCTCGATAACTCGAAATCGAAGGGGGAGAGAACGTTCTCTAATTCGAACTAACCCACTTCCCCTTTTTATAATTCGAATTTTTATTTTTTATTTGATATGTAATTATCTATTGCAATCTTAATACATATGTAATCATTTTGTTCTATTTTGTCGTTTTCATTATTTTTAATTTTTTACTTGAGGTTATCTATAAAATTTATGTAAGTTCATACATTATTTCAAAAATATTATAAAAACTCTTAATAATTGGATTTTTTCTTTTTTTTTTGATAATTCAAACGTCATGATAATTCGAAGTCTCGATAATTCGAATTTTTCTTGTAGTCCCTTGGATTTCGAATTATCGAGAGTCGACTGTATGGAATACAATTATTTTTATATGAGTCGTCCAGAGCCAATGCGATTAAGTACATTTTTGAAAGATTTTTAAATTATCGTAAATTCTAATCTAACAAATTAGGTTTATTCTTTTGAGTATGGTAAAAAAATTTTATTTCTTGCTTTGGTTTTCCTCAGTAGGCCTTACTTATTATTTCTTCTGAATATGTTTTATAATGAGGATGGAATTTAAAAAAATAAATATTTAACGAATTTTTTTATAGACTTAATCGCATTGACCTTTGAACGGTCCATCTATAAATTGGAGTTCTCTAATCCTCTTCTTTCTCGTAAATTCGATACAATTCTTTCATAACATATGGGCGAACTAAGCTTAACGCAGTTTTTATTAATTGGCTCTAAGAAGATGAAAAGAGATCCAGAACTATGAAATGGTAATAACATAGCAAGTGACAATAATAATAATAATAATAATAAACATTTGTTACAGAGTCAATGCTTGCAAGCTTGGTCTCCTATTTAGATCTAGACGCTATTATACTCCCAGTCAAATTCTTATACTGTATAAGGCTCAAATTCGTCCCTGTCTCAAATATGGCTCTCATCTGTGGAGGGGTGCCTTCAAGCATTCTCTTGCTACACTGGATGCGATTCAGAAGCGAGCAATTAAACTAATAGGCTCTAACCAACTCACTCGACTCCCTGGCTCACCAAAGAATCGTTTCTGCCCTTTCCCTGTACTACAGATACTATCACGGTGTCTGTTCAGTCGAGCTGAAATCAATTATCCCCCATAAAGCCCTCTTTACAAGAAACACGCGGTTTTCTAACGCTCAGCACCCTTCGGCTGTCAAATTGGATAAAAATCGAACAAGCTCTTTCGACAACTCTTTTATCACTATCTCCTCTAGAGACTGGAACTCTGTCCCTGCCACCATCTTTCCCGCGACTTATAACCTTCAGCTATTTAAGACCCGTATCCACAGATACCTTCGACCCCCGCCCAGCCCATAAAATTATTTCTTCTTCTTTTCACGATGGAGGGGCCAACCCAGGCCTTTAGGGGTTGCACCTTTTTGGTTTATTTTTTCAAAAATCAGAAAAATATAGTAATTATCATAGGACCACTAGCAACCTGGTCTTAAAATTTGTAGAATGAATAGCTCTTGCTACCCGGGATGCAATTCAGAAACGAGCCGTCAGGCTAATTGACGATTCTACCCTCACCGACTCCCTCGACTCGCTAGCTCATCGAAGAAATGTCTCTGCACTTTCCCTTTTCTATAGATACTATCACGGCAGGTGCTCTGATGAGATAAAATCAATAATTCCCCTCCAAAGCATGCTTTACAAGTAGCGCGCGTTTTGGCGACTCCCAACACACTCTCGCGGTCAAATTAGAAAAGTGCCGGACCACTTCATTCGCAAATACATATATCCCCGTGACTTCAAGGAACTGGAACTATCTCCCAGCCTCTATCTTTCCCAGCACCTATAATCTTCAAACCTTCAAAACCGGAGTGCATAGACACCTACGTCTACACCCTCTCACTTAATCAACTTTCCCTTCTCTTCGGTAATGCAAGGGTCTTTCGAGATCCATAGGGGCTGCATCTTTACTGGTACTCCCTTCTTGCATTCGATTGCATTAAAAAAAAAAAAAGTTTAAAGTAAAAATTATCAAAAAAACTCGAAGAGTACATTTTCTATTATCATTTTCATTAAAAAAACGTCGGTTTATAAGTCATGTGAGTGGCCTTTTAAAATGTTAATTTATGTGTACCTACTCAAAATCAGAAAATTCCTAAAAAATTAATCTGAGTTATAGATAAATTTGTTTGTCTACATCTCAGAAGGAAACCTATTTCCTCGATAACTGTACTGAACTCAAGTATCGATGTCAATTAGCAATTAATGTGACAAATATTTGTTTCGATTTCTTGATTTGTAAGCAAAATTATCTATAGCATCTCCATTTAAGTAGAAGACAATCGTTTGATTTGTTTTTCTTTGAAAATCTGATTGCCCTAATTTCAGAAGTTTCATTGAATCTAATAAAATGCTAATAAATGCGAAAAGAACGATAGTACAAAGTCGACAATATTATGTTCTCGAAGCTTCTAAAAATAATCCAACTAGGTCACAGTCATGGTATTACTTTTGGAATAGGTATTTAAAAATTTTAAATATCAAATAAAAAGGAAAAAACTTCGAAATAAGAATGAGCAAATATAATTCCATAAAAGGGAAAAAATTAACATTGAATATATTAAATATTTAATAAATAAAAATGTTATTTGGATAAATTATGCATTTAATTAAAGAGGGTGAATGTACAAAGAAATACCGATTATTTTTTAAAGAGTATAGGAGTATTGGCAATACAGTAAAAAGTTTACTGATTCTCCACATTAATACTTTCAATCATTTTCCTTTAATTCTTACAAATAAAAAAATAAATATATATTAAAATTCCTCTGTGAACAGGATATTATAGCTACATTTTGGTACTTTTTTAAATGTGAGTCGTTTATTTTTGGTGCTACTTCCTCCCCCCCCCATCACTGGGTATATATGAAGTGTTCCACTGAACGAACATGAATCTCATTAAAAAACGTAGAATTTGATAATGTTAGAGAAATTGCATCAAAACTGCATAAATTTAAAGTTAAGGCAGAACTAATTTGCATGGATAAGAGCATTTGAAGAGGAGTTTCTCCGTGAATAAGAGCGTTCTAATGGGATTTTTTGGCATTTGTGCCTTTGCGAATCCAAAAAAGGAAAAATTATTATATATTCTTTCGTTAAAAGAGTATTATTATATTTTAATTTAAATAAATATAAATGTTTTTAATCACTTTTAAATTTGTTATAAAAATATGTTTAATTATTGATTTTCAAAAAAATCATTCCCTTTTTGTTGGTAGCTGTGTATTTTCATTTAAGTGAGCCATAGTCGATTCCATGCCTACCTGGCGAACCATTGCTAGGTAAAAATGTTCATTTTTATTTGCAGCCAGAAGAAATATTAAATTTAAAGGGTTATTAGCTCGGGTAATTGCGGCGGAAATTTTGATATCTTGAAATTAAACCAGGTTTGTGTAATTTTTGAGTTTTTAGGTCTTCTATTTTTTCTATACTACAAGAATATATTATTATTTTTTAATTTCATAGATATTTTAGTTTTGAACATCTTTTGTATTTACATTTTATTATAAAATTAATATTGAAAAAACTATTGCCATTGAATTTCCTTATAATGAATCAATAGCAATAATAATGAATTTAATACTTTGGTAATCCCTGCAGGCATGCATGTTTTTGTTGACTTCTATCGAAGAACTCGAAAATTCAAGTACTATAGAGCCTAAATGTTACGCACAATTGAAGAAGAGGTGACGAATGAATTGACTATATTCAGGGGATTTGGTGCGTACAAGGCTACAATTTTTCCTTAGGAATAATATAAATGATTTTAAATATTGCTTAGGAATAATCTATACAAATTTTAGTATAGGTATAATGATTATATCTATAGGTACGTCTATTTATGAGCCGTTCAGAGGTCAATCCAATTAAGTCTAAAAACTAAAAAAATTATATTTTTTAAATCCCAAATTAGAAAACAATCGTTTTCATAATCGTCCAAAACGTTTACTTGATCTTAGACTATTAGTTTCATCTTAAAAATTAAAAAGACATGCCTGTAAATTGTTATGACATAAAAGTCAATACGGAAAGGCATTATAAAAATGTATAGTAAGTATCGATCACTTATTAATAGTCAAAAGTTCAATTAATAATAAAATATTGAAATTTTCTAGAAACTTTAAATAAGTGACTTGTTTATGTATTCTTTTTTCATTTTTTTGGAATGGATGAAAGAAATAAAATTCATGGTTGAAAGAGAAAATTATAAAAGGATAGCAGATGTAATAAAGGAAGGAAATAATAATAAAGTAGATGAAGCGATGGGAATTGCAGTTGGTGCTCATTTGAAATATGGATTCTGTCTCGATTTCTTTTTCGTTATCAATAAATTTCCTTCCATTAAGGGGAAAAAACTTTCTTTTTTATGATTGAAATGAAATGGACTTTTGGATTGTAAATTCTCCAAGTATTTCTTTTCATTGAAATCAATGAGCATCAAAGGAATTGCACGGAAGTATATATTTCCATTGACATAACTACTAACAATAAGAAATATATAAATAAATTGTACATACACTTCAAATTATTTCAAATATAAACTTTAATAAAAAATATTGCCTTCGGCTGAGTAGTAGAATCTCCTGGTGAAAAAATAAATAATAATAATATAAATATTACTTGATAATAGACTCAGAGAACGCAGCTTGGCAATTGAGCTGAGAAATTGGTACCTGTTTAATTTTTAAGTTACCTAAGCTAAGCGTAGTTATGATAAAAGAATAAACATTCAAACAGGTGTTTTTCAATTTAATTTATTATATTAATCAATTTATTTGTTTTAAAATTGACTAATAGATGCTTAGAAATAATAAAATATAAATAAATTAATATTAAGAAATTGAAATTCCGATAAGTGAATTAAATCAAAAAATAAATTTAAATTATAGTTGTGAGTAAAAATTTTAAAAACTTATTTATTTGTTCCATATAAAATAACATCGAGTTCCTGTCCTCAAATACCTGCAATTTCTACTTCCACAATAATTGTTTAAAGCAAAAAATAAATTTTTAATACTTATTTATGTTTGGATATTTATATTAATTTGTAGGACAGCTCTAACCTCAAAGTATGGCACTTGGGTTCGACTTCTGAGGGGATGTGTCCTTCAGGCATAAAAATTAAACATATCCAATAACACACTTGATATGTCTTTTAAATTTTTATTTTCATTGAATAATTAGTCCATAGTCTGTCTAATTTTTGAATTTGGTGAAAATAATATATTTTTCAAATTGCAAGAAAATCGCTTGTTTTTAATTAAAATTTAAAACGTAATTTGACACTATTTTATTCAGACCCATTGAATGTTATTAGCGAAAATCACGATAGGAGTGGCATGTATTCAAGATATATAAAATTAATGAATCAATACCTCCTAACATCTATTACCAACCACTTGAGGCACTCAACAATGATGAGGAGAATTTTTGTTGTTCACCGTTGACGAGTACCCCAAGCAGATGGTGATTTTCACCAACTACCATAATATAATACCATAATATAATATAATATAGGGAATCGGATTAGCCGAGAGCTTAAAGACACTAGCCTTCTAAGCAGGAGTCCCGGGTTCGAGTCCGAGTCCCTGCATTGATATTTGACCGGCTATAATCTGATTCCTAGTCACCAATCCGTCTGGCAAGCGTGGTGACTTAATGCCAAACCCTTCCATTTGATGGAAGAGGCCTATATTCAGCAGTGGATTGTCGATATCGACAGGCTGATGATGATGATGATGATGACCATAATATATCTCAAAATAAATTTTCCTAACTATGAAGATGGCAACATATTATATAAAAAAGGATAACCTCTTTTTGGCACCTGGCCTCATCTCCCGAGAGGACACCTTCTGACATAATATTAATTAAACATTTCCACTAGCAACGTTTGAATGGTCTTTACATTTTTATTATTAATTTTTAGAATTTGAAAATTGAATATTTGTAAAATAATAATAATATGTATCAACTTCCCCGCTCCAGGAACTGACAATCTCTGGTTCTAACCCAACGCCTGCGCCAGACTACTTCAATAACAAGCAACTATGATTCATGTGAGGAAAAACAGTATATACCCCAGGTGGTAACCAACTCACCCATCACCAGATGGCAACCGGGAACTCAGATTCTATATATACCATATATCGTCTGTATAGGGCATTCAGATTCTGGGGGACCCGGACAACCACGAAATTAAGAGAAGAAACCACATGGAAAAATAACATCTAAAATCATTTCTTACATGATGAGGGGCTTTGCGTGATCCTAAGGGTCTATACGCAAAAAAAAATCATTAATTTTTAATTAAAAGATATTAAACAAGTTATCTTGTAAATTTTATTTTCACGCCCCACTCGTATACTATAAGAGCCTACAAAGACACTAGCAGGGTATAACTTGACAACCTTTGGATTGAAAAATCTGTAAAATCATTAAATTACCTTAATGAAAATTATTTTGTTCACAAAAAATAATTAGTTTGGATAATTTTCATTATTTGAATCCCACTCCTACTCTAATAATAGAATTCTGTGTGGAAACAAATTCACCGTTTATTTAATAGCTTTTAAAGAACAAAATGAAAAATAAATAAATTAACTATTAAGGATATTGTCCGATCAATAGCCTTATAAATACGTAATCAGTTTACGAATGACAGGCTATATATAAATAAATAATACATTTATAAATACCTAACTCTTTTTTATAAATGATAGATAGTTTAGCTGTTCAAGTCAAGTCAACTTTAGAATTCTGGTAATATTTAAAACAAGAGATATTAAAATGTTTTGGAAACATTTGCGCAAACAATTCTTAGATTATGCATGAGAGAGCGAGCTATAAAAATTGCGAAATTTCCAATGTTTCTGACTTTTGTAGCGAGTTAAAAAACAACCCTTATACATTATTCGATCAGGCAAATGTGAAATGGAGTGTGGAGGGGTTTCGCCAAGCAAAGACATTCACTTCCTACCCCTAGCCCATAGGGCGCGCTGCCAACTGCTTACAAATTCAGCCAGTCGCCCAATGCTGCTAGGCAATGAGTTCTGGTCAATTCCAGCTTCAATTCCTCCTATGTTAACTTGCTCTACTATATACAGCGGAGAAAAGAGAGAAAAAATGGGCTAGAGGGAAAAATAAGAATATGAAAGTAGAAGGGAGACAACATAAAATATAAAGGACAAGCACAAATCAAATTTTTGCACTTGACAGCAGACAAAAATTCAACGTATTTAAACTTTTAGGGGAGTCTGAAGAGAGCATTTGTGGGGTGGGGTTGTGGAGAGACAAAATATTATACTATGCTGTCGGATATTATAATATATTAATGCTAATTAAATTTTTATGCAAATATTTCTGCCTGTGAGAAATATACACAAAATTTTTCTAGCTGTTTTCCAATAATAAAATAAAAACTTTGTCTGGCGTCATGGAAAGAGCTTGAGTAGTGATGTAACATTGAGCTAGTACATTATGCATCTTGCATCAAAACTTTAGGCCAAGTTCACAATGGCAGCGACATCGACCGATCATGTCAAACGTGACCAAAAGGTATGCACGTGTTGTCAGTGCCTCATCGGGCGATCACACCACTATCGGAAGAATTTGAAATCAGTGTTTTTTTCTTTTTTCAAATTAAAATTCCATTGATAAAGAGAGAAATTCTACCGAAACGTTTGGATTTAAAATAAACGTTCTTGAGATTGTTTTTTAAAAGATTACATTGTTCGACAAAAATTTATCCCCATAACCCTAACAATGAATTCCAGTAGAGTTTTATACGCTGATATCATGCAATTTCCCGATTTTTTACAACAGGTCAAAATGAACAAAGGGGCATTTTGACCTATTTTCGAGTCCTATTAGATATTAAACAGCAATATTTGTAATAAAATATTTCGTTGACGTAATAGAAAACCTCTTTGATTTTCAAATTACCACTTGTTTTAGCTCAATTACAACTCAAGTTACTAAATAAAAAAATGAATCTACGTGATTATAAAGGATAATAAACATAGGTAAAAACATAAGTTCTTAGTTTTTTAGTTATAACTCGAGTTCTAATTGAGATAAAAACAAGTGGTAATTTGTAAATCAAAGAGGAAGCTATTTTTTATTACGTCAACAAAATATTTTCATTTCAAATATTGTTGTTTAATATTTAATGGGACTTAACAATAGTTCATGGCCTTTTTCGTCATTTTGATCGATAATATCACGAAACTCTGACGTGTTGTAAAAAATTGGCAAATTGCATGATAAATAATCAGCCTATAAAACTCTACTGGAATCCATTGTTAGGTTTATGGGGATAAATTTTTGTTTAATTTTTGTTGAGCAGTGTTATTATATTCTATCTGTATTTCTCATTCAAATACCCAATTTGAGATAGGTAAATTCTTTTTGTTGTAATAGTAAGCTGGTCACTCAACGTATGTTTATTTGGATCAAGCAGAGTGGCAACCTTATTGATTTCTCCTTGTGAATCATCATCTCTCCTACCTAATCTCGGCAATCTAAATCTTTTTAAATGATTTTTTCTGTTTTTCTGTCTTATTCCGATACTGTTGTTAACTAAGAGTTCATTCTGAATTTCTAAAACCAAGAGCTGATAAAAACTTGAGCTTCCAAGCCTTGAACCTGCGGTTTAAAAATGCAGAAAATCAAAGGAAATCTTAAATGAGTGAGCTATAGAATAATTCCAGCAGAAGACACACTCATTTTATTGTCTCCTTCAAGAGCTATAGAATAGTTGTATGTAATAAACTAAAATTTGGCAAACATATTGGTGGTAATTTAATAATAAATCTGTAACCAGAATTTGAACATTATCTCATACATATACGACCTTTGTTTTACTATATACCAATAATGATACAATCATAGCTAGAAATGACAATATATTATTATCATATATAATTTCTGCATATTAATCAAGATTATCTCTGTATAGGTAATTCGGTCGTGTTATCAAATGAGTTCATAAATGCCCAAAAGCAATAGGGTGCAAAGAGTAGTTTCGACTACATGGGCGGTTTAACTTTGTATTTAAGTATTTCAGTTTGTAGTAAGTGAAATGGGCAAATGTCGCCGCCTCTCGCTCGCTTAAATGGTCATTTGCAGGTGATTGGAGTTTGTATTGAACTTTAACCACTTTGGTCGTTCTACTATATATCCTAAGATTCTTATCCAATATAATTAGACAATGTACAAAGTCCTGAACTTAACAGCTTATAATATTATAATAAACTTATTTCGTAATTTCCTATGTAGTTTAACTTAAATTGGAAATAATCAGAATTAATTATAGATCAATAGTTTATATAATAGTTATTTTTATATTGGATTATGAGAGGGTTCGTCCCCCCAGTGGTTAGTTAGTACCTGGGTTAAACTTCTGGTAGGACGAACCCTCTGATAATTCAATATAAAAATATTTCAACTAATATCAAAGAAAATTAAGACCAGATAAATTAAATTCTTTTCATATACTATTTATATGTTTGATGTGAAATAAAAATAAAATGATATAAATTATACAAGAGAAGACAGGAGTATAATAAATTTCGTGGTATGCAGAAATCACGCCATTTTTTTTAAATAATATTTTCCTCGAGTGAAAATTAACGAAATATTTATATAGTCATGTGATATAATTATGTTATGGGTTATTATTATTTGTTACGTAATTATTATTGTTAGTAAACATTGTGTTAATTTTTCTGTAACTCGAATTAATAATTAAATAAAACATTTTTCTAAATTAAAGCTTTTATTTAGCTCATTAATTCGAATTCAAAAAAAATTAACACAATGTTTACTAAGAATAATAATGTCCTAATTATGGAGTAGTCTTAATTTAGAAAAAGGTTTTGATAATCAGGTATTTACTACAAGCAGGTGCGTCCGCAGAACAATTTTCAGGGGGAGGGAGTGCAAAGCTTGAAGACAAATAATTAAACTATTACATTATTTAATTGAAAAGTTTTTGTTTTGCCGAGAGTAGCAGAATTGTTGATTCACAAAGAGAAACAAAGAGGTTGTCCTCTGCTTGATGCAAATAAACATACACACAAATATATCTAGATGATATATCTGTATATATATTATTTATTTGTTTGAGACTATAGTTTCGAAGACTTGGTCTTCATCATCAGTCTTTTTTAATTATAAATGTTTGTTTTTCATGGAGTCAATATCCATACGAAGAAGACCAAGTCTTCGAAACTATAGTCTCAAACAAATAAATAATATATATACAGATATATCATCTAGATATATTTGTGTGTATGTTTATTTGCATCAAGCAGAGGACAACCTCTTTGTTTCTCTTTGTATTACATTATTATTTAAATATTTAATTTTTTTGAGTTTTTTTTACATGTAGAATACACTAATACAATAGTGCTTATATACAAAAACAGATACGGTACATTGAACATAATTTAGTGAGACCGGGCCGGAAGACAGGCTATTACAAAAAATTTTATTCAATCCCTGAGGGGTGGCCTCCCTTGCCCCGCCCCCTCCAGACGCCCAAATCATATACATTTTGAAATATTAAAATTAATTTGTGACCCCTCTTGCTCCCCTACAGACGCCCAAACCATATACATTTTGAAATATTAAAATTAATTTGTGGCCCCTCTTGCCCTCCCTAAAGACGTCCAAATCATGTACATTTTGAAATATTAAAGTTAATTTGTATTTTTAACAATGTCACTAATTATTATATAAATAATATCATTATCATTAAATAATAATTATGAATTTTAAATTTTAATTATTATTGTTTAATGCCAAATTAATAATAGAATGTGATTTCAATAATAAATATTTTTTTTTTCAAAATACAAAATGTCTGTTTTTGAGTAAGAAATTAATGGAATATATATATTATTTACCATATTACAATAATATTATATTGGGGTAGAAATTAAGGGTTGTTTACCTTTGAGTTGCTGTCTGGGTAAAGGCCGATCTATCTCCGAGTCTTTCTGGACATGAAATAAAGCGAGAATTGCAAGTGGAAAGAATCCCGTTGCTCGATAAGATAAGCGAGCGGGCCAACATTCTTCGAAATCGAATTCGATTAGAAATTCTCAAATGCACTTTTTTAAGCAATTCGTTCTTCTTTTTAAACAATATTAAGTTAAATTGGTTCCTCTGTTTAATTTTCGATTTTATTATAATAAGTGTAGGGGAAAATTGAAATTTTTTTAAAGACTCGACACTCTTTTCCTAATAATCTATTCAACAATTATTATTATTTTTTTTTAAGATGAATTATTCAAATCGCCCACCCAGCAGGCAGTCTAGCATTGAATTCACGCAAAAAATGTTTTTACTCATTGTGTTGGAAAATGTCTAGAATGTGGAAAAAAATAATTTTCAACCAGGATTTTTTTCTGATGGTGTGTCTGAATTCAAATATCCATAAGGAACACTTTAGTAGGGAAAATAGAAATAGTAATTCAAATCAAAGGGAGAATGGCCAAAAGGCATTTTTTCCAATGCCAATTAAAAATCAGCTGATGTGGCCATTCAAATGACTTTACCATACACCTGATAAACCCTCTTATATTTAATACTTGATGACTTTATTATATTTATTGTGGTTGGTTTTTGAATTTTTAGTCTTGTAGCGGCCTAGAGAATATTTATACAAAATTTGGTTTAGTTTGATCCAAAGGCCTAGATTTTCGTTTTTTGAGACTCCTCCATATTAGGTACTTAGCTATTGCATTTTTAGTCATCTGGGGAAGAAATCACGAGACCATTGTCTTCTACTAAATCCAAGCTATCATGGATAATTTTTATTTAAATCAATAAAAGCTTCTGATTTGTAATAAAAATTTGTCTCATTGTTACGCCGACGATAGCACTCTGCATGGCAAGCCCTCGCTCTTGAATAATCGAAAGAATGTTGTCTCCTCAATCACTCTCGACCTAGACAAACTGAATAAATGGGGCTCTCAAAATTTAGTTAACTTTAATGCAAACAAGACTCAATGTTGTCTAATTTCTAGGCGCGAAAATAAAAATTTCCTTGATATTCACTTCGATTCGAATACCCTGAAAATGTGCGACAGCCTATCCATGTTGGGCGTCTCTGTCGCATCTGGCGTGTCTTGGAATGAACACATCTCCTCTGTGGCGAAATCTGCAGCAAGGAAGATTGGCTACTTATTCAGGTCCAAGCGATTTTTCATGCCTCTACATCTTCTCACCATCTACAAGGCCCAAATCCGCCCCTGTCTCGAATACGGCTCTCATCTATGGAGAGGAGCCTCTAAATATTCTCTTGGAACCCTGGATGCAATTCAGAAACGAACCGTCAGGCCAATTGACGATTCTACCCTCACCGACTCTCTCGACTCGTTAGCTCATCGAAGCAATGTTTCTGCCCTTTCCCTTTTCTATAGATACTATCACGGCAGGTGCTCTGATGAATTAAAATCAATAATCCCCCCCAAAGCATGCTTTGTGCGAAGCACGCGTTTTGCCGTCTCCCAACACTCTTTCGCGGTCAAATTAGAAAAGTGCCGGACCACTTCATTCGCCAATACGTTTGTCCCCTTGACTTCAAGGAACTGGAACCCTCTCCCAGCCTCCATCTTTCCCAGCACTTATAATCTTCAAACCTTCAAAGCCCGAGTGCATAAACAGCCAGATATTTTGCATTACATTTTAATAGTTTATTCATTAATTATTAATTTTCCTATTAACAACTAACCAATCTAGGCGGTTTCAGCTTAAAACTTTCACAACTCAACTACCAAAACAACAAATCTGCTACTTATTAATTTTATTGACTTGGGGGTGAATAAAGAGTTGAATTAGTTTATTTAATTAAACCTATATATTATAACAATACAAATTAAATTTTATGTAAAATAATTAAATTAAAGTATTAAAAAAGTCAGAATAAAAAACAACATTTAAAAGAATAATGTTGGTCCCTGTCAAAAAATTTGAAATAATTATCTACCAAGAAGATAAAAAAGAGAACCAAAATTGAAGAATTAGCAAAAATTGCTTTTATGGTTATTCAAGAGGCTACCTCAAGACGCAAATTAAAATTAGTTCAATTCAAACGAGAAGATCATCAGTTAATTAAAAAAGAAAGTCAATTATCTGTGGAATGAATTTTTAAAATATTTTTTTTTTAAGTCAGTCTTGAAAAAAAAATTCATTAAAAAGGTTGATAATTCATTATACAGAGATTAAAATGCAAATGAACCAAGACGAACGGAAAATATAAGGGTTTATTAAAATAAAGTTGGTAAGAGAAATAGATATCGGTTTGGTTAGGAGCCTAGGGAATCCCATAAAGCATTTCGGCCTTGGTTCGCTTGCAAATTCCATTTCTGAAGAAATCATGAATAATTGAAATATTTTTATAGAATTCAATTTTCAATTTATATCTAGTATAATTGAAAGATTTTTTTTCCGAATAGGTTTATTGAACACCTAGCTACATCTCTTTTTATTTAACTAGAATCTAAAAATAGAATAAAGTGAAACAAGATAAAAATGAAAACTTGCCAATATTCACTAGACTCTGCAAATTTTACTGGTTCGACGATTTTTTTTTTTACCGGCAATGGCTTAAATTTTTTTTTTAGTTCAATACAATCAAATTCTTATCTATCTATACATATATAAAATTAAGGTTTTGTCTGTACATTACTCCAAATCACGCCAAATTTTGTTTGAAAACGTTTCAAGCAAAGTTATGAACGAAAAAACCGCCAACAAAATTCCTGTCTGTCTGTATGTCTGTCTGTTTCATTGGTTTCCGCGAAAAGTTGCTCACGATTCACGTAAAAACGGCTGAAGGGATTATTATGAAATTTCATATTTGGATCAGATGTCTTCTAACTTACTTTTATAGCTATATAACGTTTTGATATTTTGACCCCAAAAGGGGGTTTGGGATTAAAAATTATCAAATAACTCCTAAACTATTAACTTTACCTGAAGGTTTTACGCTATACGCGAAATGACGTTGGATTGTAGCTAGGTGGATTACATCTTTTTCTCTCTTGGTCCAGACTTAATACTCCGCAGACTCCAATAGCGTAATCCGCAGTAGTCTCGCGAGATAAAAATATCTTTTTTCAAATCAGCGCGGTCAAAATAATTCTTGTTGACATATCAATTATTCTTTCGATATATTAATGAGAAAATTAAAATTTATTAACTTTACGGCAAATTTTATGATGAGCAAAGTTGTAGGGGATGTGATTTCTGACAACTTTTGTTTAAAAAAATTCCCGAAAATCACCTAAAAAGGGGGGGGGGGTGAAAATATGTAAATTCTTGCCCTGGAGCAAACTCAACCAAATTTTGTATACATAATCTGTAGGCCTCTAGAGAGCTAGAAATGCAAAAACTAACCTCCCGGGGTAGAGTGAGTAGTAGAGTGGTGCGGGGGTGGGGGTCTGAGTTGGATGGGGTGCAGGATGGAGTGTTGGGGTGGTGGTGTGGGAGCGGGAGTTTGGCACGGGTGCATGGTGGGGTACTGGGTGTGTTTCGGGGTGTGTGAAGGGTGGAAGTGGAGTGTGAGGTTGGGGGTCCGAGGTGGGTGTGGTGCAGGAAGGAGTGTTGGCGTGGCGGCGGGGTTTGGGCACGGGTGTATGGTGCGGGATGTGGGGGTGCTGGGTGGGTTTCGGGGGTATGGTGGGTGGGGTTCGTGGGTTGGGGTCCAGGGGGCGTGCATCCTGGCTAGCAATAGGGCCGCCGAAGGCGAGTCTTGCAGCTAATTAATAATAATTTCAGAGTCGAAAATGAGTTTCAGTGCAATTTATTATAATATTTAATTTTAGAATAGTTTATAATCATATATACAGGACGATTACAATTCAATATAAGAATTTGAATTTGTACAAAAAAGTAAAAAAGCAGTATATATTATTAAAATATATAATATATATTATACGTATAAGTAAAAGAAAATTTTTTGAAATTTTTTTTTAGAAATTTATCAAAAATTTAAAATATAAAATACTAGATAGGTTTCACATAAATAAAAAGATCAGGTGCTTGTTTAGCACGACTCTATATTATATATTTCGGGGTATAAGCCAATCTTCAGGAGTTCACAGAGGACACATAGTGTCTAAACAAGCATCTGATCTTTTATTTATGTGAAACCTACCTAGTTTTTATATTTTAAATTTTAAAAGTTTCATAAAAAAAATTTCAAAAATTTTCTTTACTTTTTTTAAAATGTTTTACCAAGAACCTACACCATTGGGGAGTCGGGTTGGCCGAGCTGGCCTGGCTAGCATATAAAATTTCGACTGGCTAAAACTCGGCTCCCTCACTAACCCTACTAACACTTTACTGATGTCCTGTCTAAATGGGCTTTGTTCCCGGTGACAATAAATAAATAAAAAAAAACTGTAGGTTTCTCCCTTAACAAACAAAAAAAATATTTTAAAAATAACGTGAACTGTTATTTAAACTTTAAATTGATTTTAATACTAATACTATGTGTAGTGTATTACTCAGTGTATTCCCCATTTAATATATATTTTGAAATTAGTTTGAATTCATAAATGATTAATTTCAAGTTTGTTTCATCTGCAGTATGTTTTATTAATGAATAGAGAGCAGTGCTACCATAGCACAGAGGCTGTTCATAATCCATAAATGTTATGCCTAATAAGCTTATTAAAATGACAGAGTGATAATTCTGGTATAGTGCAGGTTAACTCTATCAGGTAGGACCTATGCCTATGGTCAAAAGGTTCTCACTAGTTACAAGAACCATATTCTCAACACGATTGGCAAGCATGAAGAGAAAGTGGGACAGGCGGGGAGGCGGTTTATAAGCCATGTCTGTGACAAGGGGTGTAGAATTAGGAGGTTCAGGGCGAGACAGGGATGATAGAAAGGGGTGTACTGATTAATGTCACGTGCCTGGAGGACTTTGATGGCTTAATTGCTTTGCAAACAACCTATCATAAGTTTTCTAGACGAGAGATGATATTTATAAATACCAATTATTCATGTATATATTTCTTATAATACACGTCATTTAATACTCCTTATATTCAAAATAACAAATATGATTATATTACCTTCATGAAATTCAATCATTCTTCGTTTAAAACAATTATTTATTAAATATACCCGAAATTCAACAATTTGCATTAAAATAAAAGCAGAGCTATTTAAATATCATAAATCAGTTATTTTATATAAATCATAAAATGAGAGTCGTTTGCGCTAGTTCGGGAACGTAATGCACCGAAATTAAGACCATATGACCAGACAGGTGATAATCATAGACCAGTGTTTTTAATCTGGGTTCCGCGGAACACCAGGGTTTCACAAAGGGAGTTTTGGGTTTCCCAGCACCTAGATCTTAGTTAGTAGTATCACCACTCAAAAAATTTGTTATGTAAAGAAAAAAATACTAAATTTAGAGTCTAAGTATTATCTTATAGTCAACTAAAACCATTGATACTTAAGAATGCGATGAACATCAATATTATTGTCTCAGTGATACCATTTTTGTTGTACTAAAGCTCCTTAACTTCCTTTTAATACAACGATTACGTTACATTAGTAGCTAAATGAAAATTTAATGTAAATTGTTTTATTATTATTTATAATTAATGTCGTTTGAAATAATATTATTTTTCAAATAGATGATAATATTATTTATTAGTATACAATATACATTGAATATGTAAAAAACATTTATTTTACATTTATTTTACGACATTCCTAATTTACAACCCCCTTCCTTTAATTCAATCGGATTAAAAATTTGACACAACTATTAACTAATGACAGTTGATAAATACACTATTTTTTAAAACAAATCGTTAGAGCTGTTTTTGAGAAAATAAAAAAAAAAAAAACGAAAAATATTTCATGTAAATGTCCACTTCCGGTTTTCCGATTTCAATTGACTGATTTATTGCGCCACGCAGAAGGGGGCAGCCCTTTACAAAAAGAAAACAGCTTGCTGTACTCCTTCTAGCCTATATTGAGCTTAAGTTTCGAATTTCGTATCTCTGAGATTTATGGTTGTGAAACGTAGGGGGTGAATTCTTACGTACGGAAACATCAACGGTTTTTCTATTTTAGCCAATATATTGTTATACTTCTATAGCCTCTAGATAGCTTAAGTTTCAAATTTCAAGGCTCTTCGACTATCCGAAGACCAGATATGAACGATTAAAATATTTATTTTACGACACTCCTAATTTACAAATCCTTCCTTTAATTCAATCGGATTAAAAATATGACACAACTTTTAACTAATGACACTTAATAAATACACTAGTTTTTAAAAAAATCGTTGAAGTCGTTTTTGAGAAAATAAAAAAAAAAACGAAATAAAGGGGTGTAAATTAGTAGTGTCGCGATGACTTCAAATAAATGAAAATTTGTCCAGTTGATTTAATTTATTTATTTATAGAAGATAAAAAGGTCAGAGGACGGAAACTTGGAGTGCGTGAGACTTTTTGAGAAGTAAAAGGGTCGAGTAAAGAAAGGTAGATGGTTTCGTCAAACCAGTTTTAGAAGCTATTTATTTTCTATGATAATGATGATGTCCAAAGATTATCTAAAAAAGAGCATGAAAATAAGAGTTTTGAATATACTATGGAAAATATTCACCTGAAGTTGATTTAAAAATAACAGTATTAATTTAATTCACAAAGATAATATTTCATGTTGAAAAATACATAATTCAGGGAAGAGGAATTTTGCAGAGTCTTAAGAGTTAAATCCAATTATTTGAACCAAAGGGAGAATAAATGATATCTACTTTGCAATGGTGTTAACGTAAACGGGTTAATTCTTATCAGAGCAGATTAGATCAATTAGTCTTTGACTTTGCTACTTCTTTTGTATCGACTCACTGAGGCATTTTAATTTCAAACCTTTTTTTCTTTTTTAACTGGAATTGTATTTTAAATCATGATAATTCAAAGATAAAAATGCCAAAGGTGCATCAGCTAAAGTCGAAAAGTGTATGGCTCATTTTAATTAATCTTAGTCTGTTTCAACCGAAAAAGAACTAAAAGGGAATTTTTAAAAGCAAATAATTAACAAAGAGACATAAAATGAGAGGATCTATTGAAAAACTCACGTTCATGATTTAATTATGCAAGTCTTAACTTTTTAAAGCGTGGAAGTGCGAAATCGCCTCACAAAAATCGAAGTGAAGAAAAGTGAAATTATTATGACGCCACCTAGATGTGGACGATACACAACCTTCTAAAGTCTACACCAGGGCTGTCCAACCCCCAGCCAGCGGGCCGCATGCGGCCCAGCACTGCACATGAGTGTGGCCCAACAAAATCATAAAATTCCTTAAAACATTGAGATTTAGGTTTATTCCCTTTTTCGAAATATGAATGTACATTTGTACAATACGTGAAGCTTTTTTCAAGAATAAAATTCACTAAAAGCAAAATTATAAGCTCAACTATATAAGTTCTTTACAAGAGTGGACTCCTCGATATAAAAAGACTCTCCTGGAAGACCGCCAATCCAATGGGCTGACTCCTTGGACTGCAGGAACTCTGTTCTACTTCCGGATGGTAGAAGATTGGGGGTGCATTGGAGCACAATAGCGAAGGATAGAAGAGCCTGGAGGAAAAGTTGGGACCCGCGTGCGCCAAACCGCAGCACAGAGGAACAGGTCTAGAATAAGTATAAGGTATAAGTAAGTACTATATAAGATAAAAAATAATGAATTTTCGAATATTTAAAAATTCTTCTTCTTCTCATATTTTTATTTTCTAAAATATTTATTATTTAACTAATATATATGCTAACGGCACTAAGGTTTAAAATAACTTGAATGATATTTAACTAACCTTCCTTTCTTGACTATTTTCAATAATTCTTGCTCCATCCATCGATTCTTCTAAATATAATTTTATTTGATGAAGTAACTCTTCCTTATTTTGATTTAATTTCATCTGACCAGCATCTAGTTTCTCCTCTTCCATTATATTCAACTCATCCTCCTTGACTTCCTTCAACCAGTACGGAATTAAATCATCTTCTATCTTACTATCACTTTCTATTCTTACTTTCTTAGGGAATTCTACTGCTTTTTGGACAAGGAACTCCCTTTTTCCTTGCCCCTCCACTGGTTTCCCTTCTTGAAGCAAGTCTCTTCCCCATGTCCTTCCCGCCTACAGAATCCACAAAAACATCTATCTTGAATGCAACTTCTATCCTGAGTGGGACTCGTCTTCTCTTCTTTATCCACATCCTTTAAATCCCTTTCTATTTCTTCTACCGTCTGCATAAACCCTTCAATATCAGTGAATTTCATTCCCCTAATGGACGATCTAATACGTGGAGTAATCATCTCCACTAAAACTTGCAGGATTGAACCAGCATCTTCGTCCGAAAAACTCTCTTATATAAAGCCATCTTATTCTCAATAAATAACCTTATAGGTTCGTCTTTTCTCTGTTTCTCCTCTGTAAAGCGCCGACAACACTTAACTTTGAGACTACGATCAAACTGTCGTGTTCTCAGGAGAAATTTCACTTTTAAAAATCTCTTCCAATCCAAAGCTGGAAATTAGATTGACCGCCCGCCACCATGTCTATGGCGCTTATCTCAACAAACTGATCCGAAAACCACCACGAGCCAAACATATCCTCCGGTGCTTTATATTTCTAATAGAGTATTCTCGACCTTTTTAAAAATAACTTCGGATCTTCCTCTGGGAGAAGCTCTCAACTATTCCAGGAAGAATTTTCCACGTCTGCTGAATTGAATATTCCTATCAATCTCGAAATCACTTCCCTTTTCCGAACTTTCCTTCCTTTTTATTATTTCTTCCAACTCTATCCTCGTGTTTTCCTCTCCAAATCATCTTTTAATTTTTTTATTATTTTTTGAATTCATTTTTAATTGATCCAACCTCCTCTTCCAAATCCATCGCTCTGAGGCTCAACCTTTTATATGATCCTTGATCATCTTCGATATCTCCCCCTCGTTATTGCCATATTCGCTTAAAATCATTTTTCTTATTCCTCTCTCGCTGAGAGGTCCACTAGGTTAGCTTATCATTTTTCACATTGAACGGGCTGCCAATGATTCCGATACATGTTAATTAAGTACTCGTAATCTCAGTTTCAAAAGCATTTATTTAACAACAAAATCAACATATAAATAGGAAGAATACAAACAGAATAGAACTGATTAGCAATACCATCAGGTCATGCTTTGTACGCATCAGTGGGTACTATATAAGATAAAAAAATAATGAATTTTCGAATATTTAAAAATTCTTCTTCTTCTCATATTTTTATTTTCTAAAATATTTATTATTTAACTAATATATATGCTACGGCACTAACCAAGTCTAATAGTTATCATTCTAGTACAAGGAGACAAGGAATTGGGGCTTTCTAGAACAATCACTGTTTTCTCTCCTGGACTAAAACTTGTCAGGACTTGTCTTTTAGATCTTTGCACGTTCTTAAATGTCAATAGATAAATGATTTTCAGGGATTATTATATCCTTGACTCTTTTAAAAAATAAATTATCATTCCTCATATCCTTCTCACTTTTATTTTATCTGCTCAGCAATCGCATTGCTAAATTCTATGATTAAGTACCTGTTTTCGAGAAAAAGTTACAAGTGAATGGTTATAAAGGATTGTTTGAATTTGTGGATAGACCGTAAAAATTTTGAAGACGTAGAAGACGTATCAGGTTTTCTCCAGAAAGTCAAAATTAACAAGTTAATTTCTTATTCCTAGCTTTCGATCATTTATTAGATCCCTTTCAGGGCTCTATAATATTTTAAAATAAGTAATCATGTACTAGTAACAGTTATTAATATTACATCATTATTAGAGCCCTGAGGAAGTCAACAAAGTTGACGAAAACGTTGGCAAAAAATAAAAATTATTTGCATAAGTTATTGTCCTTATTTCCTTACAACAACTTTATTAATTTAATCGATGGACATAAATAATCACAATAATTACATCATTATACAACCATAAAAATAAAAAACAGATAAACTAAGGGCCATGGATTACAATTTTTTATTATATATTTTACATACATATATACCTACACATTTCCAGTAAATAGTTGTGTGGTTATGTACTGTTTTGAAAGATCATATGTTCTCATTATATCCTGATATTAATAATAAATACTGTGCCATATATTGAAATCAAGACAATATATTTAATGAGTAGGCCAAGTTCGAGTCTGACTGCATACTGAGGGTTCCGTTCAATAAATCTTCCAAAATACTAGGGATAATCAAATTAGTACTTAAAAAAGTAATTGATAAAGAGAGTATGAGATAATCAGTTCAAATTTTACATAAATATAAGCTAAGTTTTCTGAACGCCGAGAAATACAAAAACTAACTAAAAATGTACACTTTGGGGTTTTCTTCAACCGTCATTTTAAAGAGAATTAAATTTTTAAAAATTAAGCCTTAAAGGGATCTTCTCATACCCCATGAATAGAAACATTTTTTATTTTCGAATTCACAAAAAATCAACTTTCGCAAAATAACCATTCAATTAAAAATCAAGTTTGTATCTAATGTAGTTTACGAACAACAGTGCTTTGATAAACGAGCAGACAGAATTTATATCGATACTATAATAGGTTCCCGTTTAGTGTTTGAACAGAACCCTAAAAAATGATGCAGAAAATCAAATGATTTTTTCTTCCCTAAAAATAATTCTGTTTAGCATAATCGACAGAATATATGGACTAAGGCAATCATATCGAAATAGGTGATTTCAACATATTATGAATGTTTACATAATAAATCCATATTTACTTTGAAAAAGATTTAATGAAATAAATCTTTTCTCTTCTGTTCCTCATCATCTACTCTCAGTTGAATAAGGAGAGGTTATGAATTTTTTATTTTCTTAATTTTATAATACGGGAGTTGAAACATTTTATTGGGGTAATAGAAATTACCCTGTATTCTTAATAATATTCAACTGGCATTCTAATATTAAGGGTTCATTAATTTCTATGAGATGCTCGCTTTCTCTCTCTCTCTTTCGTCTCATGATTGTAACTAATTTAAAAATAATCAAGGCAGCATCCATCCACTCCTTCAAATATTAACGCCCGCATTATCGTTAACCTTATCGTGAGCTCGTTAGTCTCACTCCGCAATGTAAAGAAGGGATGCCTAACCCGTTGGTGAAGCCGTTGGTGGGTTGGACTCCACTAGCGGTGATCTATATTAATAGGCAGTTAAGAAAAATGAACTGATCCAATTGGCCGAAAGAAAATTTGCCTGCAGCCTAATGAAACCGACGAAAAATTTTCTTTCATTTTCTCTTTCATTTGTTTAATGAGAGATAATCTCAACGGTTATCTTCCGGAACATTAAGGGCAGGGCCGTCGAAAGCTTACCCGGAACTCATCAGGGTTGAATCTAATCGCGGGCACTAATATAAATATTTCTTTTTTGGCTCATGTCCTAAAAAGAATGATGTCTTGTAATAACTCGTATTTTGGGTCAGTATGTACATTATAGTGTTTCGTTTAGAAGCAAGTATTTTTTTATTTTATTTATAAACAAAATCATGTACCTATAGTATATCTAGAAAAAAATCCACACACAAGGGAAAATTTTAATTTTAATTTTAAGTGGTCGGCCAAGATTTTAGGTTTTCCCATTTAAGTAACAAGGGAATGTAGTGGTCCTTAAAAATAAAAAATCCCCATCATTGAGTTTTCACTTTATCATAAATATTACAATTAGGCTCATTTTGTAGTTATTAAATTTCCTTCAAAATTAACTGGTGTGCGGACAATGTGACTTTCACTTCCACTTTAGATGATAAGACTTAACCTACCAACTTATTACACCCAAACCAACCACTAACCAAAATTATTTTCAGGTCCCAAGTAATAAAAAACTATCATTAAAGTCCGATTCCACCACTTGACGCCCGGCTGTAGTATCGCAAAGTGGAGCTATTACCACTAACCAAGGTAGCTGGTAAATGGAGGGGCTGGATGGCCAATCAGATGACAGGAACTTTCAGTACCTGTCATCTGATTGGCCATCCCAGCCCCTCCATTTACAAGCTACGTTGGTTAGTGGTAAAAAGCATTTACTTTGCGACATACAACCGGGCCTAAGCCTAATGACATACCACATCTTATAAAAAATGCGCCCTTGAACTTTGCAGCTATTCTATATAAACTATTAAAGCTATTTTAAAATATGAGCAGGGTCTCAACAAAGGTATTATTGCCAGGGGCACAAGTGATCATAGTTTTAGTTACGTCACCGGAAAGAACTCTCTCTAAGTTACACTTCTTAAGTTATAGAGGGTTTTGAAATCTAGACACAGATACAAAAAATCATGGAGGAAAGTGATTTTTCTCCACGTTTCAAAAATTTCCAAATAAAATGGACAATGAAAATGTTTCGAGTGATTCAATACTTCAGTAGGTACTCTCTTCAGACAGGCTTTGACTCCCTTTCATGCCTAGCGAGTAATAGTTTTTACTATTTTTTTATTTTACGACAGGATCGGCCTTTTCAATGAACATCCAACATTTTATTTCTAGGATCTAAAAAAAGATAATAATCAATTAATTATTTTTATCAAAGAATTTTCTTAAAATTATCATTTTTTATGAAAATGAAATCAATAATTTTATTAATTATCCGAATATTTAGCGAACACTCCAGACCCTCATCAGATGTCTCCTCTCAGCGGTTTCGGTTAAGTAAATGGTATTCGAGATTTATATATAATTAATACTTGACCTATATCTGAGTTATTTCAAAGGACAGAATATCTATTCGATATTGTAGTAATCAACTGACTTTTCTTTACTTAGTTTAATGTCAATTAGAGACATTTCTCCCAACATTCCTCCGATCAAATTCACTCAGTTTGGCAGCAACTCCTCTTTAATTAACTTCGACAACTAATCAAAGATTTAAAAGTTCCTAAAATTGTATTTTTATTAGAAAGCAAATAACACATTTTATTTTTACGATGAAACTTTTAAAATATAAATAGAAAAATTATAAATATTTTATAGTTGAATAAGTGGTCCTGTTAAGGGAAAATGCCAAGTATGGTGAATTCATTTGGACTTATAAAAAAAATTAAACATTTGAATCTAAAAAGTATAAAGAAAGGACTAGCTAGCTAGCCTTGACCTAACATTTGGAATTAGATTTGATAAATAAAGTTCCTCAAGTGAAAGAATCACACGGTTTAACAGAAAACTTCACAAGTGATTAGCACCATAAAACAAGGTTTATAAAGATCTCTCAGCTGAAAGCAAACAATTTCAAACATATCTCACTCCTTCGCGATTAAATTAGATACTAACCGAACAAACGAATTCGCCAACTGGTTTATCTCTTTGACTTTTAGACAGTGGAATTCTCTTTCCGCATCTGACTTTTCGGCAATATATACTATATATATTGAAAGGCTAACTTAGTGACATTAAAACTTTAGCAGCCCTTCTTGAGAAATGCAACGTCTCCTCGTTCCAGTGACCCTCCATACATAACCTTAAGATGTTTAAGACCAGTATTCATGGCTATCTCTAGCTTCAAGTCAATATTATCCTTCTTTTTACGATGCAAGGATCAAAATCCCAAACTACGGAGGCTGCACCTTTTTGGTACTCAGTGGCGTCCCTAGAACTTTTGCGGCCCGGGCCGGTCTCCAAATTGCGTCATGGAAATCGAATAGTAAACTTATGAAGTGAACAACTTGTTTTTTACAACTATAACTTAATATAAAAAATTCCGCCCAAAAATATGTGCCGCCCGGTGAGGACCGCACCCACCGCCCCCTCCCCTAGGTACGCCACTGTTGGTATTACATTTTCTTGAATCAATACCAGTATTAAAAAATCTAAAATTTCAAATGAGAGCATAGAACTCAAGATAATGCTGAAAAATTTCAGAGTATGAGGATATCTTGTCGACAAAAAAAAACACCGTTGGTTAAAGTCATGTATAGTGATGATCACATGGTTCATTTAATTTTCGCACTATTTCCAATTGTTCAACTTAACCCAACAACGTCTAATTTATTTTTTTAATCGCCGCCCAAGCGCAATGCCCCAATTAGAGAGTAGAAAACAGACAAATCAATTATTCATTCGAAACAAATCACTGCATCCGATGTTCTGACTTAGACCACTGTTTATTTATCTTGAGAAAACATAAGACTAATGATTATGAATTGACTAGGCTAAATAAAGCGAGGGCAAAAAAAATTGGAAGGCTAACTTACCGACATTAAAACTTTAGCAGCCCTTCTTGAGAAATGCAACGTCTCCTCGTTCCAGCGACCCTCCAGAAGACTCCTGCGAACAAATTGAACAGTTCCAGGAGTTAATAGGCTCATAAAAACCAGGACAGTCACACATAGTACGGATATATCTTATTCAACATTTCAGAAAGGAGTTTTCCTTTTAAAGGACCTTCTCCAGCTTAGACAAGTAAAACGCCATTATAACATAAACAATTAAATTCCATCAACAGAATTAAAATTAAATTTATCTTCAAACTAGACAAAATATTACTTTATGAAGTATTTGATACCTCTTAAAGTTCTATTCAAGTGAATAGTTTTAAAGTAATTAAGACTAGTTTGATAAATTCTCATTTTTAATTAGACTATTAGTGATAGTAAGCTTTATAATATGATCTTTATTAATTGAAAATATTACTAAGAATATTTCCATGAAACAAATTATGAATTTATTAAGGTAACCAGCTTTTTGCGTATTATACAATATTCTTTCAAGTAACTAACTAATTGAAGAATGTAAGAATAGGATATGTATAAAATTAAATTTTTAAAACTTTTAATATTAATTTAATTAAAAATATTAAATACAGACTTTTGTTTTCAAAAATAGTAAAAAATAAAATTGGAAAAAAAATGTGAAAACTTTTTCCAAGAGCCGTACTTACTGTCATTATAAAAAAATCTAAAATAGCAAAGTTTTGATGTTTAATAATCGTTTTGAGATTGCTTTTATAGAAGAAGTGTATTTATTTAGTAAAAAAAAAAACAATCAATAAATTAGACAAATTAACTTTTAAACTTTAGTTTTAATTTTTCTTAAAGAAAAATGACATTTAATCTAAAGTGGGACATTCAATCTTAAGTGGGAGATAAATTTAACTTAATTTATCGCGCGGAGAATTTACCACTGCTCGAAGCCCTTAAAAAACTTAGTAAATTGGATTGTATCTAACTTTCTGAGATTTGGCTCGTGATCCCGGCTTCTTTCCTTCTACTATGTTCTTTTCACGATGGAGGGGTCATCCCATACAGGCCTTTAGGGGATGCACCTTCTGATGTATCACATTCTCACATCAATATCATTAAAAAAAAGAGCTTTTCTGACGGGATCATCCGTGGCCTAGTTGGTAAAAAGCGCTCTTCGGCTAAAGGAGAGAGACTCGGGTTTGAATCCCGTAGGATGCTCAATTCATTTTTCTTTTCAAAAAATTATAAAATAATTTTCAAAATATGTAGAATTAACATAAGAAACTATTTATTTAATTTTAGCGGCTCAAATTCCTTTAATCAATAAAATACTTTAAAATGTAATTTTAAATATATAACGTTACTTAATGAAATTACTTTTCGATTGTAAATTATAAACTAGTGCTTAATAAATTCAAATGTATTTTGTACAAGAAGGCTCTGCTAGTCGGGATTATAACAAACAATTGTTTTAAAATCTTAATTGTTTGTTGTATTTTAGTTTACGCATTCACTACCATTAATAATAATACAACGTATTATCTATTTATTAATTTTTAAAAATATATCTAGAAAATTATTTATTGAGACCATGTGAATTAATTATATATTCGTGTTTAAAAGTGTTTTTACTAGTATTCGTCCGTTTGTCTGAATAGAGTCCATGATAATTTAATATCGAGGTTAGTAAGTTCGTTCTGGTATTTCAGATAGAGTTGTAAGGTTCAGTTTTTCCTCCAATTAATATTATTAAATACCTTCCAATAAATTAATTTTCTTTAATCGTGATCGAAATAACATCGAATTTTAAATTTATTAGAAAAAAACACATTTAATATTACTCGATACGCCTGGGAGGCGGACATAGCATTTCCCAGTTAATTAAATTAAAATATATGTAGTTGAAAAGATTTATTTTGCCGAGAGTAGCAGAGTTGTTGATTTTTAAGGAGAAATCAATGAGGTTGTCTTCTGATGATGCAAATAAATATATATCTACCTATATAATGAATATATAATCTAGGTACCTATATGATTGTATAAGTAAGTATAATTTATTTGTTAGAGATTATAGTTTCGATGGTTTGACTTTCATCTCAAGTCATTTTAAATTGAAATATTATATTTGTTTTATGGGTTCAAACGCCCTATTAGATGGTAAAAATGTGTATGTGCTTTCAATTTGACATTCGTTTGTGAAGTGAACAGCTTACTATTACAACAAAATAAATCTACCTAAATCCAATCCGGTATTTAGAGAAATAATAGATAGAATATTTATAATTAAAAAGACGGATGTGTAAAACCGTCAAAACTATAGTCTCTAAATAGATTATATATATGTAGGATTTTATTCTCCGCTCCTTTCAATGTAAAATGCTTTTGAAAATAAAGATTTGTTTTCGCCTTGAGAAAGGCGTTTGCTTGCTGTTTGCCGGTCAGAATCCTTCGATAAAATGACAGGTGACCAGCAAGGACACGCCCCTTTTATAAAGAAGCAAGCGCGCCAAAAGTTATGCACACGTCATCCTAAAGGCGGGAATAATTAACCAATCAGCTTAATTGCTAATTAGAGCCAGGGTTATAAAAGCAGCCAGCTCCTCGAAGCGAGTTCAGTTGTCATTTGTCAGTTGTGAGTTGTTATTCAGTTGATAAAGCTCATTGAAATGGGACAACTCACCAGGGAACGATTTGCTGAAAAACAGCTTGTGTCTAAGAAGTAATTTGAATACACGTTCTGTAACGAAGAAGCAATAAATGCGGGCCTTGTGCCATTATTTTATTAAAAGCATGTTTCCAATTGCCTCTGGCAAGTTCATATTTTAGAAGAGCATATTTTCAACTGCCTAATGCAAATTATTATTTTAAAATAGCATTTTTCTGGCTTTACGCCGACAAGAGAGATTCTAATCTCTGAAGATTATCTCCCATCCAAGCCCGGTGAATCTCCTTACAACTAACTCTTCGAGCCAAACATAATAAAATCATCCATCATCTTAATCATTTCCTATATATATTATATTAAAAAAGACAATAAAAAGTGTGTGTCTTCTGTGGGAAAATAGATTTTTTAATTTATTTATAACAAGACTATAGTTTCGACGTCTTTGCCCCCTTCATCAGTCTATTACAATTGATTCACAAGAATTATATATAGGTATATATATATATATATATATAGATTATATATAGGTAGATATATGTTTATTCGCATCAGGCAGAGAACAAGTTCAATGATTTCTCATTATAATAATTACTTCATTATAGGTATTTATTTATTTTATTTATTGGTAAAGAGGTTCTAACCGAAGATCGTACAGAGTCGTTTTCAATTCTTCTATAATCCTAATTCAATTGTTTTCTTCTTAATTTAAACTCTGTGGACTTGTTTTCTAACACTTTTCTCAAATCTTTGCGGCCAATTCCCTCATCATCTTTTAAGGGATCTTCGTTTTCCCTTTAGGGCATTGATGATACTATCCCTAGTGATTTCGAGTAACCTGTTGTTTCCCAATCTGCTAACAGGGAACGAACCTTCTACCTTTTCGCATTTGTCTAATACACTTCACAACGCTCAGTTTTTCGCAAATCAATTGAACTGAACATTATTTGAAATGAAATGCTCGAAATTTAATACAAGCTTAGATTCAATATTACCACCCAAAATATGTTATTTTACAACATTATACAAATCTTCAAATCAAAAAGATTAATAACACTTTAAACATATATTTATATTTAAAAAAAATAAAACAACATCGAAGCTAAATTTTTGCCTTTATCTTTGTCAATTTTATCAATCTATTTATTCTCCATAGAACTTTTCAACATTATGCACACTTATTTCATATTCTGTATTTTACATTAGCAATAGGGGACTGCTTTTAACATATGCTTGGGGTTGGAGAAAGTGTAAGTTTTAACATGTTAATACTTGTCCCAAGTTTAATTGGACAATGTAAAATTCTCCATAAACGATGAGATCTGCCTTGATACAAGTCGAAATATATGTTCCTGAGAATTTTGCAAATAATTTTACTGTTAAAAAATAGCAAATTAATTTTATGAAAGATTAATTCTAAATACTAATGTTTTTATTAGTGTTCCGTATAAATGAATAAACGGATCCCTTAACAGTGGTGATACAATTTTTGCCTGTCTTTTTGTACGTCGCGTCGTTCAGTGTGGTTCGTAAATTAAATAAGATACTAACTTGAAATTTACATGTTAAGTATTTATTTTCCTCTAAATCAAAAATCGTAACAAAATTTTAATAGAATGATTATTTGTGGGAGAGTCGAATTTTTTAGGTGTCAAAAATAAAAAATATTTTTTGTCATGCGGGGTGACTCATTCCTGTAAAGATTTCCTTAATTAAAATAGCTGCATTTTGTTAAATGTTATTCATTTCAAAATCAAGATGTTGGAGGGCGTCATTTTACATAATTTTTCCGAAAGGAATTTACAAACCATTAAATAAATAAATAAATAAATAAATAAATAAACAGATCTTTATTACTCGACCTGCTTAGAGGCACAAGTCCTCGGTGGCTAGGTCAACAAAACATCAATACAAATTAACTACAGAAATTAATAAACATAAATACAAATCAATTAAAAGAAATTAACAATTAACAAACAAGAAAAAGAAAAAAAATAGAAATGTATGCTCATTTACAAATAACATGATCATAGATTTCCATCAAAAGACAAAACGTAATTTTAATAATTCCGCGTAAAAACCCGATACCAGGAGGAAACGACGCATTAGCCATCCCGACATTTCCTATAAATTGTTAAGGAAACCTGGTCAAAACCTTAACGAGGATGTTATGACCTCTCTCTACCTCAGCTAATCTCTGCTTGCGAGAACTAAATAAAATTTTGCACAACTCTAGGACATTAGGACTTGACAAAATTTAAAATTGATTTAAACATAGAGGGCAGAGGACTATAATCCCAAGTAGTAACAGACATGTTGTTCCACAAATCAATGCCAGATCCTACAAATGAATGTAATCCGATATTTTTCAAGAATCTTGGCTTACGAATCTTGAAAATAAAATAAAATAAAATTATGAAAAATTCTACTAATATTCTCTCCAAATTCGATCACTCAAATATTTTGGAAGATATAAGAAATCCGATTCACATTTAAGCCTACTGATTTCAGGTTTTCGCTGTAACATAAATAATTAAATAATAAAATTGATAAATTAATTATGCAACAGAGTGAATAATTTTATCCGAAGGTTCGTTAAATAAGTCGGTCTCTGACAAAGAGAAGTGAAGTTAATTTTTTTTAAGTCTAAATTAATTTTATTATATAATAATCTAAATTTATAATAATATAACTTAATTATTTGTATATAGGTAAGTTTGAAGTATTATATTTTAAAATTTTTTGAAATATTTGAATAAGTTTAAAACAAGCTTACGAATAACTCTAATGAGTGGTGTCTTCTGATAATTCTATCTACGTAGAAAGGTATTTTTTAATTTTTACCAAAAAAACAACAACAACTTTCATTTGGGTATTAAAAGCAATTAGAAATCTTTTCATTTGATGAGCCTTTTCTCAGATTTCAGATGATTAATTTTTATAATTCAATTAAAAGTTTTACTTGATCATTTTATGTTTTTAATGAACAGATTATGTCAGAAAATAAGATCTAGTAGGTAAGAAATATTTTATATCTAATTATAAAAGGATATTATTAATCATAATGATTAGTAATGTGAGAGAAAGGGAGAGATTTCGATTATGTTTTGAAAATTATTTTTTTAATTTATTACATATTTAACAAATTTCATTTCCCTTTAATGTCTTTCTTTTAAAGTGAATGTTAAAGCAAAAGAAAAAAAGATAAAAAATGTCCCCCAAAAATAATATTGGCTGTTTCAAAAAAATCTTTATTTAAATGTTATTCCAGTAACCAGTAATCCTTTGATTCTTTTCTGATTATAATTTGAATGGTCAAAGAAACATTTATTCATATTAGACCTCAGCTTAGGAAAAGTGATTAATAAATTGAATTCTGAATGACAAAACAGACATTTAAAATATTGTATGGCAATATTCTTACACAAAAAGAGCGATAAAAGAGAGGTGGTGGATTTTTTCTAATCTCATTTTTCCAAATTAGATCATTTCTCTATATGCATTGCTCATTTTACCTATTAAAATATAAATTTTTTCCTCCAGTTACGAATTTGGAAATTAGTTAGAAAATTTGCAGGGCTACCTTGCTAGTATGAACGAGAGCAACAGCTTCAATGCAATATGGAACTCGATACTTTGGAAATGGGAAAAGATTTAAACCGTGGAGCCTATTACTTCCAGAAATTAGAAAAAAATACCAGCCAAGTTAGATGCTAGACAATCTTGCACCGGTCATATTTTTCAGCTGGGCAATAGAAAGATAAATATAAAGTTATGTTTCTAGAAATAATAGATACTAACTCATGAACAGTTTAAAAAGTAGGTTTGATGATAATAATTTTAAAATATTGTCTCAAATGGAAACAGTTGCTATTGGAAAGGAGAATGCTAATGATTGTGACGAATTTCAAAAGATTTATGACACTGACTTTGATTATAAACGCTTAAAATTACATAGAGATATATTTTTGGACATAACACAGAGAGAAAATATTTCTATTACAAATTTTGAAAATGTTGTTCAATATTTAAAAATGTCGCCTAATAAAAGTGAATTATTATGCGAATTTGTAAAATTCGTCCAATTGTTATTAACGATTCCCACAAGTACATGTACCACAGAAAGATCTTTTTCAGGTTTGCGACGATTGAAAATCTACATCCGATCAACAATGAAACAAGACCGTTTAAATAATCTTGCACTTTTACATGTTCATAAGAACGAAACAAACTGTTTAAACATAGATGAAATTGCAAATGAATTTATTAATAAAAATAATCAAAGAAAAAGTACTTTTTATACTGATGTTGCAGAGTAATTATTTTTTTGTTAAGTATCTTTATATATACTACATACTAGGTACATGAAATATATGGTATATTTTTGTTTTATCTTGATGTTAATAAAATTGTTCTTTTCTTCACTAATAATTTTTTAACACCCCCCCCCCACTCTTTCGTACATTTTAACATGAAGTTGAGCCCCACATGAAATTTTCGAAAGTCGGCGCCTATGCCCTCAGGAATTTTCTTTGAAAATAAATAAGGTAGGGGATTATTCAAGAAGCTCACACTTATTTATGAATAATTAATGTAATGCTGATGTATAATTATGTAATATATGATGTTGATGTATGTAATGAGTATTGTTGGTGTATAATTTTATAATTTTGTAAATTGAGGCTTTTAGCCGTTGAAAAAAAAATGAATAAATAAATAAATAAATCCCTTTAGTTGAGATTATTTATAAAAATAAATTCTACAATTATTAAATCATAGAGTACAAAAGTGATAGTGTAAAGTCACAATACAGGGGGCTCAATGAAAATGTGACACAATGTGACACAGGGGGGTCTAAAAATCTTGAAATTCGTGTGACGTAATTTATGGACGGCCCCTAATCTCCAAATATAAATATACAGGCTTGACGGTTAGAAATTTAAGAAATTGCATTTCGAATATTTTAGTGACTCTGGGCACATTTATTATTATTTGAAACCGGTTTCATAATTAAAATTGGATGATTTAACTCAAAATCATGATCTTCAAAATAGCCGACATTCACAATTAAGTATCTCCCCAAAATCTCTTCTTTCACACATAAAAAATATCTCTCAAATCAATTGAATAGAAATATGTTTCAATTTTTATAAGTACCTTCGCAAATGAGGCCACGACTTGTAGAGATCATAGCTCAGGTTAATGAGGAGCGCTGCAACGCCTGTTTCTTTGGCAAGCATCGCAGCACCTCCCAGGAGAATGCTTGGCCAGACTGAATGGCGGCGATCGCTGGTCCCCATGGTATGCCCTACAGATCCACCGGCGGTGGACGATGTGAGACAGTTGCCAATTTGTGGCGAGCATTGTCGGTTGGCTCCCGATACGTTCCTGAAATGAAAAAACAACAAACCCAAATATTAGTTCATGTCTAAAAAAAGTGTTGTTTTCATAAGACGATCCCACGCAGCATGAACATTATTCAAAATAGAAAATAAAGAAAAAATTGTATATAAAAAAGGACCAGCCGGGGCTCTTAACTAGGACTTCACATATTCGGCATGAATGTCAAACCAAAATACAGGTCCTCGAACCCAAACAAATCTTAGATGTCTATTTAAAGACGAGCTTTTCGTGCGTGCCTTCGGCACGCCCTCGAAGCTCGGCCCTCCGGGCTGGATGCCCTGGCGGGCAGCGTCTCGGTCCAAAAATCTGTATTCCTCTTAAAAAACCACACTCCAAATGTATACCGGTAAACTACCGAAAATACATCGTCTCTTAAAAGTTCCCTTAACTTTTGAGTGGCGAGGGGGGGGGGAGGAATAATGATCAATATATTTAATGTTTCTTAATTCAAAATGAATTGGAGTCTTTCATTTCAAAATTCGAGTCCAAATTAGAAATTAGAATTTCAAATTTGCCTGGTTAATGAAAATCGATTGGAGCCGCGCTGACAATTATATTTCAAATTTGCCTCGTTAATTAATATATATTTAATATTTCTTAATTTAAAATCTATTGGTGTTTTTTCATTTTCATTCGAGTTCAAATGAATACAATATTATCTCAACACAAAGTCCAAATCAAAAATATCTAGTTTTAGTAAGAGAAATTATTTAGAAGAGAAACTATATATAAGGAACAATTAAAAAACATTTGTAAATTTCATATAATCATGTATATCTGTTGTACTTGTAATGTATTGATTTACAATGTTGAATCTGTAAATATTAAAATTATAAATAAAACTTTTAAATTGAAAAAACTATAGTTCAAGAGTTCGTCGGTTCGATTCTAGGCAAGAGCGTAATTTTTTTAGAGAAATTTCTCTAAGCGTTGTTACAAATTAATCTAGATGAATATTATATAGTATGGTTTTTCATTACATTTTAATTTATTTCTTTATTTTTGAGGCTCTATAGTGGCTTTTGTCACTTAAACAATAATTAAACATCTCACAAAATAATAGCAGTAGGTACCTAAAATTGGTAAATAATTTTTTCATCAAGCCCTAGCAGGTTTGATAACGTCCCTCACAGATCAAAAATATATTTTTGTAGAATTCAATAGTAGGCCGCCCAAAAGAGGTAGGTAGGTACTTCGTAATTTCTTCGAGACTTAGTCACAACGATCACTATTCTTCACTCCAAGGCTTAATGAAAAAATGATTTTCCAACTTTGGATTCTTTGATTTATTTAAAAGTGTTTAATTATTAATATTTATTTTTATAATTAATTATATGTTATGTACATACTTATAAGTATATTCAATGGGCCCGGACAAGAATTTTAAAATCTATTTTTTTTTATTATCGTGTATATTTATTTATTTGTTTATTTTCAATAAAATGTGTTTATTTTCCAACTTTAAATTTACATATTTATTATAATTACAATAATTTGGACATCGAGTCAACACCCCTACTTACAACAATGTCTTTTTATTATTTCAATTATTTTAAAATTTTTAATTATGGCCTTAATGGACTATAGTTTCTGAAGGCCATTAAAAAAAAATTAATTGTGGGAAAATTTTAATAAAAACCCGTCTTGAAATCGTGTTTTTAAATTCCCGAAAATAAGTTTATGGCAATAATTCTTAACTTCACATATGATGATTAATATATATATATATATAAATTCTTTAAATCAAAGTTAATTATTTCAAATACTGGTATTATTATATTATCAATTCTTCAAGACAAACGAGAAGAGAATCGACAAAAGTGGTGTGTCGAGTTGGGCCAGGTCTCAATCACCTTTGCATTTCTTTTTTTCTGTCCTGTGAGTCATTAGCTTGAGAGCCTTGTTATGAATAAATAAATAAAATAAATAAATAAAAGTAGTGCGAAGCGTCTTTTTTATATATCGTGTTTACGTTCGAGTTGTGATAAATGATAAGAACAATGTCATATTTTCTATTGTATTGATAGAAAATTTTAAAAAATGAGCCATTATAAAGAAGAACTACTTTTTCAAGTGCTAAAAATTACTATAATGCTAAAAATGAATAATCCGAGCATCCACGCTGGCAATCTCTTGTGTATAGCTGCCCACCACAAGTGTATTAGCTAATTATGCTACGAAGTATTCTCTCAAACGGATAAGCTCTTTCTATGAATTGTCTGTCAATTATCTTCACCCTATATTCTAATGATGAAAATTACAATAGATGTCATCGATTCATAGAATTCATAGGGCTATAGGGAATTCAATGAATATTCTTCCCCTCTCTTGATAGCTATCGGTTAACTACGTTTTTCTCAAACAGAATAGGTTTGCTATTCACTGATAGCTAGCGCCTTCAGTATGTGCTGATTTTCGCCAATTTAGAGTTTTATTGATTTTTGTTTTGAATATTATTTTAAACCAAATACCAAAAGTTTGCCTTAATTGGTAAAATGAATAACTAACATATTTATTGAAAACTAAACAATTTAAGTCTAATACTATTTATCAAAAATTTACCTCAATGGATTTTGTCCTAAAAGTAAATATTCAAGGTTCCTGTTTCATTTTTAACGTTATTTGATTTTCATTTTAGATTAGAGAGAATTTCGCCAGTATCAAAAATAAACTTTATTTTAAAAAATCACGAAATCGAGTATATGGTATAGCTATATATATATACTGGTATTCGAAAATCTAATTTGTGTTTGCCTTCGTTTTAGATGTGAATCTTGGAATCACAATCATTCTGATGGAGAGGTTAACTAACTGCAGCTACATTAAAATAAATAATGCTAATCTCAAATGTTTCCTTTGATTTAAATAGTAAACATTAGGAGGAATTATTTGAATATGTTGATAGCCTAAACAAATTAACATAAAAAAGTTATAAATAATTATTACAAATTAATTAATTTACAGAATAAAAATATTCTAGCTGATGTAGGTTCATCACTTTCACTTACACCGAATTAATAAAAAACCAACAGTAAAATTAAATAATTAATAATATTTATTTTTATCCATGCGATTGTAATTATATGTGATAGTTTTTTAATTGGTTTTAATTTGTTGTTTATTTGTTTATTGTATTTATGTTTCGAAACGGGATTTTTAAACGGCCTCTATAATATTGTTGTTGAAGGAGACAATAAAAGAGTGTGTCTTCTGCTGGAATTATAAATTTTTAATTTGGGGGGTCGGGTAGGCTAGGCGGTAGCGTGATCGGCCAGCTAACCAAGAGGACCCGAGTTCGAATCCGACTCGAGGCATCCGTCTAAAATCTGACCCCCGAGGTAGAGACAAATTTAAATAAAATAATTAGTATCGTAAATGGCTTATGGCTAGAAAGGCCGAAAAGCCAAAAAAAAAAAAAAAAAAAAAAATTTAATTTATTTATAACGAGACTATAATTTTGAGAGTTTACCCTCTTCATCACATTAATTCCTGTGAATCAATTGTAATAGACTGATGAAGAGGACAAAGCTCTCGAAACTATAGTCTCGTTATAAATAAATTAAAAAATTTTAGTTCCAGCAGAAGACACACTCTTTTATTATCTCCTTCAATTTATAAAAATTTTGTTACTCTCGGCAAAAAGAAACTTTCTATTTTTTTTTTTTTTGGCTTTTCGGCCCTTCTATCCATCAGCCAATTTACGATACTGATATTAAATTAATACTTCTATGCAGGCATCAGATTTTCAGCCGCTTGCCTCAAGTCGGACTAGGACCGGGGTTCACTTGATTAGCAGGTTGGTACGCTAACCCCTGGGCTAACCCGACCACCCAAATTTCAATTTAATATTGTTATTTTTTTAATATTTATTATTGTTATGTTTTTAACAAAATCTATAATATAAATAAATAATATAAATTGATAAATAAATGAAAAAAAAATTATATTTATTTTTTGAACAATTTGTTTTTTCTATCTATATTTCTCGTAGTTGAAAAGGTGCTATCAGTTTTAAGATGTTGATGCGTCCTTCAACGACAAAATAATAATTATTATAAATAATTATAAAAAATAATAAAAGTTAATTGGTAATTGCCAATTATTGTTTTTAATAATAAAATATTTTATCTCAAATGTTTTCTTTGATATTATTAACATAGATATTTGAAATATTTTGAGCTCATTAACATTCAATATTTAATTGTTTAATTTATTCAATTGAAATAATTTATTGAATGAAAAAAAAACAGGAAGTGAGTCAAAAAAACCCATGGAAGAAAGGATGGCAAATAAAAAAGTAAAAAAAAAAACTTTTATTGAACAAGCAAACGAGGCCCAAAATGATTCGAATCTCGCGAATGTCTTTCGAGTGTTGCATGTGATAAACAAATCGGGTTAATGTAGCAGAAAAGTTAAAGTAGTCAGGAGGTCGGCGGAGGCAGGCATGCAAGCCCCGAAAGAACCGAGTGTAAAAAAGAGGTGGAATTCAGGAATGTAACGTAATTTATCGAATTTGGATGGCACAAGTCGCCGGATTACTACGAGTTCTTTTCACATAAATTCACATCTCCATTTTTCAAAAGCCAGCTGAATATATAATTAAGATATCAATCTACTAGGAGGAATATTAAAGAGTCGGCGTTTTTGTTTGTTCAAACAACGGTCTTTTCGGATTATAGATTGTTGATAACTTCTTCAGCAATTACGGAGGGAAAAATAGAAGAAAAAAATAAAGGCTTTGAGAACAAACATATAATAGAATAACATTTATATTATTCACGTTTAAAAATAAACATGGCTGATTATTAAGTATTTAACACGAATAATAAATTTATTTTAAATTACCATACGAAGCTTGAGGAAATATTGTAATCGTGAAAAAAATGGTATAAACTACTATTTGTCAAAAGTAGTCTTAACATGCTTGAAAAAATCACAATATTGTCTTCTTCTATATCCAAGCTCTTATGAATGTATTTTAGAACATGTGAGAAGAGTTGAATTAAGCTCTTTAAAAAATTAATCCGGCTGCCAAAAAGCAGCAAATCAATGAGTTGATCTCTGAGGCAAAACCACTCTGACATATATAACTTAAATTAAAAATGGCCAAATAATTTTAAATTCGAATATAGTCAACCAACATACTATAGTTCAAATAAAATACATTCCTTCTACCAAATATGCAATAAAAATCTCGGAACATACCTATTAGACAATTTTTCTTGTGATTTTTTTTGTTAATAAATGTGTTTTTAATTCTTTTATCGTTGTAAATTTCCCACATCTTTTGTATATAATATAAAGAATTAACCATGACGTTAAGGGGATGCAACTTATTGCATCTTTATCGTTGGGAAAAAAGTTTATAACATAGAATCTGTGGTATATAGGCCGTTTATTTTGAAAATGGAGCATGTCAAACTTTGAAAAAAATGATTTAATATCTTATTTAGCTATACATATAGATATGTCTTATTTTCATATTCATAATATCGCAGTCAATTGATTATTATGCTCATGAATTCGTCAAAAGTAGTATATAAAATAAACCTATATAAATATACATGTGCGTAAAAGTTTATATAAATATAAAAACGAATATCTCAAAATAACAAAAAATGGTCTTGACACATGTTTCAAAATAAATTGATGATTCCAGAAATTAGGTTTTAACTGGATAAGATTCTGTGTGTTGTTACATTTACGCCAGCCATTGATTTGAACATATTAGCGCCGCCTGCGTTAGGTTAGATATGCATTCAAATAGAACGTTCTGAATTGTTGGTTGCATCAGCAGGAGCAAAAAAATGAAAAAATAAATTTTAACTTTTTCGTTAAATTGAAGGGTTGGTTTTGTCACAAATATAATAAAACAATAATTTTAATAACTATTTGAATTATTTAATTGATAACTATACAGTTTCGGTCACCACTGGTCGACCATCCTCAGTAGCTATCTCGTTCAAGAACCGGAATTTGTCATTTCACATGAAACATTCATTCTGAAATGACAAATTCCGATTCTTGAACGACAGATAACTACTGAGGATGGTCGACAGTGGTGCTGAAACTGTATAGTTATCAATTAAATAATTCAAATAGTTATTAAAATTATTGTTTTATTATATTTGTGACAAAACTAACCCTTCAATTTAACGAAAAATTTAAATCAAGTCACTTAAGTTCTGGAAGAAATAAATTTTAACATAAATACGTTTTTGAAATAATTAAATTATTAAAATTTTCAAATAATTTTCAATTTTAGATATCATAAATAATTAATTATAAAAAACAGAAAAAAATACATTTAATGCATTTCCCAAACAATGATCGGCCAGCCGCTTGTCGGAACAAGTTAGGGAAACGTTGGTTTAAAGAATAGTAAATTATTTTTACTATTGATACTATTATATTAATGTCTCTCAATATATTTGTTTTATAATATTATTTTTAAAATTATGTATTATTTAATATTTTTGGTATCTTTAATATCATTTTAAATAATTATATATCTAAATCATCAATATTTTTTTCTAATTTAATCATAGGAAAAATAATAAATCCTGAAAATCTAAATAAATAAAAACGAAAATAATCATGTTTGATGACAACGAAAGAACCGAAATAAAGTCGAGCTAAAGTTCGACAAAAGAAATAGAAAATAGGGAGATAAAGAGGCAGCGATAAGAAACGTGAGTGAAAGCTCGGTTTACAACTATTAAACTCGGGGACTAGGGAATGTAGTAAAATAAAATATATAATTAAATTCAAATCCGAGGATTAAATAAACCGAAAGAAAGAATCTCATTTGGATTTTAGAAATGCAAAAAAAAAGTATAATAAATCGTTGTAAATTTATTTTTATTATTCTAAACTTCGAAATCGAAATGATAATTACATAAATAAAACAATCATAATAAAATCATCTCAAAGGGTTCGATAAAATGACCGAAAACCGAGTTTGGCACTTAAGTTCATTTCCCGAATTCTATATCTTACATTTCATCTTTGATTTTTTTTAATGAAATTAATGTCAGATGGAGTTACACCAAAAAGGCGCTGTCCCTAAAGGCCTGAGTTCGCCCCTCCATATCGAAATGAAGATGAGAAGGTTGACCCTAAAGACTCCTGTGGTCCTGTGCCTGGTCCAGCATCGTTCTCCAAACGAGTCTGTTTTCAGGATGACAAATTGCGATATCCTAAATGTCTTTTTTTGCGCTGTCCATCCGCTTAAAAGCTCCCCCTCCCAGAGGAAGGATAAATAGGTATCCTGTAATTATTAGAATGCTCTGGGCTTAAAAGATTTCAAGTCATTCTTTATGCATGGTCTATTTCGTTTTCTGTAACTGGGAAGTTTTTACGGAGTGTGGTTGTTGGAAGTCACCGCTAAACCTCATGTAGGTATCTAATCTATTCCCAATACAAAACGGTTTTATTTCCTCATACGATCTTAAAATAAATAATTGTTGTGGCTAAAACAGTTATGCTTGAATTTTTGAGAAATATTCTATCGCAGGGGTGTCCAGCCTTTTGTCTTACACGGGGCACATTTAAAGAAAAAAACAAATGTTTCGTGCCGCGAATAAAATATTATATTTATATTGATATTTGATATTCAAAAAAGATAGTTAATAATAAGAACTTTATTTTTTTAGCTCATAATGAGCTTCTAATTTTAATTTTTGTAAATTTTATACTTAAAATAGCTTCTGGTATATGTAAATACATAACTAAATACTTCCAAAAGGGATATTATGTATTAGTATTTGTTTATATTTTTATCTATAATCAATTTAAAATTCTAATAAAGATAAAATGTTCAATTTTTCTATCAGATCGTCATCTAAGTGCTGTTCTAAAACATTCAATCAGAAAGTTTACAAGTCGAAAATTTATTTCTAATGAAAATGGAGTCAAAAATAAAACAAAATAATGATTATTTCTTAATAATCTTGAAATCTAGTTTCAGATTCAAAATTTAAAATAACACTATTATGTTTCGAAAACTTCAAAGTAGATTTTCAGATTTCTTATTTTAGAGAAAAATAAATTATTAGGCCAAATTGTTGTGTGTTTTCCAGTAACTACATATAAATCTCAATTTTTCAAGAAATTCTATGACTTTATATTGGGCCACGGGTGTCAGAGCCCTGGTTTAAATCGAATCGGATTAAAGAAGGTTAAGAGGAATGATAATTTATTTTTTAAAAGGGTCACGGATATATTAATCACTGACTATCCATTATCTATTGACATATAAGAACGTGCAAAGATCTAAAAGACAAGTTCTGACAAGTTTTAATTCAGGAGAGAAATGATCAATTAATTGTGGTTGTTCTAGAAAATCCCAAATTTCTTGTTTATTTTTTAAAAGGGTCACGGATATATTTATTCCTGACTATCCATTATCTATTAACTTGTAAAAACAGGTATTTTCGACGATATTTGATTCTTTGTTTTGAAGTGAAACTTCTTTAGCGACGTTTTTTTCTCTTTTTTTTTAGTAATCCTGGGCATCGGATCTAGACAGGAACTCATAGATGAAAATGATTATTCTCCAAGTTTCACACATTTTTATGCACAATGAGACGATATTTTTTCACCTGTTTTCTTGGCGTAACGCAAAAAATCTTATTCTCTAAACTTATATAATTTATATAAATGTATAACTTCAACATAACCTGTATAACCTCCTTTTTTTTTTTAATATATCGTAAATTAAGTATTGTTTAATTTAATTTCTAAATATAAAAAATAAACCATTAAAAAAGTTAATTAAAAGTGTGTTTTTGTTGTTTTTTCAACTATGCGGTTTCATTATTTATCAATTTGATGGCGACGTTAAAACAATACAAATTTAAATACAGAGTTAATGAAAGAGTTTCATGGCTTTTTCCAACATGTTGTGTATATCATTGAATGTTCATTTGAATTTGCTTGTGATTTGTTTCTATGATTCTCTAAAAATTCAGAACTCTCAAACTCAAAAATATGCAGAATCAATATTTATACTATAAATTCATTGAATAAAATACTATCATGACATTTGTTTTATTAAAATAAAGACAATAATCCCCCTCTACTTGATCGAAAAAAGCGATTTTCAAAATGAATTGACTATTTATGATACACTATTTACTCGTTCGCGCTACAAACTTTGCATTATTTTTGGTTATCGGTATCTAAAAATATCTGAAACGTTGAGAAAAATATTTTAAGATACCTACATATATTATTTTTGTCTATTTGATATTCAGGCACCCACCATAACCAGTGAAAAGAACTTATAGAAATGTCTTCCTAATTTTGAAATTTCGGCATTTCCAAAACGAAGAAATCATTAGATTTTGAACTTCACAGTTTTATAGTCCGTCTAGTTATATGAATTGAAAAAATGCAGAAAGTCAGAAAAAATCCAATGGTTAAATGAGGAGATCTTGAATGGTTGTAGCTATCAGGCTAAAATATGACTCAAAGACTATATAAATCACTTTTATCGGTTTGCCAATATTTAACCATTTACAGATAAAAAATTGCCTAATCACCATCATTTTCTTGAATCTTGAAAATGGTCTTCCCAATTTAAGATACTCTAAAAGAAATAAAATAAAAAGAATAAAGTGACTATTTTAGAAATAACAGACGATAGAAGAATAAACTACGAAAGTCCATTTACTTCAATTAATAATATTAGAACATTGTTAGTAACATTCATACTAATATATTCCCGCTGAAAAAAATAGCCTCAAAATTTTGCTTAAAATGAAAAAAATAATTTACATTTTGAAATCGAATCAATGACATAAAGTCAGAGGTCTACTTGAACTCTTTTCCCTTCATTTGAAATGTTCAAAGGAAATTATCATGCTTTGGAAATCAAACCACGTTTTTCAATTTTTTTTGTATTATGTTCATTTGATAATTTCCTCTGAACATTTCAAATGGAAGAAAAAGACTTTTGACTTAAAAAATAATTTATTTTATCTTTTTTAGCAAACCTTAGTATTTTTAAAAAATTTGTCATTTTTAATTTTTAAGAAGAATGATTGCTTGTTAACAATAATAATAATAATAATAATGTTGAAGGTGAGAAGCACAAGCTCTCATCGCCACGAAAATTATACTGCTCCTGTTTATCCCCATAGAGAATTCTTTATATTAATACACATTTTACGCGATACTCGATGGTGGGGAGTCTTTCTCCTCCCTCCATCTCTCTCTCACACACACTTTACTACGTTATCTCTTTCTCTCTTCATTTACTTTTCATTCGGCAACTAAGTAACCCTGTTTAAACTTAAAAAAGTACAATGATTAAAACAAAATAGAAGAATTATAAATGTTATTATATAAAAAATATATTTTAAAATACACAATAGATGAAAGTGCAAATAAATAGTTGAGCATTGAGGTTAAGAGTTAGATTTTAAAGATATTAGAAGCATCTTTTGATATGAATAATTAAATACATTTTGTAAATAAACGAAATTATAACGAATTTCACAGAAAATAAAATATCTCTTCAAATAGCATTTAGGATACTTAATAATAATTGTATTATTAGAACTTTATATAATTAAAAAAGTTTTCTATTTAATTGAAATTTATCAAAGTTTATTTTAATTTATTCTACTCATAATCAAGTAGATTAAATAAATATTTCCTTTTCCCAAAGAACAGGAAGATTTAAAATTTTAAATCTTATAGGCTCGCGTTTCTCTTTTTTGATCTACCCGGATATAATCCTGTTTTATAATTGAAATACATCCGGAATTGAATCCTCTTTAAAATACTTAATATTTAATTTAATAAGGTAAATAATGTAATATTTAATAACGAATTACTTTCAACGATTACAAGATTTGTTTTATAATCCTATAAAGAAATTAGATTATAAAATATAGATAAATGATTAATACTTTATATCTTTTAGTCAACGACCTTAAAAATCTCTCGAGCAATAAAAGAAATGGCGCTGTTTGTTCTGAGGTTGGTAGCCCTCTTCAAATACATTAGTTTTAAATTTTTTAGAGCCTTCCTATTTCTAGTCATGTTGCGAGCATCAAATGGAAGTGATTGGGAAGGGCTCATCATCATCGAGTATACAGTCCTAAAACTGGTTTGATGCAACAATCCGTCTCCACTCGACTCCGTCCCCCGCCAGCTGTTTGACTTCTCTAAATGTCTGGCATCCCATATCCCCAATTATTTGGTTGAAATATTCTAATCTGGGTCTTCCCTTCCCCTTTTCTTTCCCACCTCCCCCCCCAAGATATCCCTAAGCAGTCCCCCATGTCTCAGTGTGTGCCCCATCATCTGACCTCTTCTCTTCTTCAGACTCTTCCACAAGGTTCTTTTTTCTCCGATTCTTCCAAGAACTTCTTCATTTGTAATTTTATCCATCCATTTGATATTCATCATTCTTCTGTAGCACCACATTTCGAAAGCCTCTAATCTCTTTCTCTCCGCTTTTCTAATTGTCCAGGTTTCACACCCGTACATGGCTATGCTCCATACATATGTCTTCAATAGCAACTTCCTGTTTTCTAAGCTGATTGAGGAGGAGCATAGTAGTTTTGTTTTGAATTAAACCCCATTTTTGCTTGGGCAATTCTTGATTTAATTTCGTTTTCCCTCCTCCCATCCCATGTTATTTTACTTCCTAGGTAGCGGAATTCCTTCCGGAAGAGCTAAATGGAGATAATGAGAGTTCTGATTTCATTACTTCTGTAGAAAAGGTTAGCTGTACTTTTTTTAGATTATATCTCAATGCCAGTAAATGTAGAATCTAGCTATTATATTTACTTTTCACATTAATTCATTTTGAAAACTAGATTTCTAAAGGCTTGAAATTGTCCATTTTTTTCTAACTTTTCCAACTTTAATAATCTTCAAATTAACAAGAAGAAAAACTTTCTTTTTTTGAATTTCTTCTATGAATGAATCTTAAAATATTCTATTTTAAAGTATATTCTATCTATCCATTATCTATAGGTCATTTTTATTTCAATTACATTCTACATACTGCATGTAAGCTACTAAAATGAATCATTTAAAATAGTGACTTTTATTAAAGGTTATAATGAAGGCCTAGAAAAGCAGCATAAAGAAAAAAGTGAAATATAAAAAAAAATTGATATTAATTAAGTTTAATATACATTTAATAATAACTACATATAATTCAAGATTCTAAAACAACATGGTAAATTTTAATAAATAACATTCAAAAATTAACTATATTGATCTTTTAAAGTTGGCATAAAATTTAAATAAAATCACCTGACTCGGAATAACTCAAAAAGATGAATTAGTCACGATTGTACTTACTAGTGCAAATAAATTTAAAGAGTATGATAGGGAAGTATAATTTATAGACTATTCATTTAGCTATACAAGATGGATTTTCATAGAAAAGGTATAAGGATAACATCATAATTATATCGCTCATGTCCAATACTTATACTTATTTTAAAAACTGAATGAGATACTAAATTTTTAATTATAAAAAATTGGATAAATTTTCTTCACTGGAAAATATTTTTTTAATAATAATAATAATTTCTTAAAAATTGGATTAGCTATTTTAATAGATACTTATCTGTATTATTTGAATAATCCGATGTTTTTTGGATAGATAATTATTTTTTAATTTATTCGAATATCATTTTGTTATTCGTTTTTCATTTTATATTAAACTCAATAATTTTCATGATTAATTTATGAATTTTTAAATTCCATTTTTTTTTAATAATTATGTTATGTATTCTTCTCGATTTAAAATATTATGCTATTGTATGAAATCAAAACAATTTTTCTCAATCTATCCCTTCAGCTGTTAACTTCGGTAAATCGAAAAAATGTTGTGTATTTTGATACGCTCGATAACTCGAAATCCTTTTCTTAACAAGAGGGGAGAGAGCGTTCTATAATTCGATCTAGGCAACTTCCCCTCTTTATAATTCTAATTTTTCCTAGCAATGTTTACTCCTCATTTCCTGTGTACTTAATGTTTACCTCTTTTTAACCGACTTCTTCTATTGCAATGTTAATTCCTATGTAATTTTTACTTTACCATACAGAGTATGGTCTCATTTTGTTCATTTTTCTTTCTCTTTTTCAAGATTTTCAAGTATTTCGATTTTTCTAGAATTTAGAGGACCACCAACTCAATACCCTGAAATTTTTAATTATCTACAATAACGGGAAGTGCTTTATAAATTCATGTGTTCACCATTACTATGTTAGATAGTATAGATTTTAAAACAAGCCCTATTACTCGGCCCCATATGACAATTCGGTAATGATTTAATTTTCTAAAGTTTTGGGGCTATCAGCTTTATTGTTGAAAATTTTTAATTCAATATAAGATGGAAATGTCTCATCTGGAAGAATTTTTGTTTTTTCCTATTGTATGTAGGTTAGGGTTCTCCTTATTTTGGATATTTTCGAATAGTCCAAGAGCTGGTGACACATTTTTGAATACGGATTTGACCCAACTAGAAATAATGCGTAATAGTACCGTCTATGATAGTTGTACAAGGAATGGCCAGTCTGGCTGGTCTAAGCAGGTGGATCAGGTACTGCGCATGGAGTGAGTGCGGTAAAAAATACATATGTGTTAAAAAATATTTTTGACCCACAATGAAATTATAAAAATTATAATTTATAGTCAATTGTAAACATAATATATTCACTCCAGACCATTTGAGTGGTGGGGACGTGGAACCAGACCACCCAAAGTGTATTTTTACAACATGCGAAAAAATAGCATGAATGGTCTGGAGTGAATATATTATGTTTATAATTGACTATAAATTATAATTTTTATAATTTCATTGTGGGTCAAAAATATTTTTAACTCATATGTATTTTTTACCGCACTCACACCATGCGCAGTACCTGGTCCACCTGCTTAGACCAGCCAGACTGGCCATTCCTTGTACAACTATCATAGACGGTACTATTACGCATTATTTCTAGTTGGGTCAAATCCGTACTCAAAAATGTGTCACCAGCTCTGGACTAGAATATTAACGCTGACAGGGGGCTCATTTAGTTAGAAATTAATAAAACAAAATATCCCTCCAAGTTTTCAATTCTCTATCTTAATTTTAACTTAGTGCTACCCAGCGATTAAGTTTCCCATCTAAATAACATGGGGTTTTTGGCATTGAACGATCAATCTTTTATTCCGGCCATAGCAATGATTTAAAAAATTTGAAACTCTTTAGACTTTATCCTTATAATAGTAGCTATGCCTCAGAATTTTTACAGATTTTTAGCTATAATTAGCTATAAATAGATATAATTTTGGAGTCTATAACTTACTAATATCAAGATATAGCAGTATTTTATCTAGATGTAACTCCAAAATTGTAATAGCTAAAAATCTGTAAGAATTCTGAAGGATAGCTACTATTATAAAGATAAAGTCTACACAGTTTCAAATGAATCATTACTTTGGCCGGAATAAAATTGATCGTTCAATGTTAAATGATAGGGAAACTTAATCGCTGTGTAGCACTAAGTTAAAATTGAGATAGAGACTTGAAACTTAGGGGATATTTTATTTTTTATTTTTTCTAACCTTATGAGCCCTTATCAGCGAAAATATTCAAAAATATCCAAAATAAAGAGCGCCCTAATGTAGGTACTTCAACCCCTATAACTAGACCCCATATATTTTTTTTGCAGTTTTTTATTAAATAATGACAAAATGACCTTATATTAGAGTAATTTTGAACTTTCTGATATGAATGCAAGTTTTTGAAAACGTCTGTATTATTCTTTGCATTTTTTATGAACAAATCCATTCCTCCATATGTTTTTGCAATTTCTAAATTTTCTGGGAATCTAACAAGATCATATTAGCGTATTCTCGTTGAAATTTCAAATTTCTACGATGACAGAAAGTTCTTCATTAACTCATGTGTATTTTATGCCACTTTTTCGAATGTCTGGCAATGAATTTTTAATGATGTTAGAAGAGAATCTTCTTTAAGAAACTTCAATGTCAACTTTCTACGGTGATTAAAAGTGCTTCATTTAGCCATGTAGAGATTTTTAAGAACCCCCCCTTCATAACTTCGCCCCATACAAACATTTTCAAGATTTTAGATTTCCCTAGAATTAAGGGGACTATCCCTGTTATGATCTGAAATTATCAATTATCTAATATTACGGGAAATGCTTAATCAATTTATGTCTTTTTTCGACCCTTTTATATATACCTATAGATATAATTAAAAACTGAATTTTACTAGAATCAAATAAATAGAATTAAAATAATAATTTAACGATCACGATTCATACAATTTTACAAGTAATCATATATCAAGTGTATAAAGCAAAATCATTTTGTCATTCTACCGCATTGCAGTATACTTGTCGGTTTCTAGCGTTCTATCAAATGTCATCCATTTGTATGTCTTGAGTAATCTAATGTGAATTAATTAAGATATCAATTTCATATTGATAGCAAAACCTACTAATAATAATTATGTTCACCCTACTCGATAAAGCAGTTCCTTTCTTATCGTCAGTATAACGACTCCCCTGGATTGAGATAAAGTTGGGCGATTTAGCAGACGATATTTTATTCCGGAATAATATTCTCAATTGATATAAATGGCTAAAGAATTTAATAAATTCAATAATTAAATAGATCAAAAATATACTACTGAATACGGTTATATCAGCTTTAACTGGGATAACTGGGATAACTTCCGTATATCGAATAAAAAAAAAAAAAAAAAAAAAAAAAAATTATGTTGATTTTCTTAAGCCTAGTATGGTCAGATGGAATAGTTAATCCCATGGTTGAAGGCGACTGTGAAATTAACCCAATGGTAGCTTTGGTCCCATTCAGTAGGCTAGATCAGCATTCTTCAAACTTTTTTGATCTTAGACTACAACAGTCTAAGATCAAAAAAGTTTGAAGATAGAAAAAATATGTAGAACGCAATTTCTCGACCACCCTAAAAAATATTAATAAAACTCAATTAAATTTTACATGATTTACTATACTAATGGGGTATTCATATTCCACTTTAAAATATAAGTTTATTTTTATTATTCATTGTTTAATGATAATATCAAAGTTTCCCACCAATAACGGAATAAGAAAAAATACAAAAATAGAACATCTGCATTTACTTTGAACTTCTAAGGGTGCAACAATGCAGATATATATCTCATTTTGGAGAAAATTTAGTTTACTTTTACAGCCAAAACTTAGACAGAAATATTTTATTTAATGAAAAAACTTTTAATTATTTTTTAAAATCAATATAATTAGTAAATAAATTCATAAGTATTTAGCGTTCAGAATCCTTAATTTTTTGAAAAAATACTCAAATAAATTTAAAATTGGCATATTATGATTAAATTAATGGTTTTTTTAATAATAAAGATGCAAGAAGGTTTTACATCAAGAAGATGCAACAATGAAACAACATAAATTTTGACTTGCATTACCATAGAAAGAAGAGTAAGAAATTTCAAGGATTGGTTTGGAGTAGAAGATACCCGTGGATGCTGGTTTTGAAAGATTGAAGGTTGTAAGACACGCAGAAGTTCTTTCTCCAAAATTAATTATACTAGGAAATTTAAATAAATTCTACTCTACTCACTAGACTACTGGAGCCTACACATGGGATTATATTATTTTGAAATAAAAGACAGATATAACGGAAAGAGGTCGGGACATCATTCCATTGTTGTTACTAAAGTCGGCTTCATGGAAATAAGAACCTCAACTGCACTACATAAACTATAAAGATGGAAAAACTGTTTATCCGATTTTTTTTCAAATTTTTCCCAAATGATTGTTAATATGTACTTCTGGTGATGAAGCAAAACGGTTAAATTCTCTTATGATAAAATAATTTAGAAAAAGAAAGGTGTCGTTACTTTTGGAAAATTTGATTATACTCTTATTATATAATGATTATGTTAGTTTGATAATATTTTTATAAAATAAAAAAATTTAAATCAATGTGAATTTGTAAACAATTCAACTCAAAATGTATTATAATTGTTAGATAAACATTTAAGAATATCTGGAAAAATTAGTCAAGAATCCCTGAAGGAGGTGATAGAACTTGGCTTTCCCAAATGGATTTCCTTATAATTAAAGGCAGAGTGGATATTTAATTAAATAGCTGAGCGGAAACAGAGGGAATTAGTTTGCTGCAGTACGCGAAGAGACATGAGATTCTGACGAAGAAGAGTTTGAATTTGAAGAGTGCAAAAAAACTTTAAAAAAAACAACAATCGATCTTAAAATCTATATCGTCAACAAATCATATAAGAAGGATCAGATACTTATACACAAAGAGAAACAAAGAGGTTGTCCTCTGCTTGATGCAAATAAATACACACATATATATATCGAGATTATATATGGAAAACCCACAGCTACTGACATTGTAATAAATAAAAATTCTTGTAGACCAATGTCACATAAACACGCAGAAATCACAAGAATTAGAGATAAGTAAAGAAATCGCGGTAAATAATGGGTACGAGGCAAGCCTTATAGACCAAATGTTATTTAAAAAAATTGAAAAATCAACCCTGGAATCAATATATTCACAAAAGAATGAAAAAGAAAAAGAAAATCCTAAGATAGTTCTCCCATATTATGGACAAATTTCGGAAAAATTAAAACAAAAAATGAAAAAATTAGGGTTCAAAACAGTATTCAAAACTCCAATTACTCTAGGAAAAGATTTAGGTTCAAATAAAAAAGACAAATTACCAAATATAGAAAAAGAAGGGGTTTATAGTTTGAAATGCAAAGATTGCGAAGCGATCTACGTAGGGAAAACAGAGAGGAATCTGAAAATTCGATTAAATGAACATATTAGGGATTTTAAAAATAAAAAGAATGAAAACTCTTTTGCGGAACATTTAAATTCAAACAATCACTCTTTCCCAGAAGGAACAGGAATTAGATTAATAAAAGGAGAAAGAAACCCAAAATTAATTAGCGCAATTGAATCGTTAGAAATTTTGAAATCATTCAATAAAAATTCAAAACTTTGTTTGAACAGCCAAATTGAATTATCAAATAGCAATTTGCTTAAGATGTTTGCTAACAAAAGATAAAAGAAAAAAGAAAAACAAACCCCCCTTCCATTGTCAGCCTATCTCTTTGTAAAACAAGGAGAAAAGGAAACATATGGTTATATTTGAATGTGAACCAAAAGAATGTCTTTAATTCTAAGCTGCCAACCAGTGAAAGAACATCACATTTTCAATATCCATACGATATTGACTCAATGAAAAACAACATTTATAATTAAAAAAGACTGATGATGAAGATCAAGTCTTCGAAACTATAGTCTCAAACAAATAAATAATATATATATAAAGATATATCATCTCGATATATATGTGTGTATGTTTATTTGCATCAAGCAGAAGACAACCTCTTTGTTTCTCTTTGTGAATCAACAACTCTGCTACTCTCGGCAAAACAAAAACTTTTCAATTAGATACTTATAATTGAAAAAAATCACAATAAGTGGTGACATCTCTTTGAGATATACATACATGCATACTATATATAGTAGAATTAATAAATACATGTTGTGCCAACTCTTTCATTTATCCCGAATCTTATAGTCTTTATTATTTGGCGAAATTACTCTAACATTGGTCGTCTTCTTCTTCTTATTTGCTTTCCCATTTCACCTTCCAAAATATATCCCATTTTCTAAATTCTTCCGATTTTTTTTCTAATTTTATCGAAATCTTCGTTTGTAATTCCATCCTTCAATTTAATCTTGAAAATATTTCTATAGTACCAAATTTCAAAGGTCTCCACTCTCCTTCTCTCTGACTCCCCAATCGAGGTATCATATTTATACATTGTTATATTCCATGTAAATATCTTCTAAAACATTTCATGTTATGTATTTTGATGGAAAACTGATGAAGATCACATTGTATAAGACCAGTTTGAGACATTTTTTTTAAATATTACACTTCTGGTAATACTGTGAGAGAAAACAAAATTCTATCCCATCTGTTCATTGGAATTCAGTGGTAATAAATCAATGTTGAGGGTCACTCTGGGGTATGATCTCTCTTGAAATGATCAAATCACTTCTGCTGCAGGCAAGCTTGGTTTTCTTTTGAAGACCAGACGCTATTTTACGCCTAATCAACTTCTTATCCTATAGAAAGCTCAAATTAGCCCCTGTCTCGAAATAGAGCTCCCATCTGTGCAGAGAAGCAGTGAGCTGCAAAAGTATAGTATCGAAAGAAACACGAAAATACTGAGTGATAAAATATTAAATAATATATTATCATATATATTTTATAATATATTTATCAGGTCAATGAAATAAGTAATAATAATACATTCACTAGATAAATATTATTTTATTTTTTTAAACAAAAATAATTTCCCTATTCTTGCATAGCTTCCTCCTCATCCATGATAAATAGTACTCATTTAGGAATTGGAATTTGCATTTAAATGGAAAAATCCTTGATGTGATTTCGTTATTCGATGATTATAAATCGCATATCTGATACAATTTTATTTATTTTATTTATTGTTTTTTGCAGATGTGTCATGGTTCGCCCTCGTAAGAGCTTTTTGATCTGAATTCTGACGCCACACGCATTAACATCGCACAGTGAAAATCTGTTGCAAGTAGAAATGTATTAAAACCTAACCTGGCTGGTGAGACGGGGTAGAGAATTCAATTGCGAGTATGAAAAGTGGTTTTTGCCATGGTAAAAGAACATTTTCAATTTGCTTTTAGATCAGATAGATATTTTTATAATACAAGAAAGATCAAGCACTAGCGTAATCAGTACACCGGATATTAAGATTCTTCCATCAGGTTTGATTGAAAATGTCTTTTGATAAATTCTATGGTATAAAATGGTATTTATCATAGCCAATCCAGGTTTTTAGCATTATAAAACTTTCTGTTGTCCTAATAGATGGCGTACCAGAGTGAATTATCCCAAGTGGGGTAAAAATTAAAATTTTGGGGGTAAAGAGGCCTAAAGTAGGTACCTATATGTGGTTTTAGAAATATCTATATGAAATATATATTTAAATAAAATTAAATCAATTAAAATCCCATAGAAATTAAAGTCCGAAGATAGTAAACGATTTGATCTTGCAACAAAAAAATAATGTTCATATATTTTGAAAGAGTAATTTGTATGTACCATATGTATCTGATAAAAAGATTAGTTATGTCAGGGCTGTATATATATATATGTATATTGTAATATGTTTATTTGCATGAAGCAGAGGACAACCTTGATTTCTCTTTCGAAGTATCAAAAGCTTGCATAATGTAAACTGAAAAATAATATTTTGATTTTAAATTTTAATCATCAGGTTCAAAAAAGTTTTTCATAAGCAGTGGTGATGTTCTTTTCGTTTTCTATGTACATACGGTTTAGTTCTGGCCTAATCCAGACTAATCTAGGCTTCTAGGATATCTAATTTGAACTTATTGTAGGGCAGCCATTAACCCGGATTGCTTTTTGGCACTTAGGCTTAGGCTCACTTCCCAACTAATAAAATACAACCCTTCTGAAAATAATAAAACTGTTGATAAAGGTCGAACCCTCGAAACTATAGAATCTAACATATATATATATATATATATTTATATCGGATCACTTTGCAACTTCCACTTCTTTATCTTTTTGAAGAAATTTGATGAGATAAATAGATCTATGGGTACACTCTCAGATGAAATTAATCCACAAAATAATATTATCACTGTGACTGACATGAAATTACTGAAGAATGAATTGATTAATGAAAATTGGACATCAGTTATTCAGTCTAATGATGTGGATCTGGCCCTTCAAAAATTTTTATAATATCATGTCATTGTCTCTAGAAAAATCCACCTATAAAAAGAAAGTAAATAATAAATCCAGGAGAATTAAATGTTGGGTGACCAAGGGTATATTAATTTCAATTAGGAAAAGACAAGCTCTTTATAAAAAAGTAATTGGCAATCCTCTTGATTTTTCATTAAGGGTCAAATACAACAGATATCGAAATGTTTTGACTTCAGTGATAGCTCTTGCTAAATCACAGTTCTATAAAAAGGAAATAATAGATAGTCATGGAAACATGAAATCAATGTGGTCGATAATTAAGAGAGCAACAAATGTTAATGATAGAGTCCAAAAAATATATAGTGTCCTGGATGAGAATGGATCTGAAATTTGTGATAAATTACAAATTGCAAATACCTTTAATTCACATTTTGCAAATGTTGGAGATAGAATTAAAGATAAAATTTTTAGTGATCGAGATTTTGTTTTGGAAGAAGAAAGTAATAATTATATTTTTGAACAAAGTGAAAGAATATCGGATTCTCTATTTTTGAATCCAGTTACTATTGATGAGATTTCTGATTTATTGGGTGGTCTCAAAAAATACAATAGTTATAGCGAATTCGGAATAACTAATAGAATACTGATCAACATGAAAGATTATATTAAGATCCCGATAGTGCATATTTTTAATCTGAGTTTTCTTCATGGTAAATACCCTTCAGGATTCAAAAGTGCAATTGTTCTACCACTTTTTAAATGTGGAGACAAAAAGTCCTTAGGAAATTATAGACCTATTTCTCTTACACTATCTCTGTCAAAAATACTGGAAAAATGTATCAAGGTCCGATTGATGTCCTTTATACATAAACATGCTATAATATCCAAAAGACAATATGGGTTCCAGCCTGATATATCTACATCTCATGCTCTTTTTGATGTTTCAAAACACATCTGTCAAAGTCTTGATAGGGGGGATTATGTCTTTGGTTTGTTTTTGGATATAGAAAAAGCATTTGACTCCATTAGTCATAAATTATTAATAAAAAAGATTGAAAATTATGGTATTCGTGGAATCGCTCTTGATTTGATAAAGTCTTACATCAGTAATAGAACCCAAATTGTGAAGATTGATGAAATCAAGAGTAACCTAACAACTGTGAACACTGGTATTCCTCAGGGAACTGTATTAGGCCCTTTGCTATTCATTTTATATATAAATAATATTTTTTCTATTAAGACTAATGGATTACCCTTTTGTTTTGCAGATGACACTGCCTTTATCTTTTCGGGCGACTGTTTTAATAACTTGACAAAAACTGTTTCTGATGATTTTAGATTGGTTAAGAAATATCTTAATACCAATTTTCTTTCTATAAACATTCAAAAAACTTCATTGGTTTCCTTCTCGAATGGTGAGAGAAAGTGCTCCTCCAAGAGCACACCTCACATCACTCTCCACTCTATCAATTGTACTGTCTCTCAGGAATGTTCATGCCAAGTCTTGAAGTTTGTAAATGAATGTAAATATCTGGGAATTATTTTCGATTCCAAAATGAGCTTCAAGACACATATTTTGAAATTGACTAGCAGTATCAGAAAACTCTTTTATAAATTTAAGATTCTGAGAGGCATTCTTAGTTATGAAGTTCTAAGAATGGTCTACTTCTCCTTGTGTCAGTCTTTGCTGTTGTATGGGATTTTGGTCTGGGGGAATACAAGTGAATTCATTTTAAGGGGTCTTTCTGTTGCTCAGAATATTGTTATTAAGATTATACTAAAAAAGCATCCAAGATTTGCCACGCTGGCGTTATATGATGAGTTTAGGGTACTGAATTTAAAACAATTATTCCTATTGAATGCTTGTATTCATTTATATAGAATAAATTGTACAAATTACAATTTGCATTATTACCCCACACGTATATCTAGCAGAACAAATATAATTTTGCCCAGGATTAAAACTGAATTATACTCGAGACATGCTCAAATTGTTGGCCTGAGAATGGCAATAAAGTATAGATATAATTATGATCAATTTAGAAATGTTAGACATATAAAGAGTTTTTTAATTAATTCTGGCTTTCTAAGAATGTGAATTTGTATGACGATTTTATTTTATTTTGATTTACTTTACTTTATGTTGTTTTACTTTTTATTTTGTCTTTGTTCTTTTATATCTTTAATTTAAAGTAATTTATTAAATTTATGTTTTTGAATTTCTCTGTTAATTTATCTTAAAATTTAACCCTCGACTCAAGATTAATCTTACAGAGGGTTAAATTTTATTTTATTTCATTTTAATATAATACATATAGTTGTGTTCATGATTTGAATTTTGATTCAAATTTTAATTGATAAATATTGTTAAGGTTCAATATGTATTAATATATATGTAAACTGTGCATGTAAACTGAGCCAAATATATGTAAACTGTGTATGTAAACTGAGCCAAATAAATAAATAATAAATATATTGGTATATATTAATATCGTCGCCTTAGAGTGTAAACCTGCTAGCTCACCACATGGAAATTTTGCAGGGCAGAGAAAAAAAACAAACAAAATTTAATATTGTTGTTATGAAAAGAAACTATTTTCACATTTTTTATTCTACAACTTACGATCATAATTTTAAGTAGCAGTTTTACTTGGACGATGCTGCATATCTTTTCTTTCTAACGGTATTAATATGTCATATATGAAAAAAATGATTTAGCAGTTTTACACTCTAAATTTGGTTGGAGCACTTTTTCTTTTGCCCATAAATCTTGTTAAGACTCCTATTTTCATGAAGATTATACTTATACTATTCAGTTTTCATAAGGCACTAATGATGCCGTTATAACTTAAAAGGTGTTCATGCTAATAACGGTTAAGTGAAAAATGGTATTTGTCCCACTGTTCCCCTAAAGGTGGGTACATTGGGACAGTCCGGTGGATACAGTGAGACGGCCGATTATCACAGTTAGTCCAAATAAACGAGGTTCTACTGTAATTAATAATTTATTGAACCAGTTTATTAAATTCCATAATATAATATACACTTGATTTTTGGCTTCGACTTGGGAAATAACTTCTCCACCATAGATGGATCTTAATCTTCTAGGCTTGCGATATTCTGCCAATTGTCCTGGCTATTATAATAAAAGGAAAAAAGTCTTGAAAAAAATCTATTGGTTATAACTAGAGACCGGATTCTTATGCAGTAAAAACTGTCAAAATATGCCATAAAATATGCAGTTAAAAATGCTGAAATATGCAAGTAATATGCAGAATAAGTTGAAACATGCAAATATATGCAGCAAATGATGGCAAAATAATTTTTTTATTCACTAAAAAATTAAAATTGAAGACAAAAATACCATTTATTTGAAGGAGTGTTATGAAATAAATAAAATGATAAAGTAAGCTATAGACACCAAGTGTCAAATAAGTACTTTTATTGAGTAAAAATTTCACAAAATTCTCATTAAATATAATATATGTTTAAACTCAAAGAAATAATAGGTGCTCTTGAATAAAATCAACTTAATAAATATAACAATGTTTCAAAAAATGTGATCGAAAAAATTCGGGGGGGGGGGGGGGGGCTAGTTTTATTTAACAGCTAAGATTGTATTGTGTTGCTTTTATTTTTTTATATTAACAAGCTTTTCTTATTGACGTGCAAATATTTGTCCAGCTATAATCTGATTACTACACTAATTTATACACACTTTCCCAAACACAAATGACCGCTCCAATGGCCAAAATGGCCTATAGTTACCAAAGGCCATTAAATAATAATAATAATAATAATAATAATAATAAAAATAAATAAAGCCTCAGGAACTCATATCTGATGAGTACGTGGATGGCGACCACGGGGTTATCCGAGCTGAGTCTGACATTGCTTCCACTTACTTGTCTCAGGCTTCTCTCTTTTATCTTTCCTATCTGGCCTCCCTTGGCCAACTCTTGTTTTTCCGACCCCGACGCTATTAGGTTTTCGAGGGCTAGGGGTTCATTTCTTTTTTCTTCACTCTTCACCTTTTCTTTACTTCTTCACCTTCTTTTTCTACAGTCTTTTGGGCAGGAAGACTCAAAAAAATGCACCACAACCATTTAAAAAATGAGACGTACCAGGAATACAAAAGGACCGCTGCCTGGGGATCGCCAGGGCGTGTCTGGAGCTGATGCTGGACACGACAGCATGCGAACCATCGGCGACAGGGAGCTGACGAGGCGGGCCTCTGTCATACAAGAAGCTACAGCCCAAATGAGAGAACACCCAGGGGTGGCTAATCAACAGGCTACAACATCAAACGCCAACCTACCACTAAGCTTGTCCACTCAATCTTTAGAGAGGACTGCTCGAGGAGGAAAACGCACGCGAATCAAGTGGACTCGTGAAATGAATCTTGAAGTTGCAAGAGCCTACTACCGAGCCACCAAGTGCAGTGATAATAGGCCACCGGGATATAGACAACTGCTACTTGCGGAATTTAATCAAATAAGACCAGATCTAGGAATGTCGGAACAAAACATATGTGACCGTTGGAATACCATCAAAAAGAATGGCTACTTAACAAACACTGAAATGCAAACAATCTGCAGACAAGTGGGATATGAGCTACATCAAACTGCGCTGAGCGAAGATATCAACCTCACACAACCTCAAAATATACCAGAAATCCTCAATCCTGCCCTAATTACACCTCAAGAAGCAGAAGAAATAAATCAAAGCCCGATGGATGAAACCCCTCAAGAAAACACCGAATTGAAAAATCGATTTTATAGTCTCTTGGAGTTTAATAGAAATACTGACCCATCGAGCAGACCGAGAATACCTAAACTAGACAACCCCAGAAAAGCATCAAGAAACCTGGTAATAATCAATAATATCCTTAATGACCACCTGAAAAACGAAGAACACATCAACGAGATACAACTGGCTGTCTATTGCGCTGCGGTTACAATCATCGAACTTAATGGACAAAGAACATTTCAAAGAAAACAAGAAAAATTCGTAAAACCAATTAAGCGAAAACCAGCATGGCAATGGAGACTGGAAAAGAGTATCGATCAATTCAGATCGAAGGCGGATCTCCTTGATCAATGGTTGGCAGGCAAAAGATCCCGGAAGATGAAGAGGAAAATTATTGGACTTTGCGTGGAATCAGGAATCGATCTTGACAGCCCTATTGCTCAACAACAACTATTGAAATTGAAAGACACGTACAGGCAAAAAGCTAAGGTAAAGGGTGCACGACTGCGACGATACAACGAAGCAACCAAGCGGAAGGAGCAAAATGCAAAATACTTTAAAAATCAACGTTCGTTCTTTAGGCAGCTGGAAAGTCAAACAGATAACAACTGTCCCGGAGCTTCGTTGAACCATGCTAACTTCAGGGATTACTGGAAGTCGGTCTGGTGTGGGGATAAACATTTCAATGGTGAGGCTCAATGGATCTGCAAAACTGCCGAAAAATACTCGGACCTGCCTGAAGTGCCACACACCGAGTTCACAGAAGAAGATGTCACCGATGCAGTTAAACGGACCAGTAACTGGAAATCTTCGGGTCCAGACGGAATCCAAAACTTCTGGATTAAATACCTCCCTGCGACACACGGACCGCTAGCGCGCGGCTTCACGACTATATTAAAGGACCCAAACAGAGCTCCGGATTGGCTGACTGAAGGAATTACGCATCTGCTTCATAAAAAAGGTGAAGTAAATGATCCGAAGAACTATAGACCAATCACCTGTCTATCAGTATTTTATAAGCTCCTAACTTCTGTAATATTCAACAATATTTACCAACATTGTGAAACGAATGGGATCATCGCAGAAGAACAAAAGGGATGCATCAGAAAGACTCTTGGCTGCAAACATCAACTGACAATCGATGCAGTAGTGTTGAAACAAGTCCAAATTAAGCGTCGGAATCTGAGCTTAGCTTATATTGATTATGCTAAAGCTTTTGACAGCGTCCCCCATGACTGGTTGCTCAAGGTCTTAGATATCTACAAGATCGCACCAAACATTAAGAACCTCTTAGCTAGTATGATGAAAACATGGAGAACTCGATTGATGGTGAACGGACAACAAGCAGGAAGGATTAACATCAAAAGTGGAATTTTTCAGGGAGACACACTGTCTCCTCTCTGGTTTTGCCTAGCTTTGAACCCGCTTTCCGAACTACTTATCAACACCAAGATTGGGTATAGTGTTGCCAGAAATGCTCCAAAAAAACTAAATCACCTGCTGCTGATGGATGATCTCAAGTTGTATGCTGAAAACTCGCAGAAGCTCGGGATCCTTCTCAGCACCGTGGAAACATTCACCAGAGATATCAGAATGTCATTCGGGCTGGAGAAATGCTCAATAATTAACATCAAAAAAGGTGCGGTCGACCGGGATGGGGATGGATCTCATGGAATTTGTGAGCTCGAGGAGGGCTCGGTCTATAAATATCTAGGAATTTCGCAAAATGCCAAACTTAACCACACTCAGCTAAAGCATGACTTCGGAGATAAATACAAAAAACGTGTTACAAAAATCTGCAACACCAAGTTAACAGGCAAACGTATAGTTGACTCCATCAATTCATGGGCTGTACCGGTCCTGACGTATTCGTTTGGGATCTTAAAATGGTCCAATACGGACCTGGAGAGATTGGATCGCCTTACTCGAACGATCATGACTAAGTTCCGCTTCTTACACCCAAACTCATCCACTATACGTCTGTATTTACCCAGAAAGGAAGGAGGAAGAGGTTTGATTAATATATTGAATCAATGCAGAGTCCTTGAATCCGAAATGAGAGTCAAATTCAAATCTTCGAGTTGTGAGCTCATGAAGATTGTGGTTGGGGCTGATGTGGGATACACACCTCTGAGACTCCAACAAGATGAACCTCCATTTGCATTACCATCGATAAGTGAAGAGATCCAAAAATGGAGAGGCAAAGAGATGCACGGAAGATTCCCGGGGTTGATAGAGGACAGAAACATCGATCGGCAGGCATCGCTGAGATGGCTGCTGCACGAGGACCTATATCCAGAGACAGAGGGGTTTATCTTCGCTATTCAAGATAGGGTAATGAAAACCAGAAATTATCAGAAACATGTCTTGAAAATGAACGTGACAGATATTTGTAGAAAATGCGGTAAACCTGGGGAATCCATCGAACACATCATGTCAGGATGCTCGGCATTAGCGGACAACGCATATCTTGGACGTCATAACCAAGTCGCCAAACTAATACACCAACAGCTGGCAATCAAATTTGGAATGTTGGGCAAAGATACACCGCCTTACTACAAATATGATCCATCCGAAGTGCTTGAGGGACCAAACTATTTGATGTACTGGGACAGACCCATTCTCACAGATAAGCGAGTAGCCCATAACAGACCCGATATTGTCATCCTCAACAAAATCGAGAAGACAGCCATCTTAATCGACATCGCTATCCCTTTGACGCACAACATCAAGTCAACAGAGGATGAAAAAATAAGAAAATATGAAGACCTGGCGATAGAGATGAAAAATATCTGGAAATTAAATAAAGTCACAACCATTCCTCTAGTAATATCCGCAGAGGCAGTTGTTACTCCTAACTTTGTAAAGAATTTAGAGAAGATAGGCATGCCAAATTGGATTTTCAAAACGACCCAGAAGATCGCGATTCTTCAGACATGCCACATTGTGCGGAAATTCCTGAATTAAGACCATCGGGAACGTCATGCGGGCCAGGATGAATTTCCTTTCCGCATCGACCGAGCCTAATCCCACTCCATCTAAGGGATAGGTGAAATTTTTCCAGCAGCAATGCTGAGAAAGTGCAATAAAATCAGCATATAATAATAATAATAAATAATTAACAAATGATCTCAAAAATAATTAAAATTTGATTGTAATTTTGAATAATTTATTTTTACAAGTATTTTTCTAAATTATCTTCAGGTTATTATGTCTACGGTCACTTAAAATTGATTTATACGATGAAAAGGAGCACTCCACATCCTTAGATCTAATAGGGGCAAATTTAAAGGAACTTTAGATATCTATTTCTTCATTTTTTCATCCTTTCTCCGAAAAACTTTTAAATTATCTGTATTTGGGGCGAAATAGGCAATATTTGACAAAAAATCCTTCAAATATGCAATTTTATGCAATATTACTCAAATATGCAAATATATGCAGAATAAAATTTAACCCACAGTATCCTAGATCCGTGATTCGGATAGATAATTGATCCCCCTGGGTCGTATGTGCCGACAAACAAAATATGCAATTGCATAGGAATCCGGTCTCTAGTTATAACATGAGTATATATACAAATATGTAATAAAAGCTGTAATCAACCACTATAGTGGGTTTTAAATAATAAAAAAAAAATTAGAAGCAAAGTTGTAGAGGATGTAATTTTTGACATTTTGGTTTACCCAAAATTAGGATGAAGGTAAAAAATGAAGATTCTAGACCTTTGAACCAAACTCAACTAACGTCAGTAAACTCTAGTTGCTGCAAAGGTATTCAGTGAAACGCGTTTTAACTAGTAAGAGCACGTTCTTACTAAAAAAAGGGATTTTTACTGCAACATATATATAAATTAGTTTATAAGGTTGACCTTCATCATCAGTCATTTTATTAGAAAATGTTTATTCGTCCCAAGCAGAGGTCAACCTCTTTGATTTCTCTTAATGAATAAACAACTCTGTTACTCCGGGAAAAATAAAACTTTTCTAGTGAAATCTAATATTAAGACGACGATTTTTTCGTAAAAAAAGTACATCAATGTCCCACCCCTTTTCAAAGTTAATTAACAAATCATTTCCAATTAATTCCGTACTTAAACAGACGAAAGTAATAATATAAAAATGTTTAAATCATTTTCATAAATTCAATTATTATTCAGCTTAATGAGTTTAAATTAAATTATATATTTTAATAATTCATTTGTGCATATTATTAAATTACATGTATATATTATAATAATATGATTAACAAAGTAATCAAATTAGATATGAAATATTTTAATTATAGCTTTTATTATATCAACTCAATTACGATAACGTAGAATTTTGAAATCTTTTTTCCTGATTTTGTCATAAAATGTTTATGTCCACTTTATTGTATCTATATTAATATTACAAATATATACCATGTTTATTTTTTATAATCATAAAATGAGCACACCGTAATTTAGGTATAAGGAAAAATAAAAATGTAAAAATGCTATTTGATAGTTTAATTTGATTTTAAAGCTCTAATCCAATTTTTATCCTATTTAATATTATTAGATATTTAGAATTATATGATATGTTATTTTTTTCATTTTTTGACAGTCAATGTGTGTATTTCAGGGCCTTGTGAATTTCAAAAATTAGAAGGACAAAATGTTGAAATAGTTAATTAGCTTCTAACTAACTAACATCTGTAATTTAATATTTTCGCTATAAAGTAGGTACAGTAGCTTCTCGCGGGTTTATTCGATACGGTTTTGATTATACTCGATCACCTATATTTGAAGGGAAAACTTATTTTAGGCGGATATGTTTTGATTATACGCAGTTCAAATGTAGAGATCAATAATGTATGCCAAAACACAACCACCCAGGTGTATCGATGAAAATTTTCAATCAATGTTTGACAATGGTAAATGAACTTACTGTTTTTTTGGTTAAAAATGATCTAATCAAAAGAAAGAAGTCTAAAAGTGAAGCAAGAGATTAATTCCCTTTAAGTAATTTATAATAATTCAAAAATTTTATTTTTGAATGTTAATCATGATTGAAAAAAAAATCACGGCAAGAAGGTGACATCTATTCAAGATATATAGAATTAATAATTACATGTAAATTAAGAGAAATTCACTCATCCTAACAACTATTGGTAGATAATTATTGGAAAACTAAATCTATTCTCCAATAAGAATAATATATTTTCTTCTCCATTAATTAGCGTCTCAGGCTCCGCTTCAGCATCGATGATGACGATGTTTAAGCGGGAGGCCGAGGTTCGATCCTGGCTAGCATATAAAATTTCTACCGGCTAAAACTCGGCTCCCTCACTAACCCTACTAAAACTTTACTGATGTGCTGTCTAAATGGGCTTTGTTCCCGGTGACAATAAATAAATAAATAAAAAAAAAAACTAGCGTCTCTGGGGGTCGGGTTAGGCCAGCGGCTAGCGTACAAGTTTGCTAATCAAGTGGACCCGGGTTCGAATCAACCGGCTTAAAATCTGATCCCTTCATAGAAGACATAATTTCATAATAGTATCATAAATTGCCTGATGGCTAGAAGAGCCGAAAAGCCAAAAAAAAACTTGTGCCTCTGATTTTCGCTAAAATTTTTCCACTTACCAATCAATGATAATACACAACAATGTACATATATGCTAAAGTAAATTTTATATGGTTAAAAATATGTTTGTTGATTCTTTGAAAACTAACCCGTATATTTCTATGAAAGTCAAGTCTTAATAAACGAGGTCTTTATTTGTGGGGGATTTTCGAAGAACGTAACCCCTGGGTAAAATGACTAGTAGGTATCTATACTTATTATAATTCGCTTAATGATGACGGCGTAACCTAGGTGATGGACCAAAGAGATCCAATGAATGTCACTGATGGCTGTGATTAGGCAATGCGTTAAATAAATCCGGTGAAGTTTCAAAAATAATTTAAATTTCCAAACAAAAATACTCGAAAGCTATTTTCCCTAGAAGAGAGAGCAAATTTTCTTATATCAATGATTATTAAATAAAAAAGAACTCTCAAGGAGCCCAAAAGCACCTTCTGCATCACCCTTTCCTTTAATCACTCTCTTCTTTTCGGTAATTCGGTAATCTCGTGAGAAGTAAACTTGAATACTGCAGTGTAATATGGAACCCCTACTATAGGATACATAAGGCATCCTTGGAAAGGGTCCAGCATAAATTTTTGAGGACAGTTAATTATAAACTAGGCATAAGTATAGATAATTTTAATTATGACTATCTAATTTCACAGCTGAAACTCAACACACTGGAACAACGGCGTGATTACAATGACATTTCCTTCCTGCTTAAACTTATTTCTGGGAAAATCGTGTGTCCAAAAATTCTATCTAGGCTAAATTTTAGAATTCCATCACATAGCACGAGATCCCAAGATATACAAAGAGAAAAAAGTAGGTTGTCCTCTGCTTGATGCAAATAAACATACACACATATATATCGAGATGATATATCTTTATATATATATATATATACAGATATACCATCTCGATATATATGTGTGTATGTTTATTTGCATCAAGCAGAGGACAACCTCTTTGTTTCTCTTTGTGAATCAACAACTCTGCTACTCTCGGCAAAACAAAAACTTTTCAATTATCCCAAGATATGTTTGTAGTTCCACATCACTCGACTAACTTCGGTAAAACCAACGGCATTGACAGAATTCAAACACTAGCAAATAAACACTCGACCAATCTTGACCTTTCCAGCACAACTCCTCACCAACTTAAAAAAATCATCTTAAAACCATCAGCCACATTGTAAAAACTACTTCAGTGTAATAAGTATGTTTTTCCCCCTGATAGCTACCTGTTATTTTATTATATCCATATTGTTTTAATAATGTATCCTGTATATGTTTCTTTTCCTGTATTGGACATCTTAGTCCGTAAAACTAGCTAAACCAGCTAAATAAATAAATAAGTAAATAAATAAATTCAAGAGTCTGAGTCTGATGAATCTGAGAATACTTATAGTCTGCATCCTCGATATCATTAAAAAACCGTTTTATTGTATTCACTTATATTCGCCAACTTATTGTTTCTTCAATACCTAATCGATCTGTTCAACCCCATTCACTACCCAGTACCTTGTGGAACTTGACAAATAAGAAAATATTAGAAATTAACATATCTAGTATTTTATTGAAATTTATTATTTTCTTATTTTTCACTAAATTGAATTTTTATAATAATAATATAATCAGAACTGATAGCTAAAGCAAATAGAAAGTAAACACAGTTTCTCTATTATTTGAACGCGTCTCAAAAGACTTAACTGAAGACGGAATTTAGGAAATATTTTATGGAGGAAGTGAATGAAAATGAAAGTAAAAAAATGAATGTTTTTCTCTTTCTTTTTATCTAAAAAGCTTTCCACTTTCGATTGAAAAAAATAACAGAATATTCAATTGAAAATATCATCTCATCATACCTAGCAGCATTTTTCTTATTTAATTTGGATGAGAGCGAACAAAAAAAAAAAAAATCAGTGCTTCGATCAATTTTTTCGAAAACTCAATTTGAAGATAAGGATCGAGAATATTTTTTTTTCTTTTATTATTATTTTTTCTTTTTTATTTCTATCTAAAATTAGTATTGTACTACTTTTAGAGAAATAGAAAAAAAATTAAATTTTATGATATAAAACGTTTAATTCAATGAATTGATATACATATATCTAAATAAAATTTAAATTATCTATTGTAGATCTATATTAAATCAAAAGAAAAATAAATTAGATATTACGGAAAATATGATAGGAAGAAATAAAGAACTTTCCCAGAAGAATTATTATGTATTTCACATTAATTATATCGTATATCTACTATTTTTTTATAGTTAAAAAATTCAATGATTTCAAAGTGAAAACTAGTTATGACATCACTAGAATACGCTTTCGGTGAAATGATGTCTCTTCGAACTCGAATTAAACCAAAGTAGTTGATAATATTTAATTTTCTAGTTTACTGTAGAAATTTATCAGCACACGAACATCTAACTTCATTAGTCCTGTAAAATATGGCGGTTCGAGTCACGTGGTTTTATTTAATTTCATGTTCTAGAATTCAAGGACTTATTGCAATAAAATGATAAGCAGTAATAATGAAAACCTAAGAGAAGAGGTTTTTATGTTTTAAAAAAATTTATAAAATTAAATAGTACTTACTACAAATTTTTGGCAGCAACTATTTTTAATGTGTGCGTTGTTTAAATTCAAAGTAGCTATGGTTGGATAAAAGATGAATAATGAAATATATTTTTACAAAAAAATGCTTTGTTAAAAATCATCTGGCTTGTCATGTTATTATAACAAGCTCTTCAATTTTAAATGATTAAAAAATAATAAATTTTGGAAAAAAGAAAACCAGTTATTTAAAAAAGTATACTTATTTATTAAAAAACATCCTTAATACATAATATAATTTACTATATAGGTATATATAATTTTTAATTGATTAAATTAAAAATAAAGAAAAAATTGTAATACAGTGATCTGGGTCTCTTCAGAATCGACGAGGAGTGGTAAAATTGGTACAATACCTTTCATTCACATTTAAATGGGTATTAGTAGAATTGAATTGAAATTGAAATTCAAGATATCATAGAAAAAAAATACACTCTTGATATCTAATAATAAATCCATTTTTATTGAATGATCCTTTTGATATCAGATTCAAAATGAGTAAATTTCAGGAAAATGAAATTTAAAAGTTAATTCAACTTTTCTTCACTTAACTGAGAATTTAAAAGCTAATTTAGATATATCTTGTACAAATCAACAGACAGTTAGTTCTCATTTACTTAGGTATTTTTCGAGTTTTCGTAATTTTCTCAGAAAAATATGCCCTACGAACATAAACTATATGGCTCTTATATTGTTGTTTCTTGGGAACTTGGACTTTGAAATACCTAATTAGTCGTTATATTTTTAAAAGTTGCAACGTTTCGTAGTTTATTTTCAGGCAATTTTTAAAGTTAACCTCCTCTTAAGTAATATATAGTTAATTAGACCATGTCAATCACAAATAAAAACAATTACCAGGCGGATTAATGACATCCTTATTTAACAACACAAAATCCTCAAAAAGGCTCAACTAGATTATATTTTATATCATCGATCGTCTGACGCTAGATGTGAGCTCGGTAGCTCTAAGAGAAGACACAAGGGGGTTCGGGACTGTTCATCATTTGTATAAGAAAATTCTCAAATTTTCACTATCGAAATGCTATTAACTATTTATTCCCGAAATTTGAAGTTGATCGTCTCTCCCATTATCAAGAAATAAATTATTGAAAATTGTCCTTTTAACATAGAAGTAAATGGACCGAGCTTTTAAAAGAGCTATAACTTCTATACAAATTATACCGTTTTCAACAAATTTATACAGATCATTATTTTTTTTTATAAATTTTATTAAACCAATTATTTTACATGAATTAATGTATACATTGTATTTGAGCTTCGACTCCGGCGATTACTTCTCCACCATCGAATGTCCTTGATCATAATTAGTAGAGATTGTGGTGTTGGTGCAAGGTGAAACATCTTTAATAAAGATAAGAGTAAATAAATATTATATTTAATATTCATTTACTACGAGTTAAGGATTCTTGGTCACTTTTAATGTGAAACAAGTGACCAAGAATCATAACTCATAGTAAATGAATATTAAATATAATATTTATTTACCTTATCTTTGTCCTTGATCATCTTTTTAGTCCTTGTTTTTAATAAGAGGAAAAAACTAATTAAATAAAAAAAACACTTTTCCTATAATTATTCCAATTTTATATTAATCCATCAATCGATCAATAATTTATACCGATAAATAATTCAACTTTTATAAATCGATTGATACATTTTTCAATAGATTTGATAGTCTAGTTAATTAGTTATTCATAAATGTAAAAAATAAAAAGTTATTTGCACTCAACAGAATATAACAAAAGCACTAGTGTAGAATTCCAACTCTATTTCTTGAAAGCGTTTTTGTGTTAAATAAATGTTTTTATAACGAGAAAAAATTTATCTCAATATTCTTTTTATTAATATTATCAAAACAAAGATTTTTATTTGAAATTAACCTCATTATTAACAATTTTTTTATTAAAAAATTTAGTAGGCAGAAATTGTCATTCTGCAGAAATACAAAAGATTTTTTCGTAGATCAACCAGATAGAGCTGCTGTCCCGAACCTCTTTAAATGAAGCTTTAAAAAATAAAATAAAATATTCATGCAGTGAAAGAGTGTGATTTTGTAAAAAATTACTTTGTTGGTTTGTTTTTCAAAGTAAATATTAATAACGGTGAGATAAAAAAAAATTTCACGAATGATTATGCGAGAAAAATTACCTTTGATTAAAAAAGATCTCTTTAATTAGTTCTTAAGAGAGAAAAAACTTCTTAAATAAGGGAATACTCACCCCCCACTTTATCTCCATCCCACCGAGAAAAAAATTCTCACCAAAATATTTACATAATGGAATAAAATGAGAAATCGTCAAATCAAACTCATTTCCCTGTTCAAACAAATAAAGGAGGATGACTAATATATATCTATATAATGTGAAAGAGAGGGAGATTGACAATCCACAAATTCAATATTGAATCTCTAAATAAGGAGGGTTAGGGCTGGATACATAATCGGAAGCCATGTTTTTAATTAGCGCAATGTGCCGCAGCTACATTTTTTTCATGATTATCACTCCCTGCAGATGCTTCAACCACTTTATTTATTATGTTTGGAAATCGATATTAAAATCGGGTTAATTTAAATTTTTTTACTTTTTTCTTATAGTGTTTGAATTGAGTTATAAAAGTTGATATTTATATGAGTTTAGTTGAAATCGAATTCTCCTCTATTATGAAAATAAATAATTTTTGACTTTTTATTTTTACATATTTTCTTTTCACGAAATTTGGTTCTCTATCCAAGATATCAGTATTTTCAAATAGAAAATGATGACCAGTGTTGAAAGTTAAGTTCAATTCAAACAAGACTCAATGTTGTCTAATTTCTAGGCGCGAAAATAAAGATTTCCCTGATATTCACTTTTATTCGAATACCCTAAAAATGTGTGACAGCCTATCCATGCTGGGCGTCTCTGTCGCATCTGACCTGTCTTGGAATGAACACATCTCCTCTGTGGCGAAATCTGCAGCAAGGAAGATTGGCTTCTTATTCAGGTCAAGCGATTTTACAAACCCCCACAACTTCTCACCATCTACAAGGCCCAAATCCGCCCCTGTCTCGAATACGGCTCTCATCTATGGAGAGGAGCCTCAAAATACTCTCTTGCTACCCTGGATGCAATTCAGAAACGAGCCGTCAGGCTAATTGACGATTCTACCCTCACCGACTCCCTCGACTCGCTGGCTCATCGAAGAGATGTCTCTGCCCTTTCCCTTTTCTATAGATACTATCACGGCAGGTGCTCTGATGAGATAAAATCAATAATTCCCCCCAAAGCATGCTTTGCACGTAGCACGCGTTTTGCCGACTCCCAACACTCTCTCGCGGTCAAACTAGAAAAGTGCCGGACCACTTCATTCGCCAATACATATATCCCCATGACTTCAAGGAACTGGAACTCTCTTCCAGCCTCTATCTTTCCCAGCACCTATAATCTTCAAACCTTCAAAACCGGAGTGCATAGACACCTACGTCTACACCCTCTCACTTAATCAACTTTCTCTTCTCTTCGGTAATGCAAGGGTCTTTCGAGATCCATAGGGGCTGCATCTTTACTGGTGCACCCCTTCTTGCATTCGATTGCATTCAAAAAAAAAAAAAAAAAAAAAAAAGAAATGGTGAACAGCTAAAGCTGTTTCTTTCTCTTTAGCTTATTTTGTTCATCTTGCAATCATTTTTGTGTTGTGCTAATCTTTTTGAGAGTCTATGCTTCGTTTGTCCAATATAACATTTGCTACACTCGCAAGGAATCTTATATATTACATTCTTTTTGGTCCAAAAGTTCTATTTTACCCCTTAAACTGGAATAGATGGACCTTATATTTTTGATGTTATAGAAAGCAAATTCTACATTAGTTCTCTGTCCGGGGGATGGTAGGTTGTTTTTGACTTTGGGACAGGGCAATGTTCTTGCCTTCGCCAGACTTGAGGATTGACCTTCGCCTGGGTACTAGCATATAGCCATACATACATACATATATACATTCTCTTAAAACAACTTTTTATTCTTAAAGACAGAGGCTGTATAAACGGAAATTTTATATACTTCTTAATAACTGATTTATCTTCTTCCTTTTTTGTTGGTTTTAATTTAAAATTGTTGAATAAATTACGTATAAGTCTGGTTGGATAATTGTTGTTTTTAAGTATTTTTTCTATCTTTTTGTAGTTTTCTTTGTGGAATTTTTTCATCACTCAAAATTAAGAGAACAAAACAGCTTTAGCTGCTCATCATTTCAACACTGGTCATAATTTTCTATTTGAAAATACTGATATCTTGGATAGAGAACCAAATTTCGTGAAGAGAAATATCAGTGAAATGTATTTCATTAAAAAGAATGACACCATCAATTTTAGATCAGATGTGGAAAATTTAAGCTGTGTTTATAATCAATTAATTGAATTAGGTAGACAATAATCAGTCTTGACTTATATCATTTTGATCTTCGAGAGAAAAAATGTTTAGTTCATGAAGTAGCAACCAATAGATGTGTTCTGATTCATTTTATAATTGTTTTTTAGTTATTTTTAACTTTTATTTTATGTGAAGACAAGACAATCTAATATTGTTTTTAAAATGTTGTAATTGTGATTTAATGGAAAATGTTCGTTGCTGGCTGTCTTATAGTTGAGAGATTTTTGACAAAGAGTTATATTGAATGAGGTAAAATAAATAAATAATCAAACTATTTTTTCAAAGAATTTGTGATATAATTAACTATGTAATAAAAATAATAAGTATAAAGTATTTGCATATGCGGATGATATTGCCATTGTAGCGAATAGAGAAGGAGGTTTGGTGGACATGCATGATAAAATCAAATGCATGGGACTAAAAGTTGTTCTCAAAATAAATGCTGAAAAGACCAAAGCTGAAAGTATCAAGACATAGCAACAACAACAACAATAGCTTGAGATGTGAGGATGCCAGTTACGAGTATTCTGATAATTTTGCTTATTTGGGGACTCTTATAACAACAAAGAATGAAGTAGGCAAGGAAATTCGGACTCGAATAATGAAAGGAAACCAGTGTGCGGCAGCCCTAAATAGCCTGCTCAAAAATAAAAATCTCTCAAGAAAACTTAAAATTAAAATCTACAACGCCATTATTTGACCGGTGGTGCTCTATGGGTGTGAGACATGGACCATGACCCTATCTGATCAGAAAAAATCTAATGTCTTTAGAAAACAAGATCTTGAAGAGAATAAGCGGAATGATTAGAGATAGTGTTTCCGGCGAATGGAGGTTTAGAAGTACAAGGGAAGTGAGAGAATTAACAGGGCATCCTTATAACGAGCTGTATAAGATCACGAAGGCTGGCTTGGGTGGGACATGTGGTGCGTGCTGATGAAGATCGAGCTATCAGCAGAATCTCCGAAGCAAAACCGATAGAAAGAAGACCACCAGGTAGACCACGGCAAAGATAAATGGACAATATAGCCAGAGATCTTGAAGAGTTGGGTGCTCAAGGAAATTGGAACTCTATAGCACGAGATAGAACAAAATGGCGAGGCATTATAGAGGAGGCTAAAACATTGGAAATGTTGTTCGGCCACAGGAAGTAAGTAAGTATGTAAGAAAAATAAATTGTTATCTCTTTTGTTCGCTATTTTGAGCCACTGATGAAGTCTCAATAAAGTGACGAAACGTCTGGTAAATTGAATAACTAACTCTGTTGTTTAATTTTTGTCCACTTCCCTGCGATTTTAAAATATTTAATAAAATATGGACGCGAATGATGAAATACTAATAATAATAAACTTCAACAAGAAAAATTGATTTAGAAATAGGCAATAAATCACACTGAAAGAAATAGCCATTGATATTTGTTTGTTATTTTAAAATAAAACTCGAAAAAATGTTCGGTGTATGTGACTTGACTAATAATTTTGATAGTTAAAACTATTTACCTTATGAAAATGACTCAGTATGTGAAATTGATTGTGGCCAAAAAAAATGGTTGAGGTAAGATTATAAAGACAGAGCTTAGGCTGATGTGTTCTAGGTTATGCATTCGTTTCGAACGCTCTGAATTGCGCGTTTCATCATTAGGCGTTAAATATTAAAACATTATGTTTTTAAATATCACTAAAAAAAATAAAATAAATAAAAAAAAATATTTTGATAGTTAAAACCATTTTTAATTATGATCGCTACCATACAAATAAGTACATTAATTTTGTTGGATCATTCAATGCATGTTTTCTTATTCGTATCTGGTTGTAGTAGTATTGTTTTATTCATATTCACAATGCTTGAACACTTTCAGTGTACCTTTGCATTCATTTAGAATAAATATCACTGGATACGAAATCCGTTGTAAAGCCAGATCTCGAAAAAAAAACATTAAAAAAAAATTAAAATTATTCTTATTTGTGTGCAGCCCTTGGAAAACTCTAAGTTGTCAATGCGGTTCGTGGTGCGATTTAGGCTGACCAGGCCTGAGTTTTACTTTAGGGCTTTGCGGAACTATTTTCGTGAAAACCCAAATTCTAAATCATTCGAAAAATCAACAACTGGTAAGTTGAATTTTTTGAACTTTTTGATTTTATAATTATTTTAATGGGTTAATACTAAGAACGTCAATTCGAATTTAGTACAAAATATATTTAAGGCCATTTTAGAATTCGGTAGAAATTTGATCTAATCCCAAACCAAAAATTAATTCAATGACAGATATACCTCACGCTTTAATTTTGTTGAATTAATTTTTTCATTGTAATTTGCGTTTTAAGTTTTGCGACCCCAAAATGTAATTATGCGACCCAAAATGGGTTATCGACCGAGAGTTTAAGAAGCACTGTTATAATATAACATGATTAATCTGTTTCACTCGTATATTTTAATGTAATAAGTTTTCATTAATTTTTTTGTTTAACAATGTTTCTATATTCAGATTTCGGTAACCTAAGCTGCTTTATATCATCAAATAAAGGCCATTTAGGATCCCTAAGAAAAGGGGGAAAAGCCCTATTATAATAACAAACAGGGGGTCAGGTCAACGGTTCTAGTACGGCGGGAGTAGGAGCACCCTCAAATCTAATCAGCTATAATCTTACTATTCACTAAATACGTTTACATACATACAGACACAACTCATGTTATTGGTTAAAATGACCAAAGAACTGAAATATAAAATAAATAAATAAATAAAAATAAGATATAAATTTTGTGAGATGATAGTTTCACCAGGCATAATTATTCTTTGAATTATTATCTATTGGATGAGTGATAAATGACAAATAACAGGACAAATGGAACAAGATATATAGATAATATAATAGCCACCTGCTGCCCATACAGACAATGACATACCTACATATTGAGAAGCCGCTACACCTGCAATTCTAATGGAGGTTGTGAGACTCGCTATGACCCTTTAGACCTCATTAATCAATTGCAAAGGAATGTAACCAACACGACTCTGAGTAAATCAGTTATAATAAGTTCACAAGAAGGTCCTTCGTTCATACACTACTACGGGTGGCCATTGTTGTCTGATTTCACCCATCAAATGATATGGAGCTATATTCTGGAATTGGCTATCTAGATAATCTAGATAACATTCATATTTATATAGAATTTTTATTACATTTACTGCTATAATTATGACTAGTGATAAAAAACACTTACATGTGGATCCCCTTGTTTTCTTTAAACAACTTTGTCTATTCTGCTGCCTGTCAAAGGTGAAATTCAAGTTATGAAATACATACATTGAATGATCGAAACTTCAGTGAATAAATAAATAACAATTATAAATATAAAACATTATAGAGCGATATATATCACTAAATAAATATACAATATATATATATATATATATATATATATATATATACTCGTATTATTGTATTTGCCGGATTTCTGCCTGTACTGGCAATGCAATACATATTTAAACAATGTGGCCGTTGTGTTTTAATCATATATTGAGGTAATAATAATATAATATGACCAGTCTATACATCAGGCCTTCGTAAACAATTGATACTAGAAGCTACATGACTTACTAAGTTTGGGAAAGATGTAAATTTGCCACTAGCACACAATGTTTGAAGAATGTTATCCAACTCAGAATAAAATGGGTCATTTCTTGTTGCTTTGGTTATTTTTCGGGAACCGTGGAGACATTGCCTTCTCAATTAATTTAGACTTATGCAGACTTAAAAACTGGGGATCCCAAAACTTAGTTAGTTCAGTGTAGTCTAGTGTTGCCTTATTTCTAGGCGCCTCGATAGAAACCTCCAAGACATATCATTCTATTCTAACTCAATGGAATTCAGTGATAAAATTTCAAAGTTGGGCGTCACTCTAGGGGTCTAGGTTCTGACCTTTCATGGAATGACCATATCTCAACCACTGCTAAAACTGCAGACTCCTATTTAGGTCTAGACGCTATTTTACTCCCGGTTAATTTCTTACAGTGAATAAGGCTCAAATTCTTTCCTATCTCGAATATGGCTCTCATCTGTGGAGAGGGGCCTCCAAGCATTCTCTTGCCACACTTGATGCAATTCAAAAGCGAGCAATTAAACTAATAGGAGACCCGACCCTAACTCACTCGACTTCCTGGCTCACCGTAGAACCGTCTCTGCCCTTTCCCTGTACTACAGATATTATCATGATGTCTGTTCAGTCGAGGTGAAATCATTTATCCCCCCCCCCTAAAGCCCTCTTTGCTAGAAACACGCGGTTTTCGAACGCACAGCACCCCTTCGCTATCAAATTGGATAAAAATCGAACCAGCGCTTTCGCCAACTCTTTTATCTCCATGATCTCAAGAGACTGGAACTCACTTCCAGCCATCTTCCCCGCGACTTATAACCTTCAGCTGTTTAAGATCCGCATCCACAGATACCTTCGACTCCTACCCAGCCCATAAAATCCCTTCTTCGCACTTTTCACGATGGAGGGGCCAACCCAGTCCTTCTTTGTGTATCTCATCAATATCAATAAAAAAACAACGATACTTTGAACGTGATTAATACAAGAAAGTGATAAAAGGGTAATTAAAACTTAGAATGTAGTTATTTAGTTAGTAAACAAAGTTTAAAACAGTGGAATATGATACATTTCGTATTGCACAAGGCAAGCTACAAAATATTGTGTGACTGGCATATAGACTAAGTTCTATTGTGGACTTCGGTCAAGTAGCAGATAACGTGATAACCCATTAAAATAAAGAGACACTCCTAAAACTTAGAATGTAGTTGGTTGAAAGCAACGATTTTATTCCCCTAAGACGCGCTACATAGTCTACTGTTTAAATGTTTGAACTTTTAAGTGTAAAAAAGATTAGTAAATAAAAAAGAGAAAAAGCGAGTAAGGAAAATATAAATTATTAATATTTTATTTTTCTAGATTTAAAGTATTTCAGTATGGTATGCCATTTTAAAATAGCAGAGGTGGAGTTAAATAAAGAAACAGGTGGCTACAGTGAGCTGTCACCCGACCATCAACCAAATGGCTCCGTCGTAAACTGAAAACTCCCCATTTGAAAATAACCATATATCTTTTCCTAAAAGAAAAAAATGAAAAGAAGAAATGAAAATGGATTTAAGACATGGAGCTACATCCATTTCGTATAAAAGTAAAGAATATTTTCGATCTCTATATTATCTCGATTGAATCTTGTGAATGGGGTGAGATTAAAAAAAAAGACCAAAAGAAGTAGACTGCGCGGGAATATATTAAGAACTCTATTCTTCTTGGTAATAAATTTTATTGGAAATGACATTTCTATACACTACGGCGAGATTAAGAAATTTACGTCTAAGCTGTTTTTTCTTTTTATGCGCGAGTCTCCCTTTACAAGATTTCGATTAAAAAGGAAATAAATAAATAAATAATGAGATCCTTAGAATTTTCCAATCAAAAGGAATAGAAGAGAAGCTGAGTACGGTGTCTTAAATATCTTGCTATAATTAATCTTACAATAAAACAACAGACAAGTGAAGTGTATGTTTTGCGGTTAGGCAAACAAAATCAGTCGCTCACCTGAGGTGTGATCTAAAATAATCCATGCAATCGTTTTGATAATCTACATTTTTTTTAATGCAATCGAATGCAAGAAAGGGCGCACCAGTAGAGATGCAGCCCATATGACCCTTGCATTACCGAAGAGAAGAGACAGTTGATTAAGCGAGAGGGTAGAGCTGTAGGTGTTTGTGCACCCGAGTTTTGAAGGTTGGAAGAATATAAGTGCTGGGAAAGATGGAGGCTGGGAGAGAGACAAACGTATTGGCGAATGAATTTGACCGCGAAATAGTGTTGGGAATCGGCAAAACGCGTGCTACACGCAAAGCATGCTTTGGGGGAATTACTGATTTTAACTCATCAAAGCCCTGTTGTGATAGTATTTATAAAAAGGGAAAGAGCAGAGACATTTCTTCGATGAGCTAGCGAGTCGAGGGAGTCGGTGAGGGTAGAATTGTCATTTACCCTGACGGCTCGTTTCTGAATTGTCTCCAGGATAGTAAGATAATATTTAGAGGCTCCTCTCCATAGATGAGAGCCCTATTCGAGACAGGGGCGGATTTGGGCCTTGATGGTGATAGGATGTAGGGGCGTGAAAAATTGCTTGGACCTGAATAAGAAGCCAATCTTCCTTGCTGCAGATTTCGCCACAGAGGAGATGTGTTCATTCCAAGACAGGTCAGATGCGACAGAGACGCCCAACATGGACAGGCTGTCACAAGGCCGTACCCAGGGGGGGGGGTTAGAGGGGTTGAAACCCCCCCCTCCCGAAATATATCTATCTATTTTTTTTTTAATTTAAAAGATATAAAGAGGTAATTTGGTTTTTTTAAACAATTTAAAAACATTTGTAACAGCCCGGGTAATTAGTTTTTTTATATAAATATTAATTTAATTTAAAATAATAAACATTTTTGCAGCTTTGCCTGGGACAACATGCACTCCAGAAAGAACATTTTCTACTAAGAGGAACCTTAAATCATATCTAAGGAACTCCTGTGGCCAAGATCGACTTACCGGTTAGCTCTTATGTCTATTCATAGAGGCATTGACATTTCCACCGACAAAGGTTTAAATATGTTTGCAAATAAAAAAAGAAAATTGGATTTTGTTTGTGTCCTCTCTTATATTTAATAAAATAAATTATAATTATTTACGACCAATTTTGACCCCCGAAAAAAATAATTATCTTTTTAACCGTCTTCAAAAAAGGAGGAGGCTATCAATTCATCGGAATCTTTTTTGTTTTTTGTTTTTTATTATATCTTTATATAGTATTGATAAAGTTTTTTTTTATTTCTATTCGAGATGAAAAAATTTTATAATGTTTTTTTGGCATTGTCAAAGGAGACAGAAAGAAATTATGATTTGAACTACTTTCATTGACTTTTTGTTACCCTGAAGAAGGAGAGAATAAATCTCCGAAACGTCGGTTTAACAAATAAATGTAAAATAATAAAACCACTAGAGTCTTATTTTTTTACAACCACCGTGGACTGCCTTCATCAACATCCAAGTTTATATAGTATATTTCATTTTTCTTGTTTATTTTTATTTGTTTGAAAATCTTATAATTACAATATTTTAACCCCTCCCCCGCCCTTAATTTTTGGTTCGATTGCAACCAAAATCTTATCTGCTCATCTTAATCTCAATGCACCAAAACTACATGTGAAATTTCATTTTGATATTCACACTAGTAGTAGTCTAAGAATTTTAACAAAAAAGTGGTCCAAGTAAACGTTTAAGTCAACCAAATTTCCCAGACAATGAGATAGGAACCAAGTTTCTAGAATAAGTGATTTTCATTTTATGAAAGAAAAACTGCGATATTTTGCAAAAAATTGCATTTTTTCAAAACTTCAACCTCATGTTAGTTACCATTATCCAATTAGAATAACACTTTATTTAAATTGTATCAAATTTATTCTAGTTTAAAAATGTATAGAGTTGTCTTTGTTGAAAACGTGCGTCTTCATGGTCAAAATGGAGAAAAATTGAAAAGTTACGAGTTTTAGGGATATTCAAAAGTGATCCCAGAGGGTGTTTTTTGACAGGCGCAAGTGTCGGTTCTACTCAACCTAAATAAATAACATTTTTATCATTCTACGCGTAATTTAAAGCGCTTTAATTTATCTAATAAATATCTTTTTGATTCGATAATCTGTTTTAGAGTTATTTAAGAAAAACTAAAAAAAACTCCGAAATGTTCTCATTTTGAGGGGCTTAGAAAAATTATCAAAACACAGAATTGGGGCAAAACTTAGGATAGTAATTTTGGAGTACCAATAAAGGTATTCTACCAATAAAATCTTTACCGGGAATTATTTCCTGTTTATGCCATTTTTTCACGTAATTTGCCTGTATTAAATGGATTTCTATTTTTATTTTTTTATAAAGAACTTATAATCTCTTTGTATTTTTTAAATTTGTTATTGTTAAATGTATTTATTATGGTTTCACTAAGGAAAGGCTTAAGGAAACCCGTGTGAGGCTTGAGCTACAAATGCTTTGATCCCTAGCAAACATGTAGTCATAAACTTCAAAGGACTTTGTTTGCTAAAAGAGAAAAAGTAATACCAAATTAAAAGAAAATATGTTTTTATCCCTATAACAACAAATATAATTCTATACTTATTATAATTGGCTTGGGCGACGACGGCGACGTGATTTTTAATTTTAAAACCCACTAATAGTTAATGAAAAATAAATTTATTAAAATTAGAAAATGGGAGACAAGATCCAATCGATTTGATTGGGGAATATCAATGGAATTAAAATAATTATCGGAAAAGAGGTTTTTTTATCTAATTAGATTTTTCCTCTTATTAAAAACAAGGACTAAAGATAAATAAGGACACTCGATGGTGGAGAAGTTATCTCCGAAATCGGTACAAGCAAAATACAATGTATACATTATTAATGTAAAATAATTGGTTTAATAAAATTTATAAAAAAAAAAAAAAATAAAATTATTATTTTAAAAAACCTACATTACGGAGCCCATGGGCATAGCCAGCAAGATGCCCGCCGAAGGCGGGATTTTCTTCCTTTATAATGCGAGTGATGTTTTTTATAAATTTTCCTACAACTTATTTATTTGATAGACAATATTCTGTAAGCTTTGGACAAACACAATCTTAAACGGGTTATCAGGTATGCCTGAAGGCTTAAATAATAGTTTAATATTATATTAATTTAAAATCTATATAAAAAAAAAAAAAAAATTAAAATCTAGTTCAGTTTGCATGTCCATGAGACTCGTATACCTGCACCCATAATCCACGGGGCTTGTTTAACTGCCAATTTGAGATCATATTTTTTTTTTTTTTTTTTTTGGCTTTTCGGCCCTTCTAGCCATAAGCCTAATTACGATACTAGTTATATTTTTAAAATTTGTCTCTTAAGCCCCCGGGGGCCAGATTTTAGCTGGATGCACCTCGAGCCGGATTCGAACCCGGGTCCCCTGGTTAGCTTCCGCTGTCACGCTACCGCCTAACCTATCTGACCCCCCATTTGAGATCATATGCTTGCAGAATATTGGACTTACCGTTAAATATTTCCATTTTTGTTTTGTTTTTCAGCTCCACATTAATATCGAAGAATTCGTATGTTATCTAAACTATAGATTTTCTTTTCAAGTATATACGACTAGTCTGTGTATAAATGTTTTCTGTTAATATACATGTTACAGTTAAAGTATAAACTCCCGTTAATATATAGGTACATTCACTAGTTAATGTATACTACGTGAATTTTTAGGCAATGTATCAATTTATTAATAAAATGCACACTATATCTAGTTAAAGTAACTATATATTGACTAGATAATATATACGTTGACGGAGACGTTTCCACATATTGTTGGTATTTACATGTTTTTTTCTTCTAGTGCCAAATACTCTTTGAGGTGCAAGACCTCTTCAACTAGATCGTCTGAATTATTCTTCACATCATTTTAACGCTTCATTCCTTATTTCTCCAACAGAGAGTTCGCGAAATTTAATGAGAACGTAGAAAATTTGACCCTTTCGAAAATCTGTCGCCGTAGGCTATGAGTCTAGCTAGCCTATTTAGAAATCTGCCACTGGACATTAGTCAAAGCTTACATGTGGTTTAATATTTTTCCATGTGACAGCTTGTAACATAAATATTTATAAGGAACATTTTAATTTAAAAATGTCCAAATTAAGCATATATGTTTATGGAAAGAAAAAATTTACTACTTTTAAATTAAAGTAAAGAAAATTTTAAAAAGTTTCAAAAAAAATTTCAAAATTTTCTTTACTTCATTTAAAATGTTTCACCAAGAACCCACACCATTCTCCCTTAACAAAACTTTTAAATTAATTGATTTATAAATTAAGCTAGTTCTTAGATTTATTGTTCAAATAAATAGACAAATAATTGTTTCAAAATAACTTTGCTTTATAACGATATTATAGAAAAAACAATGCTTAATATGGGTGTACATCAGTTACGCACGAAAGGTATGAAAAATTCAATTTTAAATCCATTAATTGAAATAAACTTGACATTTGAGCGTGATAATATAATCCTAAGTTTCTATAAATAATAAGTTGCGCTTGGTCATTATTTTCATATCATTTCCCTTCCAATTTTATAGATACTTAAGATTACTCGTATATAATCACTTACAAATACGCCGACCACCGTTAGGTGAGTCCGTTTGCTTGTCAAGTTCACAATAAACTATGAAAAAGAATTAGAAATATATATCTATATAAAGTATGATATTGATACATACCCATGATACGAAAGAAAAGACAACAGAAAGAGGAAACAAGCAAGAACATCGGCCCGGCCAACAATGCCCGTCACCTGAAAAAATACAAATAAAATATTAGTTGGGATCGGGTTAGCCGAGGGGTTAGAAGTACAAACATGCTAATCAAGTGGATAAATTGGCTGAAGTCTAGAAGGGCCGAAAAGCCAAAAAAAATTATTAGTTAAATTAAAACAAATTCATATTATTCGCTAATTTAATTGATTCATTATGAGTATGGATAAATTTTTAAGGAAGATGAAATCACTATTATTATGTATGATCTAGAGATAAATCCCTCGGTACACTGGATAACGAGCTTCAATCGATTTCGAGGGGAGCTTAATTTTTTATCATGCTTTCAGTTGAGGTTCCAATCAATTCCGAGACCAATCAATCTTAATCACCTTATATTTTTTTGAAATGCAAAATCCTTTAGGATTTTATTCTAGACGAGTATAATACGAGCCAATTCATTCATTACCAATAAATAGATATTCTAATATCTATTTAATTAGAAAACAAAAATAAGCTTTGTTTTATGCAATCTTTTGATTATCATCATACTTAATTGAAATTATTTTTAATAACTTATTGCTTAGCTGTCAATGGCCTTGGAATATTCAGATTACAAGTATCTACAAAGGTAGGTGAACATCTAATACCTACACTGTACAATGTTTGCATATTTACAATCTTCGCTATTCCTGTCAAGTTTTGTGCAACGGGGTCTTAAAATTTATTCTTTGTTCCATAAAGCTTTTTTACATGACAGCGCATTTTTATTTTTTCAAGAAATCGATTCTTAATAACGACGCGAAAAGAAGAGAGTGATCAAAGAAAGGTATGGAGAAAAAAGTAGCTGAAACTGATGATGGGTTTGCTTCGTTTTTTCAAAATATGAAACTATTTTGATAATAAAAATTGAGCGAAATCATTTTAGTCTACAAAAAAGCTCTAATGACTGAACATCAAAAAAATAATGTTTTATTAGATATTAATAATTTTGTCAAAATGACTGTTAGTATATTAGTACATTTGTTAGTAAAATTTAAGAATGCCGTTTATTCTATTAATATATCTCCTATAATTTTAAATTCATAACGAAAGATTAATATTTTGCACCGTTTGAAAGTTTCGGATATTTAATATTTTTTTAACTCAAAAGGAGAGAGGATTATTTTATTCTTTTAAATAGACTTGGGTATGGCTATTAAAATCTCGATTAGTCTCTGCCGCTGGGTTGTTTCAAATAAATATTGAGGCAAATTTTATAAATAAAAAAAATGTGGTGGCTCATCTCTATTTATGGACTCATTTCGTGTTGTTATTTTATCCGCTCCGGTTTGATATTGCTGCATTTTAATAAAAAAAAAAAAAAAGAAAATCATTTCATTTATATAGGTATATATATTTAGAGAAATTTTTCTTTTATTCCATTTATTCCATTTGAGGATCTCATCCCACCGATCTGGGTTTTGAATTCACTAAAATTTTTCAATTCTATGCATATTTCTGGCTAGAAATGTCAGCATAAAAAACAATTTTAAAGCATATCTCTTTGTATCTAAATTTTGATGCACATACGATATTTTTCCTGGTAATCAAACTCTTTATTATGTCAGTCAATCGCAAAGATTTTGGGTTAACTATCTTCAGAGCTTCCAAATAAAAGATTTAGAAAATCAAATAAAACATAATCATGAAATATTTAGAAGCTCTTTAATGGTTTTAGCTAAGAAGTTTAACTTCAACATGTAAGAGTTAGTTGTGCTAAGTTTTAACTCTCTAACTCAATCCCGCTCACAGACTCTCCATATAGAGATTGATTCTGCCATATGCTCTGTTTCCGATGGCATGGGGTAAGTTTTAAAATTAATGTTTAAATCGATTTAATTATTATTTATTTATTGTGGAATTCTTTAAGAAATAGCGGGGTCATGTAGGGCAAGTGGATAGTGTCAGAAAGATACTCCCTTAAGGGGATTCGTGACTGTTTATCATTTTTATAAGAAAATTCTCAAATTTTTACCATAGAATCATTGATGTCGAGGAGTGATCCGCGATTGGAAGTAGGTGTACACCTCTTTGGAAGTATTTTGGAGTACTTGGAATTATTTGGAAGTACTTGGAAATATTTGGAAATATTTGGAAGTACTTGGAAATATTTGGAATTTGGAATTAGTTGGAAATATTTGGAAGTACTTGGAAATATTTGGAAGTACCTACTTGGAAATATTTGGAAGTAGGTGTACAGCATATTAGGTCGCGAGTTCACCCCTAGATTGATGTATTAAATATTTATTCCCGAAATTTGAAGTTGAATTATTGAAAATTTTCCTTTTAACATGGAAGTAAATGAACCGAGCTTTTAAAAGAGCTATAAACTCTATACAAATAATACCATTTTCAACAAATTTATACAGATGAATAATTCAACTTTTATGAATCGAATGATCCATTTTTCAATAGATTTGACAGTCTAGTTAATTAGTTATTAAAAAAAATGTAAAAATAAAAAGTTATTTGCAGCCAACAGAATATAACAAAAGCAATAGTGTAGAATTCAAAGTCTATTTCTTGAAATCGTTTTTGTGTTACATAAATGTTTTTATGGATGAGAAATTTTTTTTTTTTTTTTCTCCCCCTGGGTGCCATGGAATGAATTCCATTGTAGCCAGTCTACACATGAGATTCTAAATAATTAGAACAATAAATTAAAAATAAATAATAAATAACTATATACATAATAAATAAATATATCAATAACAAATAAATAAATAAATAACAACACAAATAAATAAACAATAAACTAAACAAATAAATAATAAATAAATAGAACAATAAAATTAACAAATAAATAATGAGAAAAATGTTCCAAATAATAAAAATTTCACATGGAAAACACAAATTAGGTATAATAACTCTTGTTGTCCAATTGCGTTATAACTTGATCTTGTTTGCTAGAGATAAAACCTAATCAATGTTTTGTATATTTCCCTCTCTCTCGAAAGGACGAGCAAAGATGCGCCAGATTCCATGGCGCTTTGAACATCGTTGGCAATCAATTCACCCTCTAATCTATCTCTAAATCTAAATTTTGGACAACTAAATATCATATGATTGAAGAAAAAATTATCTCAATATTCTTTTATTAATAATAACAAAAACAAAGATTTTATTATGTAGAAATTAACCTCATTATTAACAATTTTTTTATTAAAAAATTTAGAAGGTAGACGTTGTCACTCTACAGAAATACAAAAGATTTTTTCGAAGATCAACTAGATATAAAGATAAGCTCTCCCGAACTCCCTTAAAGAAGAATGAGACGTCTGAGATGCCGGTCTACAAAACCGAAAAATTTATTTAAAATATTAATTATAGGAATTAGCCAAAATGGTTTAACCCAAACATGTGGACAAACTTTTTAATCAGAGGGTACGGCTCAATAAATAGTACATTGTTCAAAACGGGCGCTACCCAAAATAAGAACTGCCCTGAGTGCTCAGAGAAGGAAGAATCCGTTAAGCATTAATAAAGGTAAAAATTAATCACAAAAACTTTACTAATCTTAACCCCTAAAATAAAGAGGTGGAGATTAGCATCTATTAAATATGTAATGACACTATGATGCTAAAATTTGTCATTTTGGTAGACTTTGGAACACAAATAAAGGAAAAATTCGAAAAACTAAGATTTTTCCACCTTCAACCGATAAAACGGAGGGGTGAAGATTGTAGTGTAAATGAACATCTATTAAATAAGTAATAACCCTATCTTCGAATAAATTCGAAACCGTAAAGGAAACAGAATGACTTGCAGCATACAATATCAATGAATAGACTTACTCGTACAACGGATATACCCGCTGGGAAATGACATTGTTTGTTTAGTAAGAGCTTGCTGGCCCTACTATTTATAGATCAGAAAATTAACGACCGAGTTTCATCGAAAAGGTATAGAAAACGCCACCTTTAAAAGCATTATTTGTGTTTATTTAATTGTAAAAAGAAAACATACCTATACTCAACATACTTTATTTCAAAATTCATAGAGTCTAGCTTTAACAGTTCTTGTTCAAAAATGAAAAAAAAAAATATTGCGATTTTAATGCGAGTCATAATCTATATATATAAAAATCAGTTTTTGTCTGTACATTGCTCCAAATCACGCCAAATTTTGGTTGCACGCGTTTCAAGCAAAGTTATGAACGAAAACACCCTCAACAAAATTCCTGTATGTATGTCTGTATGTATGAGAAGGGTGAAATATATAAAAATTCTTGCCCTTGGAGCAAACTCAACCAAATTTTGTATACATAATCTGTGGGCCTCTAGAGAGCTAGAAATGGGGAGAGGGTCAAAAATGAAAATTCTTGCTTTTGGTCCAAACTCAACCAAATTTTGTATACATAATCTGTGGGTCACTAGAAGGCTAGAAATGCAAAAACTGAGTGCAGAGGGTGGGTGCGGGGGTGGGGTCCAGGGGGCTAGGCGGGGGTGGAGGCCACCGATGGTGCAGGGCTGGTGGAGTGGGGGTTCAGGTGAGGGTCCAGTGGCGTAGTGGGGTGGTACTGGGGTGGGGGTGGGGTGCAGGGTGGAGTGGGGGGTGCATGGTGCGGGGGTGCTGGGTGGGTTTGGCTAAGTACGGTGCGGGATGGAGTGTTGGGGGATTGGTGTGGGAGCGGGGGTTGGGCACGGGTGCATGGTGCGGGGGCTAGGGGTGATGGGTGGGCTTCGGGGGTGTGGTGGGTGGGAGTGGAGTGTGAGGATGGAGTTCGTGGGTTGGGGGTCCAGGGGGCGCGCCTCCTGGGTAGCAAGAGGGCTGCCGGAGGCGGGCCTTGCAGCTAGTATAGGCATAAATAAACAATTTATATTTAAGTTTATAATTAAATACTAAGGCATATCTAGCGACTCGAGTCTTAGAAATTTTTTCAATTTTTTTCTTTATTAATAAATGTGCAGGGGGGAGGGGCGATTCTTTCATTAGAATCCGATCGAGGAAAACTAATTAAAAAAGGGTGTGGATAGAATTATCTAACTTCTTCCTTTATAGCGAAGGAAATGCAAGTGACCTGTTCAGACTATTAAAAATTCAATTTTTAATTTCTATTATTCTAGGAATGGCCTTTTGCTCTTGGATATAATTTATACTCGTAATATAGAGAGAAAATATTGAACTTTAATAAAATTCAGACAATAATGTGAAAAAATACTTGTTCTAATTAAATTCATAAAAAGAAATCGTCTTAGAAAGTTTGTTCTGTAGCAAAATTTTTATATTTTCACTGTGGAAAACTAAGATTTTGAGCTCTCTAAGCCAGTCTTCTTAACCTGTGTGCCGCGAGGGATTGTCAAATGTGCCGCGAAGGTTTTTGACAAATGATTAAATATGGGTTTTGGAACTTTGAAATAGTATTTCTAATGCCTTCATTTTTTTTGTATCATAGAACTTTTACTTTTTTTTATATATATATTTACGTGTACCGCAAATGATTCCAGATATTTTTAGTGTGTCGTCAACCAAAAAAGGTTGAGAAACATAGACGATTTTTTGTTCTTTAATAAGATCTCCAGTGTTGGGTATAGATATTTTATTTAAGTAAGTGCGATATTCCAGACTATGTTAGTTATTGTTAAATTCATACAATTATTTAAACGATTTCAATAATTGAAAAGTTTTTATATCTTTGCTGAGAGTAGTAGAGTTGTTAATTCTAATGTGAAATAAGTGACCCAGTATGCCAATAACTCATAGTAAATCTATATCAAGATAAAATATCTATTTACATCTTATCTTTATTAAAGACTGTATTCGACGACTTGGCACCAACACCAACTAATCTCTACTGAATGTTTTTGTCTCCTTGAATAACATTTATCATCGCAGTAAGTTGATGCATGAAGACCTGTCTTCAAATATAGTCTCAAACGAATAAGTAACATATATATCCAGATACATCATCTTAGTATATATGTGCTATATGTTTACTTGCATCAAGCAGAGGACAACCTCTTAAATCTCTGTGATTTCAATATATCCTATATCATTTACTTGATATAGAATATACATATATTATGTGAAAGTTAAAATTACTGGAAAGATGGAATTTGAATTTTATACCTCCTCATTTAAAAATTAACATATCCAGTACGCAAAAGCCATTAAAAATTCATATTAAGTAATATATATAACTTAAAATTTTTCTCAGAAACATTAGATTTTTATAAAATTTATAGAGAAAAATTAACATTTATGATAAACATAGTGAATAAAAAAAGAAAAAAATCGAAATCCAAGAAGAACATCTGAAGTGAAATGTTATTCCAAGTGGGCCAAATCCCTCAAGTAATCTCCAGATGATGATAATTAGATTTTAAATTTAATTTCTTTGAAATTCATCATTTATGAATCACCTTAATAGCTTACTGACCAATTCTGAAAATCCTCACTTGTTCATAAAACGTTTACCTCAATTTAAAAAATATATTTGAATTTTTAATATCATTTTAATTCCATTTCTTTATTTATCCATGAAAGTGAAAGTAAGGGACAAATTTCTATTTTAGAATGTATTTTAGGCGATTTAATTTTTAATTTAAATTAATTCCATTTTACATAGATAAAATGTGTATTTGAATTTCGACCTTTTGTTCTATTACTTTAAAATAATCTACAAATCTCCTCAAAAAAACCCTCTATCTTTAATATTTCATTATTAAAGTTTAAAATTTTATCCGATAAATTGTTGATATATGGATTCTGATAACCATATCGTCACAGCTCACACCGATACACACATAGATACATTTTCCAAAAAGAACTTGTTCTCATTAACAGGGCCCTGAAATGTAAAATTTTGTTCACTTTTTCAATTGATTCGGTACGCTTGGGTCGCCTGTCTTCCACGGCCTCTACTATTGGATTAACGCAAAAAAAACAAATAATAATAATAATAATAATCAAAACGATATTTCCTCATTGTGAAATGTTTGAAACGTGGAAAAAATAATTATCAACCATTATTTTTTCTCCCACGAGATGTATACGCTTGTGTTTGGATTTAAATATTCACAAAAACTCAAGAATGAAGAGTTGGCTTTAGAACCGTTTGTATTTTTAATTTAGAGGAGTGATTAGATTTTGAGCTGTCTAGCTTTAGAACTACTGGTTTAAAAATGCACAATACATCATTTTTTGAATTATTTAATTAAAATTTTAAGGTTTTAATTTTAATATATCATAATAAAGACATAAATGAACACTTTATATTTAAGCTTATTATTAATTACTAGGTGTCTCTAGTGTACTTGATCTTAAAACGTTGTCACTTTTTTTATTATTTATTAAATGTTCGGGGGAGCAAATCTTTTATTCGAATCTGATCCAGGAAAATTACTAAAAAGTGTGCAAATAGAACAATCTTTTTTCATTTAGTGCTCGTAAGAATGTCAAAAACAGGTCCAGACTTGTTTGAGTCTACTAGAGATTAATTTCTTAATTTCTATTATTCTAGGAATGGCCTTTTGATTTTTTCCATTGTATCAAAATGAATCACGTTATAGAAAAATATTCAATTGGAATTAAGTCAAATTCAGACAAAAAAGTTAAAAATGAATTAATTGGTGCGGCTGTATCTAGCGAGAGTCTTGAAAAAGTTTTTTCTCATTTCTACAGTATTGAGCCAAAACCTCTATATTGTAAGATTTCATAATTTAGGCTTAAGGTTTTGACTGAAAAATCATTGATATACATATTTGGATAGACATAAGTCAGTATAAACAGATGAAAGATTTTAATATAAAAGATATTGGTTTGCCGATGGTAACAGATTCAAATTTACAAAGAAATCATAATTTGGTGTCATCTATTAAATCTGATGGAATTGAATATTTTTATTTATATGTCAGAGGGGTTGTTTTTCAACTCGGAATCAACCGAGTGCCAGTAACAGCAATCCGGGCCACCTGGCTCACCTGCAGGATGCGAACCTCTCTGACATATGAACACGCGTAAAATATTTTTTTTTTTTTAATTGAAAAGTTTTTGTTTTCCCGAGAGTAGCAGAGTTGTTGATTCACAAAGAGAAACAAAGAGGTTGTCCTCTGTTTGATGCAAATAAACATACACACACATATATATCGAGATGATATCTGTATATATATTATTTATTTGTTTGAGACTATAGTTTCGAAGACTTGTCTTCATCATCAGTCTTTTCTTCAATTATAAATGTTTTTCACGGAGTCAATATCATATGGATATTGAAAACTTGGTGTTCAAACTTGGTGTTCTAGGTGTCCAAGTTTTCAATATCCATATGATATTGACTCCATGAAAAAACAATTATAATTGAAGAAAAGACTGATGATGAAGACCAAGTCTTCGAAACTATAGTCTCAAACAAATAAATAATATATATACAGATATATCATTTTTTTGAAGAAATTCGAAACACTCAATTTACGACACCAACTTATGATTTCTTGTAGATGAAAGATTTTTAGAAAACCACTTGTTCTGACTCACAGAAGTACCATAAAGTTTTTTTTACTAATCTCTTTTATGACATTTCCATTATTTCAGTTAAATTATTCCAATTATATTTGTTTAAGTAATGGAAATAAAAGAAATTGTTTAAAAATTGAATTTCCAATAGAGAAGGAGAGAGTTGATATTCTCGATTTAAGAATAAAATCATATAAATGAATTTCAAATGGATTTCCCGGCTTAACATGTTATTGTCCGATGGCTTAAATATGCTATTCAGATGTCTATATGTACATGCGGATTGTTATCTCTTAAGCGTCATTCCAGGCAGTTCGTATACATATCATTAAAGGACTGATTTATCATCATTTGACCCACAATGATTAGGGGTGATCTTCTGCCGCTCGTCTATTTATTATTAATGATGGTGACTTGCACTAAAATCGGTTTCAAAATAATGGCCGTCGGATTTAGCAAATGTTATGAGTGAAAGAGAGAGGTTGAAATGACGGTGGGACGGTGGAGGGGTTGAGGGATTTGAATTTGGGACAGAGAATTGTCGAATGGCAATTGAACTGCAGAAAGAGCGGAGCAGGGCTTCTCATGGTGTTAGATTTGCCAATGGATGTTTGCAAGTGTTCGAATGGTCTATTTGGACCATTGCTCTGTGTTGTTCATACTATGTAAATTCCTATCAGCTAAACGAGGTTCAAATACTAGCGCCTGCCTGCCTCTTCGACAAAGCGTCTCTTATAAACAATAAGGAGAATTATGGGCACCATTATCACCAGCTGATAGCTCCAATCTTATTTTAATCACTATCGAATACATTAACGAAAATTATTAGTCCAAATGTTTTCACTCCTAGATTGATGATAATTAGGGATTGGGGGAACAATTGGAATCTTTGTTTAGAGAGAAACTATCCCTATAGATTCTCGAAATTCCATATAGGCACTATATGCTTACTATATAGTTTGAAACATTGTTCTACTAGGGATGCATCAAAGAATCATTTCTGTTTTATTACAAAACGGGAAAACAAATCTAGTAGTTAGATTTGGATGTTTTACGTATTGTATAACATTAATTATTTTTTTTGTTTTTTTTTATGGTTTCTCTCCTAAATTTCAGGTTCGAAAGTTCATCAAACTTAGATTCATTTGCAAAAAATACTTTTAGGCTTTTAATACTTTTCAATATTTTTAGTTTACCAAACAGGGTATGTTCAAGTATTGTAATGGTGGATGAAAAAAGTGGGGTTTTTTGCTTCGTTGTTATGAAATATCTAAAAAACCGCTCAAACTATTGTGTTAAGAAAAAATTGAGCAAAATCATGGCTTTTTCTTATACAAAATAGTCCTAATAAAAGTTAACAACGAAATAATTATATTTTATCAGATATTAAAATTTTTGTCAAAATGTCTGTTTAGTACGTTAATGGGTTAGCAAATTTTGAGTATGCTCTAGCTCAAAAACGAGTGTGATTTACAAAACGAAATTTCACATGTAAATTCTTTATATCGATATTAAGAGCTGATAGATTTTAGTTGGCATCGAATCAAAAATTAAGGGAGCGGGCTCTTAAAAAATTAAAATTTCAAATTTTCAAACTAAAAAAAAAATATAAAAAAAAAAATGAAATTTAATATAAAAGAGACCTATAAAAAAGTCATGATTTTTTTTGGAGGTCAAAATTGTGTGTGTGGGGGGGGGGGGGAGAGGGTTCAAATAAAATAGATGCATTTCATTCATGATTACAATACTTGACCATACCCTGAATGGTAAAGTAAAAATAATAAAGATAGAGCTTTGCTTGTGTGTTCTAGGTTATGCATTCATATCGAACGCTTTGAATTGCGGGTTGCATTATTAGGCGTTAAATTTTACAAATTGTATTTGAATATCACTGAAATAAAAAAATAAAAAATTCATATATAGTAATTTCAATCTAGACAGACACACATATAAGAATTCAATTATTTTGTTAAAATGTCTGTTAATAATAACACGTTACCAAATTTTGTGTACGCTCTAGCTAAAAACTAGACTGAATATCAAAACATAATTTCACATGTATTTTTGATGCATTAAAATTAAGACCTGATTAGATTTTGTTTGAAATCTAGCTAAACATTAAGGAGGGGGGAGGAGAATTAAAATATTAATTATAAGATTTTCAATTAAAAAAATAAAAATAAAAAATAATAAATGAAATAATCGCAATAAATATATAGTAATATAAAAACTTATAATAAAAAAAGAGAGTTATTAATATTTTTTTCGGGGGGTCAAAATTAAGGGGGGGTTCAAAAAATAAAACTATCAATAAAAGTCCTAGCCTAGAAATTTCTCAAATGCACACTATACGAACTAAAGATAAGAGTAAATAGATATTTTATTTAATATGGATTTACTATGAGTTAAGGATACTGGGTCACTTATATCTATTATCACAAATATCTATTTACTCTTATCTTTATTAAAGATGTTTCACCTTGCACCAACACCACAATCTCTACTGACTATACGAACTTATGAAAATGACTCACTATGTAAAATTGATAGAGAACAAAAATAAAGGAGGGAGGGGGTAAAATTATTTTCAAACAAAAATTGAATAAAGCTGATATCTCTAATAATAGTCTCATAATCAAAAAGGAAATATTATTAATTGCTTATGGGCCCGAAATTAAGAAGGGGAGGGTTTTTTTCGTAAATAATTATAAATTATTTTATTAAATTTAAATATAAGAGACAAGCCAAGTGTATGCTAAAGTCATGTGGATGAGTACATCAGTTTATTTTCATCTAATATCATAGTCTCCAATAAAGGTTCTTATAAAATAAAAGATAAAATAAAATCTGTCATCTTGCGTCGCCAGGAAGCCTCGCAAAATTTATTTTGCCAACATCAAAGTTAGGTCTTGCCCAGCCTCTGCTTATTTGCATCAAGCAGATTGATTTCTTCTTATGAATCAAAAACTCTACTAAAGTCTGCAAAAAATCTTACCTTTTAACTTTCACTCCGTTATTACCGAAAAGAAAAGTGTGATCTAGACACCATATCTCAAATTTTATTAATCAAGTTTTAATTCAAATGTGATTATACTTCATCTGAGGTCGAAACGACGTGTATTTGTTTTGTTTTTTTGTATATTATGATTTATTTTAAAAAGTTCTTATAAACTATTCAACCACTTGCTTAACCACTTTCATGCAAAACGTCCCTGGAGAACTGGACTCTTCACTGGTGCATTCAATTAGAATGTGTATTATTATATAAATAAATAGAAATCTATTATAAAAAAACAAACATCAAACGTTTATTAAAATCCAGGAGGAATTTCACGATAATTTCTCCTTTTATCAATTAATTTAAGAAAAAATTCAGAAAAGAGAAAAGGTAAAAAAGTTGTTTTATTTACATTTCATAAAACAACTGTGTTTTCTTTTTAAATTCCAAAGCTTTAATCAATTGGTTATTATGGGATTAATTCTTTTTGAATTAATGAAATTTATTGGAATTTTTTAGAAATATCAGAAGCATTAGTTTGAAATATGTTTTTATGACTAACAATAAGAAGGCCCCTTTCATTTCCTCAAAGCGAGAATGATTTTGTAGAAGCGATCTAGATATTTCTAGAATTTATTGTTAATAACCTTTATGATTCATGAAGCTATTGTACTTTCATTGCATCATTTCCGGTAGAAAGGGTTGATTGATAAAAAAATTGCAGAAGAGGGAAAGAGGAGGGTGAAAGGCAAAGAGGGTTTGTATATTTTGATGAAAAGGAGAGAGAGAAAGGAGGTTTTGGGGTCCGAACAGATAGGATGCTACTAATTCAAAATGGCCTGGGTGTTGGTGAGTTTAATTCGAGCTGTCAGTCTTGGGGCGGGCGGCTGCCAGCCCTGGGGAGGTTTCAGGGTTTCAGGGATTCAACCACCCGCCTCGCGCGCGGAGTTTCTCTCTTGAGACGACAGCTAAGCTTCAAGCGTCAATTAAAGGGAAGCCCTAAGGACAGGTCAGCAGACACACACTCCAGATTGTCTTTTTCCAAGGTGGCTTGCTTTGAAAATTAAAAAGGGTCTTATTCATTTTTTAGGTTCATGTTTTTGAAATAAACGTAAAGAATCACAAAGGAGATATATAATCAAGAAGTGAAGGAGGCGTAGAATAACATAAAATTAATGAATAACTAATTTTAGCTAAAGCTTTACTTTCACCTTGTTTATTATTTGTTAAATTGTTGTAATTAATTTGTATTGATGTTTATTAATGTATTGTAGCTAGATTGTATTGATGTTTGGAGGACCTAGCCACTGAGGACTTGTGCCTCTAAGCAGGTCGAGGAATAAAGTTTATTTATTTATTATTATTTATATATTTAATTAAGAAACTCTTCTTACGATTGTTATAAAAAAATAAACCAACATTAAACAATAAATGATAAATTTTTTAAGAAAATTTTAATTCATAGTTACAACTAAGTTTCTGAGATAATAATTAATAAATAATGAAAAATTTATCTCGTCTAAGTAGGAAGGCAATACACTAAAAACAAGCTGGGAACAACGCATATATTTAACCCTATTTAGTACACTTTTTTGACATTTTTTCACTTCAGTCATTGCCGCAACAGCTTTCAATCGCTTCTTATACTTTTTGTTTTTATAAATCTCCCTTTATAATGTACTTTATCTGACATTTCTTTGATAAAATATATACAAGCTCGGACAGTGTTGGCAGATTTTCCAAACGAGCAGTTAGTTGTACGGGATTGGCTAGTAGTGGTACATAAACAGCAAAAAGTTTTAGGCTTATGAATTATGAATACTTATTGTCCGTACCATATACTCTAGCTCTAGCATTAACATTTTTATACTATTGTCGATATACAACTATACCTTAAGCCAATGAAAAAGATCACTGTGTTATCTTCGCCTGCATTGTCGAACCTCAAAAATGATAAATCCAGAAACAAAAGAAGCGTACGGTTTCATAATCATCAAGCATTATATAATATTTGATATAATTAACTCGGATTAAATGGAACTAAAATATTTTATTTGATCATCAAAAGAATTCTTTCCTGTCCCGAAATAATATCCATTTGTTTAAATATAAATAATCTCTAATTAAAATGAAAAAACAAGTAAAAAAGAATAACATTGCAGAATTCCTAAAAATCAACTAATTAAAAAATAAACAAAAGAGCAAAACTTTTTTAACAAGTAATGTCGATATGAGCTTTTGTGATTCCGTAGTTCTGAAATTTTTTATAAATATGTGCTTTGCTAATATTTATATAATTCATAAAAACCCTTAATAAATGTTGTTAATTAACAGATAATTTTAACAAATATCATCAATAATTTAATAAGAAATTCAATCATTAATTCGAATGAAATGAGAAAAAATATTCCCAAATTTTAGTGATTTAACAATTTTTTTTTTTTGACACCTTATCTAGAAAGTTGAAATTATGCACATTCCTGCGAGGTAATAAACGAAATAATTCATTTTTCATCGCAATGCCTAAGAATTTTGTATAATTATGTTGGTGAGTAGAAAATTGAATAACCCTAGTATTCACAACCTCTCCTATTCCTGTGAAATATGTGTATTGGATTCCAGACAGACATACTAGAAAAATCCGAGGGGTGAACTCGACCTAATATAGCTGTACACCTACTTCCACTTGTACTTCCAAATATTTCCAAGTAATTCCAAATATTTCCAAGTACTTTCAAAGGAGGTGTACACCTACTTCCAATCGCGGATCAACCCTCGGAAAAATCATTCTTGAGAGGTTTTTCCAGTTTCAGACATTTTTATTTTAACTAGTTGATGTACTCCTGACTGACGGGATAACAACCCCAAAATATATATTGAGAAATTTATATATATATATATATATATATATATATATAAAATGTCTTCCTCTTCGTGAAACACCATCAATTCCAACCTAATATAATGCGTATAATGTTTCACTCTAAACCAACAGCGCCTTCCCTAAGTTTAAATATAATATCAAGTTTGAAAATAATCAAATCCTATGGGAGGGCAAATAATGCCCTCTCCTCCTTCTGGAGTATTCCATTTGTACGAGATGTACGTACAGTCTTTCAAATAAAATACGAGGTCTCGGGGCTACTTATAAAAGTGTGAATATGAAAATGGTATAATTATTAAAGCTTTTATTTTTGTGATTGAGTTCATTAAAAATATAATAATAATAATATAATAAAGTTTCAAAAAATATGAGCGCGAAAAAAATACGGGGGGGGGGGGGGGGGATAGTTTTATTTAACAGACATGATTGTATTGTATTGCTTTTTATTTTTTTATATTAACAAGCTTTTCTTATTGACGTACAAATAAAAAAAAACTAATAAAATAATGCAAATATTTGACCGCCTATAATCTGATCTCTACACTAATTTACATACACTTTTTGTAATATTAGACAAAAAATCCTTCGAATATGCAATTTTATGCAATATTACTCAAATATGCAAAAACATGGAGTAAAAAATTTAACCCACAGTATCCTAGATGCATGATTCGGATAGATAATTGATCCCCTGGGTCGTATGTAGCAGCAAACAAAATATGCAATTTGCATGGAGAATCCGGTTTCTAGTTATAATTATGAGAGATTTAAATAAAAATTTTAGCTAATAATGGTATAATTTATTTACCAGAAGCTTTGCACGCTTTAACATTAGCAAATTTGAAATCATGAGACCTGGGGTAGTAGAGTCCTTCATGCCCCCCTCCCCCTTGATAGGCTCTGGATTGGCCCATGTACCCCTCAGTTCTTACGTCAATGCCAGTTCTTGTAGAAACTCATCGTTGCTCACTCCCTTTTGCCTCTATTATTTGATTTGATCGTCGCTCTGATTGGGCCTTGCTACGACATTTGCTTTATTCTCGAACTTTTCATATTCTTGGACCAACACACATCTCTAGTTTTTTATTTGATTTTGGATCGTTCTGGCACTCTTGATCTCCTGAATAGATTCATTACATGAGCCAAACTTTACTTACTATTACTTATGAACTCATCGCTGAACGAATCATTTCACTCATATTTCATAATAATTCTTGTAAAAAATTAAGTATATATATTATTTATATAAGAATTTATTTATTTAAGGACATTGAAGGATACAATAAAAGATGTGTCTTATAATCTAATAATACATTTTTATTTTATCTATAACGATTTATAATTCCAGCAGAAGACACACTCTTTTATTTTCTCCTTCAATTCATAAAAATTCTGCTACTCTCGGCAAAAACTTTCAATTTATTTAAGGACAATTTTATTAAATATCTTACTAGATTATTAATAAGACCTCTTATTTAATATAAATATCTGAATTCTATTTATCTATCCAATTTCCTACAATCTTGTAATTTAAAACAAGCCTTTCTATTTTTTTTTTTATTTTAGGAAATTGATGAGAGAAAGAGTTACAACAAAGAGGTGAATCCCCTAAAGTCCTGGGTTGGCCCCTCCATCGTGAAAAGAAGAAGAAGAATAAATTTTATGGGCTAGGTAGGAGACAGCTTATTCAAGGGAAAATAGCCGGTAGACGAGGACCTGGGAGAAGAAGGACATCATGGTTAAAGAATCTGGGGCAATGGTTCGGGAAGACTTCCTTGGAGTTGTTTCGGTCCGCCGCGCCGTCAATAAAACAATCATAGCCAGAATGATCGCCAACATTCGCTGAGCGGATAGGCACCAAAAGAAGAAGGTAGGAGACGAAGGTGGGAAGCTGGGGATAGTGTGAATTGTAATCTTCATTAGAAATCGAAGTGGTAGCTAGCCTCTTTAATATTATATGGAATTTCCTGTTTAAGCAGAAGCTGGACAATATTATGATCTTTTTATTGAAACTAAAACTTTTATTACGTCGTACCTACTTATAGGTACTATGGCTCTATTTTATTCTCAGAACTCTAAAATTCTACCAATGCAGTACACATAAACTGAGGAATCTCAACACTATAAGTCAGGGATCCCCAAACTAACCCCCGGGCCAAATCCGGCATTTGAAACTTTTGCATCCTGCCCACGGCTACTACAGAATTAATTCACAAATATTCCCTATATTAAATATTAATTCCATATAATAGCGTATTATTAATATAATTTCCGATTTATATAATCCTAGTTGCTCAAGTGGGTTCGGTTAAGGGCAGATCGGTCTGGGCGGTTTTCAGCATCCATTTCTTTCCTGTCAATGGTTGTTGAGTTTCAAGCTCGTATGTTTTCGGTGTTTCCTCTTCACGTTCCAATAGGCGGGGATATTCTAACTTTAATTGAACCAATAAAATTGTCCATGGGCGTATTTAAAATATCGATGCCAAAAATGGTGAAATTTCGTAGGTAAAAATGGAGAATACCTACTCGCTATGACGGCCGAACCTCATTAGGCTTGTTTGGAAACGCATTTTTTTGATCTAATTGAACCGAAATCATGAACCGGATCTATTAAAAGTTCTAAAAGTAAAAATTTGGGAGCCAGATGGCATACTTCTTACAGTTGGACAATTACACAGCAATCTCAGATAATCCTAAAATCGAACTGGGTGTTTAAACTTGATCGAAACATCGCAGTTATATTATAGTAGGTATTTGTTCATTTTTAATAAATAATTATAATGAATTATGTGTGATTTAAAATAAATTTCATCTCTTAATAAATTGAATCACAAAAAAACACATGCTTTGATAGCTACATGACCTTAGTAAGTATTTATTTTGTAAATAAAGAAAATATTTGAAAAAAATATACTTAAGTAAATAAAAATAAGAATAAATACACATATTTATTTATACTAGTATATATTTTGCGAATAACTAAAAGTTTAATTTAAAAATTCTAATGTGTTAAAGTGGAAATCGCTGACACATACCATAATACTTATATAAGGATAGCTATTTGGCTGCTAAATGCCATATCAGCATCCTTTTCATTTAGTGGTATAAGTCATTGTTAACTAATTCTATATAAATTAAATTTTATGGATCTATATTTCAGATCCATCTATTTTTTATGTATGTATAATATGTATAGGTATATTAAATTGATAAGATTTAGTTGGCCGAGAGTAGCAAAGATGTTACTTCATAAGGGGAAATCAAAGAGGCTAGCCTTTCCATGATGCAAATAAACATAATAGATATTGATAACATATAGATTCGTTTGTGAAGTAACCAGCTTACTATTACAACAAAACGAATTTACCTACATTCAATCAGGTATTTGAACCCATGAGAAATAACAGTTAGAATATTTCCAATTACAAAGACTGATGATGATGTGTAAACCTTCGAAATAGTCTTGACAAATAAATTATATATAAATATACTTATATGTTAATTAGCACGCAGAGGACAACATCATTGATTCTTCTTTATCATTTAGGTATATATTACATAAAAATAAAGTACGTTATGATTGAAATCTTCTTTTGAGTATAATGAATTCAAATTACATTAGCTAATCGAATTTTAACATTTTTACGATTAAGTTTGCTGACTTGTGGTTTCGAGAAGCCTAGCGTGACTAGTTCGGCAAACGGCTGATTAGATGGGCCATGAACAAGATGCACCATAATAACAATAACATTAGCTTGGTTTGGAATTACAATATAATAACGAGAAGCAGTAATAACATTTATTCTATCATATGCATAAAGAAAGTTAGGAAAATCGAACAAAGGAGCGACAATCTAGAAAAGCATCTAACTATATTATTACTGTTACAAGGAAGGAAAAAATGGATGTTTTATATTAGAATAGAATCTAATTATATCTTAGAACTTAGACTATGATAATAAAGGGAAGAGAATGAGTTCAATCGAAGCGTAAAATGTAATGATAAGAAAAATTGTAAAAGAGCAGAAAATATTTTTGTACTTGTTTTTTGTTTTTTTAGTAAATAAATTTGTTTGTTCTAGGTGCCAATCAGGGTTGAGAATCTATAAAATGAAATACAAGACATGCCCATCAACTTTTCTCTTAAAAGAGCTAGCTATATTTAGTAAATATCAGAAATTTTAAAATGGACGTTTCCTTTTTATTTGAAAATAGATAAAAAAATTTGGACAATGATAATGAATTTATAAATGTTTTAATGATATGGAATAAAAACTCTAAAGCAGGCTCGTCCAGCCCGCGGCCCAACAAAAAATCACAAACTTTCAAATTTGATGAGAATGTGAATAAAAATACTTTACTAAAAATAGAATAATTTTCTATTAATTTATGACTTATGAGTAGAGACCGGATTCCAATGCAATTACATATTTTGTTTACCGCGACGTACGACCCAGGTGATCAATTATCTATCCGAATCATGCATATAGGATACTTTGGGTTAAATTTTATACTGTATATTTTTGCTTATTTGGGTAATATTGCATAAAATTGCATAACATATTTCGCGCCAAACACAGAGGTTTTAATAGTAATTTTTCGGGGAAATAATGAAAATAAAGTACAAAAGATTAAATAAAACAGGTGAATACTAATTTAAATTCTAAGAAAACTGAAATAGGCCGCAATGACACGAAATGTAGTGTTGGACTACGATATAGTAAGTTGGATTAAAAAGGATGTAAACAAGCTAGAAAAAAACAATCCACTCATTTTTCTTATTATTCAATTGTACTATTGATAGATACTATACTCAACACGAAAATGACGAAAAGTTTTCAATATTTTTCTTCCAATGTAAAAGTGGAGGGCTCTTTTTCATTGTATAAATCAATTTTGAGTTAATTAAATTAATCTTAAGAAATTCAGAGAGAAATTCAAAGATGTTTTTATAAAGCGAAATTTAGAGAATACTTAGCGAGACTACCGTTTTATAAGAACCATTGAGTTCCAGCTGATTCTCCATCCTGAACCAAGAGAGCGAAAAAAGATATGGTCCATCTAGGTGTTACCGCTGAGTATTCTCTAAATTTCGCTTTATAAAAAACATCTTTGAATTTCTCTCTGAATTTCTTAAGATTAATTTAATTAATTTGATAATTTTCTATATTTGTATAAATATACTAGAAAAACAAATTTACTTATAATTTGTTAAAAATTCCGTTGAGTGGATTTGCTCGCGAGTTTACTCCGCGGAATTCTATATTAATCAATTTTAAGTGGCCGTAGACATAATAAACTGAAGATAATTTAGAAAAATACTTGTAAACGTAAATTATTCACATATATTTATTTACATTTTTGAGATCCTGTCTTAGTTATTTAATTATTTCTTTATTTTTTTATTTTTTTATTAATGGCCTTCGGGAACTATTGTCAATTTTGGCCATTGAGTGTTCGTGTGTGTTTGTAAATTTTTGTAGGGATCAGATTATAGCCGGTCAAATATTTGCATTATTTTATTGGTTTATTATTTGTACGTCAATAAGAAAAAGCTTCTTAATATAAAAAAAACAAAATCAATACTATACAATCGTATCTGTGAAATAAAACTACCGCGATAATTTTTGTCCAATGTTTTACGCAATAAAAGTACTTATGTGACTCTTGGTGTCTATAGCTTACTTTATAATTTTATTCCTTTCATAGCACTCGTTCAAATATATAGTCTTTTTGTCTTCAATTTTAATTTTTTAGTGCATAAAAAAATTTATTTTGCCATCTTTTGCTGCATATATTTGCATATTTCAACTTATTCTGCATATTACTTGCATATTTCAGCATTTTTTACTGAATATTTTATGGCATATTTTGGCAGTTTTTACTGCATAAAAATCCGGTCTCTACTTTTGAGTAATGAAGAATTTATTATTTTTAATAACAGATTATTTAGCAATGCTGTATTCATAAATGATTATTAAATAATTTTATTTATTCAAACTAATGTTTTCTAGTCTGAAGCACACAATGAATTAAGCTAGATCAAAAATATTTGTTGAGCACCTTGAGAACTCAATGATAATTGCTTTCGAACCAAATATCGACAGATTAATTTTAATGTCTCAAAAACATTGACAAACATCTCACCAATTTTATGTTGATGACTTCACTTTTACTTTTAGAATAAAAAATTCATGAAGAAATAAATCTTAAATTACTTAAATAAGTTTTAACTATATATGTCTTCCTTTTTTTCTCTCATTAGCTATCATTAGTGATAGTGTATTTTATGTGTGGCCCAATACAACTTGTATATTCTTCCAATGTGGTCCTGGGGAAGCTAAAAGGTTTGGATAAAATTTAGGGAACGCGGTGTTGGTTTATAGTGAAACATTGTTAAAATTTTTGACACTGGACACCTCTGCTCTAAAGGAACATTAAGTCTAATTAGTTTGCCATTAATTATGTTAGCTAGTGATTCTATACATTTTGTTATAATATGTTAACATAAGATGCATAAGACGGGTTTCGTAGCCAGTGAGCCGAATATTTTGAATTTTTCCCACATACACGTATTTGCGATGACCATATAATCTACATCTATATCTATCTACACTACTATAGATATATAAAGACAAAAAATATTTTTATTTGACTTGGTTATTCTTAGGAATTAGTGAACAAAATTTTAAAATTCTTGCACTATTCGAAAGCTTACACTTTCATTTTTCATATAGGTATAGGTATACAGATTTTTAAAATTTCAATAGTTTTTTTTAATTAATTAAAACGTGTCAAAATCTGAGTTGTTAGGTGAAATCAAACCTTCTGATAGATAATAAAAATCATTACTTGCACCTCAGATTCAGTAGTTGACAATCTCTTGTGTTTCTCTCTTCTACTATTGACAATTTGAACTTTTATATAATTTTGGTTCTTAATGTGCAATATTCATGGGCATGCAGAATCAATAAATGTTCTATAAATAAATATACATTTTAAGAACAACAAGTAGTTTTTTTTTTTTTATTTAATGTCACCGGGAACAAAGTCCATTTAGACAGCACAAAGTGTAAGTAGGGTAGCAGCAGTAAAGTGTTAGTAGGGTTAGTGAGGGAGCCGAGTTTTCAGCCGGTAGAAATTTTTATTTGCCAGCCAGGATCGAACCTCGGCCTCCCACTTAAACATCGTCATAATCGATCGATGCCGAAGCGAGGCCAATGCGTTAGCTGACTGATCCAACCCGACTCCCCAAAACAAGTAATGTTATCAAATAGGAGACACTGGCAATAGGAGATACTGGCAAAAAAACCTGTTAAACCCCTTGCTTCTCTGTATAGAGACGTTGTACCAATTTTGCCACTTGATATGAAGAATGTGGTATATCAGGTTTGCTGTTCCCTGACTGCGATAAGTCTTATGTGGGCCAGACCAAAAGATTTTTGAAAACTAGGATGATTGAGCACGATAAGTCTGTTATTAATTCTAAGATTGTCTCTGCATTGGCTGTCCATACTTTGGATTTTTCCCACAGCTTTGATTTTGAGAATGCATCCGTGCTATGCATTGAGAGAGATGACTTCATCAGAAGGATGAAAGAGTCTATGCCCATTTTAAAACGTAGACAGACAGTTGTCAATTACAAAGTTGACACTGAAAATAATGTAAGGTTTGATAGCCATCTCATTGACAAACTCATCAAGTAACTTTGAGTATAATTTATATTTATATTTGTTTGTGCTGTTATGATTCTTCCTTCAAGTCTCTTACGGAATCATGTTTTTTGATTGTTGTGCTTTTTCAGTGTGTTTTTATGAGTATGTGTCTACTTCCGACTATGTTAAAAGTTTCTCTTTGAATTTGGCGCATTTAATCATTGTATTTTATATGTGCATTGAGGTTAGTAAATTATTTTACAAATATGTTAAATGTGGTTTTTCCTATCTGAATTGATTGAATTCTGAATTATTGATTCAGGATGGAGTTTTTTTTGGTGCGTGTAATGTTGTGTCTTTTTAATTGCTAAGTTGGCATTTATTATTATATAGAATTTTGTGCAATATGTCAAAGTATTTGTTAGAAGATATTGTATGGATTTGATATGATTTGACAATATTTTTGTTTGTTGTATTGAGTTTTTTCCTTGGCCATTTTCCCTTATTTTAATTTTATTCTTGTTTTTATTTTAAATTTTATTTGTGTAATCTGATTTTTTTGAATTTTGATGAAATGGTGGAGCCTATATGCATGTCATATGTTTGAAAATGAGTTTTTCATAAATATGCACTTGCATTTACAACAGTGAGGTATACCTGTGTTACAATTATTGTTAATATTGTATTTTATTATTGTTATGCTTAAACATTTCGCATGTTACCTTGTTGTAGACTGAAGATGGCTGTGAGTCACGGCTGAAACGTCTCTCGTTTGTACTAATTAAATAAAGAAAATGCTCCATCTGTGAAGCTGGGAATTTTTTTCTTTCAACAAGAATTATCCATCCATTCTACGAGGTCCTTTTAGTCTCAACCTTTTAAACATTTAAGTAATGTTATGTTATAATAAACTATAAATGAAAGTGGAAAAAAATTCAAGCTAATTAATGTTTACATGAGTTTAACCAAGTTCACAATACATTGCGTTTATTTTGCATACATAATACATAATAGCCATTCTAATCTGATCATTGCTAAATTCAAAGAACGTGAAAAGCGATGAGGTAAATGAAAATGAAATTGTATTTATAGTATATGGAATATATTTGCTTAGTGATAAAGGTTTTTAAAAGTAGCATTGTAATTGCCTTTGATTAAATTAGAATATAATTTTCAAACGTTAAAAGAAAATGCGAATGAAAGAGAGAACCAATGATTGTATGCAATAACGATTGAAAAATATATAATGTTTAATTAAATATTTATTTGTATTTGCTTTATTTGAAATTTTCATTTAAAAAAAATCACGAAAAATTAATTATGAAAAAAACGTTTACTTCAAAATTCAACAAATACTTATTTTTAATATTAAATTGCATTAAAACAAAATAGTTATACTAGGTCTTTAGGGTAGACGGAGAGAGTTGGAATGTGGTAGGGGTAGGTCACATGATCTTTAAATATAGAATCTAAAAAATAAAATGGAAAAGATTTTCTGCCTAATCTGATATGTTATAGATAAGCTTCCTTGATCCTTTCCGAAGAAAGGTAGAAGATTCCCCGAAACGTGGGTTTTTAAGAGATTGAAAATTACCTTCCAATAAAATATTTTATTCGTAGTTTGTACCTTGCATTATACTTGAGTTGTATTTTCATAAAATCTTCGTTATAGATAATTTTCAAGAGGAAATCAATGATGATGTCTTCTTCTTTGATACAAACAAACATACATATACATTAGGGTGGGTCAAAAAAATCCATTATTTTTTTTTTACAAGTGACACGGAAAAATGGGTTGCTAGACACCTTAAAAAAATTCTTTCTAAATATGAGCTCTTAATTTTAATAAGAAGATCCTCCGCATCGCAGTTTTTTATTTTTTTCTCAGTCCAATAGAAAAAAATTCATACCTCATCATTAATTGATTGTACAGAAAAATTTTCTTGAAAAATTTCGTAGAAAATTTAATGCTCTACAAAGAAGGTATCTTATATTTTTTCCGTAAACCTCACCATTTGAAAGATATTGAAGATTTAAGTTTGATTATTTTAAGACAAATTTCATTTTTGTTTATGAATTTTATAACTCGACAATAAATGGCTATTATAAAATTCGCAATACAAATTTTTGTAGGAATTAACTGCTCTATAAAAAAGGTGCCTAATGTTTTGGCGATTAAATTAAGCGTTCAAAAGATATTCATCATCAAACTTTCATGTGTACTGAAGAACATTTTTCTGTACAATCAATTAATGATGAGGTATGAATCCTTTTCTATTGGACTGAGAAAAAAACAAAAAACTGCGATGCGGAGGATCTTCTTATTAAAATTAAGAGCTCATATTTAGAAAGAATTTTTTTAAGGTTCTAGCAACCCATTTTTCCGTGTCACTTATAAAAAAAAATAATAGATTTTTTTGACCCACCTAAATACATATAATATACATATAAATATATTTATAAATTTATTTGATAGAGATTATAGTTTCGAAAGTTTGGCCTTTATCTGAATTCTTTCTTATAAATATTACCTATATAATTTTTTCCAGTGCCCGAGGATCTTGGTATGAATTAGTTCATTCACAACTTAAAATATAACATTAGTTGATTCGTATCAAGTAGAGGGCATTCAAATTGATTTCCTATCATACTTATGCCCATCTTGTGTTAATTAAATTTAGCTATCTTTTCAAATGAAAAGATAATTTTGTGTACATATCAGAAGGGCTGCATTTACCAGCGGCCTAACTACAGAGGTTGTATCTTTTTGGTGCAACTTCTTATTGTATCAATATCATTACAAAAAAGTGCTAAAAGCTAAACTAGTGCTATTCGGGAAGAACACACCTGAATTACAGTCAAAGATCTTAACTTCTTAAACGAGACATTTTGCTGGTGAATGATAAGAATTCGTATTACAATTTTGTTTCAAAGAAAAGCCAATGGCCCGACTTTAACAATTGCATACGATTCCCCAGGGAAAGACAGCCCTTGTAACATGTAAACAAAATTACTATACCTAACATCTCAGATCAACCAGAACTCTATGATTTTATCGTATCTACAACGCAAGATAGATGTCTATCATAGAGTAAAAAATACTGTTTTTTGTTTAAGAAAATTATTGGCATAATCAAATCGGAATAATTTAATAAAAAATTATGCTCAAAGATTCAATACTAAGTATTTACTAAAATAATCCATGAGATGAGAGGTGCAATCTATCAAGCAGATTCTTGGAATGTTAGTGTGATCTTTTCTCTGGAGGTCCAAGCATTACAATCCCTAGATAGTTAGATATTTGCATTAATAAACTCTTCAAAGCCAGTAAGAAAGATGGGTACGCATATATGGCAAATGATTAATACGTCTTCTGGAAAGATAACGCTTCGAATAAAGATGATCTAAATATTTTTAAGTTAATAAAATAAGCCTATAATGACTTTTATGTATATGATGAACAATTGACGAGAGGATTCTTTATAAATTGGAGTCAATGATACGTTTTGCTAGTGCTCCGTAACCTTTCACAGTCTGATCCGGGATAAAAATTGAGCCAGCTTGTAGTCGTATATTGATGTAAATTATTCACACCACTCTGTTGTTAGATTCGCAGAAGTTACACATCTAAGAGGGTTCAGATTCAATTCCCTCTGGAGGCCACCCTTCAGCCCCTTGCCCCCGGCGCCCCCCTTTCCGAAAGCAAGTCACGAACTCGCGGGCCATCAATCCTTCAATCGTTCACAGATACACCCCGAGGGCACTTAGGTTGCATTTTCCATCCAGGATAAAATACCAGAGCTTCTTTCGAAACTTCTTTATGTGGGGGATGGTTCAATACCACTGACTCGCTTCTTCTTTCACTAGAGCTCACATTGAATGGCATTTTAAATAACACCCACACGCAAACACACAACTATTATTAAGAGTATTGAACGGTTCAAATTTGCCTTAACTTCGCAGAGATTAAATTTTACAAAGAAGGCAGCTAGTTGTGACGTCATCATTGTATAATTTATTCTTTCAAAAAATTAAGTAATAACTCTGGATTTTATATTCTTGGAGCTTCTCAGGTTGATAGTCTCAAATGAGATCTATTCACTATACAGTTTCGATTATTACTGGTAGACCATATTCAAAAATAAAGCGTCCTTTATTTTTTGGATTTTCATTATATAATCATCTCACTCTCCATCTAGTTACAATGAATTTATATTTCTACTGTATAGTAAATAAATAATAAAAAATAGGTGTGTGTGAAATTAGTACACTTAGAAATTTGAAGATGAGAGGAATAAAAATAGAAACTCTCTCCATCTGTTGAATCACTCAAGTGAAACAAATATATATATATATACCTAGTATATATATAGGTATATATATAACAAAAGTTTCATGAAAGGGATCTAGGGACAAAGTAAATGACACAGTAGGAGGAAACAGGAAACGTCTGAAGAGGACTCAACAAGGTTATGAATAAAGGGAAAAAAATAGAAAGGAAAAAATGACAAAATTATATAATATTATTCTATATTCAAACGGCTAATAATATGGCTCCCACATCTAGCCAGCAACCCCAACTAAGCAAGCAGTGAATACAGATGGCTGAATGTAGATTGAGGATCCAAAGTGTTCAGGCGTTTTTCTTGTTTTGCATTTTATGTGGCCTATATTGATTATGTCTTTGCAAGTGTAAACAGACTATTAAAGGGGAACGAACATCTGGATTTCTATATAATTGGATATGGCGAAATAAATAATTGTCCCCAAAGAGCAAGACTCGCAACTATAAAACCTTCGTTAGCTCATATATCCAAAAACTACTAACAACAATAGAGAAGCGAGCCATAAGAGCTATTTATGGCAATGAATCTATGGGAAAGAATCCGGAAAACCAAAGACAACTCAACGGAATACAAGAAATAAATCCTTGGCCAAGGGTTCGCAGGATATAATGGGCCCCCTCACGTTGACAAGATGGATGCGAATCGTCTCCCGAAAATTGTTATGGATTCTCGATCCAGAGACCCAATAAGGGAAGGAAAAATGATGATATCAGAGTTAGTCTCCTCAATAACTCTTTATTAGAGGACAGAGGCGTTCGCCTATTCACTAGCAGAATAAATGTTTGGCGGGATGTAAACTATGCTTTACTTATGCGAACTCTCCACTAGCCCACCCAAGACAGGATCATTATTACACCCTCTGAAATCATTTTAAACGTACGCACTTAGGGTTTAATCGAATGCTTTACACAAAAGACTGCACTGCTAGTCATTTTAGAGTAATGTCAAATAAGAATAGTCCCAGTCCCCCATTTTTAAATCTTATTTGAATGGATGAAGCGACAATATGTCGATAAAATTATAACTTGGTGAATTTTCTTATTTTACACATTGGACAGCATCTTTCAAATGGAAATGAACGTGAGGATGTCATCTTAGCAAATAAACATATACCTATATATAAATGTATATATATATTTTTATTTGATAGAGACTATAGTTTCAAAAGAATGACCTGCATCCTCAGTCTTTATTCTCACAAAAATATAATGTTATTTATTATGCACTCATCCACAGAAAACAAATATAATATAATATTTATAAAACTTATGATGAAGGCAAAGCTTTTGAAACCATAGTCTCCATCAAACAAAATTAAATATGGTATATACTTTTAGTCATAAAGAGAAACAAGTAGCTTGGTTTATCAAGCAGAGGATAACCTCCTTGTTTCTCTTTATGAATCAACAACTCTGCTACTCTCGGCAAAATAAAAACATTTCAATATACTTTTAGGGCAAAAATCAATTAATAATTTTATATATATTGAAATTCGTCAACTCTGCTACTCTCGGCAAGAAAATATTTACAAATTGGACAGTATATTATGATGGATTTTGACAAGGATGCAAGAGTTGTATCTTGTGCGTAATTAGGTAGAGAAATGGATAATGGTTTGAAATTGAATTCAAATTATAAATACTACAGTGGATATTATTATTAAGGTATTATGGAGATTTGTTGAAGTTGTCTCATTAGTAGATAGAAAAAAATCAATTTGAAATTCGCTCTCTATTAAATCAACATTATTTCAGAATTGGATTCCATCCAAAAAGCTTAATCGAGAAGGAACTAAGAGTTTTTTTTTATTTAAACGACTCAAATAAATGAATTTGCATTTGAAATGGCTCTATAACTAGAAAATTATAATTTTTTTATCCAACCCGACAACAAAAAAGATTAATTTATAATAATAATAAAATATTTTTTTTTATTTGAAAGTTTATAATAGGAAAATAAGGACAAGTTTTTATGTGTGACTTATTTCCCTATTATAAACTTTCATATTAATACAAATTATGGACGGAAATGATAATAATAATTTTTTTTAAGTTGAAAATGAGTTTTTTAGTCAAACTATGTGGAGTTTTTCAGTAGTCAGGTACTTTTTAAAATTAATCTAATTTTTAAACAATAGACATTAAAAATAAATAAAATATAATTAACTTCAAGATTGTTCGATTTATTTATTTTACCATACAGGGTAAGGTCAAGTGAATATCGAAACGAAATTTGACATGTGGGTTGTTTTGGTGCAATGAGATTAAGAGCAGATTAGATTTTGGTTGAAATTGAATCCAAAATTAAGCCTCACCAATGTAGACCAAACTTAACCAAATTTTGTATACATAATCATTGGATCCCCAGAAGACTTAAAATGCAAAAACTAACCTCCCAAAATGGGCGGGGGGAGGTATTAAATATAAGAGAGTGTATGGTAAAGTCATGTGGATGGCCACATCAGCTTATTTTATATTTTGTCTATTTTTGTTCAGAGAGGATGGTATAGTTTCAAGGGGAAATGTATTTAATCAAATTAAAAATAACTTTTAAGGAGTTAGGTGTTGGTTCTAGGTGAAACTAATTATTAAATTAAACATTAAACATTAATATAAAAAATAAAACTTGAGCAAGATGCGAGGTAGGTTTCTTTGACTCCTGATGATGGGCTCACCCCCTGAAATATATCGAATTCAAAACTCAATTTTGTTTTATTTCTTTTTTGTGAAATCTACCTCGCATCTTGCTCAAGTTTTATTATTAAATTAAAAATAGATTACTAGGGTAGGAATCACAAATAATTTATTTCTGAAACGTACTTAGTAATCTATTTTTAATTTTATTGTATTGGCTGGTTTAAAAGTGGCATGAATATTATAAGCTAATAATATTTTCTTAATATATTTAGATATCCCTTTTATGTAAATGTTATTTTTAAATGTTGTAGTTGTTAATGCGCTCCTTAACGTTATTCAATCAAATACCCATCTTTTCATCTTGTACTTCTACCCTGCAGGGAATTTTAAAATTTAGGTGTTAAATGACAAAAGAACTTATTGTTTTAAATAAAATCTCCCACAAAAAATGTATTTTGCTTCTATCAATTAGTTTAATAAATAGGAAAATATCGATCAAGAGAATGTTGTAATATTAAATATACATCCTATATATTGTAATTTATTTTTTATTTTTCTCCTCCTCTCATTCTATATATTTTGTATCTTTTTTATTTTTTGTTTCATATATTAAGTATGTATTTTTCTTCTTTTTGATTTTTTGCTTTTTCTTGTATTGTTTAATTAATTTTTTTTTGTAAATATTTTGGTCTAAAATTGTACATTAAAGGGGCCAGATGGCCCTATAGATACAATGTTTTAATAAATAAATAAATAAATAAATAGTAATATACTGAAGGAACAATAAAAAGTGTGTCTTCTGCTGGAATTATAAATTTATTATTTATAACGAGACTATAGTTTCGAGGCTTTGCCCTCTTCATCAGTCTATTACAATGTATTCACAGGAATTAATTTATGAATTTATGAATTAATTCCTGTGAATACATTGTAATAGACTGATGAAGAGGGCAAAGCCCTCGAAACTATAGTCTCGTTATAAATAAATAAAATTTATAATTCCAGCAGAAGACACACTCTTTTATTGTCTCCTTCAATATATAAAAATTCTGCTACTCTCGGCAAAAACTTTCAATTTAATATACATAGTACCTGGCGGATCGAGCGTTGCTCAGTAATTTTTTGCTTTAGTTAAAAGCGATATATTAAAAGTATTTTTAATTTTAAAATCAGGTAAAAAGGTCGATTTTTATTTGAAACAACTTTAAATAAAATTGAAATTAAATTTAATTGATTTTTTTTTGCGAATGTTTTGATCCACTCCAGCTATTATCAAGGCGGCGCTGTCCATAATTGCAATTAAAAATGATATTAATATATCGTTCGTTGAGCCCTTTTAAACCTTGAAGAAGGAGAGGCTATCCTCCGAATCGTCTGGTTTTTCACGAGGTTGAAAATGACATACTAATTCGAAAAAATCAATAAATGATGTCCAACATTGAATATTCATTCACGATTATTTATTTTTAACTAAACTTGTACCAATATAAATCGCTTTGTAAGCTAACATTAGACCAATATCGATACAATCAATTTCTACGACTTGTGTTTGCATTGGCATTCAAATGGATTCCATTGTCCAGGCAAAGTAAAATGCCATTTTAATATTCAAGTCAGATTTTAAATCATTGAATAAAATTTCATTTGTACAACTGAAGCTTTTAGACTATTTAAATTTTAGAGGGGCAACTATGACAAACATTTTTTATAAAAAAGAATTTTTCTCCAAGCAGATTCATTTGATCAAAGAGAAATAAATTTAGGATTATATCCTTTTTGATGTTAATAAGTATACATATGGGAGACTGGCTGATTGGGTAGAGTTCTTGATGGAGCAGGACATATTCGCATACACCCATAGTTAAAATTTTATACATATCTACATACAAAAATAATGAAATATTCACTCAGGATCTCACCAAATGAGTTTTGTTTCCGAAGACAAAAAACAGATATAATTTATTTGTTACCTCTATTCCTGAAAAAATGGTGACCCATCACAAATTAACAATACAGACCTATCGCGATCATCTCTGTTTGTCTCTAAAATAATGGAAAAAGAAAAGAGATTGATCTAAAAATAGCAAAATGTTTTGATTCATTGGCAGAAAATACCCAAAATTTTAATTTATAAAGCTATAATTAAACCAATTTAGACTTATTGGATAGAACATCCCGTTCCTCCTAGATCCAATATAAACATAATTTAGATATTCCAATTCTAATATTCACTAATTCTCCATGGTACGTCTTAAACAAATTCCTTTCATAAATGAAATCATTAATAAAATATCACTGAACTACCTACAAGGACTCTTCACCCCAACAATTCGCTACAATAATTAAACCAGCTACTTGGATAAAGACGACTAAAAATAGAGTAGCCCAAGATCTCCAAGTCTCATAGTCTCTGTATAATGAATCATTTTTAGTTACTCTCTTTGGAGAAACTCTGTATACTTCTACTTTTGTTTCTAAGATGCCACACAATCAGCTCATAGAATTTTATTATTAATTTTATAATTTTTTTTAATGCAAATTCTGATTGTTGATAAAAATGGATCTAGTTAATTAGCTAAAACTTGGTTCAAAAGTTATTATTGATAGGTTACAACTTTAATAAATTTTCATTTTTTTTAACTTTAAACTTTTTTCTGACAAAAAAATTATGGAAAGATTTTCTGGAATTGTATCAAGTCTTGAAAAAGTTTTCCCTTTTAATCAACGTCTTTCTAATTCTAAACTCTAATAAATAAATTTTATTTTAATTTAATTATTTTTTAATATTACATGTAATTATTTTATTTTAATATTAGAATGTTATGTGAGTTAAATGAAAGTTATTTGTCAGTTGTTAAAAACATCCCAGAATATTTTAAATTTATGAACTAAATATATTTCAAAATGGAAATGTTTTAACATGTTTGGAAAATGTTATTATTTAATTTTCATATTTCATGAAACTCAGACGTCAGAAAACTTTTTCAACCAATAATTAATTCTTGTATATTATTTTTAATTATAATAGAATTCAGAGTAGAGTTGTCCTGTAAATATTCCGAAATCACAGGGCCTACTCAATCAAACTGGCTTTTGGTGAAGGACGGCACTCAAATAACTGAAGTGGCCAACCCTTTGAACGATTACTTCCTAGAATTTACTCTTACCTCAAAGCTGAATAGACCGGAATGGCAGAGTCAGTAATTTCTCTATATGTTTAATTACCACTTAGAATTTCATTTAATAATTATTCATTTTTTTATTAATTATAGGTATACCTTAAAAAACAATATAAAAAATAAAATAAAAATTGCTTTTTTTGCTTAAATATATGGAATAAAAAAGTGGAAACCTTTTTCTAAATTCGATAAGCTTTCTGGGTGTTTAGGCAATTTTTGTCATTGTATGGCTAGTAAACTGAAACTTGGGAAAAATATGCATCTTATTAATACAAACTCAGAAATTATTTAAGGAGGAGGGAGGGGAGCAAATTGAAAATAAATTGAAACTTTTTCAAGATTTGGTACGCTGTTTGCAGTATTAGTCAATTAATCATTTTAAATTATAAATATCTAAATCTGATGTTTATATTGATTTTATATTTTCTAACCTAACCTATAGTAGAATGAAGATGGAAGTGAAATCTTCAAAATCATACGTACAAATAAATGGAAAAATAAATATTTAAAATATATTATTTATATTATTATATTTGTTGACCTCGGATTCCATCTTCGTAGTCTATTTGGCCAGAAGGTATATATATTACATAAAACAGAAGATAATTTTTAATTATAACCTTATGAAAAAAAATAATTGTTCTACAAATTTTATTTTTATTTTAAACTATTTATTTTATAAAAGCTATCATGAATTTACAATAAGCAAATGTTGGTAATTTTATAGTCAAGTGAAAAAATAATCAATTTGTTGAATTATTACTATTTTTTATAGATAATTCAATGTACAATGATTTCATAAAATCAACACAATAATCCCTGCAAAAACTCTGCTATAAATATATATAAATATAGCCCTCAACCCCCTCTAACCAAACACTTTGTATTAAATGTAATAAGGAGAAAAATTTTGTCATCAAATTTTAAACATGATAAATATTCATTTAACAAGGACGCCTGTAGGGTAGGCTAGTCCGATCCAGAGGTGTCGTTTGGTTGCATAGATACAGGCGGACAGCTTTTCTAGGCCATTCTTTACCTAATACCTGACTTTAATTAAAAGCAATATATCCATATCAGGGCCGTTCTAAGCAGTAAGCAAGTGATGCGTCCGCTTCAGGCGCCATGACCAGAGGTCGTCAAAATTCTCGAACAAAATTTAAAACAATTAAAAATAATTGTATGGTTAACCGAATACATCGAAAATTCTGGACAATTATTCATTTAATTAGAGGAGAGGCGTATCCAGAAAATGTTTTCATTATTGATATCAGTGACCCCTTTGATATAAAATTAAATCAAGATCAAACTATTGTAAATTCTAACTCATTTATCCCTATGATTTCTAGAGAATGGAATTTGCTTTCCGCCTTCGTCTTTCCTGCGATCTACAAACTTAAATGTTCCCGCATCCCAACGTCTCCGACCCCCTTGAATTTTCTTCTTCGTTTGTTCACGATTCAGAGCCAATTCAGGCCTCTAGAAGTTGCGTCTATCATTAGGAAACAAGAGATATATTGCTAAACACAAAAATGTTATGAATTTTACGAGCTTTTTCAAAAGTGATCCCCTACTTTTAAGGTTATGTCCGAAATGTATTAAAATAATATATTTGGAATGATGTATAAGGATTAAAGAGACAATATTATAAATTTACAAGAGATGATAATATTTTAACGCTTAATGAGAATTCAATTAGAGACGACAATTAATCTTAATCTTATTATATTAAACGAGCAAAAACTATATATATATATATATATATCCGGTCGGTTTCTCGAAAACGGCTCTAACGATTTGGATGAAATTCACTGGTTAGGAAGGTTTTGTGTTGAACATTCGATCTGTCACGGTCTCATCTTCGGCTAAGTTGTTTTTGATGGGTTTTTCGATAATTGAAACAATTATTCACAGGTGGTTGTCTCGACAAAAATGTTTATTTACATTTTTATTCAATTTCCTTTTAATAAATAATTGTTTTTTAATTTTATATCCCACAATAAGATTATTGCAATTATTATTATATTAAAAGTTAGGAAATTTAATTGATTGAAAAAAGAAGCAAATAGGATTGACGAGGTCCTGATTGGATCGAATATGGAATTGAAATAATTATCGGAAAAGAGGTTTTTTTCTTTAATTGGTTTTTCCTCTTAATAAAAACAAGGACTAAAAGATGATCAAGGACACTAGATGGTGGAGAAGTAATCTCCGGAGTCGAAGCTAAAATACAATTTATACATTAATTTAATTGATTGAGAGATATTGATTGGATTATGGAATTGAAATAATTATCGAATAAAGAGGTTTTTATTTAATTAGTTTTTTCCTCTTATTAAAAACAAGGACGAAATGATGATCAAGGACAGTCGATGGTGGAGAAGTAATCTCCGGATTCCAAGCTCAAAAACAATGTATGGATAAATTCATTTAAAATAATTGGTTTAATAAAATTTATAAAAAAAATTTAAATGATTAAAAATCCAATTTTAAATCCCACAAGCGTATTTTTCTGTATTATAATTTGGCAATTTAATTGAGGAACTCAAAAATTGTTATTTAATTAAAAAAAAAATTATTAAACGGTATTTATTTATATACCTATTACTATATACATATAATACACATAATGTGTGGGCCACTACAAGACTTGAAATGCAAAAACTGGGTGAGGGGGCGGGGGCGAGGGAAGAGGTGACGGTGAGAGAGATGTGTAGGGTGCGGTGGTAAATGGGCACGGGGGGAAGTGGTTTCGAGGGTGGGGGCTTGACCTAGAAAGATGAAATTTGGAGTGTATATTCTTTTAACGATTTATGGGTGTAGTAAAAAGGGATTTTTTTTTTTGAAATTCGAACCCTAAAGGGGAGAAAGGCCCCAAAATGTGTTTTTAGAGTTTTTCAATATCTCTTAAACCAGAAAAGATATCGATATGGGTTTAATTTAGAAAGGTGAAGTCATTGAAATACAAAAAAAAAAATATAAAGATATATTTGGGTATTTTGCTCTATTTGCCTCTGAAAGGGAGATATAGTCATTTTGGTGTAAATTTTTGAAATTTTTAGAAGTGCTCTATCTCCTCGAGTCTTCAAGTTTTAGCATTTAAATTTAGTACATGGGTTTATTAATGCTAAATCTCGGGAGATTTTTTTATTTTTTTGAAATTTGACCCCCTGAACTGAAAAATGGGGGATTTTTTTATTTTGTAATCTAAAACACAAAAGGCTTCGTATCTTTATTGCCATTGGACCAAACTGAACCAAATTTCTGTATACATAATCTGTGGGCCACTAGAAGGCTAGAAATGGAAAAACTAACCACCCGAAATGGGGGAGGTCAAAAAATGAAAATTATTGCCCTAGGACCAAACTCAAATTTTGTATACATAATCTGTGGGCCACTAGAAGGCAAGAAATGCACAAACTAACCACCCAAAATGGGGGGAGGTCAAAAAATGAAAATTCTTGCCCTTGGACCAAACTCAACCAAATTTTGTATACATAATCTGTGGGCCTTTTAGGAAGCTAGAAATGCAAAAACTGGGTGCGGGGGTGGAATGCAGAGGACCCAGCGTGGAGGTGGGGGTGGAATAGGTGGGAAGGGTGCGTAGAGGAGTGCAGGGTGGGTTTGGAGGTGGAATGGGTTTGGAGTGCGCTGGTTGGGGTGCTGAGGTGGGGGTTCGGAAGGGGAGTCCAGCGTGTGTAGCTTCATGGTTAGCAAGAGGGCAGCCGAAGGCGGGCGTCGCAGCTAGTCATTTAATATAAGTATTTGAACGAAATTTTCTCTTTGGAAGAGACGGACTGGTAGAATTTTTAGCGGAAAGTGCTGCCTTCCATTAATTTCAGCTGATTAATCATTTAATTTTAGGAAATTTATTGAATCTAAAAAAATATATTCGTTCCTGAATCAGTCATAAAACAAATAGTATTGAATTAATTCAATTAAAAAGTTTTATGTTGAATTTAAAAAATTCTTTTGACATCCGATAATCATTAAAACGTGAAGCATTCATTTAAATTTTATATAGCATTAATTAAATAATATTATTATTGGGGTGGTAAATGAATAAGCTTTAATCAGATACTAATAAGAGTGTTTTATATTACTAATTATAGGATAAGCATATACCCAGGTCTACAATCCCAAATCATTCCGAATTGAAGTGTATTTATAAAAATGCTTACATATTTATTTGATATCTTTTAAGAGTGGAATTAAAGAAAGAAAGTATAATTTCATATTACAACTAAATGTGTATCTACTTGTTATTAATAGAACGTGTAAAAAGAACTGCGCATGTTCCTAAGAGTTTTAAAAATGTTGTGAACGGAGATTCTCAGAAATTTGAAAACTGAAGGCAGGAAAACCTACTACAATTGAAATACTGTAAAATATATTTTAATAAATGATTAATTTGTATAATAATAATAATAATTATTATTATTATTTACAATTAACGGATAACGAAATGCAAACTAGCATTTTAAACATTTTTGTATTATACTTCTTTTTTTAGTTTTAACAATAATAAATATCATGATTTGAAAATAAATATCTACACAAGACAATACATTTACATTTATTCAACCAGAATAAAATTCCTTCTTGTCTTCATTTTGAACATTACACCAGGTTCAAAAGGGCTCAATATACCTCATAGCAACATGAAATTAATTATAAAAATAAAAGTCAAAGCATCGGTTCCCAAAGGGATACCAAAATTAGCCAGCATGTGACGATGTTTGATTTGAGGCAGGTAACCCTCTTTAGACACACTTCTGTGCTGTTGGCATTTTTACAGGCTTTCCAATCCCAGTCGTGATGAGTGCATCCGCAGGGAATTAATTGAAAGAGAATGGAAGCTGCGAGCTTTTATCTTCCCTAGAAACGCTACGGCTTCAAACATTGTACATATTTGAATTATTTGAGTTTATTTTTAGTTTTTTATTTTGTTGCTTTTAGGTTTTTTGATCTCTCTTCATATATAATGCTACCAATTGCTTTTGAAGTAATAACTTAATAAAGAATAAAAATATGCGTGTTGATTCTTTGAGAGCTCTATATGAAGTATAAAGTCAGGAAGGTTGGAAAGGGCTATAGATCCATGTGTCGTTTTCAAATAAGTGTCCCTGAACGAATGAACGACAATTTTGCTGTTTGTTCCCTGATGTGTGACTTAATAGACCGAAAAAATTTCCACTTGATTGTTAAATAATTTATTGTCCTCTGCTCGATTTACTCTTACCCCCCTCACCCCTAGCCCATTCGCTTTCCTCTTATATCCTGTTCCTTTTTCTTCTATATTCCGGTTCCGCTTCATGAGTCTTGACTAATAGAGAGGACTTTCTTTCGTAGTTTAACAAGAGAGTGTGAGAATTGACTTATCAGATATCCTTGACCAGGATGTGGCAAGTACCTACAGTTTTGACTCATGAAATTTATATAATGGGCATTTTTTTTCATTATAAATATAGATCATAGAATGAAGACTGGTTTGAAGGTATCAACAATGCCTTGACCGAAATTTCAAAATATGAATGATTCATTATTTGGCGTAATGGTAAATAATAAATAAATAACAGTTGCCAGGTAGAAAGAAATTAAAATTAGATGAGAATATCTTTACGATAAGGGTTTACTATCCCAGTTTAGCTTCATTGTTTTATTTAGCAGGAAGTACGCAACATGACTTTTAAGTCCTCTCTGTGGCCTCATGGTTGAATGCTAAACAAAGTCTGTGGATTTGGGATTTCCACTTCTATCAATAATTTTCAAAATCACTTTCGTTCTAACCAGACTGAGGGAATATGTCTAGAGCTTTAGTTTAACAAACTTGGCTTAATAAAAAGATAGATATTAAATCAAATCAAAGGTCTATTCTCCTTATTGATGCAAATAAATATTCACAAATATAGTTAATTAAATACATTATACATATTATACATATGGTAATATGGGGCATCCCACGCCAAATCGTACCCAATTTTGCTTTTACATCTCTGACATTGTTGATTTTTTCTTTTAGTTCTAAGTAGTTGAGAGAGCCTTCATGATTTTTTCAATTTTTTTTATAGAATCGTTCATGAGATTTACTTTTTGAAAAATTAAGTTACTTTTTTTAAATGCCATAAATAGCTTCGCGAAAAATTGACCAAATGAAAGTTTTTTTTTCAAAATTTTCGTTTTACTAACGTATATACTTTTGATAAAAAAATATCAAACACATTTTAAAAACGATAACACTATGAGATTCTTAAGTTTCAGAAATAAATCGTCATTTTTAAAAATATATGTATCTACTGATCGATTTTCCTGTTGTAAAAAACTGTTGTCTATTTAACAAATTTTAAGTCATGTCCGGTAATGGACAATGAATTTTTAATTATGTTTTTTGTTTTTCCCTGATAATCAATAATTACACTATTAATCAAAAAATTTCCCCGTAAACCTAACAATGAATTCCAGTAGAGTTGTATACGCTGATTATCATGTAATTTCCCGATTTTTTACAACAGGGCAGAGCTTTGAGATATTTTCGGTCAAAATGACGAAAATGACCATTTTGAACTATATTCGAGTCCCATTAGATATTAAACTGTAATATTTGAAATCAAAATATTTTGTTGACGTAATAGAAAACAAATTCCTCTTTGATTTGGAAATGATCATTTGTTTTTAACTCAATTAGAACTCGAGTTATCACTAAAAAACTAAAACTTCGTGATTTTAAAAGATAATAAGCATATATATATAAACATAAGGTCTTAGTTTTTTTTGTTATAACTCGAGTTCTAATTGATCTAAAAACAAGTGGTAATTTGAAAATCAAAGAGGAAGCTGTTTTCTATTACGAAAATAAATTATTTTGATTTCAAATATTGCTTGTTTTAATATCTAATGGGACTCGAAATTAGGTCAAAATGCCCTTTTTTGTCAATTTGACCGATAATATCTCAAAACTCTGACGTGTTGTAAAAATCGGGAAATCGCATGATAATCATAGAATAAAACTCTACTGGAATCCATTATTAGGTTTACGGGAGAAATTTGTGTTTAATTTTTGTCGATCAGTGTTATTATTTATTAATAATCAACTTCAATGGTTATTATTATTTTCTTATTCTGAATTTCAAAGCTAATGCTTTAATATATTAAAATTAAATAGAATATTATATAAATGGAAAGCTCATTTTTAGGTAAAATAATTTTTATAAAAAGCTACACTACTTCTAAAAGAAGATTATATTCTTCAAAAAGAAACAAATATCTTGAATTAAATGAACTTATAATTAATTTATCTAGATGTGTAAGTTAAACAAACAGGATTTGTACAAACATTGAAATCTAATATAAATCCTTTCTTCGCCATCGAATGGGATTCCGTTCATTTAAGAGGGAGCGAGCTAGCACATGCATGTTTGTAGTTTGTTTGCGTTTGTAGGTACTTGTGTCGTGTGTATAGGAAATGCGTGGAGCCCACAGTTTAATTGTCAAGAAGAAAGGAGGCGAGAGTGGTTGTTCGAGCTATCAAGCTATCTCAATAATTGAACGCCACCGGAAATGGGCGATTCAAAGAGGAAAGTAAGTTACCGCAAAACGTGGACGACTTCTTTTCAATATAATTATATTAAATTGATTATTGATCTGAGACAGTTATAAATAGAAAATACAAAAACTTGAGTATTTTGCTTTATTTAATTAAAGGAATATTGCTTTTAATAAAATAAACATACTACTTTTATGTATTTAAGGTTAAAATAATTATATTTAAAAAACAGAAGACTCTCTCATTTTATTTTTAACCTAAAATAAAAACAATTCTGTTACCATCGACAGTGAAATCTTTTATTCAACTAATTTATGTATTTATTTCCATATGAATTATTTGAAGCACAAGAGAGACAGATGTAAAGCTTTCGAAGTAAAATAAATTAAAATTCTTCTTAATTGGGAAAATTTATCTTTATTACTCAAATACTAACCTCATTTTGAAAGTTTATACTTATTAATTACCATTTCATGCATTAATTATTGATACTACTTTTACTTATCACTTTTTCGAAATAATTCGCCAAATTTTATCTCACTAACTACAACCGTTCCCCATTTAAGCATTTGAATTTCTTTTTATTTCTACATTCCTAGAGAAGTTTTGAAGATAGAAAAGTCAAAATCTAATCAATTATTATTTATTTGAAATAGCAAAATTTCAACAGAAGGAGCTTTGTGAGAAAATCTGCGTTATTGAGTTACCTTCCGTAACGGAATCAGACGGTTAAACAGAAAGACAGAAATAATCATTCTTGTAGAATAAATTTTCCGGTGTTTCAGATATATAAGCAAAATAAATAAATAAATAAATAATATATAACATTTTAAGTAGAATTAAATACTTTTATATTTTGTGGAAAACTAATTATCTTTAATTTCTATGTGTCAATTTATTTATATATGTACCAAAATATATACACACTATTTAACCTGTTATGAATTGAGAAAGCCAAATATTTACATTTTTTACGAATTTTCTAACGAAGGTAAATAACACCTGACCTTTAATTTCAATAGAAATAAATGTTTTTCATTTAAGCAACATACCTATAGTAATTTATAATCAGAGTTATTAAGAAAAAACTAATAGAACTTCGTGTTGGTTTATTTCAACTCAAAATCTTGCTGTGCTTCTTCTAGAATCTATTATCTAGCTTAGGCTAGTGTGTTGCTTTGGTTTAACTTAGTTTTATTGAGATCTAGATTATAAAACATGTACACACATACTAATTATCATTCCGAACTCTGGAAACCACTAATTCTGTATTTTATATTATTTAATTTTATATATTTTAAAGTTATTTTATATTTTCAGTTAAAATTAAAATAGATAAAGTATTTGATCGTATGGGAGATACAAATTCTCAAACAAATAACATTTAGGAAATCCATTGCAATATTTTACTTAGATTATGGGTAAGTGAAAGTAATACAAATAAATTGAATTAATACTAATAGAGTATAATAACAATAATTGAAAATAGATAAACGATTTTTTCTATTTCCTACTACTTAAACCTTTCTGGTAACAAAACTTTATTAAATAAAATAAAAATAAATAAAGTTGTAAAAATTTGGAAAACTTTGCCATTTTAACTTTTGGTTTCTAAAACGAATCCGCTAACCAATCTACAAGCAGCTTTTTAACTTTTAGGCGGAAGCAATTTTTAGAATGTCTTTAAAGTCACGTGAAAGTGAGAAAAAGATTGAGAGATTTCACGTTTAAAGAGTTTAATACATATTTAAAAAAAAAGAAGTTTTTTGAATTAATAAAAATTAAACTTTTTTTTGTATGTGGTTGTATTATTGTTAGTTTAGACTGGAAAAAGTGTTTTAAAATTACAGTAAGCGAGATTGTCATAAACTCTTTATTTGGTATTATTAAATATTAGATGAAATCGAAACTCATCCTTATTATCGATGGCATGAATGGACAAACCGGAAGCTAATTTATTTCCTTTGAACATTCATGCCATCGATAATAACCATGGTTTCGATTTCGAAGGCACAATAATTCTGGACTCCGAAATGAGTTATACAAAAATAAAAATAAAAGAGTCACTATATGTATTAAAATATTTTGATGACTGTGTGAATTTTAAAATGGACTCAGAGAATACTTCAGAGTGCAAGCTTGGACGGGTATGAATGTTTAATTAAAAAAATGTATTAAATGTGTATTATATAGATAATAGATATGTATAAATGTAAAAATAAATTAGTCCTTTATAATGTGTTTTCAGAATAGATCAATATATAGATATATGATAGAGTTAGTTAATTGAGATTTGATTAGTACCGCGCGCCACGACACCTCTACTGTGCACCCTCTTCCATTATTTCAATCGGATTAAAAATTTGACACAACTAATAACTCATGACACTTGATAAATACATTAATTTTTTTAAAAAAATCGTTAGAGTCGCTTTTGAGAAAATAAAAAAAAAATCTTTCATGTAAATGTCTACTTCCGGTTTTCCGATTTCATCCAAAATCTTCATGTACTACTTCTAGAATAATGTAATATATAGAAAAGATTTATATAAACTCATTACTTTCATTCTGAAACTTTTGGGTCCAGGCACGTTGAAAATTCGCATGAAGCTAAAAGAAATTTTTATTTTTGACAAGGCTTGGTTCGATCACATATGTGTACCGCATTTTGTGTATAACTCCTAATTGACTGAAGATGGCCAAATAAAATTTAGGCCGAAACGTCTCATTAAAGGTGTTTTATTGAACCCAGTGATTCCATCTTTGGCTGATACCTTCTCCTTCATCTAGTATACTTCCAGAATATATCGAGCTTAAGTTTCGAATTTCGTAGCTCTGAGACTTATTGTTGCGAAAACGTGGGAGAGTACATTCTTACCTACGTAAAGATCAACTTCCGGTTTTTCTATTTTAGCAAAAATCTTGTGATACTTCTTGTAGCCTCTAGATAGTTTAAGTTTCAAATTTCAAGGCTCTGCGACTTTTCGAAGACGAGATATGAACGATTAAAATATTTATTTTACGACATTTCTAATTTACAAACCCTTCTTCTTTTTAAATCGGATTAAAAATTTGACACAACTAATAACTCATGACACTTAATAAATACATTAATTTTTAAAAAATCATCACTACCGTTTTTGAGAAAATAAAAATAAACTGCAACGTATCGTTGCTAAACTTTATCCAAATTCATTTGAAATATTAATTTGTTTATTCCTTTATTATTAATCAGATATCACTTGCAATTTGCAGTTAATGTTGACTTTAATTGAAAAATAATGATCGATTCTCATTTAACAGTCGAGGAATAACCATTCTACATTCGATTTTTAACATTTCGGTTATTTAACCATTGATGAAGACATGAAGGAATCGACTTAAAATCAAAAATAGCTATCGATTCTCATCTAATACTTGAGGAATAACAATTCTAGATGAGGTTTTTGACCTTTCGATTATTATTAGTAACCATTGCTGAGGACATGGAGGAATCGACTTAAAATCAAAAATAACGATCGATTTTTCTAATACTAGAGGAATAACCTTATTGCATTTCATTTTTGAGGTTTTGACTATTAATGACAACCTATACTGAAAACGTGGAAGAATCGACTTAAAATCAAAAAGACTAAATTTTTTTATGGCAAACAACTCAAGCTTGAGTTGTATACCAAAAAAGAATTTAGTCTGTATGATTTTAAGTTGATTCTTCAATGTTTTCAGTACAGGTTGCCATTAATAGTCAAAATATCAAAAATGGAATGCAATAAGGTTATTCCTCTAGTATTAGATGAGAATCGATCGATATTTTTGATTTTAAGTCGATTCCTCCATGTCCTCAGCAATCGTTACCAATAATAATCGAAAGGTTAAAAATCTAATCTAGAATTGTTATTCCTCAAGTATTAGATCGATATGAGAATCAATCGCTATTTTTGATTTTAATTAGATTTCTCTATGTCTTCAACAAAGGTAACGGAAAAGAAAACAACGCAGTTGCTATGGTTACTTATAAAATTTCGTCCCAAATTTTTAGCATTTCACAGAAAGAAGCCTATCCATTCTTACTTGAGCAAGGTTAAATGAGCTTTATTAAAACGATCAAATAATAAATTTTAAAGAATTTAAAATAAAAAATTAAAAACTGGTCTATCTTACTATAGATTAAAGTACTTTAAAATATAATTTTACTAAAAACTTTATTTAACCTTTTTTGTGGTCACCAAGTTATTTAATTAGGATATTAAATTTCATAAAAATTGGTTAAGTCATTTTCAAGATATTTAGAAAAAACTAAAAAAGTACAGAAATAAAGTACTAATGTTTGTGGGCCGATATGTACCAAAAACTAATCAGCGCTTCATTTTATTAAAAAAAAGGTAGGTTTTCAATTTCATTTCAATCGGTGCAAAGGTATGGAAAAAATCGTGGGCCAAAAAAGCGATAACATCCATACATCCATCCGCACGCACTAAATGAAATAAACTGCAACGGATCGTTGCTAAACTTTATCCAAATTCATTTGAAATATTAATATGTTTGTTCCTTTATTATTAATCAGATATCACTTGCAATTTGTAGTTCATATTGACATTAATTCAAAAATAATTCTCATTTAATAGTCGAGGAATAACCATTCTACATTGATTTTTGACATTTCGGTTATTATTGTAACCATTGCTGAAGACATAGAGGAATCGACTTAAAATCAAAATAGCCATCGATTCTCATCTAATACTTGAGGAATAACAATTCTATATTAGGTTTTTGACGTTTCGATTATTATTGGTAACCATTGCTGAAGACATGGAGGAATCGACTTAAAATCAAAAATAACGATCGATTCGTATCTAATACTAGAGGAATAACATTATTGCATTCCATTTTTGATGTTTTGACTATTAATGGAAACCTCTACTGAAAATGTGGAAGAATCGACTTAAAATCAAAAACACTAAATTCTTTTATGGCAAACAACTCAAACTTGAGTTGTTTACCAAAAAAGAATTTACTCTTTTTGATTTTAAGTCGATTCTTCCACATTTTCAGTAGAGGTTTCCATTAATAGTCAAAACATCAAAAATGAATGCAATAAGGTTATTCCTCTAGTATTAGATAAGAATCGATCGTTATTTTTGATTTTAAGTCGATTCCTCCATGTCTTCAGCAATGGTTACCAATAATAATCGAAACGTCAAAAATCCAATATAGAATGATTATTCCTCAAGTACTAGATGAGAATCAATCGCTATTTTTGGTTTAAAGTTGATTTCTCTATGTCTTCAGCAATGGTTACTAATAAAAACCGAAACGTCAAAAATCCAATATAGAATGGATATTTCTCAAGTATTAGATGAGAATCAATCGCTATTTTTTATTTTAAGTCGATTCCTCCATGTCTTCAGCAATGGTTACTAATAAAAACCGAAACGTCAAAAATCCAATATAGAATGATTATTCCTCAAGTACTAGATGAGAATCAATTGCTATTTTTGGTTTAAAGTCGATTTCTCTATGTCTTCAGCAATGGTTACTAATAAAAACCGAAACGTCAAAAATCCAATATAGAATGATTATTCCTCAAGTACTAGATGAGAATCAATCGCTATTTTTGGTTTAAAGTCGATTTCTCTATGTCTTCAGCAATGGTTACTAATAAAAACCGAAACGTCAAAAATCCAATATAGAATGATTATTCCTCAAGTACTAGATGAGAATCAATCGCTATTTTTGGTTTAAAATCGATTTCTCTGTCTTCAGCAAAGGTAACGGATAAGAAAACAACGCAGTTGCTATGGTTACTCATAAAAATTCCTCCCAAATTTTTATCATTTCACAGAGAGAAGCCTATCCATTCTTACTTAAGCAAGGCTAAATGAGCTATATTAAAACTTTCAAATGAATAAATTTTAAAGAATTTAAAAATTAAAAAAAAGTACTCTCTTACTCTAGAGTAAAGTACTTTAAAATATAATTTTACTAAAAACTTTATTTAACCTTTTTTTGTGGTCCCCAAGGTACTTAATTAGGATATTAAATTTCATCAAAATTGGTTAAGTCATTTTCAAGATATTTAGAAAAACTAAAAAAGTACTGAAATAAAGTACTAATGTTTGTGGGCCGATATGTACCAAAAACTAATCAGCGCTTCATTTTGTTAAACTAATGGTACGTTTTCAATTTCATTTTAATCGGTGCAACGGTGTGGAAAAAATCGTGGGCCAAAAAAACGATAACATACATCCATACATCCATCCATCCATACATCCTAAAAAAGGAGACACATCACAAATCTCTAATTACAGGCCTATCTCGATCACCTCTGTTCTTTCCAAATTAATGGAATTAGTCATAAACCAACACGTCCTTCATCACTTAGAAAACAATAAATTAATTCACGATAGGCAATATGGATTCAGACAAAATCGTTCCACAGGCGACATCTTAACCTATGTCACCCACACCTTGAACAATACTCTAGAGGCCGGAAAAGAAACCCTCGCTGTAGCCCTTGATATCTCCAAAGCTTTTGACCAGGTTTGGCACAAAAATCTTCTTGCCAAACTACCAGCCTTTGGATTCACACCAACACTTCGCAAATGGATTGAAAGCTTTCTGACAAACCGAAGTATAAAAGTTGTGGTTGATGGAACATCTTCTGAATCGTTCTCCACAAACTCTGGTGTTCCCCAAGGCTCTGTAATCTCCTCCACACTCTTCCTTATTTATATAAACGACCTTATTGATCAAACGGCAAACCCCACTCATTGTTACGCCGACGATAGCACTCTACACGGCAAACCCTCTCTCCCGAATAATCGAATCAATATTGCCTCCTCAATTACTCTCGACCTAGACAAACTGAATAAATGGGGCTCTCAAAATTTAGTTAACTTCAATTCAAACAAGACTCAATGTTGTCTAATTTCTAGGCGCGAAAATAGAGATTTCCCTGATATTCACTTCGATTCGAATACCCTGAAAAATGTGTGACAGCCTATCCATGTTGGGCGTCTCTGTCGCATCTGACCTGTCTTGGAATGAACACATCTCCTCTGTGGCGAAATCTGCAGCAAGGAAGATTGGCTTCTTATTCAGGTCCAAGCGATTTTACAAACCCCCACAACTTCTCACCATCTACAAGGCCCAAATCCGCCCCTGTCTCGAATACGGCTCTCATCTGTGGAGAGGAGCCTCAAAATATTCTCTTGCTACCCTTGATGCAATTCAGAAACGAGCCGTCAGGCTAATTGACGATTCTACCCTCACCGACTCCCTCGACTCGCTGGCTCATCGAAGAGATGTCTCCGCCCTTTCCCTTTTCTATAGATACTATCACGGCAGGTGCTCTGATGAGATAAAATCAATAATTCCCCCAAAGCATGCTTTGCACGCAGCACACGTTTTGCCGACTCCCAACACTCTTTCGAGGTCAAATTAGAAAAGTGCCGGACCACTTCATTCGCGAATTCATATATCCCCATGACTTCAAGGAACTGGAACTCTCTCCCAGCCTCTATCTTTCCCAGCACCTATGATCTTCAAACCTTCAAAACCAGGGTGCATAGACACCTACGTCTACACCCTCTCACTTAAACAACTTTCCCTTCTCTTCGGTAATGCAAGGGTCTTTCGAGATCCATAGGGCTACATCTTTACTGGTGCACCCCTTCTTGCATTCGATTGCATTAAAAAAAAAAAAAAAAAAACATCCATCCATCCGCACGCACTAAATGAAAAAATCGCACTTTTGGCCTCTCGACGAGAGCCCTTGTAATTTTTGGCAAAACCGTCACGTGTTAAAATTCAACCTAATTGAATACTACAATTTGTTACTTTAATTGAGTCCATGGGTTCCGTAGTCTTTACCTGAGGACCCTTTGAAGGCACGCTTGCCCCAAGAGCGATTACAATACTTTACCCATGTTTTGCATTGGATAAAGTAAAAATCGCACTTTTTGGCCTCTCGACGAGACCCCATGTAATTTTTGGCAAAACCGTCACGTGCTAAAATTCAACCTAATTTAATACTACAATTAGTGACTCTAATTGAGTCCATGGGTTCTGTAGTCTTTAACTGAGGACCCTTTGAAGTCGCGCTTGCCGCGAGACCGATTACAATACTTTACCCATGCTTCGCATTGGATAAAGTAAAAAACGAAAAGTCTTTCATGTAAATGTTCACTTCCGGTTTTTCGATTTCAACCAAAAGCTTGCTGTACTCTTTCTATTCTACTAGTATATAGACCTTAAGTATCGAATTTTGTAGCTCTGAGACTTATGGTTGCCAAACTCAGGGGGGTCCATACATACGTACATACGTACGCACTGACGATTGGATTTTTGGCCCCTTTTTGGTCCTCTGGGGACCAAAGTTTCCGGTTTTATGTCCTAAATCCGATTTTCAACTATTAAGGCCATCGATTTCTTCCACCTAGAAGTTACAAAATTAAATAAACTTTTTTCATCTCTGAGATACAAGCTCTCAAAAGGTCAGCACCCAGACAGGGCATCGCAATACTTCCAAATTATATTCTCTGAATATAAATGTGAAAGTAAAAAATTTAATTGATCATCAGTTCAAATCAGATTCTAAATTCAATGACAAGTGTTTTAAAATTTTTTCAAGTATCCATGTTAATAAATTGAGAATGAGTTATATATTATGCAAATTGACAAATTCCAAATCTTGAATGAAATTGTATCTATGAATGTGAAATTTTATGATTTTTATTTTGTATAATTGTATATATAAATAAACTGCAACGGATCGTTGCTAAACTTTATCCAAATTCATTTGAAATATTAATATGTTTGTTCCTTTATTATTAATCACATTTCACTTGCAATTTGTAGTTCATATTGACATTAATTCAAAAATAATTCTCATTTAATAGTTGAGGAATAACCATTCTACGTTTGATTTTTGACATTTCGGTTTTATTGGTAACCATTGCTGAAGACATGGAGGAATCGACTTAAAATCAAAAATAGCCATCGATTCTCATCTAATACTTGAGGAATAACAATTCTACATTAGGTTTTTGACGTTTCGATTATTATTGGTAACCATTGCTGAAGGCATGCGACCTAAAATCAAAAATAACTGATCGATTCTTATCTAATACTAGAGGAATAACCTTATTGCATTCCATTTTTGATGTTTTGACTATTAATGGCAACCTCTACTGAAAACGTGGAAGAATAGACTTAAAATCAAAAAGACTAAATTCTTTTATGGCAAACAACTCAAGCATGAGTTGTTTACCAAAAAAGATTTTAGTCTTTTTGATTTTAAGTCTATTCTTCCACGTTTTCAGTAGAGGTTGCCATTAATAGTCAAAACATCAAAAATGGAATGCAATAAGGTTATTCCTCTAGTATTAGATATGAATCGATCGTTATTTTTGATTTTAAGTCGATTCCTCCATGTCTTCAGCACTGGTTACCAATAATAATCGAAACGTCAAAAACCTAATGTAGAATTGTTATTCCTCAAGTATTAGATGAGAATCGATGGCTATTTTTGATTTTAAGTCGATTCCTCCATGTCTTCAGCAATGGTTATCAATAAAAACCGAAACCTCAAAAATCCAATATAAAATGGTTATTCCTCAAGTACTAGATGAGAATCAATCGCTATTTTTGGTTTAAAGTCGATACCTCTATGTCTTCAGCAATGGTTACCAATTAAAACCGAAACGTCAAAAATCCAATATAGAATGGTTATTTCTCAAGTATTTGATGAGACTCAATCGCTATTTTTGGTTTAAAGTCGATTCCTCTATGTCTTCAGAAATGGTGACCAATAAAAACCGAAACGTCAAAAATCCAATATAGAATGGTTATTCCTCAAGTACTATATGAGAATCAATCGCTATTTTTGGATTAAAGTCGATTCCTCTATGTCTTCAGCAATGGTTACCAATAAAAACCGAAACGTCAAAAATCCAATATAGAATGGTTATTCCTCAAGTATTTGATGAGAATCAATCGCTATTTTTGGTTTAAAGTCGATTTCTCTATGTCTTCAGCAATGGTCACCAATAAATACCGAAACGTCAAAAATCCAATATAGAATGGTTATTCCTCAAGTATTTGATGAGAATCAATCGCTATTTTTGGTTTAAAGTCGATTCATCTATGTCCTCAGCAATGGTCACCAATAAAAACCGAAACGTCAAAAATCCAATATAGAATGGTTATTCCTCAAGTATTTGATGAGAATCAATCGCTATTTTTGGTTTAAAGTCGGTTCCTCTATGTCTTCTGCAAAGGTAAGGGATAAGAAAACAACGCAGTTGCTATGGTTACTTATAAAATTTCCTCCCAAATTTTTAGCATTTCACAGAGAGAAGCCTATCCATTCTTATTTAAGCAAGGCTAAATGAGCTATATTAAAAGGTTCAAATGAATAAATTTTAAAGAATTAAAAAATTAAAAAAGTACTCTCTTACTCTAGAGTAAAGTACTTTAAAATATAATTTTACTAAAAACTTTATTTATCCTTTTTTGTGGTCCCCAAGGTACTTAATTAGGATATTAAATTTCATCAAAATTGGTTAAGTCATTTTCAAGATATTTAGAAAAAACTAAAAAAGTACTGAAATAAAGTACTAATGTTTGTGGGTCGATATGTACCAAAATCTAATCAGCGCTTCATTTTGTTCAAAGAATGCTAGGTTTTCAATTTCATTTCAATCGGTGCAACGGTGTGGAAAAAATCGTGGGCCAAAAAAACGATAACATACATCCATCCATACATACATACATACATCCGCACGCACTAAATGAAAAAATGGCACTTTTTGGCCTCTCGACGAGACCCCATGTAATTTTTGGCAAAACCGTCACGTGCTAAAATTCAACCTAATTGAATACTACAATTTGTGACTTTAATTTAGTCCATGGGTTCCGTAGTCTTTACCTGAGGACCCTTTGAAGCCACGCTTGCCCCGAGAGCGATTGCAATACTTTACCCATGCTTTGCATTGGATAAAGTAAAAAATGTTTCAATTTTCAGTACTACTTAAGATGATCTACCAGGGATGACCAAAATTGTTTAGTAAATCTATCTAATAAATAATGTTAATTGTCTAAAATAACTCTATTTATTTATTTTATGTGACTGAACAAACACTTTAATATATCAAATAAAAATTCTACAAGTCATTTAAGTTTTGGAAGAATCTTAGATTACATAAATATTAAAAATCTCAGACCAAATGATACAGTTAATAGTCGAATCAAATACTAATTTATATAGCAGTGAGGAAAATTATATATTTTTCAGGATAAAACGAGTTTTTTCTATTGTACTTATAGATTTTTTTGAAAAACAAATATTAAAATTAGCTAAATATTAATTATTTAGATCTTGACCTGGAATACATATCATGATGATAGGATTTATTTTATTAAATGGGATCGTATGCAAGAAAGAGTGCATCGAGAAATACAGCTCTTATCGGTTTAGCCAGATCCTTGCATTGACGAAAAGTTTTATCAAGCGAAAGGGTGAAGACTGAGGTAAATAACAACCGGGTCTTGAAGGATTACAGTTTGTAAGTGTTGGAAAGAAAGGAATCAAGGGGGTTAATATTAAGGGCTGTTACCTTTGATTGACCACACGTGGTCGTTGATGTTGCCAACGTCACTTTCTCGACACCAAATGAAGCAAAAAATAAGAATTTAAGGAATCTCTTTTATCGATTAGATAATTGAGCTGGCCAAAATTCCCAGAAATATTTCGATAAAGAATTCTTTAATAAATTTCCAACCTCATTTTTTGAGCAATTGTATTATAATAATTTGATAAAAAATTTTAATTAAATTTATCTACCTATGCATAGGGCAGTGACGTGTACCAATCTTCCACTAAAACACTCTCCTAAAATGAAATATATATTTTAAATTATGTTGATATATTTTAAAATTTTAATTAACAAAACTGTGTAATCCTTTTAAATTAATAAAATACCTAGGTATCTACATTTTTTTCTAACATTCCGATTTTTTTTTCAAAGCTATTTTTGAACCTCGCAATGTGATCTACACATTTACGGGGTCTATCTTCAGGGATCCCAAACTGGGGGACGCGTCCCCTTTGGTGGCGCGAAGGAACATTAAAAAGGGGGGGGTGAGAGAGCATTTTATTTCGGAAAAAAATTCCTTATATTAAATATAAATATAGATACCCGCTAACGACCTACTTGTGCGGGAAAGGGTTTTCTGTTTTGGTGGCAATTAAGACCAAACAACGGAACAAGCTGGATGTTGAGAGCGACTTACGATGCGCATTTTCAAACATAAGACCGAGAATTTCTCATCTCATTGAGAAAATTCAGCAGCACCCTTCACATTAATAATTATTTGGTACGATTTGTGTATATTTTTCTTGATCCTTATTTATTTTATTTTGTATTTTGGCTTACTTGTTAAATAATATATATAATTTGACTATTTTTTACCATATGGGGATGGGTGGGGTGGGGGGGCGTGAGCATTTCATGATATCAAAAAGAAGGGCACCGTATGAAAAAGTTTGAGAACCCCTGTAGTAAATCAGAGTCATTCTTGCCTTTTTAGTTTTTTTTTTTCATATAATCACCTATTTTCGATAATACATTAATCTACGACTTATTTATTAAGTGCCTACCACTTTATTTATCGTTCTTGAGATGTAGGAAGAGAGAAGAAATTATTTTCTTTGAAGCCCTTTCTATTTTGGACTCCGTTTTGGAAAAATACCATATTAGCTATAACTATTTTGATTATTTATGTCCATCGATTAATTAATTTCTTCGTCACGCCCTTGAAGCTCCGATATCATTTTGGTCTACCTTCATACGGATATTGGATCACATTGCTATTTTTGGCAATAGGGTTTAACTCTCGATGAAGTCAACTCAATCCTTCAAACATGTAGTAAAATTTATCCATAACATGTCCGATTTAGTAAATTTCTGTCGTTACAGTTAATTAATAAAGTTGTTTTAGAGAAATAAGGACAATATCTTATGCAAATCATTTTTATTTTTTTCCAACGTTTCGTCAACTTTGTTGAGTTCCTTAGGCCTCTAAAAAATGAAATACCTCAATTAATATTTATTATAACAATTTCAAATCAAAAACAAACTTTGATCTCAAAACCACTTCAATACATACAAAAAACAAATCAACACAAACAAAAAACTCATTTTACATGGCCAAATAAATTAACTTCCTTGCATATTTGTCATTTTATCAATATTCCTTCTTAGCAAACATATCAGGCCAGTCATCAAACAGATTGAAAATATTTTCTTTTTCAAATCTTAAAATATCTTTCTTTGTTCTTTTCTATATATACATTTATACTATTTTATTTTTCTCAAAAACAAAAAGATCAAATTTTGTTTTTAATATGAAATTGTTATAATATGTAGTAATTGAGGCCTTTCATTTTTTGAGCCCTGAGGAAGTCAACAAACTTGACGAAACGTTGGCAAAAAATAAAAATTATTTGCATAAGCTTTTGTTCTTATTTCCTTCAACAACTTTATTAATTTACTAAATCGCACATGTTATGGATAAATTTTATTAGATATTTGAAGGATTGAGTTGACTTCATCGAGAGTTAAACCCGAGTGCCAAAAATAGTAATGTGGTCTAATATCCCTATGAAGGTAGACCAAAATGATATCGGAGCTTCAAGGGCGTGACGAAGAAATTTGAGACAGAACCACAGAAGCTTGCATTAATAAACTGCATATCTATAGCAATTTCCAGTTTAATATTTTAAACCATTTGCTAATTATAAAAATGGCCACACTACTAAAATTTCCCTCAACGCAATAAAAGTTTTCATTTTTGTTTTTATTAAATTATGTTTTAAGCTTAGTAATTTATTTCGAGGAGACTAAATATTTATTTATATTCTAAAGTCTAATTAACAATTTTTTATGTAACTTTATATGGTACATCAATCAGTTCCCATATAAGAAAAGTTAGAGATAAACGACTTAAAGGTCAAGACCTTAAGGGACAGTGTTCGATTCGGTGTTCGATAACATCTCTTGGGTTAGTGATTTAAGCTTATCGAGCGAGCTTTATTTCAAGATAAAATTGAGTTCGGTGAAAACAAATTCTCAAATCTTTTAGTGAATTGATAACAAGTCTTTGGCTTTTTATAAAAAATTGAAAGAGAGATAGGATCAATTAAAATGTAACTTGGTAAACAATAAATGTAGAAACTCAGCAAGGAGAAATATAATTAAACAAACAAATCAAGCATGAATATACACTTAGTATTAAATATGATTTGTCAATCTAGAACACGCAATCTAAAAATAAATACAAAAGAAATTTGCTTAATTTCTTGACTGTTTGTAACACAAGATTCAGTATACACTTAAAATTAATAGAAGATTCTACAAAATTGTTTTTTTTTCGAAGGTAGAATAATCTATTTTATAAAATCGAATCAATCTGAGATGTTACAGATAATTTTATTTACATGTCAGAAGGGTTACTTTTCCTTAGGACCCAAGGATCAGAAAGATATACGGGACAAACAGCCGATCCTTCCAGATTAATCCATCTGACATATAGTACAATACATGGCCACTAAATTTCAGCCAAAGATCTTAGATGTTCCTTGTAGATTTCGTCGATGTTGATTCGAAATTCAAAACGGTCTATTTATTCTATAGGGTTTGACTGTGTAATTAAACTCATCATCAAAATTTTATGATAAACATGCTAAGACCTTGACTGAGTGGCTGAATATATGCGTCATATGCGCTGGTTCCTAAGGACTGATAACTGATGACTAAAAATCTCAGTAAAATGAAATATTAAACCTAATTTACCATCAAAGTTTTAGTTCAGTATGACCAACTGAAAGGACCATTTTTTTTTAATTTTCAGATTTGATGTCTTTAAATTTAACAAAATATGCCGACAAAGCGCATACCGAGGACTCTTTATATTTTACAAAATAATTGAAAAATCAAATTCATCGATAAGAAGAGAATGAGTGAATTTTCGAATTTTTTCATAATTTTAAGTTAATCCATTTCTAAACTCCGATAGGTTCAAAAATAATCAGGGGATCTCTTATTCTATCATTTTGAATTGAATAAAATTTAAAAAAATTTATTTTATTTCTGCTTAAAGAGATCTGTACATAGGGTTATACCATAAAAAATATAATATATTTTATATTTTCGGCTTCCCCAAAATAATCTTTGATTAAAATTTTAATATTTATGATTTTTGATTTCGGGAAAAATTAACACATAAATATAATGTATATATATTTTTGAAGTTTATTTAATTTACGGGTTACAAACTTTGACACAGGGACATTGAATCGGCACATTACAAGGATTTTGTTTTACATCTGAGTGAAACAAGTTACATAAGTTGGTTTAAAAAAAAATTTAAATATTTAAAGTTCATCATTGATAGATTTTTTAAATTTTCCAAAAATAAAAAATAAAATAAATATTGAAGGTGACAATAAAAGAGTGTATCTTCTGCTGGAATTATAAATTTTATTTATCGTTATAAATAAATAAAATTTATAATTCCAGCAGAAGACACACTCTTTTATTGTCTCCTTCAATGTATAAAAATTATGCTACCCTCGGCACAAAAACTTTCAATTTAATGAAATAAATGGGTTTTTTTTTTGAGTATTTTAGAGTTTAGGAGTGAGAAATTAATATAATTTATTTTTTTCTTTCCTCCCCTTGGAACAAATAAATAATAATTATTTTATTTTATTATTGCTCTTTTACTACTGCAGTAGGCATAAGTGTAAGACATGTAGCAATGCACAAAATATGCCAGAATATTTTTTATTTTAAGAGGTAATTGCCGAAACATTGGAAGTCTTTTTGCATAAGAACAAAAGGAAAAAAATTCCACAAATAGGCCCCTATGGAGCCTCGCTAGATTTCTCAAGATTTAGAGAGCCTTTTGGACTTTCGAATTGACCCCTGGAGGAAGATAGGAACCACTTGGAAAAGAAAACCATTGATCCAGTGTTATAATTCACTTTTTCGTCTAATGATGTATTTTTATCTTTCTCAATAAAAAGATTCGAACAAAAAAAAATAAAAAAAAATTAGGTATTTAAATGCATGGCTTAATTTCCGTTGTAAATGGCAGAATTAATTGTGCCTTTAATTTTTAGTCCACTCCGAACTGAATAGAATGAATTATTAATAACATTATTTGTACTCGAGGAAACCCTTTCGCTATGTCCACTTGGAAAAAATCTTTTGTTTAAATATATATATATATATATATTCTGTTGAGTTCTGCAAATGACATACAAGTGGGAGTGGCAGCAAGATATTTAATGACTTTGGGATTCGAAGAAGCGATGAGAAAGAACGAGTCTTTATTCACCAATCCAGGCTCCATTGTCGTTTTTCTTGTTCTTAATAAATGTTACAATTGGATCAGAGTTAAGGGATAAATTACTTTTACACTTGCATATTTTTTAGCTTATGACTATCAATGGACCATATTTCATTGAAAATTAGAACAATAAAACCGACATCCAATTAATCTAATCCCAACCAAAACATTCTTTATAAAAACAGGCCAAGTTTAAAAAAGTAGTGAAATCTAATGTGCAGCCAAGTTGTATTCGCAAGGATAATCAAGTTGAGAAAATAGAACTTTTAATTAAAATGCATTATTTCCACTTTGAATGACAATCTAAATTTATGGATTCTAAATTTTTAATTTAGATTATTTTCGATGAAACTTGGCTGTTCACGAATTTAGTTCATTAACCCTAACAGTATAATTCGTAACAGCCACGTTTTTTCACAGAATGTTTTGGATGGGATTTCTTTTCTTTTTGTAAGCTACATGAAAAGCGCTATGTAAAATTTAAGTTGAGTTAGGTCCAACGGGCTAGAATTTTCATCCCCCCCCCGCTCATTTTTGGTGGTTAGTTTTTGCATTTCAAGCCTTCAGGGGGCCCACAGAATATGTATATAAAATTTAGTTGAGTTTGGTCCAACCGACTAGAATTTTCATTTTTGATCCTTCCCCTCATTTTGAGGGGGTTGAAAGATATAAAGTTTGGAATTTTTCCTTTGTTTGTGTCACAAACTCTACTAGCAGAGCGAAATTTCATGAAGCCGGAATGATTGGAAGTACCCTATAGGTTTTGATGACCTATCAGTGAGTGAGAGCCAAAATTGGCTATTTCCTCAGGTCAATATCTCAGAATCAATTTAAGCTATATTATTGAAATTCGGCACTCTCTTCAAGATGGATTACATAATTATATGTGTATAATTTTAGCTTTGTATCTCAAATTGGTTCCGAGCTGCAGGAGGGTCAAAATTGGCTCGAAATGGTTCGTGTAAATAGCGTACAGTGTGTACGGCCAAGCCAGTGCTCGAACTTGGCCTGCGCACGCTGTGCGCTTTGATCTTGTCTAATAGATGCGTCGATAGAAACCTTCCACGCATCTCTTTTGATTTTAACACACTAGGTTCACTGATAATACTATATATTAATTTTAGGTGTCTTTTTGTGATCTTACCTCTCTCGGAATTACCAAATCAAGTCAATGAACACCCATTCGTTGTCAAATTGGTTAAGAAATGAACTCATCCATTCGCCAATTCGTTTATCAATATGACTTCTTGAAAGTTAAACTCGCTTCCTGACACCATCTTTCGCTTGACCTACAACCTTCGGTTATTCATGACCATCATCCACAGGTATATTGGAGTCTAAACCAGTCAGGACAAGGACGATTTTTAAAAGTATTTTATAAACTACTTTAATCAATTAATAAGTCTAAAATAATATTAATATATGTATTACTTTTAATTAAAACCAGGTACTAACTAGATAAAGAATAGTCAATGAAAGCTGTCCGCCTGTATCTATGCAACCGAAAGACGCCTCTTGATCGGACTAGTCTACCGTACAGGCGTTCTTGCTAAATGAACATTTTTCATAATGTTTTCAAAATTTATACCGTACTTTATTAATCACAGTGATCAAAAGACGAGGATATTATTAATAATGACTTGTTATTATTAATACAAACCGGATTATTAAATCAACCGTAACATATATTTATACCTCTGATAAAAAATAAATAATATAGAATTAGAAATTTGAAGTATTTTTTAAGGTGATAAGTGTAGAGTATAGAATTATTTTTTGAGGGAGGGGGAGGGGAATAAAAACAAAACAAAATCAAAATTTTATAAAAATAATCTAGGTGTTTATTAATATAAAAATGCTAAATAAAATTATAAAGATATTGTACATTAGATTTCATTATATTTAGATTTATAATAAATATAGAGAATCTATATAGCCACTATACATATAGTTACTATATAGTTTGAAAAATTGTACTACTAGGGTTGGTAACACCTGGATAGGTACAACTTCAGGGTATTTAAGGAAAACAAAGAAATTCCTCCAGAGCGTATATGAAAATAAAAAGTTCTTCTAGTTGACCCTGAACAATATTAAGTGCTTATAATGTGTCCTTAACCCTTAACTTAATAATATACAAAAACAAAAAGTAAGAATAAGGGAGATTAATAGAGAATAAATATTAAATAAAATTATAATAGATATAATATAATAATATTCAAAATAAATTCCAAGTTGAAAGCCTTTAAAATTATAGAAATTGAGGCTGTATCTGGAGTCAAATTTCATTTAATTTTACTCGAAAAAAGTCATTCTAAAACTTTAGAAATCAATGTTTTAAGGGTTTAAGGAATGGCGGATCGGGTAGGTAATTTATTTGCCTCATTTTTTCAATAATCCCATTTTTTAAGAAATGTTAATGTAAGAAAAAAATCTTATATTTATATCAATAAAATAATATTATATAGAATTAAATTTTCATTCTATTATAACTATTTTGTATTTTGTTTTTATATTTTTTGTACTTAAACATACCTGTAACCTAAGAAAAATAGATAAATAAATAATATAGAATATAGGGCTTAATTAAGGGCTGTTACCTTTGAGTGGCTGCGCGTGGTCGTTGATGTTGCCTCGTCACTTTCTCGACACCAAATGAAGAAAGAAATAAGAATTAAAGGAGTCACGTTTATCGATTAGATAATTGAGCTGGCCGAAATTCCCCGAAATATTTCGATAAAGAATCCTTTAATATATTCTCAAATTCATTTTTATGCTATTCTTGTATAATAACAATTTCATAAAATATTTTAATTAAATATATAATTAAGGCAGCGACGTGCCTATTCGGTGGAGCTAATCTCCCCACTAAAATACTCTACTAAATTTAAGTGTATTTTAAAATTTTGATCAACATAACTTATTTCTAATAATATCTAGGTATCTATATTATTTTTCTAACATTCTGATTTTTTTTCAAAACTATTTTTGAACCTCGCAATGTATCCTACACATGTTTATAGGGCCTTAGTAGATCGAGTCATTCTTGCCTTTAATTTATTTATTTATCTTTTATAATAACCTATTTTAGAAATACATTAATCAATGACTTATCTATTAAGCAAGTGCCTAACACTTTATTTATTGTTCTTGAGATGCAGAAATTATTTTCTTTGAACCCCTTCCCATGTTGGACTCTGTTTTGGAAAAAAACCATATTTACTGTATAAAGAAAGAAATCACAAGAGAGTCATTCCCTAAAACGGACATGTCATGGATAATTTTTATCACATGTTAGAAAGATTGAGTTAACTCCATCGAGATTAAACCCGAGTGCCAAAAATAGTCATATGCTTATTCCAAGAGGGATCAGAATACTTTAATTACACGCATGGGGATCAGAATCGTCGAAAGAGAATCATTGCAGATTTCTACGTCAGAAACTCGAATTAAATTACCACTCATAGTGTTTACAAATTTAAATTTTTTCACAATATCACATAGGCAAAGAAACAAAACTATTTTACTTCTGGGTAAAATGAAGAGAAGAATCCTAGGTTTATTAAAAATATATCATATACCAAATATAGGTAAAATATATATTCATATATAAACTTTTTAATCTCTATGGATTATAGATTAATTTTAAATATGAGAGTCCCAGAAACACGTGTCCTCAATAAGAGGATGAATTTATAGAATTTATACAATACTACATATAGCATATAGGTATAAATAATAGAACTCGCCCATATGAAAATCCGAAATACTCTACCGTTCTAATTAATTAAATCATGACTCGTCCTACGATAAATTCTCTAGTCAGAACAAATCCTCTTTTGTAGATGGCTTCATTGACTATGGACTAACTCGCCAATCTAGCTTAGTCTCTATTTACTTTATTCACGAAAATAATGAAAAAAAGAAAACATTTTCACCAACTGATTCATTGTGGCAATTCAATGTAAAAAATGTGTCTCCGTTTAAACATTGTTCAATTAATTAAAGTTTTCTTTTTTTAATATTTGGGTATTTTTTTATTCTTAAGTGGCCTCTTAGGAATGTAAATTATTAATAAAAAAAGAACAAACAAATGTAGGTATTTTAAAATTAAAACAAATGCTTTTGATAATTTCAACAACAGAAATAAATAGCGGACGCTAAAAGATTAAAAAGGAATGTATGTTGCGTTCTGTTTAAATTTTTTTATAAAAACACTTTAGACTACTTATCTGAACACTACTGAAAATTAATCAAACAAATAAAAAATTATTAAATACTGATAATAATAATCATTCATTCTCAGTTGTTAATAGAATTTCTTAGTTTCTATTCAGTCTACTAATCTTTTTGAAGTGATAACTTCTTTTGGCGCGCCTTGCACACCTTTTGTTTTACTTGTCAGTTAATGGGATTGAGATGTCACGCGTCATGCATCACCCGTCACGGTTGGGTTCTGTGTCTAGCCACAGATGGCCTTTCAGCATTAACTCTCAAATTAATATCTTATATTTGAATTTTGGCTCTTATGTACATTTTTATTTTCCTGGGCAGTAAATGAGATAGAGCCGTCACGCGTCACACCATGCGTCGCGTCACGCACCACGTCGTGCGTCACGTCAGGCGTCACGTTTGGGCTGTGGTCTAGCACCAGTTCAACCATTGTCGGAAAATATATTAATTTTTCCTTTTAAAAAATAATCAAATTATATAAATGCGAGGGGTGAACCGTGATTGGAATAGGTGTACACAGTCTTTGGAATTACTTTAGAATTCATTAGATAATCTATTGTCATCTATTGTCTTCTACTTGGAAATGAAAGTGAAAGTGGAAGTAGGTGTACACAATTTTAGGTCGCGGTTCACCCCTCGTTAAAATGTATAATTTTATAAAAAAAATTTTATGAAAATATAAATTTTAATGATTTTAGAATATTAGAATTATAAATTCCATATAAGTTATCACTTCTGTCCTTTGGTCTTAAGCATACACCCGATTTTTATTTTTATTCGTGTCATAATGTGTAAAAAAGTAATATTTTTAGCAATTTATAAAAGAAAGTGAGTTTTTGAATATTTAAAAAAGTTACTAGATTTTCTTCAAAATATTAACTTTACATTAGATATTACGAGGCTACTGTGCTACTCTCGGCAAACTAAATTATATTTTCAATGAAATTTAATATAGTGAATATAAAATTTATTTTATAAACCAATTTGTAATAGATTTATTCTATTCAGGAGTCAGATAAAGGAATGAGAAGAATGGCAAATTTAAAATATCTAATATCACTATTAAACAAAAATTTCTCCCCGTAAACCTAACAATAGATTCCAGTAGAGTTTTATACGCTGATGATCATGCAATTTCTAAATTTTTTACAACATGTCAAAGTTTTAAGATATTATCGGTCAAAATTACGAAAAAGGCCATTTTTGACCTAGTTTTTCGAGTCCCATTAAAAATTAAACAGCAGTATTTGAAATAAAAATATTTTGTTTACGTAATAGAAAACAGCTTCCTCTTTGATTTTCAAATTACTACTTGTTTTTAACTCATTTAAAACTCGAGTTATAACTAAAAAACTAAAACTACGTGATTATTAATGATAATAAACATAGATAAAAAAATAAGGTCTTAGGACTAAAAAAGTTAAAACTCGAGTTCTAATTGAGCTAAAAACAAGTGGTAATTTGAAAATAAAAGAACCTGTTTTCTCTTATTAGGTCAACAAAATATTTTATTCCAAATATTGCTGTTTAATATTTAATGGGACTAAAATAGTCAAAATGGCCTTTTTCGTCATTTTGACCGATAATATCTCTCTGGCGTATTGTAAAAAATCGCGAAATTGCATGATAATCAGTGTATAATACTCTACTCCGTTGTTAGGTGTATGGGGAGAAATTCTTGTTTAATTTTTGTCGAGCAGTGTATTCAAAACTGACAACAAATTTACTTTGAGAACTAGAACATTACTCCCTTCAAATAACTAATTATTCCAAGGTTAGGAACAAGGGCTCTTAAGTCTTATATACTTATAGTTATAGACTATAGATAAATATTATTAAAATAATACTGATAAAATGATGAGGCAGTCCAAAAAAAAGAAGAAGATAATTTACACTATCTTTTTATTCATAAAACCGACGTTTCGGAGGATATTCCCTCCTTCTTCAGGGTTTTGAAAAGTCAGTGAAGGAAATCCAATGCGGCATTCCCCTCTGTCTCCTCTTTCCAGTGGCAGTAACAATAATATCTTGTATTTCATTCTCAGCAGAATTACAATGTAATAATTACATTGTAATTCTGCTGAGAATGAAATAGATAGAAACTCAGCGGCATTCCCCTCTGTCTCCTCTTTTTCAGTCTGGCAGTAACAATAATATCTTGTGCTTCAACTTGTACTGCAACTGAAAAGAGGAGACAGAGGGAATGCCGCATTGGATTTCCTTCACTGACTTTTCAAAACCCTGAAGAAGGAGGGAATATCCTCCGAAACGTCGGTTTTATGAATAAAAAGATAGTGTAAATTTCTTCTTCTTTTGGACTGCCTCATCAATATCCACTTAATTCACTTATCAGTCCGTCTCCAAAAATTATACTGATAAAAATTTTAAACCAGATAAATCTCCAAATTTGGAATCTTCACTAATTGCTCGTAAACCTTATTAGTTGGAATTATCCGTGGGAAAAATCTGTCTTCTTAAAATGTTGATCCTCTGAGATTTTCCCGTTTCTTTCTTATTCTTCGTTTAGGAGTAACCTCTCCCCTCTTTTTATGATCCTTAACACCCCCGAGCTACCCCTCTCACTTCCGTCTTCCGTATTCGGCGTGCTTTATGAGCCAAAGAGAATAAAAAAAAATAATCCCCTCCCTCGAGCCCACCCTCCAATCTTCCGGCACGTTCCTCTCATTCTTTCCTCTTGCCAAATGAAATATGACCGAGTTATTTTTCTTCCCTACCTATTTGTGTGTGTTTCCATCTATCTTATGGTTTGCTGCTTGCTTGCTGTGTATTTGACTGGCTCTCCATTGTAAGCTTATGGTCGCCTGAATAAACATACATACACGACACCACATTTATTATTATATATATGTACAAAAGTAAGATTTAACTCATATGAAACAAATGTATAATCTTTTGTGTAAATTTTTATTTTGAAATTTTATCATTCGAAAGGAATAATAAATATGGATCCAATTTTTCAAAGTACTTAACAAAGGGCAAAATGTGATTTATACCATACAAGTGAAAAAAAGACGAAATATAAAAAAAAGATTTTTTTTCCGCAAATTAGAATCGAAATAAAAGACCTAACTTTCACTCGAAATAGCAAAACATAATAATCTTTTAGAAAAATAGTTTTTAATATAGGTAAACTGGAGGATTCTTTCGGGTTAAATTAGTAAATTGGTTAAAATTTTCCACTTTATTCACAATGCTTCAGCTTTTAATTAAAAAGCTATTTTCAAGCATCATTCAATTAGTTATTATTAATTGCTTTTCAATAGTAAAATAATAGAATGGAAAAATATAGGGTGGTCCAGAAAGAAACCCATTTTTGAAAATAGAAAGAAAACAAAACTATTAAATTTAAAAAGCGTTTATTCTTATACAATATAAAGTTAATTAAACGTAATTTTAGTTTTTGAAAATTAAATCATCAAGATGACGTACTTGGCAGTTGCGACACTCTTCCAAACGGGCACGAAAATTTTAAAAAACTTTAGTAGAATTTTCTTTTGAAATGGCTTCCATTGCTTGCTGAATATTCAGATTCAATTGCCGCAACTCTATCGGATTATTGCGGATACCTTGCTTTTAAGGTGTCCCCATAAAAAGAAGTCTGCTGGATTTAAGTCGGGACTCCTCGGAGTCCAGGATATGTCACCCTCGAGCATGCTCTTATTCGAAGTGTGACTCTTGGCACCATCCTGATGAAACCATGTGTTTCGATTGTAACCTCGCGATTCTTCCAACTTTGAATAAGAGCATGCGCGTGCTAAGGGATATGTTTCCTCAGAAACTGATTTCACGAAGGGGTGATATAACCTGGCCTCCGAGAGTCCCGATTTAAGTCAGCAGACTTCTTATAGGGACACCTTAAAAGCAAGGTATACGTAATAATCCGACAAAATTGCGGCAATTGAGCTGAATATTCAGCAAGAAATGGAAGTTATTTCTAAAGAAATTCTACTAAAGTTTTCAAAATTTTCGTGCCCCTTTTGAGGAGAGTCGCAACAGCCAGACGCCATCTTGATGATTTAATTTTCAAAAACTGAAATTACATTTAATAACTTTATATTGTATAAGATTAAACGCTTTTAAATATAATAGTTTTGTTTTCTTTTTATGTTCAAAATGAATTTCTTTCTGGACCATCCTATAGTATAAAATAACCTCGTTTCATACCCCAAGAAATGTCTTATAAAACATGGCTTAAAAAAGAAGCAATTTGTATTATAATTGGATTATATTCTATTTCGGTATTTAATGTATTAATCGTAGCTTTGTTATAATGGAGCTTCATAATACAATTATTTTTACTGTAATTTTTAAACGTATAATCTATTTAATAAGCAATATAACCTAGAAGTTTTTGTCACCTTAAGCTCGTTAAAATACTCCTCATATTTTTTATTAAAAAAAATAATATAAATTATTTTATTAAAGTTAAATAAAGAATGTTTGTATCAGTTGAAAGTTGCGTACACGTTTTCCCAATTACACAGATTAAATTACCCAGCTCAAATATATAAAAGTAAATAAATAAATTCTGACTATGCGATGATGACAATTTTTTTTTATAAATTTTATTAAACCAATTATTTTACATGAATTAATGTATACATTGTATTTGAGCTTCGACTCCGGAGATTACTTCTCCACCATCGAGTGTCCTTGATCATCTTTTTAGTCCTTGTTTTTAATAAGAGGAACAAACTAATTAAATAAAAAAAACTTCTTTTCCGATAATTATTCCATTTCCATATTAGAATTCATCAATCCTCCAAATCGATGATAACAATTAAAAAAAAAAGAAAACAAGTAGGTTCTGAACAGGATATCTTCCAAAATATTTAAAATACAAATTCGTTGTTATTTGTTGTTGTTTCGTGATACGTATAAATCGAAATTATCCTATTTGTTTTTTTATAATTTTATATCCAATTGTTTGATGATCCTGATAAGTACAAAAATGGTGTACAAATTAAAACTTTGATACCCTTCTATATTGTCTTTCAAAAGGGAATAAATTAAAAAGCAAAACAAAAACAATCACTCTAGTTCTACTTATAGAAATCTTTACCGAGAAAGATTATCCATAATAAAAAATAAATTATTTTCGGTAATACGAAGAAATTCAGGTGGCTTTGAAAATAATCATTGAATTAATTTTAATAAGATTTGTGATTTTAAATTTCAAGCTTGTATTTTTTAAGTTTACGAGGCATAATGCTCTTACCAACGGACAGACAAAAGACATTGTAGCACTAATAAGGTTCTGTTTTACTTTTGTACGTAGCCCTAAAAACAAAAAATATTATATAGAAGACGAGAATTTGTTTGCTTCTTTTAATGTCATTTTTGAACTCTAAACAAAGAGGAAAGAATTGCAAAATATGAGTTGAAGTGACAATCGAATAAAAATTGTTATTCGATAATAGGGGGTTCATTATGCTGAGGGCTACTTCACCAGAATCCAGTTTTAACTATCAGCAGTTTCAGAGAAAATACTTTTAATAAAAAAAATAATTAATTAAAATTAGAATAAAATAAAAATGTTTGTTTTAATGCTATTTCGAATTAGTCGAACTAAAAAATTATTCCTGCCCATTGAGATGAATGATTAACTTTACAATATACCCACGGGTATACCCAAATAATTAATGAAATTGCAAAAGGACAGATTAGTACAAGAGGGTCGAAATAATATTTTTATTTCATTTTAGCTTTATATTAAATTTTACTTAAATATATAAATTATTACTTAGATAAATTCAATATTAAAATCATTTAAATAAAGATTATTCTAAATATACATTACTTAGAAAATTTTAACATTAAGAATACATTTAAATTCAAATTTACATAGGAATTGAGAATTAATGCATTGCCTTTGGTGAATCTTTCAGAATTATTTAATAATCTCTTTATTTTCAGAGGAAAAATAAATAATAATTTATAATTTTACTTTAAAACATCTCATTACTTGAAACACACACAGAACGAAGGGAGAAGCAGGAATTTGGAGAATTGGCCACAAAAAGAAAGGAGGAAGGAAATCAATCGTTTGCCATTGGTTCAAAAACGTGGAAGGAGACACGAACAAGCAGAAGGAAAAAAAGGAGATTGAACCTGGACAACAGGACGAGAAATCATTCTTTCTGAATCTATGCTCTAGCATTCTAACTCGATCTATACAAAACATTCTCGATTCACATTCCAACTTATCCACTCAACATTCTCAATCTATCCATACCTCTATCTCATTACTTCTACATATAAATCTCCTCTATTCCACTCGATATATATATATATATATATATATATATATATATATATATATATATATATATATATATATATATATATATATGGATATATATATATATCCGAATTGGAGCCAGCTTGCTCCGGGAAGAAAAGCAAACGTGATCCGTGGAATCCATTGAACACCGGCCATTTATACCAGACACCGAGAATTCCTTTTAAGCGCGCCTATATATGAAATAATTGGTGCCTGAGCTATAAATCGGTGTCTAAGGGGACGGAAGGAAGTCAGGACCATTCCTGGAAAGAGGAATTACTATAAAAGGAGGAAATTGCTACAGTGAGAAGATCCAGAGGCTATCCTATGCATTCGGCCCATCAGGGAATGTAAAATATCTTCAACCAATAATTTCTCAAATAATCCATTCTGTTTCTGTTCAATTCAAGTAATGATAAAAAAATAAATTCACATTGTTAAAACTTAAATAACTCTACTAAAAATCTTTATTATCATTGAAAACCTCACATCCCTCTAATATTATTTTATTTTGTTTTTTTATTATTTTTAATTTTTGTTCATTCATTAAAAAAGTAAAATCAGTAACGTAGCTCACAGTAAATTCAATAAATTTCAGAAATAAGCACTGAGCGAGACTACCCTGAGATACGCCCGCCATTCATGAAATATATTTAAGCAAACCATTGCTAGAGCAACCATTGCCAGAGCAACCCACGTCATCACATATCCAAGCCTCATTTTCATAATCAAAATAAAACATTCATTTACTCTATACCCACTGCAACTTATGTAAAACTAATAAAATCACAAGAGGTTGTCATCTATTAAATTCGAGATGGAATGAATTTCTTTCAATTATATGTCAAGGTAAGTATGTAAGTATCTAATTATACCGCCTCGGAAATCGAATCCGAATGACGATCCGGGGCAATTGGCTACCCTGTGAGATGAGGATTTCTGACGTATATATAATATGTATTTCGCTAAATATTTCACTCAGATATTTAAAATCTTCATTTATAAAATTTTCTTGTCGAACAATTCTAAATTTATACAGATAGCCATGCCATATGGTTTAAAAAATATGTCAGAGGAGTTCATCTCACATGATAGCCAATTGGCCCGAATTGCTAATTTAGGTAGTCAGGTTCGAATGCCAAAGAGAAGATAAAAATAACCCTTCTGACATTTAATTTAAAATAATCCATTCTATCTCGATTCTAATAGATGACAATCTATTGTGATTTTCTTGGAAATGTTAAATGGATTTCTATCAGCAAATTGTGCTCTTATATCTATTCATTTTCGAATAACTGTTAAATGCAATAAATTGTTTAAGGAATGAGAGGATTACAGAACATCCCTGCAGGCAATGAATTTGGAATTTAATTATTTTGACCTTCATTTTCAATAAAATAGAATATATTAGTAGTTATTAATCTTTAATATTTCTCAAGCTAGCTATGTCGGATCACAATAAGGCTTTTGGATTCAATACTTATTAAAGAAATTAAGAATAGACAATCTGACCAAAAACATAAATGTGAAAAAGTGCCAAATTTGGTGCAAGCGGCTTCGCCGACAAGACAGTTGAAATCTAAACGGGTACCAAGTTCCATAGCAGTTGCTTAAATCATAGCTATAGGGATGTACAACGTTTTTCAATTGATTTAAAAGAAAATTTGTTACGTTCTTTGATATTAAATTTATAACTCTGCAAGTTAATAATAGTCAATAACTTACGTTTAACGTGATGATATTTAATACAAGCTTAAAATTTAGCTTTGCTAGTTGTTCTATTTTATACTACAAACAATTTAGTTGGATATAAAACTTGCCAAGTTATAAATTTAATATCAAAGAACGTAACAAATTTTCTTTTGGAACAATTGAAGAACGTTGTACATCCCTATAGCTGTGATTTAAGCAACTGCTATGGAACTTGGTACCCGTTTAGATCTCAACTCTTGTCGGCGAAGCCGTTTGTACCGAACTTGGCCTCTTTTTCACATTTATGTTTTTGGTCAGATATCATTAATTTTTGAAAAGTTTTATCCTTTAATTTATCTAAATAATTACATTTAAACATTTATATTAATAATTATTAAATATTTTTCATAAAATATCTGTTAAAAACCCGGTCGGTTTTTAATAAATTTCACCCCTTCATTTCGGGCCCCGAAGAAGGGAAAGTTTCGGTTTTTCAATTTCCTCCTTTATTAATGTGCCAAGCTTTACCAGTATGCCAAATTTCAGCATTCTAGCTTGATTGTATTTTCACTATATGTTAATTAAGCCTATAATAAATTTCACCCCTTCATTTTAGGTCCTGAAAAAGGGAAAGTTTCACTTTTTCGATTTTTTCCTTTAATTGTAGCCCAAACTCTACCAGTATGCCAAATTTCAGCATTCTAGGATCAGCGGAAGTACTTTAGGTTTTTGATGTGATTCAGTGTTAAAAATGGCACTTTCCAGACATTAATAACTCAATAACTATAAAAGGTTTATTCATGAAATGGGATTCTAGATGTTCCAGTGGGCCTTATTAGATATGCAAAATTTAAAGTGTGTAGATCTAATAGTTTTTGAGTTATGGGGGGGGGGGGTCGAAAGTAGCTCGAAATGGTTAGTGTAAATATACACATGGCCGGTGCGTCGCCCGTTTTTCCAAACTTTCCTGACACACTCCATGTGTCTAGATAGACCAGAGATAGATCCAAAAGGCAAAAAAATATTTTATCAGAAATCAATTAAACATTGCGTCTTCTGCTTGATTTAAATAAATATAATTTCATTTATTTGGCATTACAATTCCCATGGTCTCCTTTATCAACTTCAATATAAAATAAATATTTCACATGAATATTCAATAGCATTTTAATCAAAATTGAATTTACATCCTGACAAGAATGGAAGCAGACTTTTTTTATAGAAGGAGATTCAATAATTGGATCAGAAATTATATTGAATATTCATGAGAAATAGGAAATATATATTAAACTGAAGATGAAAGTGATGTTCCCGAAAAAAATCTCAAAAAAATTATATACATCAAACAGAAGACGCACTTTTTGATTAATTCTTTATTTTAGAACAAAAATTTGAGTTTGTGTTTTCACCATAAATAGATATTTTGAGGTTACTTACTATTAAATCGATGAACGACGGTAAGTCGCTGAATGATGAAATTTGAAGTTTAAGCTTCGAAGAAAATTTTTTCGCAAAGCTTTGAAAAAAATGTAAATCCTCAGATAATATCGATAATTTGACGTTCAAGAATCTATTATTTAGAAAAAATTTAAAAGATTATTTATATAGGCAAAACAAAACTATTTAATTAATTAAGTGGGAGATAAATTTAAAAACCTAATTTATCGGCCGGAGAATTTACCACTGCTCGAAGCCCCCTAAAAACTTAATAGTAAATTGGATATTGGATTGTATCTAACTTTCTGAGATTTGGCTCGTGATCCCGGCTTCTTTCCTTCTACTCTTTTCTTTTCACGATGGAAGGGCCAGCCCATACAGGCCTTTAGGGGATAGACCTTCTGGTGTATCTCCTTCTCACATCAATATCATTAAAATAAACTGCAACGGATCGTTGCTAAACTTTATCAAATTCATTTGAAATATTAATATGTTTGTTCCTTTATTATTAATCAGATATCACTTGCAATTTGTAGTTCATATTGACATTAATTCAAAAATAATTCTCATTTAAGAGTCGAGGAATAACCATTCCACATTGGATTTTTGACATTTCGGTTATTATTGTAACCATTGCTGAAGACATAGAGGAATCGACTTAAAATCAAAAATAGCCATCGATTCTCATCTAATACTCAAGCTTGAGTTGTTTACCAAAAAGAATTTAGTCTTTTTGATTTTTAAGTCGATTCTTCTACATTTTCAGTAGAGGTTTCCATTAATAGTCAAAACATCAAAAATGGAATGCAATAAGGTTATTCCTCTAGTATTAGATAAGAATCGATCGTTATTTTAGATTTTAAGTCGATTCCTCCATGTCTTCAGCAATGGTTACCAATAATAATCGAAACGTCAAATACCTAATGTAGAATTGTTATTCCTCAAGTATTAGATGAGAATCAATCGCTATTTTTGATTTTAAGTCGATTCCTCTATGTCTTCAGCAATGGTTACCAATAAAAACCGAAACGTCAAAAATCCAATATAGAATGATTATTCCTCAAGTACTAGATGAGAATCAATCGCTATTTTTTATTTTAAGTCGATTCCTCCATGTCTTCAGCAATGGTTACTAATAAAAACCGAAACGTCAAAAATCCAATATAGAATGATTATTCCTCAAGTACTAGATGAGAATCAATCGCTATTTTTGATTTTAAAGTCGATTCCTCTATGTCTTCAGCAATGGTTACCAATAAAAACCGAAACGTCAAAAATCCAATATAGAATGATTATTCCTCAAGTACTAGATGAGAATCAATCGCTATTTTTTATTTTAAGTCGATTCCTCCATGTCTTCAGCAATGGTTACTAATAAAAACCGAAACGTCAAAAATCCAATATAGAATGATTATTCCTCAAGTACTAGATGAGAATAAATCGCTATTTTTGGTTTAAAGTCGATTTCTCTATGTCTTCAGCAATGGTTACTAATAAAAACCGAAACGTCAAAAATCCAATATAGAATGACTATTCCTCAAGTATTAGATGAGAATCAATCGCTATTTTTTATTTTAAGTCGATTCCTCTATGTCTTTAGCAATGGCTACCAATAAAAACCGAAACGTCAAAAATCCAATATAGAATGACTATTCCTCAAGTACTAGATGAGAATCAATCGCTATTTTTTATTTTAAGTCGATTCCTCTATGTCTTCAGCAATGGTTACCAATAAAAACCGAAACGTCAAAAATCCAATATAGAATGATTATTCCTCAAGTACTAGATGAGAATCAATCGCTATTTTTGATTTTAAGTCGATTCCTCTATGTCTTCAGCAATGGTTACTAATAAAAACCGAAACGTCAAAAATCCAATATAGAATGATTATTCCTCAAGTATTAGATGAGAATCAATCGCTATTTTTCGTTTAAAATCGATTTCTCTATGTCTTCAGCAATGGTTACTAATAAAAACCGAAACGTCAAAAATCCAATATAGAATGATTATTCCTCAAATACTAGATGAGAATCAATCGCTATTTTTGGTTTAAAATCGATTTCTCTGTCTTCAGCAAAGGTAACGGATAAGAAAACAACGCAGTTGCTATGGTTACTCATAAAAATTCCTCCCAAATTTTTAGCATTTCACAGAGAGAAGCCTATCCATTCTTACTTAAGCAAGGCTAAATGAGCAATATTAAAACTTTCAAATGAATAAATTTTAAAGAATTAAAAAAATTAAAAAAGTACCATCTTACTCTAGAGTAAAGTACTTTAAAATATAATTTTACTAAAAACTTTATTTAACCTTTTTTGTGGTCCCCAAGGTACTTAATTAGGATATTAAATTTCATCAAAATTGGTTAAGTCATTTTCAAGATATTTAGAAAAAACTAAAAAGTACTGTAATAAAGTACTAATGTTTGTGGGCCGATATGTACCAAAAACTAATCAGCGCTTCATTTTGTTAAAAGAATGCCAGGTTTTCAATTTCATTTCAATCGGTGCAACGGTGTGGAAAAAATCGTGGGCCAAAAAAACGATAACATACATCCATCCATACATACATACATACATCCGCACGCACTAAATGAAAAAATCGCACTTTTTGGCCTCTCGACGAGACCCCTTGTAATTTTTGGCAAAACCGTCACGTGCTAAAATTCAACCTAATTGAATACTACAATTTGTGACTTGAATTGAGTCCATGGGTTCCGTAGTCTTTACCTGAGGACCCTTTGAAGCCACGCTTGCCCCGAGAGCGATTACAATACTTTACCCATGCTTTGCATTGGATAAAGTAAAAAATAGAAAAAAACCGCCTGTACATAGGCAACAAGTCGACAGGTCTTACAATTCTGAATGCATAACAAACAGGCTTGCTCAGAATCAACCGGAGGTTCAGAATAAAAAATGAAATATTTATTTAAAAATATAATTTTAATTTAATTAAAAAAAATGTTTTTAATTTACCACGTAGTTATTAGGTGTTTAAAATTAAAGCCCTATATTAAGCATATTATTTTGGTTCGTTATCACGTTATCAGCAATTGCTCTTTCATTCGAAGTAATTTTTTAAGATGATAAAATTATTTTAAAAATTATACAATTTTAAGGTTTTAATCCTCTAGGCTCTTATTGGAGACATATCCCTAGTAGTACAATGTTTCAAACTATATATAGTGCTTATAGATTCTCGAAGTCTATATAGGCACTATGTAGTTACTATATAGTTTGAAACATTGTGCTACTAGGGATATGTTCTATTTATATTTATTTTTATTTATTGTCGGAATACAGCCCATTTATACAGCACATAAGTAAAGTGTTAGTAGGGTTCCGAGTTTTACACGTTCGAAATTTAATATATTAGCAAGGCCCGAACCTGGGCCTGTCGCTTGAACATCGTCACCAAAGATACTAAAGCGGACTAGTACCTTAGACTTCTCGGACACCAGACTCCCCAAAGCCACTTTCATTCTAAACAAAACAGAACTATATCAGAGGATTTCAAACATGGACTTAATTCAATTTTTAAATTTTATTACTTAATGCCAATTCCATTCTCACCGGCTCAAATTTTAAAAATATAAAAATATCAGTGCCGTGCGGCCATGGATGTTGTGGATGCGGCAAATCCCTACATAATTTCAAACATTTAAATATTGATTTCAAAATTTCAGGACGATTTTTAAATTTTCAAATTATTGTCCGTTATTTCAAATATTTCTATAAAATACATTTTTTTTTTAAGTATACTGTTTCTCGAAATGAAATAAAATTGTTGCATAGTTTCAAGGAGCAATTAAAATTAACGATTTTTCCGAAAAGGGTGCGGATAGATGGTTTTAAGTCCCTGTCTGGTATATCTTACAGTTCAAGCATGTCAAAGACAAGTCCTGACGAGTTTTAGTCGAATAAAAATTGTTCTCGAAGAGGAACTATTAAAATAGAAATAATACAAGAAAGGAGTAAATAAAGACGATCCGGGAATCTTTTGACTAATCCATTTCTAAGAACTCTCAATATATGAAATCTGAAAAAGCTAAGAGTGCTATAGACAAGTCATAGCTTGCTTATAGCAATAGAATTAGGAGAAAGTTAAGATTTTCTTAAAGGACAGGCTGAGTCATAGTGAAAGATGGTCGATTTTCCTCTCAGGGGTTGTGAAGTTTAAGTCAGAAGAATTAATTTTTGACTCCTACCCACCTCACTCACACAAGGCAGTATCCGCTTGGGGCTAATGTCCTAAAATATATATTTTTTTTTAAATCTAATGTTAAATTTGAAAAATAACGAAAATGATGCCGTATTAGATGAAATTTGCAAAAAAAAAAGAGAAAATTAAAATAAAATTTCAAAAAAATGAAGGGTACTTTTTTGGACAGAATCCTCTGGTTGAAAAGTTACTAACCGCGACCGAAAAAAAATATCTATATCTATATGCAGAGCAGTACAAATCTCCTTACTCCGGCGCCGCTCCTGCTCAGATTAAAAATTGCTCCACCTGCTCCATGCTCGGCTCCAAAATCCCTGGTTCGAATTGTTTTTTGGCACCCGGGGCTTACTTTACGAGGGAATGAATACAACCCTTCTGAAAATAAAAATTATCCAGGACAGCTCGGATTTAATAGAGGAAAATCTTTCATGAGTTTCTTAGTTTTTATTTAACAACAATGCTTTTTATGGCTCTTTTTTCAGGGCTTAAAATGAGGGTCGCGACTTTAATTGATATGGAAAAGGGGAGCAATTACAAAAAGTTTCAGAATTAGCGCCCGAACTTCATCTTTTTTTACATAATATAAAATTTCTGCTTTCTCTTTTTAAATTATAAAAATGTTGATTAAAAAAAATGAACGTGGGTATGTGAAAGTCATAGGGTCGTAAAAATATATTTTATGTCTACTAGAAAAGCTACGTGCTATGCCACTTATCACGGTAACAAGCCACATCAATAGCTCTGTTCAATCATATTCTTTGTTATTTTTCTTTTGTCAATATGGTGCGTATAGTTTGAGGATGACATGACGGTGCTCTTGAGGTTTATAGATTACTATAAAGCCCTTAGATGTCTTACTCAACATTGTTCAAATGACATTCTACTCATGTCTTTGATCTATCTCACTCTCACTGACCGGAATTCCTCTCTTTCCCTTTCACTACTCATACACGAGCTAGTGGAATGAGGCATTACGATATAATGATAGGATTATAATCTCTTTAGCTATCTCTTCAAGTTTTATTAACAAAATATTTGAAATATGATAAGTCCAAGCGCGTATTAAAGGATGGTTCGGTCAACTCCATGACATTTTAGAGCCTATGGTATTATGGGTTCAGGTTTTTTTCAGGTACAGGGATAAATGTTGGTTGGAGGAAGACACTTGTTACTCTCCTGTTTCAAAAAAAAACTTTCACTTTTTGCTAGCTATTGTTCTGAATGAAATCAGATTTTTAATTGACAAAGATTATTTTACTAAATTTGCAAATGAAAATTTTTTTTTGTCAAACTATATGGCGGTTAAATTGCTTGTCTTTGACAGTTTAAGTTGTACCTTGAAACAAAATTAGTTTCCGTGGCTAGGCGGCGTTCTTTAATCTCTCAATACATTGGATTGTTGACTGAAGCACCAATTGAAAATATATATGTAAGAAAACCTTAGAAGAGACATATCTTCATTATTCACTTAAAATATAATAATAGAGAAAAATTAAATAATTATTTATAATTATTATAAAATTATTTATAATGTTGATATAAATTAGATATTAACATAAAATGAGAGTTTTAATTAATTTAGTCTACAGGAATTTGTTAATATAACAAAAAACTCGTCTTTAAATAAAGTGGATAGATTAATATTTCTATATTACTATGTATTTTGTTAGTAAATTGTAATTAAAATTTTAACTTTTCAGTGAATTTATTGTATAATTATCATTTTTTTGTTTTGATAATTTAACAAGGACATTTATAGCGCAGTTAGCATCAGTAATAAAATAGTCGCTGTTGTTGATTATTAGTCGAAAAAATATTGTGGAGCTTAGTTTATTTTTCTTTAAATTAAACAACTCAAGACAGTTGTATTTCTATTATTTTTATTATATTATATTATAAAATTAATTAAAAAACAACAACAAAAACCTTTTAAGTTCGTAGATCAGGCTGATCAACCCGTGGCCGGCGGGGCGCATGCGGCCCAGCACTGCAACGAGTGTGGCCCAACATAAAATCATAAGCTTCCTTAAAACATGGAGATTTATATGTAGAGATATATTTATTCTCTTTTTCGAAATATGAATGTACATTTGTACAATACGTGAAGATTTTTTCAAGAATAAAATTCACTAAAAACAAAATTATAAGCTCAACTATATAACATAAAAAATAATGAAGTTTCGAATATTTAAAAATTCTTCTTCTTCTCATATTTTCATTTTCTAAAATATTTATTATTTCTTTAATTTATATGCTACGACACTAACCAAGTCTATTAGTTATCATTCTAGTACAAGGAGACAAGGAATTGGGATTTTCTAGAACAATCACAATTAATTGATAATTTCTCTCCTGGACTAAAGCTTGTCAGGACTTGTCTTTTAGAACTTTGAACGTTATTACATGTTAATAGATAATGGATAGTCAGGGATTATTATATCCGTGACCTTTTAAAAAATAAATTATCATTTCTCATTTCCTTATTTAATCCCATTCGATTTAAGCCAGAGCTGTCCAAGCCCTAGCTTAATATAAAGTCATAAAATTCCTTAAAACATTGAGATTCATATGTACTTGAAAACACACAACAATTTGGTTGGCATCATAATTTTTTTCTCTAAAATAAGAAATCTGAAAATCTACTGTGAAGTTTTCGAAAAATAAAAATGCTAATTTTAAATTTTTAATCTGGAACTAGATTTCAAGATTTTCGAAAAAATAATCATCATTTTAGTCTATTTTAGACTTCGTTTTCATTAGAAATAAATTTTCTACTTGCAAACTTGCTGATTGAATGTACCCAAATGAATGAATTAATAAAGGTCTTATTTCCACATTATTAACTATATTTTTTGAATAACAAATATCAATAGAATTATAATATTTTATCCGCGGTCGAGAAAAATTTTTTCTTCAAATGTGGCCCGTGTAAGCCAAAAGGTTGGACACAGCTGGCGTAGATGGTAGATTTTTTTTATGATAATGATGAGAGAAGGAGTTACACCAAAAAGGTGCAACCCCTAAAGGCCTGGGTTGACCCCTCCATCGCGAAAAGAAGAAGAAATAATTATATGGGTTGGGCGGGGTCGAAGGTATCTGTGGATACGGGTCTTAAATAGCTGAAGGTTATAAGTCGCGGGAAAGATGGTGGCAGGGAGTGAGTTCCAGTCTCTGGAGGTCATAGGGATAAAAGAGTTGGCGAAAGCGCTTGTTCGACTTTTATCCAATTTGACAGCGAAGGGGTGCTGAGCGTTAGAAAACCGCGTGTTTCTCGTAAAGAGGGAATTAGGGGGGATAGTGATTTCAGCTCGACTGAACAGACACCGTGATAGTATCTGTAGTACATGGAAAGGGCAGAAACGGTTCTTCGGTGAGCCAGGGAGTCGAGTGAGTTGGTTAGAGCCTGGTCTCCTATTAGTTTAATTGCTCGCTTCTGAATTGGATCCAGTTTAGCAAGAGAATGCTTGGAGGCACCCCTCCACAGATGAGAGCCATATTCGAGACAGGAACGAATTTGAGCCTTATACAGTATAAGAATTTGACTGGGAGTATAATAGCGTCTAGACCTAAATAGGAGACCAAGCTTGCGCGCTGCAGCTTTAGCAGTGGTTGAGATATGGTCATTCCAGTCAGACCGTAGAGTTACGCCTAGCATTGAAATTTTATCCCTGAATTCTAGTGAGTTTGAGTCGAATGATATGTTTGGGAGGTTTCTGTCCACGCGCCTAGATTAGGGGCATGATTGCATATACTTAGGATTAAGAGATTTAAATAAAAATGAGATGTACCTATGACAATAAAACAAAATCGTTTAAAAAACAGATACAAAAGTACTTAATCTACATTCCTAATTTCCTTCAAGTATTTTTGAGAAGTGTGTGGATTGATTTTAATAATAATTCATTTTTCTATAAAATTCGATACAATCTTAGTTAAAATAATATTTAGATATTAACATATATTTCAAAGTTTTAACATGTATTAAAATTGAGTTATAATAAAACTAGGACCCGAAGTGTAATATGTTCGATTTTTTTAAAAATTAATATTTTTTTATATTTTTACTATACTGTTTACATCTCATAACTAGCCAGACCAATATCAAAAAACCCAAAACGTATAGTCACCTCATTTTATATTAATCTCACACTTTTTGCGATTTTATTAGATTGACATCTTATTGATCATTTTGAAATTGAAGATTTCCTTCGCAAAAATTTCATCCTAAAAAATCTTCTGTTTGGCGAAAGTAGTAATTATTTTTAGATCTAAATATTTTGCTTTTCTAAAAAAATTTTAATGCCTTTTTTTACAACTTTTTGTACTTCTTGGCAAATCAGCCTTATAACATAAAAAGAAATAGATTTTATTTATCTTTACTTTTGTTTTTACTCTAAAAAACAACGTATTGGCTTAGTCAGGCCTCCAAAAGATAAGTGTGGTACATAAGTTTTTCAATTTTGAGGTATATTGACGAAATTTTATTTCAAAATATACCACTAACCACCCTTAATTCTGATGAAACAATAGTATAATATAATATATTATAATTAAAATTAAAATACAATAATATTATAAATATTTTTAAGACTACTTACTTAGATTTTTATTAGGTGCACAATCCTCAAATTGTGTTGGGTCAAGAGGCAAATTTAAAATTTCTCTTTGATTTTTTAAATCATTTTTTTTTCATTATTATTTCCCTTGCATTAGAATTTTCAGAGTAGAATTAACTTTTAAAGTTAGATTGCTTTGAGGAACGAGCCCATCTATTTAAAAATTTACCTTTCAAATCTCGAACAAAGTTATGTTTGTCCAAATGGTCAGAGCATTTTCGAGATATGTTGTTGATCATTTATTTTACATTTTATATATTTTTTTTACCTTTTATAAGCCACTGTTTTTTTTTATTTTAAAATCTTATTAGACTTATCATAATATTTTTTTCTCAAACCGGGACAATTTCGAGAGTTTATTGGAAATAAAAAAAATGAGCAACTTCTATATGATTTTACAAATAGACAATTATATTCATCAAAGTAGTTATGATTCATAAAGTTAGTCTTTTTAAGTGAAGTGGTTAACAAAGATGAAGCAATTAAGTAGTAATGATTTTTAATTATACTTAATTGAGCTAAACTATTAATATAATAATTAATAATAGAACCAGGTCTAATAATCTATTTGAAATCCCCTTCCATAGCACAAATTATGATTATGCCAATGCAATTGACCGAATACAATGATATACTAATCGGATCTCACATCGCTTTGATATCTTCCATGACTCTTTGGGATACCTAAAATCAATCTGTTTTGAGTAATCGAATTGCTTGTGATTGGCGATACCTTGCTTGCGGTCTGTCAATGTAAAATTTCCGTGATGTTTTGTTTTGTACTTGTGATAGTTGTTATTGTGTTTTTCTTTTTTTTTCCACTCTCTTTCTGGATCTTGTGTGTGTTTGTATTGTGATTGGTGTGTCACCTTATATTTTCGAAATTTGTATATGTTTATATTATGACTAATGTATCACCTTATATTTTTGAATTTCTTGGATGTTTATATTATGATTAACGTATCACCTTATATTTTTGCAAATTTATTTTGTACTTGTATTGTTATGTATAAGGAAAGGACACTTTTGTCCATCTACTGATTTAAAATAAAATAATATCACTAGCATGACCTCAGGATAAAAATTACTTTCCTCCCAGGTGGCTCTAGTATTAAATCACGCATAAAAATAAATATTTGTTTATTGTGCTTTAAAATGTCTGAAACGCGAAGAAAAATATTTTTCAACTATGATTTTTTTCTCTTTGTGTGTCTGAATTCCGATACCTACGATAATCCAAGCACGGAAAGTCAAAAAGTTCGTTTGTATCAATACAAAGTAATTATTAGAATTTGGAATATCTAGTTCAAAATGCAGAAAATATTTTTGAATTATTCTATTGAGATTTTAAAAGGATGCTATATATAGCCATAAATGAACAATTTATATTTAAGAATTTTAATAATTACTAGGGCAGCTCTAGTGTATCGAGTTTTGAAAAAGTTTTCAATTTTTTATTATTTAATGTGCGGGGGAGCGATTCTTTCATTAAAATCTGTTCGATGAAAATAACTACAAAGAGCACGAATAGAATCATTTCTCTTTCTTTAGAGATAAGATGTATTCCATGAATCGAAAATACAAGTTCAAACCTGTTTCAGACTCATCATCATCATCATTAGCCTGTCGATAGCGACAATCCACTCCTGAATATAGGCCTCTTCCATCAAATGGAAGGGGGTTGGCATTAAGTCACCACGCTTGCCAGACGGATTGGTGACTAGGAATCAGATTATAGCCGGTCAAATATCAATGCAGGGACTCGGACTCGAACCCGGGACTCCTGCTTAGAAGGCTAGTGTCTTAAAGCTCTCGGCTAATCCGATTCCCGTTTCAGACTATTAGAGATTAATTTCTTAATTTCTATTATTCTAGGAATGGGCTTTTGCACTCGGACTAAAACGATACTCGTCGAGAAAGAGAATATTCTTCATTAAAATTCTGACCAAAATGTACAAAGGAAATTACTTGTTGCAGCTCTAACTAGCAAGCGTGTCAAGTCTTGAAAAAAATCTTATTTTTTCTTCAATTTAGTTTAAAATAAAATAATTAATATAAAAATGTTTTATTTTGTACTTAAACTGCGCAAAATGAATTAAAATAAAATTCCAAACAAAAAGAATGAAAGAATGCAAATTTATGTCATTTGTAAGATATTTTGTAAGTAACATTAAATTTTCGCATTAAAATTAAATTTCAATATTTTTTTCCATCTTTTAAAATAAAAAATGTCCGTCCAATCAAGTGAAAATTTTTCAATTCAACCGTTGTCGTTTCAAACAGATATCTTTAGAAAAATGGATCGTATAACGGTAATGCAATATTAATTACATGCCATGCAGATGGCAGGTGGTGTGTATTCTAAAAAAAAGTCGTTCAATCGAATTGAGATTAAAAAAAAAAAAAAAATGAGGCTGATGGTAAATCAGAATCGATATACTATTCCAAGAAATTAATTTCTGTGACAGGCGAATATGATAATTATAAGAGGAGTAATTTGATACAAAAATTAGCCTCAATGCCTGAATTTATATAAAACATTTTTCAAAGAAAAATTAGCAAAAAATAGATTTATTTATTAATAATGAAATACTAAAATGCACAAAATAAACTAGCTTATATCAAATAACAGGACATTTACATACCGTGAATAATTTACTAAAATAAACATTTTTAATATTGTATTATAATCGATAAAAATGATTTATTAATTAAAAAATAAAGTACGTTTACCCGGGACTCGAAACTAAGGAGTTAGAAAAAACATAAATAAGTCTCTTCACAGTTATATGGTAAGAACAATTTACGCCATCCAAGAAAATATCGTGAATGAGAAAGTGATCAAGTGAATATGGTAAGTAGAGAAGATGGGGTAAGGTAGTAATAACTTCTCAAATTTAATTGCGAAGGGAATTTGGAAGTCGGTGAACCCTCGGCTTTGCAGAAATCTGAACTTGATGGGAGAGGACGTGGCTTATTTATTTTAATTCATTGTAGCTCATATGTCTTGATAAGATCTATAAAATAGAGAAAGTGTGTGTGCCTGAATGCTCTATTTCAAAAATCCTTGAAGGTTTTAATGAATTCCATCCAAATATCAAATTTACTTTTGACGTAGAGAGGGACGATAGGATTTCGTTTTTGGATTTGGATATAATAAAGAAAATCGATGTCTCACCATCATTTGATAGATATAAAACGGCTTCAATTAGTGGAAGGATATCCAACTACCTCTCCAACATACCTTTCCTATATAAAATCTGAACTATTTTTTGAGGAGGATTTTTATTTTGTGTAATGATGAGTTTAGGCAGAAAAATATTGTGAACATAGACAATAACTACCCTATGCACATTATTAATATGACAATCAGAGAATTCTCAACTAAACAAAATTATTTAAATGACAATGTTAAAATTTTAACAAATAATAATAATAGTAATTCAAATAACCAGGGCAGACCATACTATTATTCTGTTGCTTATATTCACGGCATATCCGAAAAAATAAGAAACTTTTTAAAATTTACAACGTGAACATTGCCCACAAAAATATAGACAATATTCAATTTTTATTTAATAATAAAGATCCAACCCTTAGAGAATTATGTGATAATATTGTCTATCAAATTAACTGTCTAGATTGTCCACCAAATTCTAGCACCTATATAGGGCAAAGTTCACGTTCACTAAAAATTAGGGTATATGAACATAAATTATTAAGTGTTCTAAATAAAAAGAACAACAAAGCACTCTCCACCCATGAACATAGTCATTCTTTTGATTACGATAATGTACGAATATTGGTCAAGATTGATAACTACTATAAAAGATCCATGGCCGAAATGCTATATATAAAAATAGCAGGTGATAAGGCTATCAATTTTAAAAGAGATTGTATGTTTCATCCAATATTTACCACATCTATCCTGTGTGATATGAGCTAATAGTTGTTCTCTTGATCTTAATAAATAAAAACTTTTTGGGGATTTTTTATAAGAATTGTATAATTTGATTGAATGAAAAAATGCATGTGATTTAAAATAATAATAATAATAAATTTATTGAACCAATTATTTTACATGCATTAGGGTATACATTTTATTTGAGCTTCGACTTCGGAGATTACATCCCCACCTTCGACTGTTCTTGATCTTCTCGTGCTTGCGATAATGTTTTTAGTCCGTGTTTGTAGTAAGAGGAAAAATTTACGAAATAAAAAAACCTCTTTGCCGTTATTTATAAAAGAAAGGAAAGAATCAGAGGAAATTGATGATGCTATGATGAAAGATGAGCGTTAGGTCCTGTAGAGTTCCAGTATTAGGGGGTTTAGACTAGTTTGGGTCTTTTGTTTGAACCGATTGGTAATGTCGCTTAGGTTATCCAACAATCTCTGCATTCCTAGACCGACTAGGATAATTTCGTTTGATGTTCCGGGAGGGGGTAGTGTAATTATGCGGAGTGTCCTGGATTGCACTTCTCTCCAATGCCTCTAGATTTGATCTTGAGGCGTAAGATAACCAGGCAGGTACTGCATATGCCAAAATAGGTTTCACTAACGTTTTATATAATGATGTGATTTAAAAGTAATTAAATTCTAATTTGGATTTTTGTTTGTAAATAAATAATGATGAGATATATGATGGCCTCACATAAGTGTCAAATATCTAATTATAATGTAATATATAGAAAAAATTTCTATAAACTCATTACTTTCATTCTAAAACTTTTGGGTCCAGCCACGTTATAAATTCACATGAAGCTAAAAAAAAATTTATTTTTGACAAGGCTTGGTTCGATCACATATGTGTATCGCATTTTGTGTATAACTGTAAGTCTAAACAACCAACTTGGTCAACTTATAATTTTGTATAAAAAATATATCAATTAACATCCATTTGTAAAAAAAAAAATTTTTAGCCAAATAAAATTCAGGCCGAAACGTCTTATTAAAGGTGTTTTATTGAACCCAGTGATTACATCTTTGGCTGATACCTCCTCCTTCATCTAGTACAAAATAGAGAAAGTGCTAAGCGTTTTTTCGATAAGCAAGTAAGTCGAGAGAGGAGGTAATGGTCGGGTTATTAGTCCGATAGTTTGTTTCTGTAGAGCACTCAAAGGTCTCAAGAGAATACTTGGAGGCCCCTCTCCACAGATACGAACAGTATTCGAGGGAGGGAAAAAGCTAAGAAATATCAATAGACTGGCTGATTAGACGAGCTTCAAGTAAACGTTTTACAAGCCCAGGTGTTGAATCCAAATATATCTAACTTACTCTATGTAAATGAAAATAAATTGTACGATAGCAAAAAGTAAACCTTTTACAGAATTCGGCACAGAAATAAAACAAAAATGGTATATTTAATGGGTTTCTCAATATACTTCGGGCTATGAGTCCATCTTTTGGTGATTCATGAGAAGCTGAATCCATCAGACAGATTTAACATAGATTGCTCTGGCTGATGTATTCAGCTTTCTCATAAATATCCTGAAGATATATTCATTGTCCGAAATATATTGAGAAAAACCTTTAAATATAATACAAGGTGGGGCATAACGATCTACAACATTTTGAAGAGGTATAAAAATGAAAAAATTCTAGAAAAAACTGAATATATTTTTGAAAAGAACATAAAAAAAATATATTTTTTATATGTTTTAAACATTATTTCAGACGAAAAAAAGGGGGTAGTGAAAAATAAAAATTCTAGCCTTTTCGACCAAATTCAACCAAATTTTGTATACATATTCAGTGGAGCCCCAGAAGGCTAAAAATTCAAATATTAACCACCCAAAATGGGGGTCCACAGAATATGTATACAAAATTTGGTTTAGTTTGGTCAAAAGGTCCTTAATTTTCATTTTTGAACCCCCCCCCCCCCCCCACACACACACAGTTTTTTGTCTGATAATGTTTAAAACACATTTAAAAAAAATTATTTCATGTTCTTTTCAAAAATATATTTAGTTTTTTTTCTAGTTAAATTTTTTCATTTTTGATGCCTTTTCAAAATGTGGTAGATCTTTATGGTCGATCCTCTATATTGATTTATTACTACTAATTTATCATAAATAAGGAAGTATAGAGGGATAAAAAATATAGTTGAATGGGTTAATGATCGAAGGATATTAGGCCGAACATGTTGAAGAATGTCTGAGGACGGTCTCCCGAAGATCGTTATGCATAACCATCCAGGGGGGTACAGAGGGAGACCAAGGAAAAGATGGAAGGAAAGCTACGATCCCGAAGGCTGAAACAAATTGGATGAACAGACACGTGTGTCTATTTGAAAGATTAAGAAAAAGAAGAAGATTTATTTGTGAAACTCACGTCGCATTAATTAACATTTAGTTTCACCTAGTACCACTAATCATGTTACTTAACAAATATTACTCTCTTTGAGCCTTAAGAGTCCTAGTCATGTAATTTTATATTAATATACTCTAATAATTTGATCTAGTTTTTTTTCAAAGTTGGTATCTACTAGACAGTGAAATTATCAAAATCTGATCCATCATGATAACAATATTTGTTAGTATTCAAGTATAGAGAGAGGCGTGTATTAGGTAATTCAAGAATAAAGCGTAGCAAAAGGTCTCCTTCGTTTCGTATCATTGTCGGAAGCTTTGAAAAGGCATGCAAGCGAAACAAACAGCGACTTTGAGAAATGGGATTTTAATGACTTGAACAACTATACAATAATAGTGAAAATTAAACCCATAATGAATGAGGGCCAAACTCCAACGAGATAAACTAGTAATAAAGTAAGTATACATTTTTCAGATTTGATTAAATCAAATAAATTCAATCAATAAAATAATGGAAGCAAAAGTGAAAGATTTTTCAATAATTACAAATTTTAGTGATTTGGAGATTTTTGTGCCTTTTCAACCTCACTTGAAGCTTAGGATAGATATGCTGTATAATAAATCATATGTCCAATCTTGTATGGCAAATTACAACGCATTCAATTTTTTATTAGGTTCCCTAAATTTTAAATCAAAAGTTCTAAAGATAGCCAAAATCTAATCATTTCTTCTTTTTAGAAATACAAAAATTCAGGCATCAGAACGGTCTCTTGTTATGAAGTTCAGGCATAGACAGACGTGATAGCAGAATAAATAAAAGGACCTACGGTTAAAAATGATTTTTTCCAGGATTCAGAAACATGAATAAAGAAAGATAGAAAATGTGGGCATCTTATGACTTTACCATACATCTGCCCCCGGGCCATTTTAGGAAGTTAATTTTTGGATTGCTAAGTATACTAATCTCTCAAATGCTACTAGGCAAATTTGGTCAAGTTGGACAAAGGTTTTAAATTATAAACCTCCCCCTAATTGTTGGTCCTATTTAATCCAAATTCTAAATAATCATCTCTTAATCCTAATAGTTAACTAGATAAACAATTTCGTTTTTACACCTTCGTTGGGTTTATGAACTAGAACAGGGGTGGTCAACTACTTTTATCAACGGGCCAATTTCAATTTTCATATCACGATGCGGACCAGCACAAAATGAATGGTTTAACAAAAATTAATTATTTCAAAAATAATTTTAATTTTGTTGTAAATGAGATGACATTTGTATACATATCCTAAATAAATAGCTGCTTTCCTTGAAGTGATAAATTCAAAGGATTTTATAACAGACCATAAGAATTATAAATGAGAAAGAAATCGATTTTATTTGATTTAATCTATCTTGATGTTCATAGAAGCTTTTTAATATAAGATAATATCATTTTGATTAAGAATTTTGTAATTTAAAAAAAATTATTATATGAAAAGATTCAATTTCTTCTCTCCGGGAGCAAATCAACTAGAAATGCGTATGTGTTTTATTTTATTCCTCATTACATATACAATCAAATCTATTTAAATTTCATATTCATATATTTTCTTTTATAGCAAATAATTTTTAATAGAATATTTGTATTTTTAAGGGTAGTCTATTTAAATTAATTTGAAAAAAAGGGTGCACTTGGATCTGTCCTTGAGGGGAACATAAGGGAAAGCGACATCGACCGATTTCCTCTTTTTTCGATTCAAAAAATTATTTGACCAATAATTTACACATTAGAGCATTGGTTTTTAAATTTATATTCATGATCTTTTTTTTTTTGTTAAAATAAAAAAAAATTTCAAATATGTTTTCGGTTTCGGGTAAATGGTCGTTTCCTTTAATATCCCAAAAAAATTTTCGAAATCCTTGACATCAACCAATCCACTTTTTTCGATTCGAAAAATTATTTGATCATATCATTAGGCTTGAATTTTTAGACTAAATTTTATCAACTACAATAACTTTTTAATTTTCATCATAGAGCTTTGACTATTATAGACATTTTTGTTTATAATTGAATTTACTTTTAGACCCATTTTTCATGAAGTGTTTGATTCAAGTAGATATTTCACCTAGAGGTATTAATAGCATAGATGAGTAGGGAATCGGCTGTTTTCCTGATCTACCTGGGTACTGCTACTACTGCGCATAGGAGAAAGTTGTAAAAAAATGTTCGCCAAAAAAGTGTTTGATTCAAAATCCAACAAATACTATTCGACAGTTAAGTTGATTTTAATTTAAAAATTAACTAAGCCAGACACTTTTAGGGGGGGGGCAACACTGAGCCAGACAACCCTAAAGTTGCATTTTTTTTATTTGAATTGATCTCCATGTCACAAGTCAATGTTTCATTTCATATGACTTTTTATAACTTTTTTCAAAGTCATCTCGTGCTTTCAAAAAAAGTGTTATTTCATAGATGGCTTTCGGGGTTTTTTACGATTTTCTCAAAAAGTACTAAACAGATTTCGTTCAAAATTAAATTAAATTATTAATAATTAATTGTTTTATAATATCTATTGATTTCATATTTTTAAAAAATTTCAGCGGAGTAATTAGCGTTTTTTCAAATTGGACTTCAAATAAACTACATTTTAAAATGCAAATTTTCTAATAATAATTTTTTGATATAAAAGATAAATAAAAATAACAGACAGATATGAAATTTCAATAGATTTGAATAAATATCTGTTGAGGAAAAAATAAAACTTTTGTACATTTCTAGTCGATTTGCTGCCTGAGACGAGAAAGTGAATCTTTTCATAAAATCTCATTTAAAATACAAAATTTTTAATTAATACGCTATTTTCTTATATTATAATGATATTGTGAGCCTTAATCTATATTGATATGTATATATATATATATATATATCTATATGAAATCGATCAAATAAGATGAATTGTTTAAAGGATGTTAACGTTTTTTCGACTATTTACTGCTAAAAATTTCATAATAAACTAAGCCTGGATATCGAATTCACGATTTTTAGATTTCTAAACCTTATCAAATAAACTTATATCTCTCCCAGACATGATTTTGATTTTCATAAAATTAATAGACATTAAAGAAAATTTAATTTGCGGTAGGTAGATTTTAAAAATTAAAAAAAATTGCATTTTACATTATGAAAAATGTAAAGGGTGAATCATATAGTCTGAGGCGTACGATCCCTTCTGATATGAAATCAAACACATCTAATAAGATCTATGATTTGAATTTAGAAAAATAACAATAGTAATTTATAAAAAACTTAAAAACACCCTGAAATGAATGGAAACTTCAGATGGACCGATTTGAATCAAAACCTTGCTGGGACATCTCAAGCTTATAACTTATAACTATCCTAATATTTAGATTTCTTTCTAAGATTTACCAATTTGAATTATGATTGAAAAAGCCTGATTGGATTTCTACCATTCTTGAAACATGTATTCTCGCTCAAAATTCGAATTCGAGTCATTATAATTGATTCTCTTGATACCTAAATGAATTGTTTACCCCAATAGACATCTTTGAAATTTCATAATAATAATCACAAAACTTAGGGAGTAAAAAATAAGAAAAATAATAACAATTCACATTTGTCTATAATATTAGTAGATACAATTTTTTAACATAGGTATAACATATCGTATGAATTTAAAGTAAATGAAAAATGTAAAATGTGAGAGTTAAAGTAAAAAATAATAATATCAAAAGCATAAATAAAATTAGCGGCTATAAGAGTATGGCAATTTTACTTTAATTTTATCTAAATGGAACATAATGAAAATTAAAAAAAGAAAACAGAAAGAAAGAATTTTAAGTGTTTTGAGGACAATTGAAACCCTCTCTTTCATTTTATTCTTTTTCTTTTTTCCTCTTAAAAGGTTAAAAACAAAAATATATACTTTTGTAAATTGAATGTTCTTTTTTAAAAATATCGTTTTTAAAGTTTACTTACAATAGCCTGTTATGTTCGGATATCAAAGCTAGATTTTTTTTTTTGCTAATTCGGGCTTAGAATATTTGTAGAAATATCATTTTCCATTATTTGCCGATCTCTTTCTGTAAGTGTGTCTGCCTGAACTATGAACTACAATAACACCAGAACAGAAGGCACTAAACAGTTCATTTTGGTGCCAAAATATTTATATGTACATATTTCTAAAACAAGAACTATTTAAATTATAAGATTTCTAGCTTCAGAAGTTGAAATGAAAAAATGCAGGAAATCAGAAAATTTGAAATTTTATTCAAGAAGCTCTTGAGTTGGAATTTGAGAAAAAGTTTTTGCTTTCAAACTCAAACTGTCGAAAAATTCCCAAATCACCAAAATAAAAATTAAAAAATTAATGAGAAGCCACTAGTAGGAAGTATTTTTGGAAAAACTGAATAAGATTCATTCGCCAGGGAAAAAAGATTTCATAAAATCTCAAATCAATGAATTGTTATGAATTTGGAATATTCATTTCTAAACAAAAATGAAAAATATATATAGGTTGTTTTTTAGAGGTTCACAACTTTAAATGAATAAAAAAAAACAAAGAAAAATATTTTTAATATCAATGAAAGTTGCTTTATTGGAAAGATAATTTTATGCCATTAATATTTGAATATGATTTCGGCCATGTGGCTGGCGCGGAGATGACGCAATCTGGATTTCCAATTTTCACACACTTTTCAGCAATTGCGGCCGTATTTCGCCAATTATTCGCCGAATCTTGTGTTCCAAGTGATCTAACCCCACTGGATTATTTTGCCAAGTCACTTGTCTACGCTGATAAACCAGAGACGATTGAACACTTGGAACACAACATTCGGCGAATTATTGGCGAAATACGGCCGCAATTGCTGCGAAAAGTGTGTGAAAATTAGAAATCCAGATTGCGCCATCTACGCGCCAGCCGCGGCGGCCACATGGCCGAAATCATATTCAAACATTAATGGCATAAAATTATCTTTCCAATAAAGCCAGTTTCATTGATATATTAAAAATATTTTTCTTTGTTTTATTTTAATTTAAAGTTGTGAACTTCTAAAAAAAACACCCTTTACTATATACCTATAGATATATTTCGATCAATGTCGTTTTTTCTCGCCTTCTTTCTTGATTTCCAATATATAATATTTTAGAATTTTATTTCTGAATTTGTCATATATATGTATATTTAAATAAATAAATATCGCGAGGCCTCAAGCCCTTCGGAGAAAACCAAAACACGCCACAGCAGCTAGGATGAAACCTAAAAACCACTCAAGTCGAAACAAGTCTAAAGAGGTATTAAAACAAAACTTGAGCCCCCAACAGCCCTTGCCCTTCGTTTCATTTTACGGGGCGAGGGGTGGGGGGGGGGGGGTAAGTTTTTGTACCAAAAGTGGAAGATGAAGGAGGTTAAAGAGAAGTTATAAACCGCGAGCGAACGACAAACCAGAGTAAAGCAGCCATCTTTGGGCCCAGGGGCTTAAGAATAAAGAGTCAAGGGGGAAAGTCCGAATTAAATGAAAGAATCAACTTTTAACTTTCTTTTTATTACCCACACCATTTTATATATATATATATATATATATATATATATATATATATATTATATAGAGAGAGAGCTGATATGAGATTTCTTTAAGGTAACTTAAGATAGCGGTATAATTATATACATTTAAAACAATTTCTTATAATATTGTATCGATAATTTCTTCGACATTACAATAATTATTTCCAATTCTTTCCATAGAAACAAATTCAAATGAGTCAAAAATGTTATTAAAAATGTCGGCCTTCACTGTCAGGAATATGAGTAGGTATACTCAATACATAGAATACGGAGAATTCGAGAGGGCCGGGCCATTAGAATTAAACGTAACCAAATGTTATGAATCTCGTATAATAATTAAAACTTAATATTACTCTTCGATATACGTAGAATACTTAGTATCAAGTAGATCACGCTTTGGTCGGTAATTTTTAGTGTGGAATAAAAGTGGTAGGCATATTAATATTATTTTAATTAGATATTGTTTAATTGTTTAACCTTCAGTTTTGTTATTATACACACACCGGATTTGTTTTGATTCACCCACCTGTTATCAATTAGCATAACGAATTAAAAATATATCTAATTTATTTTTTTCTAAAGTTAGATCTTTAGCGATTAAATAGATAGATAAAATTTTCAAATAATACCTAGGAAAGAGAAGATGTAATAATATATTTTTTCCTTTAGATTTACAATAGGGTTTCAAAGTTTCATTTTATTTGAAATTTCAAATTTGTGTACAATTGGACATGCTTTTGGCTTGTTTCGGAAAATTAAAATGTGATCACAAGAGTTCAAATAAGCTTAGGTAATGAAATATTTTCGTCGTATAAACGAGGGTTTTGAACCATACTATAGGTACCATATGTTTCAACTGAATATTAAGTTATCCGAAGATATGTTTTTAAAGATAATATCTGTTTAATTCCTGACATTCATTGAATGGGTTTTACAGCTTCACTTTATCAAGTGCGTATTCATATTCTCGTGAAGTATTAGAGCGTTTCTCAATATTAATTCCAAAGTGACTGATTAATTAACAAGTGTTACCGAGCTATAGAAACATATTAGAACCGTGTCGAGAAGTCGAAACCGGTTAAGCTCAATGTTCCATGAAATATTCGCTTCATAACTTACATGCGAAGTTAAGCCGCCAAGGCTCTGCTTTGCTTTTTCTTTTAAGATTAATCGCCTGTCGAGGTCGTTTAGTCAAATTAGGAGCTGCTCATCGATTATAGGGTTGGCTTTATTAATAGAAACAAAATATCAGGAAATTGATGGCACTCGAATCGAGTTGACTTCATTCAATCACTTTTGTTTGGATGGAAAATATATTATCAATTTTCGGAGAAAAATGGAGATTCCATTTTTTGAATTATTTTACAATAATAATTCATCCAATTTGGATCGAAGATTAAATTTTTAACCAATCATTTAAAGGATGTGAAAAATTTCTAATTATGAACCGAAGATCGTCGTTAGAATGAAAAAAGTCTACTTTTAGCTAAAAGAGACCAAATTAAATTAGAATCAATTAGACAAGTTATATATACTAAGTAGGTTCTATTAATTTTCTAGAGAAAGTATACGAACGTGATGATAGCTTATTAAAAAAGATTCTTACCCTATAGGTAACAAAAAAAGTTTACCAAGTTTTTCTTTTTTAAGAAGTTGAGAAAAATGTTAAGAAATGCGAAAGTATGAGTTTTCTTTAAAAGGCATTTCATAAAAGAGCGAATAAGTTTTAAATATTTATTTACTATTTGAAACGGATATTGAATTTTTAAATGGTTTTCGATTTATCTTTGTAATGATGTTATAAATGATACTTACATACCAAGACTTTATATGGTACTTATATATATCTATATGCTATTTTAAATAGAAAAGAAAAGTACACCTTATGATAAATCTTAAGTACCTAGTAAAAATCTATGACTAAAAATTCAGTATTTAGGTACTACTGAAATTATAGCTTTGAATATTGTTTTTGTTACATTTGAATAGAAAAAGCTAAAAGGTACATATAGTAAACCTTATATTTATATATAATAGCTTGCCTGTCTAAGGGCCACAAGTCGTTTGGTGTCTTGTAAAGTTGACAAAGGGTAAACCTTAGATTTCACCTTGTGCCCGGCGGTACGGCCAATCAGATGAGTGCGTGTCATCTGATTGGCGATCCGGCCAAAACAAGGTGAATTCTAAGGTTTTACCCTTTGTCAACTTTTACAAAGACTTTACCAACCGACATATAACTGGCCCTAAGGATCGGCTACGGAGCCATTTGTCCTCTGCGGGGAGTTTGTTAAAAATGTCTTTCGGGCTTTCTCGGCCGCCAAGGGCCTCGATCGCAAGCACTTTGTGGTATAAAGTAATATTAAAAATAGAAAAAATTTCCGTTATTGTTCGGGCTCTCAGAGCTGCGGATGGTCTCGACAATAATAACCTTTATAAATATTTATAGTATACCTTATATACCACATACAGACAATATACCAGCTGCCTAGAGTTCCATCGGAGAGGACCTAGTACTGCATATGACCAAAAATCAGAGCGCAATGGATTTTTAATGTCATAAATTATTTTTCTGGATATTCTCGCTATACATATTTTAACTGTTATGCAAAAATTATAAATAGAAAAAAAATATGTCAACAATTCAAAAATGTATTATTTGAAGTCATTCTATTTGCAAATCGTTTGCAAAATATTTGATTCACAAAAACATATATAGATATAAAATAAAATTCAAACATTGATTCCTTCCGGGTATCCGAGTTAGAAGATCTAAAAGCCCAAAATGTCTCTTTCTCTCTTTGTCAACATGAACTAGCACATTTCACAACAGTGATCAAAGTTAAATAGGAAAAAAAAAAGTTAAATCGATTTAGTTCCAATTGAAAACATTTTAATCTTTTTTCAAAAAAGAAAGAGTTTGTTCAATTGTAAAAGGGAATCTCTTTTCAAGACTCCGTAGCTTTTTTCAGTTTCGGTGAATTAAAAAAAAATAATTAATTGATCAAATATTTTAAAACACACATGTTGAAATGATGATTACTTATTACTACAGAAATGGATTAAAATAATCAAAAAAATTATTCAAAAATAAAATTTTTTGAATAATTTTCCATTTTTTAACCGGAATATCTGTGGCTAGAAACCCCCAAATCTAATAAGTTCTCTACATTGGAAGTACAAACATTTTAGCACACGATTGAACTTTTTTCTATTTTCTTCTTTCTTAAGCTATTGTGGGTATCTTGTATCCAAACATAGATCCAGACCCAAAGATAAAGAAAAAATCATGGTCGAATATAATTTTTCTCCACGTTCCAGACCTTTTTTAACATAATGAAATAAAAATTTGAAATTTTTGAGTGAATTCAATACTAAGCTCGCCTACGGCATGCCGAGTAATAGTAATTCGCTCTAATATTTAGGTATCCATTTATTTTTTACACTGTGCATAAATTCGTTTGCATTTCGATCGTTGAAATATTTGCTTTTAAGAGATTAGCAGAGATAATAGAAAACACAAAACGTCTTTAATTACCATGTTCTACAAAAATTTCTCCTCGTAAACCTAACAATGGATTCCAGTAGAGTTTTATACTCTGATTATCATGCAATTTCGCTATTTTTTACAACACGTCAGAGTTTTGAGATATTATCGGTCAAAACGACGAAAAATGCCATTTTGACCTATTTTCAAGTCCCATTAGATATTAAACAGCAATATTTGAAATGAAAATATTTTGTTTACGTAATGGAAAACAGCTTCCTCTTTGATTTTCAAATTACTACTTGTTTTTAACTCATTTAGAACTCGAGTTATAACTAAAAACTAAAACTACGTGATTATAAATGATAATAAACATAGATAAAAACATAAGGTCTTAGGACTAAAAAGTTAAAACTCGAGTTCTAATTGAGCTAAAAACAAGTGGTAATTCGAAATCAAAGAGAATGCTGTTTTCTATCACGTCAACAAAATAAATCGATTTCAAAAATTGATGTTTATTATTTAATGCGATCTCGAAAATAGGTCAAAATGGCCTTTATCGTCATTTTGACCGATAATATCTCAAAACTCTGACGTGTGTATAACTCTACTGGAATCCATTGTTAGATTTACGGGTTCAAATTCTTGTTTAATTTTTGTCGGGCAGTGTTATTTAATATCATACTTACATGTTACATATTTTAAAAACAATATTTTTCTGGTTGTTTTTCTAAAGTCTGGGATTGTACCTTTTAACTTACACCGAGACTGTAGGTACTTAAATTTAATACAGGTCAACAGTGGTGTTTACACCATGCATCCCTAGTAGCACAAAGTTTATATAGCTACTATATAGTTTGAAACATTGTGCTACTAATGATATTTGGAACGTTTAAATACGAATAAGGTTCAGATATAATTGGAGAAAATTACAACAATAGAGGTGGCATCTCTTTGAGTTATATTGAACTAAATAATATATAATTACCTAAATGTAATGGAATAGTGAATTCATTTCTCCTGACATCTGGTGGAATAAAGTTATCGGAGAAACAATATCTATTCTTTCATAAAAACAATACAATTTCTTCCCTTTTAACTATCACCTTAGATTTTCGCCAATAGGTTTTTGATCTGACAGTGTAATAATCTTTTTTTTTTGGTTTTTGCAAAAACATTACAATAATTCACCGATTTTAACCCCGGAACACTACCCGGGGTACAGTGGGACCCCAACCTTGCTCGAAACTTCTGTTATTTGTCTACAGACAGCAGCACAAAATTGTGGTGCCTGCTAATCGCTTATATGCAAACGTCAGTTGATCTGCTACAATCGTTGCAGTGGCACGTGTTTTTGTTTGATATAAAATCTCTTATTGGGGCACAGGTGTGTCCCTGGATAGTATTAGTGTAACAAGTTTATAAAACACAAATACTTACTTTATCCGCAAAACTGCGAGCCGTTATTAAGAGAATATTAAACTTGGAGCCAGAACCGAATATTCCAATACCTAAACTGCCATCGTCTGGCAAATGTTCATTCTGTCCTAGAAAAAAGATCGCAAATAGCGGATTTCATCTAAAAAGTGTAATAAGTTCATATGCTTAGAGCATTAAATCAGTTTGCCCTGAGTGCTCAAATTGATAACATTAGAGCTTTTGCCACGAGATATGTTTTTAATATATAATAAAAGTTGAAAGTTTATTTTCTATGACTTTTTTATTGGGGTACACCGCCACCGGTTCCCCAGGGCAGTAAAATAAAATATTTTTTGAATGTTCCAGGGTTAAAAATATGATTTAAATTTGATAAACTATAATTTCAACTTTAAAATAAATTTTATAGATTTCAAGATTATAGAATAAGACAAGGAATATTTCCTACTTTTTGATTCGATTTCTCACCCGACGTCATATACAAATTTAAAAGACAAGTGGAATATTGGTTTCAAATTTTGATTCACATCTACCAAGGTCTGTTGAAATACCTATCTGCAAAGACAATACAAAAGTCATAAAAAGATCATTCTATGAGATAAATGTTGGTATTTTGAAAACAAAGAAATAAATTGGATTTTGGGATTTTTAGTTTCTGAACTTCCAATTGAAAAATTTAAAGAAATATTAAAATATCAAATTGTCAAATAGGAATCTCTCGAACCGTCGAGGCTAATGAGCTGAAATACGATAGCTGAAAAAACATTTCAAAATCACTAAAATATGTTCAAAATGTATTGAAAAAGTATTTAGTTTTTTTTCCATTTTTTTTCTTTCTTTTGAAACTTTCTAAGGAAGCGATAGAAAGAGAAACAACATGTTAATTGGACAAGAAAGCCGCGATATGAATATCGAATGAGGGCTAGACTCGCTCGACTTCTCTTGATGCATATCTTATAAACGAAGACAAAATTCCCAGTGTACGGCTGTTTCAATTTAAGCTTGCCCTCTCTACTTAATCATAAGCAAACAATACAGCAGTAAACATTAGAATGCTTCTTGCCCCGCTATTTGCACACAGCCTAAGTTGCTACGCATTTCAAATCTAACCCCTTACCTTTCTCTTAAGACCTTCCGCCATCACGAACTTGTCTTATACACAATTTTCTTAAGTCAATACCCAATTAATTGTCAAATACTGAATAGAAGCTTCAAGTATCTCACTCTCGTTCGTGTTTAGAATATAAATAATAAATTAGCAATAATAAAGAAAATTGTATGACGTTATCGAGTGCTGTTTTTGTGAGGATTTTTCATTACACTTTTTAACACGCTTTTATTAGCTTCACCTGAATGTATGTATGTATGTATCAATGTTACTTATGGAAAGTGGTGTAGGTTTTAGGTGAAACATGATGTTAGTTAATAGAGTAAAGGGTGTGTAGTTTCACAGTGAATGAAATAAAACTCAAAGAGGTTTATACAAACTCAATATATTTCGGATTATTAGTCCATCATCAGGAGTTTACAAGACAATACTAATAATAATTGAACGAGTGGTCGCCATTCTTGACATTCAAATCATGGTTACCAATATAACAAAATATAACATTCAAATCTTACACAAGAAAAACACCAATGAAAATTTAAAATTTAAAAAATTTTTTAAAAAATTGTTTTACAAAGATTTTTCTTTTTCTTTTTTTTTTTTTTTAATTATAAAATATATAAATGTAAATATAAGAAATCTATATATATGTAAATATAAGAAATTTCTTATATTTACATTTATATATTTTATAATTAAAAAAAGAAAAATCTTTGTAAAACAATTTTTTAAAAAATTTTTTAAATTTTAAATTTTCATTGGTGTTTTTCTTGTGTAAGATTTGAATGTTATATTTTGTTATATTGGTAACCATGATTTGAATGTCAAGAATGGCGACCACTCGTTCAATTATTATTAGTATTGTCTTGTAAACTCCTGATGATGGACTAATAATCCGAAATATATTGAGTTTGTATAAACCTCTTTGAGTTTTATTTCATTCACTGTGAAACTACACACCCTTTACTCTATTAACTATGTATCAATGTGACTTTTGTTCTGCTAAATTCCGCAAACATTTCTCTATAAAAATAATTAAGATTAAAAAGTAAAAAAAATAAATTAGAGTTTAAAATAACTAAAAAAAAACGCTTTTGTCAGAAAGGCACTAAAAAGTACAAAATAATATAATAATTTTTTTATATCCAATAACTAAGTCAAAAAGCGTGGGGAACTTTGTCGAAATTAATTAAAACTCCATGCTTTTGCACCCCACACTTTTTGACTTATCAATAGTTGTTGGACATAAAAAGTTTATTATATTATTTTGTACTTTTTAGCGCATTACTGACAAAAACGACTGTTAGTTTTTTTAAACTATGTATAATTTATTATTCTCACTTTTAATGGGTAATTATGAAAAGTAGTCATTTCGAAACATGCTTTGGTCCTGTTCAGTTACACTATTAGGGGCCGTCCATAAATTACGTCACACAGTAAGAGGGAACTCATATTTGTAACAAAATGTGACAGGGGGGAGAAGTCAAATTAAAATTTTTTCAATATTTTCAAATATATTTTTTAGTTTTCAGTTTATTATTATTTCAATCTGAAAATGTTGGTAAAATAAATCTAGACAAAAAAGTGTAAGCATGCAATAAGGGTATAAATGTGATAGTGAGACGTCACAATACAGGGGAGGGGGTCAATGAAAATGTGACTCAGAGGGGTGTCTAAAAATCTTGAAATTCGTGTGACTTAATTTATGCTGGACGGTCCCTTAACATTAATAAACCTTTACTAGAGAAAATGAGGTCTTAGGTAGTTTTTCATTATTGAAGTTTATAGTAGTCTGCCCAGGACATCAACTTTCATCAGATTTTACACAGTTGAGTTTATTAAATTGTATAATCGGTTGTCACCACTAATAAAATCGTGAAAATTACTGGATTCTTTCAGGAAGCATTTCCATAGACACCTGCTGGCCATTCAAGAGCTATAAGCTATTAACTCTAATATATGTAGTAGTAATCTCAATATTTTGTTACTTATATTTCCTTTTCCTCATTTTTGCTTGTAATTCGCTGGGGTTTTTTTTGTAAATTATTTTCCAATGATTTTTATTATCTTTGCATTAAGAAAGTCTTGTACCATTTATAATTATAGGTAATTGTAAAATTTTTATGATGCTCAACGAGATCAAATAATAATCTCAAACCAAAAATAAAGATTTCTATCTATCCATCTATTGTTTTCTTCAGTCGGCCAGAACCAGACCTCAGCCACTTTCATTTTATCACTGTCATAAAGTGAAATTATGGGATGGAACATGAAAGCAAAAATTTACGGAGGTCCATAGTAGTCAATGTTATGGATTGTATGCACTACACCAGTGATGGCAATGGACAGTTTTTTTGGATAAAATTGCTATAAAGGTTTCTAGTGTAAAAAATTGCAAACTGGGTAACTGTACGTTTACTGCAAATTTTTTTCTAAAAAAACCCTGAAAGCTACCATCATAGAAAGCCATAATTTGGCACAAATGTGTAACTTAATAAAACTTGAATTCCATATTTCAGCTCATTAGCTACAAACTGTTCAAAGCTTCCCATATAACGATTCAATTTTTTCTTAAATTTTTGCAAATTTTATCCGAAAGTTTTAAAGCTAGAAAGCCCAAAATCTATCAAATCTGTTCGTCGCCTAGAAATTATTAGTTAAGTAACCGTAGATATTTCTTCGATTTAGTAAACTTTATAATTTATTTCGGTATTAGCATTTTACTATATTTATATTTGAAATTTTTAATTTTGATCTCAATTATTAGTGGCGGTGATATTGAAAGTGGACTAATTCAAAAAAGAAAAGAAAAATCGAATTTTTTTATGCATTCATTTAAACTACAATAATGTGAAGTCTGTTTTGCTAAAAATTGATTCTTAAGATCGAGATGGTAGTTGGGTCGTTAAACCTAATTCAATTCCGGTTAGCAGATCCTGGATTGGTGGATGAATTGTTTACCAAATGAAATGTTTCAGTTGAAACTATTAAGATTGCACATTTTTAATTAGACTTTCTCATTCTAGGTGGTTTCAGATGAAATATTTCTTTGAATAATAATTATTTGTTTATTTTGCAAAACATTAATTACTTGTCTCAAAACTAAAAATATAATTTCTTATGCAGCTTTCATATTCACGGCCACATTTCTCCTATTCTATTAACAGTTTTCTCATCATACAATTGAAGTTTTCTTCATCATCTTCTATAGGTGGTTACCATCATTTATTTGTATTTTTTTCTTTAATTTAATGTTTGCCTTACTCTACTAATTAAATAGAAATGCATGTAAGTGAGATAGAAGAGAAACAGACCTTGTTAATTATCCTTAATGGCATAAATTTCAAATGAGAGCGTTTAGTTAAGAACTTGCCATGTTTCAGAATTATATTTGAATTTTAAATATTCTTCCCTTGTTCCTTCGTTCCAATCACACATACTCATGGTAAAGCGGAAGGCTTCCTAAAATCGTAGCACACTTTATCAAACATTTTCCGAACTTGTCAATTTAATTAAACTAAGCATATTTTATATTTATTTAGTTTCATCTGAGTAAGCTTGTATTAATATTAATATTAAATGAAAGCTTATGGATAAGATACGGGGTGCGACAACAATGGAAAGTGATTTAATTAAAAACAAAAGGCATTTAATAAACAATAATCCAGAAAGACAAATAAATGTGTTTCAAAACTCGTAAATGAAATAACAACGATAACTTTAACCATCCTCGAATATTGAATGTCCATTCTTGTAAACACTAATCAGTGGCTATTTAAATGCGAATGATGCCTATAGAATCTGCCTGGAAAGCTTATCTCATGTTACATATGCATATAGATTTAGTTCCATTCTATGTATATAATAATTCTAAATAAAATAGCTCCGGGTTATTATTTGTCTGGGTTAACTACAAGATACAGGGTTTATTTGTTTTGGGTATGAACAAACGGGTGGGGATAGAACAGGGTGAATTTGAACTCCCCCGATTCTCATTTTACTGAAGGGGTTGGCTCGTCGACAAACCTTCCCACGTTGTTCGTTGCAGATATGGAAATTATGTTTACATTCGTGTGTGCGATTCTCATTGTCTCTCTTTCACCCTATTTCCCTTTCGTCTGTTTTTAAAGAAATTGGCAAGAAGACAGAGCGAACTACGAGGAACTCCCTCGTCTTAGATGAAATTCCAACTTTATTTTAATTGTTTTGTCTTCTTACTTATCTGTGTGTGAGAGAGAGGGTCTGCCTTGATCTCCGCTCAATTCAGAAGAGAAGCAAAGGCGTTCACGAGAAGGAAACGGAGCTCATTGAGTAGAGGAAGCGGCCTTCGTTCCTTGATTTTCATTCCGTTGTCGTTCGTTTTTCCCCCAAAAGAAAAAAATGAACAAACGCTCTATCTAGTATGATTCTTCGGTTGTTTAAACTAGGAGCTAATTTCACTCGGGAGATGTTTACTAAAAAATTTTCAAGAAAATGAAATTATATCTAGGCAAACAATTCGGGGAAATAATAAAGATAACACACATGTTTTTGATGAATGATTAATATTGGCAAACCAATTTTTATGCTTTCAAATTAATTTTGTTAGATTGGATGGGGGAGTTAGATGAAATTGCAAATCGATGATTTTTAATTAAAACCTATTCAAATATTAGAATAAAAGATGAAAAAATTATTTGATTAACATAATGGTTCAATAAGTTGATTTTCCAATAAAAATAACAGATTATTATTGGTTATTATTTTGAAAATGTTAATTAATAATAAAATACTAATCAAGGTTTTATAAGGTCATGTTTGATGAAATCTCCATAAGTTTAAGTAAGAATCTAAATTTTAAATGATTGCGAGTTTCATAAATTACTATGAAATAAAAACCTTATTTTATAAGGTTTTATTTTGTAATTTTACTTTCCCTTATATCTATCTATATCATTGTATGATATTAGATAAAGTGTAAGTATTGTATTCCACTCTCCAGATCTTGACAGTTCGAGGGTTTCACTTTCACTTTGCCATTTCAACATGGAAGTAAACTATGCCCTTAATATATTGCTTTTTTTTAACTAACTACGTAAAGAATAGTCTAGGAAAGCTGTCCGCCTGTATCTATGCAACTGAAAGACGCCTCTGGATCGTACTAGCCTACCCTACAGGAGTCCTTGTTAAATGAATATTTTTCATAATGGTTCAAATTTGACGGCCATCTTCCATAAGCTCATTTAATATTTTTCTAATCCCCTTCATAAAAATAGCTGACACTTATCATATGATTAACATTATAACTAAATTTAAAATCTCTAGATCAAGTCTGTCCAACCCGAGGCCAGTGCGCCGCATGCGGCCCAGGAGTGCAATGAATGTGGCCCTACATAAAATTATAAACTTCCTTGAAGCATTAAGATTTGTATGCACTTACTGGAAAACATATCAGATACAATCTGATATTTTTTTTTTCTAAATTAAGAGATTTGAAAATCATCCCATAAGTTGTCGAAGAATAAAATTGATTTCAATTTATAATGTGAAAAAATATACCAAGAGTTTGGGAAAAATAATCCCAATTGTGGCATATTTTGACTCGATTTTTATTAGTTATAAATATTTTACCTGCAAACTTTCTAAATGAATGTACCATATGTCATCAGAAATTGAATTGAAAGAAAAATGTAATAATGTCTTTTTATTAAATTTATAATCTAACCAGAAACAAATGCTCCTGGCTTAACAATACTTATTTACTTTTTGAAAATATGAATTTATATATAGGTAGGTAAAGCTATTTTCAAGAATAAAATTCACTCAAAGAAAAGTTATAAGCTCAGCTTTCAGGTAAAAAAATAAGGAAATTTCCAATTATTTAAAAATCATTATTCATATCATAGTTATATTTTCTAAAATATTTTTTATTTTAGTAATTAAAACTTTTAAAGTGCTAAATGATTTAAAAACAATATTCTGAAGGAAAAGAATTAAAAGATTATTGAGCTATGATATTTTTGCTTCTTTGTCATGGGGGATATCATTATTCTAGGTTATTAACTATCTTTTTTTTTTGAGAAATAATATCAATGGAATTAGTATATTTTATGTGACCCGATCCATTTGTTTTTTCTTCAAAGGTTGGACACCCCTGCGTCTAGATGTACCATTCCACAAAATAAAAACTTAAAAACAATGCTATTAATAATTTTAATCAGGGAATTATGAAAAAAAATAATTATAAGACGAATGTAAATAAACTGATTGGATCAGTAATCATGAGTTTATCACGTTCTATATTCATTTGAATTCCGACTGGAGAGTCCTCTTCATTTGATCCCAATTTCTAGTTACAGCGCACGAATTCTAAATTAACCTACTACGCAGATGTCTGCTTGGGAAAAGTTAGTTAAGGGTAGTAATATAAGTAGTAAAGTCATAGGTGAAACAGCACGAGACCAATTTCACCCCTTCCTAGCTTTAATTATAAAGTGTTATCCTCCGGAAAATTTGCTAGAATTATTTTTTTATATCTCTTCTTTCTTAAAACATGAATCAATTTTGATTTTGTGATATTTGCATAATATAATTTAAAGGGGTTATTCTAATGGAAGATTTAAAGTATTTAATTAAGTAATATCGAATATCGATTTTAATTTTAAACAATAAGAAACATCCCCTTATTGATTTAATATATTCCTATGTATTTTTATTCTCTTATTAATTTCTTGTTCAAGCTGGTTGAATCATGAAGAAATGAAGGTTGTAGGTCAATTTGTAGATTTCTAAAATTCTAGCGTCTGGAAATTCATTAGGTATGCCTCCCTCTTTTTCGAATCTTATAAACTTCTAATTCTTCAAGAGCTGAAAGTCGAGCGCCTTAGTCCCTGAATACTCCCTTCTTTTCAAGAATTATTTTTTATTTATTATTGCTTTTAAGTGTTCTTTTTTCAGGGTTTTTAAATCATTACACTAGAAAATATTTTAGGCCGTTTAATGTATACCACACGACTTTACCTTATCACACGTTAATAAAATACTAACATTTAAATAAAATAATTTAAAGTTTTTGAATTAAAAATAAAAGCAATAAGTTTTTAGATAAAATTTTAATTATATATAATATAAAAAATAAAAAAAAATAAAAAAATAATTTCCTCCAAGGCGGGCTTCGCAGCTGGTAACATATATAAGGTTGGCAACTAAGTAATTGAGGATTTCACTCATAGACGGCTTCAGTTGAATTTCTAGGTTTGTTGGCGTAGTCCAAATGTAAAACACATTAAGTTATTTGATAGTTGGCAATTCAGCTGTCAATCAGTAAAAAAAGTTTTTTGATCGGTTGCGTAGTTTTCGTTTGGCGTTCTCGTTGAAAAATGGAAAATCAAAAGGAACATTTTCGTCATATTTTGCTTTTTTATTTCCGCAAAGGGAAAACGCATCGCAAGCTCACAGAAAGTCATGTGCTGTTTATGGCGACGAAACCTTAAAAGAACGGCAGTGTCAAAATTGGTTTGCCAAATTTCGTTCTGGTGATTTTTCACTCAAAGATGAAAAACGCTCTGGTCGTCCAGTTGAAGTTGATGACGACCTAATCAAAGCAATAATCGATTCGGATCGTCACAGTACAACACGTGAGATTGCAGAGAAGCTTCATGTATCACATACATGCATTGAAAATCACTTAAAACAACTTGGCTATGTTCAAAAACTAGATACATGGGTTCCTCACGAACTGAAAGAAACGCATTTAACAGCTGCGATTTGCTAAAGAAACGTAATGAAAATGATCCATTTTTAAAACGACTGATAACTGGCGATGAAAAATGGGTTGTTTACACCAATATCAAGCGGAAAATATCGTTGGAGCAGGCCAGGTGAACCAGCTCAAACAACATCAAAAGCTGGTATTCATCAAAAGAAGGTTTTGTTATCAGTTTGGTGGGATTACAAAGGAATTGTCTACTTTGAACTCTTACCACCCAACCGAACGATCAATTCTGTTGTCTACATTGAACAACTAACGAAATTAAACAATGCAGTTGAAGAAAAGCGGGCCGAATTGACAAATCGAAAAGGTGTTGTATTCCATCATGACAATGCAAGGCCACACACATCTTTGGTCACTCGGCAAAAATTATTGGAGCTTGGTTGGGATGTTTTGCCACATCCACCATATAGTCCTGACCTTGCACCATCTGATTACTTTTTGTTTTGATCTTTACAAAACTCCTTGAATGGTAAAAATTTCAATAATGATGATGATGTCAAATCGTACCTGATTCAGTTTTTTGCTAATAAAAACCAGAAGTTTTATGAACGTGGGATTATGATGCTGCCTGAAAGATGGCAAAAGGTCATTGATCAAAATGGGCAATACATTACAGAATAAAGTTATTTAGTTCCATGAAAAAATTGTCTTTGATTTTCTAAAAAAAAAATTACTTAGTTGCCAATCCAATATAAAATGCTAATCATCCAAAAGAGACATGAATTGTTGAAGCACTTTCCGTGATCGAAGATAAGTGAAAATTTCAAGGCATAAATGTGATAGATCTTAATTCTTGAACAATTTTCTATAGGGCAAAGTTATGCCTGGTGCGAAGGAGTTCTAAAAAGCTATACATGGCTAAATAAAGCACTTTAATAACCGTAGAAAGTTGACATTCAAGTTTTTTAAAGAAGGTTCTCTTCCAACATGAAAAAAATTGCAAATTTTATATTTTTTTTTGTAGTGAGCCAATTTATGGGAAGACATTTGAAAAAGGTGCATAAAAATACACATGTATTGATGAAACTTGAAATTTCGTCAAAGACGAAAACAAGCTCATAACAGCTATTATTAGTATTTATAAAATAAGACGACCAACTGCAAGCCGGGCCATGGACCAAGGGTTCAGTTCCTTACATTTTTAAAAATACATGAATTATCAATTGCATTCTTAATTGTCGTTGACAAGGAGAAAATGAGGGAATTCAAGGAATTTTTTCATAAGATTAAGTTGTCATTGCTGAAAGCATACAGGTACATTAAACATCTAAAAATGGCTATTCGGGGACTCTGTCAAACAGTCATTTTAAAGTAAATTAAATTTAAAAAAAAATAGTATAATTCTTCTTAAGGAGATCTTTATAGGAATAATATCTCATATCCCGTGATAAAGTATTTTTTATTATTGACTCCTTCTAAAAAGTCGACCCTCTCCAAATTAATAATTCAATTAAAATTGTAAATAGGTGAGAATCCCCCAAAATTTATATTGTAATTCAAGAAATTTCAGTAATATAAAAATTATAAATGGTGATATACTGAAAAGTATATAGAATACCTACAACAAATGAATCAATATTTAATAATTTTTATATAAAAATTAATAAACAATCATTCATTTATTTTATTTTACATGGCGTTCAACATAGCACCATATTTATAATTATAATAGAAGCTGGAGGGCCAAGAGTTTCAAACAAATAAAATTATACAGTTGTATGAATATAGGTGCGTATTAATAGGTACGTATGTGTATTTATTTACTATATATATATATATTTATTTATTTATTTATATGTGTGTTTTCTGTGAATTAGATACTCTTTGATTTAAATTAAATTCTACTACTCTGGACAAGGAAAAACTTTTTATATTTTAAAAACATTAAATTCTATTAAAGAAATAAATTACCTCTATAAATACCAGAGAATGAATTAAAATAAATTGTTAAAAAATTGTATTCCACATCAAATATCTTTTAAAAAATATATTCTCTAAAACTATTAAATTTTATATAAGAGGGAGTTTTTTCTAGTCTTAAATTAAGAAATTACCACGGCTCATTTCAATGAAAGACCAGGAACTAAATGAAATATAATCAACCAAGTGGAAAATAATAAAATTGCTTCTGTATGCAAAATAAAACGACTTCACTTATATATATATATAGTATATAATTTAGAAAGAAAAAAAAGAAAAAGGAGAAGTTTGTCATAGCGCCAACTGAATAGCAAGACAAAAGTCTTACTAAAAAAGTTTTTTGTCTAGTAGAATAATTGAATTAATTATTATGATTTAGTTGAAAAATACCAGAGATTAACGATAAATATCAAAATGGAAAATTTATTTAACCATTCATCTTCAATATTCAATTAAATTTTCAAGAACAAAAGTTAGACGCTGTTGTATTGGGATTACTTGTATTACTGCTACAAATGTATAGCAAATTTAACTGCTTCTCTTTGGTTCTAACCGAGAGAGGTAGTATTATAATTTTCTAATATACTAGCTGCGACACCTGCCTTCGGTGGGCATCTTTCTAGCTAGAGGGTCTCGTCCCCATGACCATACAACGCACATTATGCTACTATGGTCTTGCTTTCTTTGAGTAGCCATTTTTGCATGTTCTTGAATCTGTGGCTCACTATGTTCATTAGTTTCTCGTTGTCTTTGATTAAGCTTGATTTGGAACCTCTCATTGCGTTCCACTTCTGATTCATTTGTTCTTTGAGATTCCATCATTGCAGAAGGGATTCCATAGGAAGGATGTTTATAAGGTGGCTTTATTATATATTTTGAATAATAATATAAAAAATTAATAATAGTCTATATACAGGGTGTTCCACAGAGCTCGTTCATTAAAAGTTTTCATGGAAGCAGTTGAGAGAAAATGTTGAACTTTGACTTATTTATATTTTGGAATATGCTATTTTTTAAATAAATTATTAACAGCTAACATTTTGACACTTTCTGCTTTGCCGCAATTTCTATCAACTTTCTTATTTTCTATGGAACCCCTCAAATATTTTTGCATCATTAGATTAAGAGGAGTGAAATTTAAAATATTTTTTATTTAAAAAACTATTCATTTTAGGTATAGGCAATATTAAATAAACTTCTATTGAATTTTTATGTAGAATTCAAAAATACTAAAATTTATGCCATTGAGTATTAACAACTTTTTGATTTTCAGAAATAAACGATTATTATGGTCATGCTGGAAATAAAATTTTAATTTTTATGATTAAGTAAGATTCTTTAATGTCTAATTAAGAGTTCTGATTGATCAAATTAATTCTACAAACAATAGTTTAAATATTATTAATTTTTAAAGATGAACGCTAAATTAGTAGTTTTACAAAATATCTAAAATAACTCAGAAATTGTAAATTTTAGACAAGTCCACAATACGCAATCTTGTTATTTCCTATCTATTTGTATAGTAAATATATAGCAAATTTACAATTTTTTTAACAGTGTAGATAGGCACGGTATGCATTACAATAAACAAGAAACGTTACTTTTTTATTAAACCAGAGGTTCCCAAAGTGTGCGCCGCGAAACTTAAGACATTTGGCCTAACTAGATAAAAAACAAAGTGAGAAGCTAAAAATTTATTTTTTATTTATTTTTATCTCTTACTTACCATTAGACATACTTTTACTTAGGTAGGGCGCCATGGAAATATTTTAATTAAAAAAAGGCGCCTCGACTCGGAAAAGTTTGGGAACCCCTGAATTAAATCATTTACCGACTTAAAGAGCGGTCCACCAAACATATAAATAAATAAAAACCTAAAAAGGTACTCATTTTTTTCCAATTTTCTTGTTTTTCCATTTTTATTTTGGTTAGATGTAAATAGTGAGAGCAGGGGGTGTTAAAGATATGAGACGTTGCTCCCCCTTCGCCCTCCCTTGGCTACGCCAATGCCAATTGCTATTTCTGGCAAAAGAGGACGAACATGATTCTTTTGACATGTAATTAAAATGATTCATTCCAGATCGGATTTAGAAAATGCTAAACTCTGATTATTTCTTTAGAAATTCGCTGTTATTATCGGAAAATTTATATTCAATTTGGGAATAGCCATTCAATTGCCCTCTCAGTTGATTATAAACTGCGGATAACAAGCCAATATATTATTATACGTGAAAATAAAAATATTAGTGAATATGCATGTTTTTTGTAATAAAAAAAAAAAGATATTTTCGTTAAGGACATAGAATGTAAAGAGAGTTTGAAATTCCTCGCGTTGCGAGAAAAAGAATAAAAAAAATCGTTTGAAATCCAAGAGTTAATCTGGCGTGCTATTGGTTCAAGAAAATGGGCTGAACGAAGAAAGCGACGGCAGGGAATGGAAGGAGCAAATGATTCAGAAAATTAAAACAGGCAGAGACATTCTATCTATTCATGTGCGAGAAGATTCTCATTGACACCCTCTTATAGTTTGAACCTCCTCTAATTCCACCTTTCACTCTTTATTATAACAAAATTTTGAAATTGTCAAACTTGTACGTTTTTGTTAATATGAAAGGTAATCGATTCTCTATTGGAAACTTAATAGAACGAATAAAGCACAGTGTTCAACTTTTTACGCTGTTTCAATCTGTTATAATTACATTTTATGTCCTAATCTTTATTACCATCATGTGCGAAAAGCTTTATAGTGATTTTCAATGCAATATGTTTTAATTTCAGTTATAAGAATATTTTATTTTGACTATGCTCGTAAAAGATTTTAAAATGTTTCAAACAATAAATTCAATTTTTTGATTTTTATAGTTATTTCTTAGAAAGAAGAAAATTAAAAAAATCATTGAGGATCCGGGGTATATGGTATATATCAGGCTGGTCCTTATTTTGGGTATTTTAGAATTTTTACGCTGCTCATACGAGACTCATATGGTTCGAAATAAATAAAAAAAATAACCCCAAGTTTCAAGTTTCAAGCCCCTATCTCAATTTGAACCTGTGCCCCACAGCAATGCAAGTTTCCCATCTAAATAATATTAGGTTTTTGGAATTGAAGGATCAATTTTAAATTCCATCCAAAGTAATGGTTCAAAAAATTCGAAACTCTGTAGACTTTATTCTTATAGATAATAATAGTAGGTAGTCAGAATTTTTACATATTTTTAGCTATTATAATAGTAACACTAAGATATAACAGTATTTTATCTAGCTATAACTCCAAAATTATAATAGCTGAAAATCTGTAAAAATTCTGAAGGATACCTACTATTATATGGATAACGTCTACAGAGTTTCTTGAACCATTACTTTGGACGAAATAAAAAATTGATGGTTCAGTGACAAAAACCCCATATTATTTAGATGGCAAACTTGCATCGATGTGGTGCACAGGTTAAAATTGAAATAGGGGCTTGAAACTTGGGGAATATTTTTTTTTATTTATTTCGAACCATTTGAGCCTCTGTCGGCGTAAAAATTCAAAAATACCCAAAATAACGACCACCCTAATTATATACATATAAAGTATACATATTATTTATTAATCCTTGGCTCGGGATATATTTTATTTCGCCGTTAGATGTGCTTCTTAAACAGAGATCATTTTATTTATTAAATTGTGTAAATTTACTTATGAAATTAATTTCATAGTTATTATTCATATTAAATCAGTTTTATAAAATACTCTTAAATATTCTAATTATTAGGTTCAGTAATTAAGTAATTTAATCATTATTCTCTTATCATAGATACTTATTGAATATCAAGTACTACATTAAACCACTCGATGTAAAATCAGTTTCTAAAATTACTATTCTCTCACATTGCATAACATTTCTATGTTTGTGAATCATATTTAGTATTCCGATTCTCATAGGCATCAGGTGAGGGGTGTGCGAAGGGGGAGGGGAAAAACCCTGGACATCTAACCTGCAATTTTTATAAAATGAAATTACTGATAGTAGGTTACTATTTCCAGATTAATAAAAAATCAACTTAGAGAAAATAAAATAATTTTGATTAATGAGGAGTGAGTTTAAAAATATACTTACCAAGCCTAATTAATCGAATATTATTTAATTTACTGTTTAAAATTTTTTTTAAATTGAATTTTTTAGTTTAAGTCTATTTAAAATCCATATTCCTAATACCTATATTAGTAATTAATTCATTATTCTATAGAGTAAATGGAAACCTTTTTAATATTTTTTCCAAATAAACGCTAAGAGGTTTTTCGTTATTAGATAAATGAGGAAATTTTTAAATATTTACATGACCTTTTTTTTTTTGTTTACTTTTTTTAATGGTATTGATGCATGAAGTTGTAAGCCCTATAGATCTAGATTTTCTCATTCTCAGATATTTCCCTTCATTTATGAAACCGGGAGCCGTTTTTTCTTTTTAACATATTTTTTCTTTCTTTTTTTTTACCTACCATTATGTTGCTGCTTTAAACACCTCCGTTAGATAATGTTTTAATTTAAAAGTCAGTATGTAAAATTATAAAACAATTCAATTTAATTGTATCTGCACGGACAGCTCCTCTGAGACAAAATCAGTGAGAAGGAAAGTAATTTGCATAATTCAAATAAATAATTAAAAAAATATATATATACCTTGTAAAACAAGAAATCTTATTTTGTAATTTTTCTATGATTTTTGTTTATTCATTGATCTTAAGAAAAAATATTTTCTAAAAGTGCTCACTAAATATAATAGTTGTGCTTGGATAAAAGTGTTGGGTTATTGTGTGAATTTGAATTTGGGGATTCTTTGTATTAATTCTCTGGCAACCTGACGAGGGTTCGGCTATTGCATGAAGACATATATAGCATTTCCCCTCAAGGTTTCAATGAATTTTATACAAACAAAAGTAATATAAGCTAGCCAAGTGCGAAGTTCAGTACATTATAACTTCCAAAATACTTAAGATATCAAATTCGTTTCTCGTTGATAAGGAGGGAATGAAGGAATTCGTTTGATTTTCCATAATTTTAAGTTAGAGTTAGACAATTTGTAATTTAACTTGAACAGATTTTTACAAATATATACGGCACATCCCACGAAAAATAATAATTTGTATTTTTGAATCCAGAAAAAATTCAACCCTCCCTGTAATTAGAAGAAAAGTGTTAATACGATCAATTTTGGAGAAAATACCATATATACGTATAACTTGTAAATTCTAAGATTACATCTTATTTAGTTTACGCCCCGGTTTACGCGCTACAATACTCCGCCAGATAGATAGATACATAACGTAGCGAAAATAAAAAAATTAAATTATTTTCCCCATAAAATGAAAGTTATTGGAAATGGGACTTTTAGAGAAATGAAATAATTGACATAGAAAAGAGTCGAATGTAAACGGGTGGTTGCGTAACACCAGTCTTAGGACTATATCTATCTACTACTGTGGGCAATAAATAGTAAGACTTTTTAATTTAAATTTCGCACGGAAACCCATTCGTCGAAATATATTTTTTCTAGGTTGGTATGACTATCAGTGACATCTGTGCTAAATGTCACATAATCACTGGTGTTTAGTATACGCTTGTCTTTCTGAAGTACAAAAAGTGCATTCGGCGATTTTTACAATGAGTGAAATTATTCATCAAAGAAGTTCCATTAAATTTTGTGTGGGGAATCAAATTTCTGCATCCGAAATTCAGAATGTTGCAAAAGGCCTTTGTTGATAATTGTATGTCGCGAGCAAGTGTTTTTGATTGGTACAAACTGTTCAAAGAGGGTCGAGAACGCGTTGACGACGAACAAGTCAAAAATCAAGGTCCTGTTGACAGTTTTCTTCGATTATCGAGGTGTGATGCACTCCGAATTCCTTCCGACTGGCCAAACTGTCAACAAGGAATACTATTTGAGTGTTATGCGTCGTTTGCGCGAAGCTATTCGTAAAAAGAGGCCGGAATTATGGGCCGACAACTCTTGATTTTTGCACCACGATAATGCACCTTCGCATACTGCATTGATTATTCGTGAGTTTTTCGCCAAAAATTCAATCAATATCGTTCCACAACCACCGTATTCGCGTGATTTAGCTCCTTGTGACTTCTGGCTGTTCAGCAAACTCAAACGACCGCTCCGGGGAAACCGTTTTGAGTCAATTGAAGATATTAAACGCGAATCGCTACGCGCATTGAAGGTTATTCCGGAAATTGGCTTTAACAACTCTTTCGAGGATTGGAAAAAACGTTGGCGCAAGTGTATTGAGGCCGCGGCAGATTACTTTGAGGGGGACGAAATAGATTTGGAAGAATAAATAAAGAATTTTAAAATTAAGAACAAAGTCTTACTATTTATTGCCCACAGTAGTGTACACTATGATGTTGAAATAAAGATTTGATAAATTAAAAAAATTATTATAATATAAAATAATATTATTTATGACTGATGAATAAGTCCAAAACAGTCAGTGCATTTTCTATAAAACAACTGCGTTTTATCAATTATCAATTTTTCTTATTTTAGAAAAAGTATAATTTATTAAAAGTGAATAATTAGATTTGATTGCATGTATATCGGAGAAAGTCATTTTTAAAATTATACAAATTGCTCCTCTGGAACATCTGGGTAAATCAATATAATGATAAATTAATCGTTTTGTAAACGAATTACTATGATTAATATCTATACGGAAATTGTGATCATTTAGTATAAATTCAAATATAATTATTTTCCTAATTACACTATTTCGAAGGATTAGTCCTAAAAATATATATATTATTATTTTATTATAATATTGGGTGTTTGTGAGATAGGATTAAAATATAATTATTGGCAACAATTGACATGTGTACGCGTATATTAAAATACAGAACACTTTAATTTTAATTTAAAATAAACAGAAAAAAAAGTTTTTGAGTGCATATTTTGTTTCGAAATATGCAGAAGCAAATACTGACGTAAGCTAAAATGTAGGCCAAATTCAAAATTGATCATTGAATGTTTAGAGAAGAGGTTCCCAAACTTTTCCGAGTCACCGCGCCTTTTTTCAATTAACATTTTTACATGGCGCCCTATTATATAATAAATATTTTGGCCGCACAGGAGGTGGCCTCCTCTTACAACAGATAAATAGAAGACAAAATTGGGTTATACAAATGCTGGTAATATTTACAGTTCTCTCTCTCTCCTCTCTATTTACAGTAGTAGCTCGTTAAAATTCTAAGTAAAAGTATATCTAATCGTAAGTAAGCGAATAAAATAAACAATAAATAAATTTTTGGCTTCTCTCTAGTTAGGCCAAATGTCTTGCTTCAATTAACTATCAAGCTTTGCAGTGCACCTGTGAAGAGGCCGCGGTTTCCCGGCGCGCCGGGGCGCACAGTTTGGGAATCTCTGGTATAGAGGATGAGTTTGATGAAGATGTATGATTTGTGTGAGTAGAATTTACCATGGATTTAAGATAAGGCCAAGATTTTTTTTTTAATTTAAATGATGTTAAAGAAGCACATCGAGAAGATGCAGCACCTATAAGCATTGCATGCCCAAAATAAAATAGTGATTAAGAAAGTGTTGGAAATTAAAGTTTTTGAGAGTATAATACATAGTATAATACAAGTTCAAACTGCCTTTAGAAATAAAACTAAAAATTTCTAAGAAAATTATAAGAGGTTCCCTAGGGTAGAAAAACCACCCTTCTGACATAATTAAAAATAATCAATTTCATCTCAGATCTAATAAGTCATAACTTCTTGAGATCCTTGAAGATGGTAATAGTTGCGAAAGAGAGAAACAGGGAGGGGATTTTCCAGTAATAGGGTTAAACCGCGATTGGAATTAGGTGTAGGTACACGTCTTTGGAATTATGTAGAATTATTTTGGAATTCATTATATAATGCCCCTACATCTGTTGATCCTTCTACTTGGAAATGAAACTGGATGTGGAAGTAGGTGTACACAGTATTAGGTCGCGGTTCACCCTTCGGGTTAACGTAACAGTGACTGAACTCGTTCGGCAATAATTCTCTAATTGAAAAGTTTTTGTTTTGCCGAGAGTAGCAGAAAGTTAGCTGATTCACAAAGAAAACAAGAGGTTGTCCTCTGCTTGATGCAAAATAAACGCCTACACATATATATCAAGATGATATATCTGTATATATATTATTTATTTGTTTGAGACTATAGTTTCGAAGACTTGGTCTTCATCATCAGTCTTTCTTCAATTATAAATAGATTTGAGTGTGAGCCCGGAGAGAGTGTCTTTGTTAGTTGCCAGCATTCCAGTGACGAAGGAACACCAAGTTTTCAATATCCATATGATATTGACTCCATGAAAAACACTTATAATTGAAGAAAGACCGACGATGAAGACCAAGTCTTCGAAACTATAGTCTCAAACAAACAAATAATATATATACAGATATATCATCCTGATATACATGTGCATATGCTTATCTGCATCAAGCAGAGGACAACCCTTGTTTCTCTTTGTGAATAATTCTCTAATTTGATCGAGAAGGGGTTTCGGGAATCGGCGGAGAGCGTGCTAGTTTAGAAAGTCTCAATTTTGCTATATTAGTGAATTTATTTATTTTCCATAGCTATTTATCGTTTTGAAAAGAAAGTGTTATCAACTGGTGTGGGTACCACACGACTTTCACATTTGTTTCTCCCTTATTTGATATCAGCACACTAATTTTCTTCATTCAAATAACTTCAATTTAGGTTTCCCCAAAGGCGTTTTGATAAAACGGGAAAAAAGACGAAATTGCAAAATATCAAAAGTCTTCAAATAAACACGTAGTTCCGGTTCTTCGATTTTGGCTAAAATCTTGAGGTACTTCTTCTAGCCTTTAGATACCATAAATTTCAATTCCGATATCTCTGCGACTTACCGTATACGAGATGTGACGATTAAAATAATTATTTTGCGACATGACTAATTCACTCTCCTCACTTGATTCCAATCGGAATATATACCTACTCTTTGAAGAACTTAAGATATATGATTAAGTGTGCTGATTATTAAAAAATGCCAAAAATCTTCAAGTAAAGATGTACATCCGGTTCTTTGATTTTAGCCAAACTCTTGAAGTACTTACTTCTCCAAGCCTCTAGATAGGTTAAGTTTCAAATCACAAAGCCTTGCGACCTACCATAGACGAGATAGATCGTGGTGATTTCAATGTACATTTTACAATATATTTAAAGGGATAGTTATATTCAAACAAAAATGATGGAATACTTGATGGAAAAAAATAAAATATATTTAATCAGTTTTTGCTTTTATTTTTTTATTTTTATTTTTATTTTATTAATCACCTATCCGAGGAGGGAGGGGGGCAAAACATTTAAATATTATATCCTTTGTGGAATCTGAAAAAATATGTAGGATTAATCAGTTACAAAATAATTAATTAATTAATTAATTTTGAATGGAGATAGAGTGGCATTTTGAAATCGATTAGACTTAATTTTTAAAATTGCTCAATCCCATTTTGATATTGATTATTCTCAATTTGAAAGTGATTAACCCAAATTGAAATTGATTAATCCGAACTTGAAGCTGTAAAGTTATAGTTTTAAAATGTTAAAATTTCCTTAAAATTTTGCATACAAGTATGAGAATTAATTTTATCGGCATAATAGAAATTGCCTTTATAATTTTCATTTTTAGAAATATTTTATTTATTTCTCTTTCGATGATAATAAGTAGAGAAATGTGATTGTATTTAATCCAGCATTGTGTATGAAAGGCACGAATGAGATTCTGATCCCAAACAAAACAAATGGCTTAAGTCAAACCTAACTTTAATCATTCTCCCCTCTCATTCTTGCTTCATTTTCATCAAAGATAAGCTAACGGAAAATTTTTCAGGGGAAAAAACGGTTTGCAAATATCATCAAAGATAATCACAATAATAAAAATAATATTTATACCAAGATTGGTTTTCTGATTGTAATTTAATTATTTACCAAAAATAATGAATTATGATTTCAAAAGATTTAAGATTATAAAAATCAAATTAAAGTAGAAATTGACAATCAGTATCATAGAGATACCTGCAATATATATTAGTTTGTTACATAGTTAAGCTTTTGAGAAATAAGACATTTGTAATCCTTTTTACATTTACTTGAACTTACATCTATACGTTTTCAAAAGGGAAGAAATGATTTTAATTTAGATATCTGCCGTCAGATTTTTGTTTCTGGTTTCTACTTTAACATGTTATTTTACTTGGTTAGGCCCAAGAATTGAATCCCATAGAATTTCAAAGAAGAATAAAAAATTCACTTAGTATACGAGGTATGTACAAAAGAAAAGGTGAATTTTCAATTCTTGCGGGCTATGTAGATTCGATTATCGAAATTTTTTGTTATGTTGGTACACATGTGTTAGTCATATGTTGGCATTATCAGCCCATTTGGATTAGTATTTTCTTGTTGATAACTGAAAAGGTTAGTCACGTTTGTGTGTGTCTTCGATTTTTGACTTTTGGATAAAATGGATCAAAAAATATGTCTTAAATTTTGTGTTAAAAATTGAATAAAGTGCACCAAGGCACTTGAAATGTTGACTGTGGCATTCGGCGAGTCCACTTTGTCTCAAAAAAGTGTATAAGTGGTACAAGCGCTTTACAGAAGGCCGAGAAGATGTTGATGACGATGAGCGTCCTGGAGTTGCAACCACGTCAACAAGTGAAGAAAACATTGAAACAGTGAAAAAAATTGTTTTGGAAAATCGTCGAATCACTATTAGGGAAGTTGCAGAGGATGTTGGCATATCAATCGGCTCATGCCATGCAATTTTCTCGAATGTTTTGGGCATGAAACGTGTGGCAGCGAAGTTTGTTCCAAAATTGCTAAATTTTGAGCAAAAGCAACGTCGCATTAGTATCGCTCAGGAGTTGTTGAATGACGTCAACGACGATCCAGGTTTGCTCAAAAGGGTTATAACTGGTGACGAAACGTGGGTATATGGTTATGACGTCGAAACCAAGGTCCAATCATCCCAATGGAAGCGGCCAGATGAGCCAAGACCGAAAAAAGCACGCCAAGTTCGATCAAATGTGAAGGTTTTGCTCACTGTTTTCTTCGATTACAATGGCGTGGTGCATCATGAGTTCTTGCCAACAGGTCGTACGGTTAATAAGGAATACTACAAGGAAGTTATGCAACGTTTGCGTGAAGCAATACGGCTCAAACGATCGGAATTGTGGGAAAAAAATCATGGATTCTGCATCACGATAATGCACCAGCTCGCACATCAATGCTTGTTCGTGATTTTTGGCCAAAAACAACACCCTAATCATGCCTCAACCACCTTATTCACCAGATTTGGCTCCCTGCGACTTTTTCCTATTCCCAAAACTGAAGAGACCATTGAAAGGAAAGCGTTTTGCCACAATTGATGAGATAAAGTCAGAATCGAAGAACGAGCTGATGGCCATACCGAAAAGCGCATTTCAGAAGTGCTTCGAGGATTGGAAGAAGCGCTGGCATAAGTGCATTATATCTGAGGGGGATTACTTTGAAGGGGACAAAATGGATATTGATGAATAAATAAATACTTTTCAAAAAAATTCAAACTTCACCTTTTCTTTTGAACAGACCTCGTATATGAAGAATGCAGGAAAATGAAAACGTTTTCATGATTTGGTACGTTCTTTTATAACTAACACCAGCATGTTATTATGACATGGCCTTAAAATGTCTCTAAAATTTGTGAAAGAAATTATATTTTCTACATTTTCGTACAGCAAGTTCTAGAGTTAGAGAGCTCAAATTTTAATCAGTTCCCATGCATTGGTAATATAAATATTTGGCATCAAACCGTACTTTTTACGACTTAACATTATTGGAGTTATCGAACCAGAACTAGTCAGACACACAAGCACACACAAAGAAAAAATTAAAAGTTGATAAAAAAATTAGATTAATAATTAGTAGAGATTGTGGTGTTGGTGCAAGGTGAAACATCTTTAATAAATATAAGAGTAAATAAATATTATATTTAATATGATTTACTATGAGTTAAGGATTCTTGGTCACTTATTTCACATTAAAATTAAAAAATTAAAAGATATAAAAATTTTTTCTTTTTCAATATATATATTTCGGGCTATCAACCCATCTTCAGGAAGTACAGAAAGTAACTAATTCAACTTATTGAATAACAGGTTATATATATATGTTTATTGAACAGAGGGAAAGAATGTTTGAATTATTTTAAAGGACACTTTCTCTTAGGCTATTGTTAAGTGAAAATATCAGGTTGGGTAGGGGTTTGTTGACATAGGTGTGGATAGATAAAAGAAAAGTTAGAAGTTCATTGACTTGTGTCTCTACGCTGGAAATAAATTTTAGGCTTTGTTATTAATAGGTCAATTATTATATTTTGTTTTACATCAAGTTGATTATTGATAATATTGCCGATTTTGAATTTTTTTGCATTGGGTTCAGTCTACCTTCCGATTGTTCCCATTTTTTTCATAGATATTAGACCTTTTTTGTTAGGTTTGCTCATGCCTAACTTCTTTGTTTATGAACCGATTTCGATGATTCTTTTTTTATTGGAAAAAGGGTATCTTAGGGATGGCGCCATATTAATTTAGCCAAGTTCTGATGATATGATCACTATTAATAACATCACTAAAAAGAGAAAATAAAATAAAAATAAAACCGACTTCAAAAAATTAAATGCAACAAATAAAATACACTAAAAAGTATAAAATAATTATTAACTTATTTAGTTACAACTAAGTAAACTACGAAATATTAACATGAAATTACTTTTTTAAGTCGGTGCCAAACATATACCTTTTATGAATCGCATTGGCACCGAGTACAAAAAGCAATTTCATGTTAATATTTCGTAGTTTAGTTGTAACTAAATAAGTCAATAATTATTTTATACCTTTTAGTGTATTTTATTTGTTGCATTTAATTCTTTTTGAAGTCGGTTTTATTTTTTTCATAAAAATTATTTTTATTAAATTCATATATGTATCTCAATTTTACACGGTTTCGATTTCTGTATCTGTTGAGGGTTTCGAAGTTAAATAAAAAATATTTGGCCTCATCTAAAAAATCATTTCCTTCGATATAGGTATTTAGTGTTTATTTAATTATGTTCCGAATGTTAAAAATAACAATTATTTGCAAAATAGTGTTGATTATTAATAATTATAATTGTTCTATTTTTATTGAGGGAATCTTTCCTATAAAATATTTCGGATTATTTGACATTGATCTTTGTAGCAAGACTTTCTATAAGCCTCCTGATAATAATGAACGAGAGTTAATTTCGCTAAAAGTTTGGTTGCTGAAACGAAAAGCTTGTTGAAATATGCACAGCAGCGCAATCCTACTCTTTCTATTCTCATAGAAAACGATTTCACATCCACCCTCCCATTTCATATTATACATATACATATATTACTCATTCTCTAATTTGAGGGCCTCAAGAGAATATTGACAACACTTTCATCCATTTTGAATTATATTTTTAATTTAAAATATTGGATCGATTATATATAACGAAGCAAGGAAAGATGAGCAAAAATTTTCCTTTCGAAAGAAACGATAGAGTATATCACATTAAAGTTGTTGATTTTACGAAAAATAATGAATATGAAAAATTAGGACTAAAAAAGAAAGAGTGCTATATGCATAAAAAATTGGAAACGAATTAATTATACTTATACTTATAGCAAGGATTCTCAGAGGGAGATCTCCGATGATAAAGAATTGGATTCTTGGTGGGACTTTCTCTTCGGAGTTTATTTTAATATTTTTTGTTAAATTGAAGGGTTGTTTTTGTCACAAATATAATAAAACAATAATTTCAATAACTATTTGAATTATTTAATTGATAACTATACAGTTTCGGTCACCACTGGTTGACCATCCTCAGTAGTTCTAAAATTGAAATGAAACATTTTATTTACATTTTTTCTTTTTATAGAGAATTATATAACACAAAAAAATATACAATAGTTTGAAATCATACATACATCTCGTTCAAGAACCGGAATTTGTCATTTCACATGAAACATTCATTCCCAAATCTTCAATACAGATACATCACACAATTCATTACAATCACACACATAATATATATATATAGCAACAATTTATAAAAACATTTATCACTGAACCAGAAACTATTTTGAATTGATGATTATATTAAATATTATTTTCAATTTTTATTTTTTCCTAATTATCTCGTTGCTTAGTTAATTATTAATCAATTAATTTATTTTAATATTAAAATTTTGAATTTTTATGTTAGACTGGAAATAAATTACCTATGAAGAAATTAAGAACAAAAATCTTAGCTATCTTCTAAAATTTGGCGAAATTTTGTTGAAATTAAAATGGCGTAAATTATTTTTCTAAAAAATTTACTTTATTTGATTCAAATCGTTGTAGAAGAAAGCTAATTCTAAAATTTTGCAAAATTTGGAAAACATTTAGTAAAAAGATTTGTTAAAACTCGGTTCTCTCTAACAAAATTGATCATCACGGTGGATGCATTTCTAAAGTAATATCGAAAATTATGCAGAAATTCAGATTAATTTTTTTTATCGTTATAAAACGGTTGTGTTTCTAATGAGCTAAAATTCGGCATGTAAATTTCAATTCATAATCTACACCTATACAAAATAAATGTAAAGTATATTTTTTTTTACTAAAAATGATTTTTGAATTTTTTGTTTATTCTCACTGAACAATAAAAAGAAGAAATTTAGTTGCAAAAAACATGATCTTTTCTTCAACATATCTATGTAAATTACATTGATGATAACATAACTGCTGATTCTTTAATAATAATTATAACATCATCCCTTTTACCGACTCAGCAAAGTAGTTCCTTAAGCTATGTTTTCCTAGGGGTTGACGTTGTACGCTTCATGATTTAAAAGGGCCAACGAAGGAAATATATTATAAGAGAGAAGAAGCAAGTATCCTGTATGTATCAAAATTAATCAAGAAAACCTAGAAGGAGTCAAGGAATTCCGCTACCTAGAAGTAAAATCACATGGGATGGGAGGAGCAAAAACGAAATTAAATCAAGAATTGCCCAAGCAAAAATGGGGTTTAATTCAAAACAAAAACTACTATGCTCCTCCTCAATCAGCTTAGAAAACAGGAAGCTGCTATTGAAGACATATGTATGGAGCATAGCCATGTACGGAGTGTGAAACCTGGACAATTAGAGAAGCGGAGAGAAAGAGATTAGAGGCTTTCGAAATGTGGTGCTACAGAAGAATGATGAATATGAAATGGATGGATAAAATTACAAATGAAGAAGTTGTTCGAAGAATCGGAGAAAGAAGAACCTTGTGGAAGAGTCTGAAGAAGAGAAGACGTCAGATGATGGGGCACACACTGAAACATGGGGGACTGCTTAGGGATATCTTGGAGGGGGAGGAGGGAAAGAAAAGGGGAAGGCCCAGATTAGAATATTTCAACCAAATAATTGGGGATATGGGATGCGAGACATTTAATAATGTGTGGATAGTTTAGCTAATGTAGGTATTATTTATTGGATTGGTCGGGGCGCAAATTGACCGCAGGGCAGGAGTAGCCGGAACAGAGGCTCTGTTCTCCCTGTTGTGTTTGCAACACAGTTTCCTACTTCCTCTGGTGTGTTCGTTTCCTCGAATATTCTGACTCTTGGACAGTGACGGCGCTAGGTTTTGCTTTTCGGTTGGGCGACACCCGCCAAAAAAATTTCAGCATAAAGAACGGATAATTTTTATCTTATAATATAATTATGAGAGGAGGCGAGGAAAATTCTTTAATTCAGTTAGTAATTAATAAAGAATTAAAAATGCAATTACCCTCGGTGACATCTTATCTTGAAATTTCTAAACGATCCATCTAAGTTGAATTGTTCAAAGGGATGGTTGGCAGACTCAAAAACTTAATATTTTTATCTTTTTGGTCCGGTTCTTATTAATATCTCTCTCCTTTAAATATTCCTGAAGAAAAATTAGTGTAGTTTTTTCAGTCATTTTACTTGTCTATGCTCAAAACTGTCATCAAGATTGATTGGCATTGTGAGAATTAATTAAGCCTTTTAATATTCTAATTAGTTATAGATGAAAGTTATTAAACAAAAATACCTATCAAAATTTTAAATCTTAAGATGACCAAGTTTTAGTACCTATTAAAGTTGACTTAAATACAAATTATAAAGGCATCACTCTCAAGTTCGTAATCAATAGCGAATTTTTCTCTATGGGAGAGGAGAATTTAATTATTCTAAAATTAATCAGTACGCCCGGATGGCAAAGCATGCCTACCGGGGTCTCTGACGTATAAATAAATTCAAAAAATATATTGCCCATTGTGAATAAAAATGTCTGAATAGTGTAAAAAAAAACATTTCAACCATTTACTTCTGACTTTGTTGTGTCCATAGCCTTCACAACACAAAGCTGCATCATTGGGCCAAGTTTCGCTTTCTAGCCTGAAGCGTTTGTAGAAGGACTAATTAATAATCATCAAAATTCTGGTACCAAGTTTTTAATTTTTCAACGGAAATCATGAAAGTTTGTCATTTATCTACTAAATGAAATAAATTATTTTTATTACATACTAGCCAGCTTTCACGAAAAAAAAAACGATAATAAACTACTAGAGAAGAGTGCTCTGTTGATAATCTACCCAAAATAGGCGATGTCCAAAATTGTCATTTCAACTTCATTTTGTTAGGATATCACACTCTTAGTTTTAAGTTCATATTGCATATCTACGTTTGTAGAACCTTATCAGATTGCTATTAATATTATGACATATTAGACATTACACGATCAAATCATTCTTTTAAAGTTCATTTACAAACCTTCATAGAGAAAATAAATAAATTATAAATATCAATTTAATTCATTTTTCTACATTTTTAGTAGCTTAAAAAAATAACATATATAAGTATTTGTAAAAATGAAAAAATAGGAATAATTAATGCAAAAAATGATATACAATAAATTGACTTATATATTCAATTTCAATTCACGAAGAGTGTACATTTTAGACATATTATATAGGTTATTTACTGGTGGTATAAATGAAAAATCAAAAATAAATAAATAACTAAGTTCAATGTTTTCTTCTTTTATACTTTTTTATATTTAATCTAGTTTGATCAAATAATTTAAAATTTATTAAAAAAATAATTAAACCTTGTTTGAAATGGAATGCAATGGATCAAAATAATAATAAATATAATAAAAAAATTTAAAGGTAGATATCCACATAAAATCAAGTAAGGTATGGTTATAAGAATGTGTTTTTACGACCATCAGATGTTTGTGTCAGTTTTTATTTACTAAAGTTAAATAAACCCGAATAACTTTTTTTTTCAGATTTTCATTTTCAATTTAAGTTATACTCAAATAACAATAAAATTCTTTAAAATATAGAAAAAGTTAAATAATTTCATCGCATAAAAATATAACCTCTCGTTCTTTTAAATTTGCTTTCAACTTTTTTTTCTTCTATAAACTAGACTTATATTGATTTTAGGTTTATGATATTATATTTATTTATTTAATCAATAAAATTTAATAAATGTAGGCATTTTTTTTTTAAATGAAATAAAATTTGCAGAAAAGGTGAAAAATTTCTCTATGCTCCCACAAATTTTGCAGAAAAAAGCAATTGAAGAGACTCCAGTATAGTCAGTGGCTGACGGCTAGAGCATCCAACTTCGAATCGAGTTTTCTCGGGACTAAATTTCGTTTTAAAGATATTTTCAACTCTGTCAAAAATTCAGTGGAAGGCAACGGTACACCACCCTAGTGAACGATTTCCCCAGGAAATTGCTATATAGAGGGTGCTCTCCATAGGAATAAGTAACGATCAAAATTGAGTATGACACTCGAGGAAGAAGAATAAATTGAAATTGAAAAAGCTTGAGTTGTTTACCAAAAAAGAATTTAGTCTTTTTTATTTTAAGTCGATTCTTCCACGTTTTCAGTAGAGGTTGCCATTAATAGTCAAAACATCAAAAATGGAATGCAATAAGGTTATTCCTCTAGTATTATATAAGAATCGATCATTATTTTTGATTTTAAGCCGATTCCTCCAGCAACCAATGGTTACCAATAATAATCGAAGCGTCAAAAATCCAATATAGAATGGTTATTCCTCAAGTACTAGATGAGAATCAATAGCTATTTTTGATTTTAACTCGATTCCTCTATGTCTTCAGCAATGGTTACCAATAAAAACCGAAACGTCAAAAGTCCAATATAGAATGGTTATTCCTCAAGTACTAGATGAGAATCAATCGCTATTTTTGATTTTAACTCGATTCCTCTATGTCTTCAGCAATGGTTACCAATAAAAACCGAAACGTCAAAAGTCCAATATAGAATGGTTATTCCTCAAGTACTAGATGAGAATCAATCGCTATTTTTGATTTTAAGTCGATTCCTCCATGTCTTCAGCAATGGTAACGGATAAGAAAACAACGCGGTTGCTATGGTTACTTATAAAATTTCCTCCCAAATTTTTACCATTTCACAGCGAGAAGCCTAACCATTCTTACTTAAGTTAGGTTAAATGAGCTATCTTAAAACGATCAAATGAATAAATTTTAAAGAATTTAAAATAAAAAATTAAAAAAGTACTATTTTACTCTAGAGTAAAGTACTTTAAAATATGATTTTACTAAAAACTTTATTTAACCTTTTTTGTGGTCCCCAAGGTACTTAATTAGGATATTAAATTTCATCAAAATTGGTTAAGTCATTTTCAAGATATTTAGAAAAAACTAAAAAAGTACTGAAATAAAGTACTAATGTTTGTGGACCGATATGTACCAAAAACTAATCAGCGCTTCATTTTGTTAAACTAATAGTAGGTTTTCAATTTCAATTCAATCAGTGCAACGGTGTGGAAAAAATCGTGGACGAAAAAAACGATAACATCCATCCATCATCCATCCATCCGCACGCACTTCCAAAAAAAATGGCACTTTTTGGCCTCTCGACGAGATTCCAGGTAATTTTTGGCAAAACCGTCACGTGCTAAAATTCAATCTCATTGAATACTTCAATTTGTGACCTTAATTGAGTCCATGGGTTCCGTAGTCTTTACCTGAGGACCCTTTGAAGTCGCGCTTGCCGCTAGACCGATTACAGTACTTTCTCCCATGCTTCGCATTGGATAAAGTAAAAAATAATAGTTGAAAATTATTTTCTTAATAAATCAGTTGATTCATTTCCAGAGAGTGTGGAACTTTAGCCACATTTGTCCTTTATTTAAGTTTGTAGTGGATTGAAGGAGTTATTCATCTAAAGTAAGAATGCACAGGGTACAAAATAATTCCCAGAATAAGACGTTTCGGCCTGAATTTGTCGGGATGAGTTTATTGGATACAGAACTATATAAAGTGGTGTTTACATTAGTAGTCATTCTTATCATTATATAAGTTTGAATGGTTAATGTTGATTTATTGACTTACAATTATACACATATTACCGTAATAAGCGAGTTTCAACCGTATAGCGTTTAACTTTCTGACATATATGGCAATGAGGGGATCTCTCATTAATTTTTACACTTTCAGCAGAAGAACATATAGAAGGGTGGCGTATAATTATTTCATTGTAATAAATACTAAAAAAAAAGGTGAAATGTGAGTCAGGATTAATCCTGGCTCTCTCAGCCACCCGCTCTGAATTTTAATTTATTTGTTCTGAAGCTCACGTCTATCTCTGAATCTTGGGCTCCAGTACTACACTAAATATATGAAGTTAAATTTCTTATTTTTGACAAAATCAGAAACAATTACATTTACTTACGGTAATATGTGTATAATTGTAAGTAAATAAATCAATTTTTTCTAATTAATATAACAATGAATAATTGCCATATCAATGAGAATTGTTTTGACCGCGCTTATAAAAGATATTTATCACGAGACTACTGCGGATTATGCTATTGAAGTCTGTGGAGTCTTAAGTCTGGACCAAGAGAGAAAAAGATGTGATCCACTTAGCTAGAATCCAACGTCATTTCGCGTATAGCCCGCTAGACATTCGGATGGATCACCAAGTGAATTTGAAATCTCAGATGTTATATAGTTAATCTCCCAGCCCAGAGCGCTCGGTCTATTAGCATGTGTGTTAGATGCTTGCCATAAATTAACCGAATGTTTTCTACATTTGATTCAATTGATTGTATCTAAGTGGATCACATCTTTTTTCTCTTGGTCCAGACTTAAGACTCCACAGACTTCAATAGCATAATCCGCAGTAGTCTCGTGATAAATATCTTTTATAAGCGCGGTCAAAACAATTCTCATTGATATAGCAATTATTCTTTGTTATATTAATTAGAAAAATTATAAAAATTTATTTAAGATCATTATTTCAAGTTAGAAATATATAAGTTCAAATATTATTTTCACTCAATATTTGACAAAAATTCCCTACAGTTGATTCGCGATTGAATCAAATGTAGAAAACATTCGGTTAAATAAATCAACATTAACAATTCAATGATAAGAATGACTATTAATGTAAACACCATTTTATATAATTCTGTAGCCCAATAAACTGAAGTTGGCCCGATAAATTCAGGCCAAAACGTCTTTTTTGGAAATTTTATTGAACCCAGTGCATCCTTACTTTGGCTGAATAATTCAACCCACTACAAATTTATCACAACCACGATCTCCAACAACATTTATTTAAGTTTGTTCTTATTTTTATGCAAGTTAAATCATCGGATTTTCTATCTATTTTTGTTAATTCTAATGACGTCAGTACACTCTCGGCGAGACACGACGAGACATAACGAGCGCAAGAATATACTTGCAACCGAGGGGTGAACCGCGACTTAATATCGTGTACACCTACTTCCACTTTCAATTCCAAGTATAATACAATAGATGAAGGGGCGTTATCTAATGAATTCCAAAATAATTTCACATAATTCCAAAAACGGTGTACACCTAATTCCAATCACGGTTCACCCCTCGCTTTCAATGCTCGTTCGGCTTCGCCTCGCCTCGGGAGCGCTCCATTTCTAGATTTCTAGTGGAGAGGTCTCGCCGAGAGTGTACTGTTGGCATAAGATAACTAATCCAATAGTTTTCCAAAACAAGGTCTCTTGTACAGAGATGTTAGTTACACTTTCTTTTATTCAAGTCCTAACTTTTAAAATCTTAAATTCGAAATTAATATTTTGGGGTTTCTTCAATAATAAATAATAAATTTAAATTTTATTATTCGATAAAAATAAATGTGATTTCGGGAACGCAATCCTCTCTTTTCATATCACATATTAAGAAGGGATTCGAGTAAACTTTAACTCGAAACCTCAATAAGAGAGGTCGAGCTGGGTGTCGACTTAACGCCTAACCCGTGTTAGGGTTCTTTTTACGTTTTTCCTTCCTTCCTTTGGCACCCCACCCCTCTGAAAGACCCCCACCTATCCCAAAATGCATTATTCAAGAGCTGTCTGTTTGACTTTAAAAGGGGTGGTCAGATCTGAGAAATATTCGTTCAACTTTTCGTCAAAAATCAACTTCTCCGTCGTTGATGCTTAATTATTAATTCAGAGTTAAGTAATTAAAAATTCAAAAGAGAAAAATATATTTTTTTTGTGCAATTACTTTCACAAACATTTATGGAAAATATCACTTTATGCGCGGAATTTCTCAAGTAGTTAAATTGCAAATATTCATTTTTTTCTATTTCTAATTGAATTGAAATTGCTAGAAATCATAATTAAATGATGGAAATAATTTTCAAGAGAGGCTCTTCAGTATAAGTAGGCACGATAAATTACGTTTTACCCTTTTTAAAACATTTATTTTATAACTAAAATATTGTTAATGATTTAAACCGACTTGACGATACGCTATCCGATTGGGAGAGTTGTCAGTGGCCTATAGCTTTAACTAGGACAGTAATGAGGAACCTATGACACCCGTATCAACGCTGACATTTTGAGTGGCACTTATCGTTTTACGGTCCGTCTTCGTCCAAGAACAGTCAAAGCGCGGAGCGTTTACTTTCGTTTACCAGTAGCGCAATTTATATTAACATTTTTGTAAAATTCCAAAAATATTTTTTTGTTAAATTTATATTTATAAATAATATTATATTTGAGAGTCGGGTTGGCTCAGTCAGCTAACGCATTGGACTATCTTCGGCATCGATCGATTATGACGATGTTGAGGTGGGAGGCCGGGGTTCGATCCTAGCTGGCAAATAAAAATTTCTACCGGCTGAAAACTCGGCTCCCTCACTAACCCTACTAACACTTTACTTATGTGCTGTCTAAATGGGCTTTGTTCCCGGTGATATTAAATAAAAAAAAAAAAAATTATATTTCAAAGTTATGTCTTTAAATTATTAAACTTAGAAATTCTCAAAACTTTATTTTTGGCATTTTACGAAAATGTTGTCATTTTTGTTTTGTTATATGTTTGAATTTGTTGTAATCTGCGCAAACATCAAAGAGTGAAAAAGGGAAAATGTACCAGGTTTTGATAAAAAAAGACATTCTCAAATTACAAGACAAAATATCATACCTTGATTCAGTGGCGTAGCCAAGGGGATCTAAGAGGGAACCCGCCCTCCCCCCGTCTCATAACTTTAGCTCTCACTATTTAAATGTAACCAAAACCAAAAGGTCAAAAAATTAAGAGACTTGTAAAATGAGTATCTTTTTAAGTTTTTTTATTCATATTTGATGGACCGCTAATGTAAATGGCTTAATCAAAGAAAAAGTAATAAACACCAAATATCACCAAATTATGAATATTTCTCGATATGACACGACACCCGAGTTAGGATAGGTTTTATCCGAATTTCAACACACCAGGCTCAAAAAGTTGGCCATTACTGAACTAGGACATACGAAGAAATGTTTTTGAGATAAAGGAGGTAGGATTAAAAAAAATAATAGAATTTTATAATAATACTGATTATTGTTTGAATTTATGGATCCACCGTAAAAGTAATGAGAATGTTGAGAAAATATCAGATTTCCGATCAAAAATAAGATCTAAAATTAATTGTTTCGCGACAATACTAGCAAAAAGTTAATGCTAGAGTATATAGAACAGACAATAAGGATTCATAATTCATAAACCCAAAACTTTTTGCTGTTTATGTACCACTACTAGCCAATCCCGTGCTCGTTTGACAAATCTGGCAACACTGTCCGAGCTTGTATATATTTTATCATAGAAATGTCAGATAAAGTACATTATAAAGGAAAATTTATAAAACAAAAAGTTCTTAATAAGCGATTGAAAGCTGTTGTGACAATGGCTGAAGCGAAAAAACGTCAAAAAAAGTAATAAAGTTAACCCACTTTTTAGGTTAAATAAATGCTTTATGCCAGCTTATTTTTAGTGTAAATTTTTCATTATTTATTCATTATTATTTCAGAAACTGTGTTGTAAAAAAGGTCGAAATCTCGGAATTAAGCAATAAAGTTGTTAAATTTATAAGATTTAGCTTACCGAGAGTAGCATTAGACATATTCTATTTGATTCCTCATGGCTTCAAATACCTGATTCGATATAGGTAAATTCGTTTTGTTTTAATAGTAGGTACACTGGATAATAAATAGTAAGCTGGTCAGAAAAAATTAACTTGCAATTAAATAACTTGCCTCATATAAATTTATCAGTACATAAGATTCTTGTAAAATTAATTGCCAATAAAAAGCATGTAAAATAATGCGCATTTTGAAAAAATGTTTAGGAAGAAATCAATAGGAGCGTCACCTGCTTTATGTAAATAAATTATTATTAAATTATTTGCAACAAGTAAAGGACACCCTTATTGATTTCCACTCCGCATTTCTTAATATCGATGTAATTTTAAAGAAGAAAAAAAAATATTTCTGAAATAAATTTGTTTTGTGAAAATAAATAAATCACAGAATTAATTGTTTTTGTTTTTTTTTTATTCTAAGAAAATAATCGAATATCGATATTCTACCTAAATCAAAGTTGAAATATAATCAATGATTTTCTTCAAATCAAACAAAATTCTTTTTATTAAAAAAAAGACATTAAAATAATTATAAGGCTTATACTTTAGTCATTGTCAAGCATTGACAGACACTAATGTCCCATGAAATTGGCTGAAAATTAATGGAAAATCAAATGACATTTTGATTCAAGACAGACAATCATTTATCAAGCTGTCAATGTTTCTATTTGGTTCAGAGACCAAAATTTAAGCTTAGTTGACAAACAACTAGAAGACCAAACTCCCTTGAAACTTGACTCAACTCAATCGAATCGACTGACAAAAGGGCAGTCAATACAATAAGTCGTTTTTTATTAAACGTTTCCATTAGATAAATAACGAAACCTTCTAAAGAGCACAATTAAAATAAGCTGATGTGTCCATCGACAGGACTTTACAATACACCTGGCCACTCTCTGAGATTTGATATTTAATAAAATAATTTATAATTTATACGAATCCCCCCCCCCCCCCTTCTTAATTTTGGTCCATTAACAATTAATAATATCTTTTTTTAATTATGGGACTATTTTATTAGAAATATCAGCTTTCTTCGATTTTTGTTTGAAAATATTTTTAACCCCCCCCCCCCTACCTCTTTTTGATCACTATCAATTTCACATTGTGAGTCGTTTTTATAAGTCATATATGGTACGAAATGTCGTACAAATCGATTAAAGGGTCTAGAAAAGATATTGATAGTTCTATTTTTGAACCACCCATTTTTGGCTCCCGAAAATAATAATAACTTATTTTATTATAGGTTCATTTTATAGTATATTCAAGTTTTTTTTTTTTAGTTTGAAAATTTTATAATTTTAATTTTTAAACCCTCCTTTCCTCCTCACCCTTAATTTTTTGTCAATTTCAACCAAAATCTAATCAGCTCTTAATTTAAATGCTCTCAAGTTTTTGAGCTAGAGTGTAAGACCGTACACAAAATTTGGTAACCTACTAACAGATATTTTGAAAAAATTATTAATACTTATATCTCGTAAAATAGCATTTTTTCGATGTTTACTCATTAGAGCTTTTTTGAAGACCAATACGCCATGGTTTCGCTCAATTTTTTTTATCAAAATAATTTCAGCCGTTTTTGAGATATTTCGAAAAAAAACGAAGCGAAAAACCCTCTTTTTAAGTGCACGATTACATTACACCTGTATGGTAAAGTACAAATATATATATATATATATATATATATATATATATATATATTTTTAATTCCAAAAAGCAATCAAACTTTAGGAATATAATATTTATTTCATCTTGTTATTAATCAAAAATTTTAAATTTAATTTTTCAAAATCCTATGTTTTAAGCTAATTACGTACGCCTGTTCGGCGACTGTGGGTCAGTGGATAGAGTGTTGGGTCGCTGACTCGAAGATCGCTGGTTCGAGATCGAGTCTCGGCAGATAGATATTTTCGGTCGCCTCCTCTTGGAAAGTAATGGCAACCTACCAAGAATATAATTGCCTAGTGACCTCTCCAAATTAGCCGTTCGGAACCGGCGTTAAAAAGTAGGTCCCATATATCTGTGTAAAACAACTAAACACACTCAGCACAGGTATATGTGGAGAGGAACCGACACCCGTTTCGGGTATGGCATTCGAAGAAGAAGTTGGGCATACCAAATAAATATAAAAATATTTAGAAAGTCTACTCGATTGTGTATTAGGATATAGTATTTAAAGTATATAAATAGTTACGATATATACAGAGGGCAAAAAAAGTTTAGTAAAATTTTCATAATGAAATATTTTCTTAAAATAAAGATCGTTTAGTGCGGTTTAGTTTTAATACATACCTACCTAATATAAAATATGACTGTGAAAATATGAATATAGGTGTTGAACTTGCCTTCAGCTTTTCCAGACAATCTATTTATTTTTATATTTATTTATAAAAGAACATTTGCTTCAAAATAAATAAATTAAATGAAAAACATAACTATTAACTAAAACTAAATGTAAAGATAAGATGGAAGATGAGTGAATCTAAATCTAAATGCATGTGATTTATTGGTTGACTTACCGCTTCGGTATGAACTGGATGGGCAGCGAACAGAACTCCTGCAAGTGCTGCAAACGCAGGCTGGAGCCCAGCTACAAGTAGAGATATCCTTGCCACTAAAAGTGAAGAGGCTCCATGCAAAAGTACATTTGTCCCATGGAACCATCCTGGGCTCAAGCCTGCAGCTTCATGATTCCATCTGAAAAATCAGAAATAATTTAATTAATTCGAATGCTTTGAATTTTCATATACCTATATAAATATATCTGATTCAACAAAGGTTGTTTAAATAATAGAATATTTTTATAACGTATTAACATCTTTTTTTTTTTTTTTTTTTTAATGCAATCGAATGCAAGAAGGGGTGCACCAGTAAAGATGCAGCCCCTATGGATCTCGAAAGACCCTTGCATTACCGAAGAGAAGGAAAGTTGATTAAGTGAGAGGGTGTAGACGTAGGTGTCTATGCACTCCGGTTTTGAAGGTTTGAAGATTATAGGTGCTGGGAAAGATAGAGACTGGAAGAGAGTTCCAGTTCCTTGAAGTCATGGGGATATATGTATTGGCGAATGAAGTGGTCCGGCACTTTTCTAGTTTGACCGCGAGAGAGTGTTGGGAGTCGGCAAAACGCGTGCTACGTGCAAAGCATGCTTTGGGGGAATTATTGATTTTATCTCATCAGAGCACCTGCCGTGATAGTATCTATAGAAAAGGGAAAGGGCAGAGACATCTCTTCGATGAGCCAGCGAGTCGAGGGAGTCGGTGAGGGTAGAATCGTCAATTAGCCTGACGGCTCGTTTCTGAATTGCATCCAGGGTAGCAAGAGAGTATTTTGAGGCCCCTCTCCACAGATGAGAGCCGTATTCGAGACAGGGGCGGATTTGGGCCTTGTAGATGGTGAGAAGTTGTGGGGGTTTGTAAAATCGCTTGGACCTGAATAAGAAGCCAATCTTCCTTGCTGCAGATTTCGCCACAGAGGAGATGTGTTCATTCCAAGACAGGTCAGATGCGACAGAGACGCCCAGCATGGATAGGCTGTCACACATTTTTAGGGTATTCGAATCGAAGTGAATATCAGGGAAATCTTTATTCTAAATAGATCTATAGGAGAAATACATCAGGAAAAATTGGACAATTCCGAGTCACACTTACAGGCTCTATTACCGAGAGTTCCATACTTAATAAGATATATAAATATATATTAATAGCTGAATCGCTTGGCTATTCATATCTTGGTAAAATGAGGAAATCTTCGCCATTTATTGGTGTAAAAAATAAATAATATTTTTAAGGAGAAATTGAACTGAGTATAACCTCATTGATTTATCTTTATGATTCATTAACTCTGCTACACTCGGTAAGCTAAATATTTTAAATTAAAGTTATAATATTTGATTTTTTTATATAACTCTTAACCAATAATCTAAGCGCTTTTTGATAAATATCAAATATCCAGATTTTTGTCTTATTTCATGGTATGTTCCAAATAAAAAAAATTCTGTGTGTGCTTAAGACCATATAACAGAATTGAAAACTTGTACGGCATATATAATAATTAATTTATATATCATATATCACATACTACTAAAGCGCATTTGTGCCTGCCTCTGTACCTATGTATCTATGAATCTATGTCCGTCCCTCAACAAAAACAGTCGTCATGGTTACCAATTTAAATGAAATTATCTATATATATAAAATTAAGGTTTTGTCTGTACATTGGGGTGGTGGTGTGGGGCGGGAGTCGGGCACGGGTGCATGGTGCGGGGGTCTGGGTGGGTTTCGGGGTGGGAGTCCACGGGGTTTTGGCTAGCAAGAGGGCCGCCGAAGGCGGGCCTTGGCAGCTAGTATAGTAATAAAATTATATCTACTCTTATTAAACGAGCAAAAATTGTATATTTATATATATATATATATATTTGTATCTTGGTTCTATTTTGAAAACGGCCCTACCGATTTTGATGAAACAAAATCTATTAACAAGTTTTGAGGATGAAAAAACGATCTGGCTAGGTCTGGACTCATCAAAATTCATCTTAATTGATTTTTCTTAATTAAAGTAATTATTGATAGATGAAAATCTCAATAAAAAAAAATGATTCGGCGGATATCATATTAGAACCTGAGACCTC